>LR812528.1:16844829-17577329 GCA_903798195.1 Danio kyathit
TGAAAATCATGCAGTCTGATCACGGCATTAGGAAATTAAAATCGGGTTGACTTCAGACCCCAACGTCAGGCCAACGTCAATGTCCAATGTCGAAAAAATTTTGCATTTGCTTACATTCCATCGCCACCTAAAAACTAATTATCAATAATGAGGTTACAACTTGACGCTGTGTGGACATTACCAATATGACGTCTATCAGACATTGGATTTTGGCTGCCATACCTGATGAATAAATGTCAGTATTTGACGTCAATATGACGTTGATTTAAGATGTTGCCTCGACATTGGATTTTGGTCACTTTTCAACACAACCTAAAATCAACCAAATATCAACATCATTTCATGTCGTTATTAGATGTCAAATTAACATTGTCCTTAGACGCTGGCGACCTAAATCTATAATAACGTCTTATGAAGTTGTGTGTCTGCTAGGATGTTAGCAGAAGGTTAACATAATGTTAAAGAATTAAAACAATAAAACAGATGTTTTATTCTGTGATGCTAATGGAAAATATAATTATATTTCAACTATACATTTAAAATGATGGGATTTCTAAACATGAGAAACATAAGAAAACTCTTATTTATAAACATAACATTTATAAACTTCATATTCACCTATTAAAAACACATGCTAAAATGTTTTCAACCAATTTATTATCCACATTGTATTCTTAGTTGCATTATCAATTACAGGAACAATTTCGGCATCACTTTAGAACATGAAACAATATTATTTACCTATGAATGAAACAAAAATACTGTAATAAAGCAGTGATGCAAAACAAGTCAGAAATAATAATAATAATAATAATAATAATAATAATAATAATAATAATAATAATAATTGAGTTGGTATTAACAGGCACTGAACGTGTATGTGCGCACATAAGAGAGACAGCGTGATATTGAAACAGGTCCCGATGAGTGAAAGAAGAGCTAGGAGAGAAATCTGAAATCACAACACAACCACATGGTGATCACAAAGTCACCTGTAATGTGCGGCTACACACCCAGCGAGAGATAAATACCACTTCAGACAGGCTAGAAACAGAACAAATATTCTCCATAATAACCGCCATTATTAAAAAGAAGAAAGTTAGTGTAACGCCCCACTTGTTTTCACATTAACAACGCAGAAAAATAGGCTAATTGATGCCTCTGTAAGCATGTAGAGTAGAGAGAAAGAGATAGAAAAGAAAAGCCTTCTGGCAGAAGATGTTCTGTTCATAGTCCAACAAGCAGCGTTTAGAAAGAGCAAATGTAGCCCTTGAATTCAAGAATCCGCATCCTTCGTCTCTGTCTCACGTCCAGGTTTGTAAAATAAAACAGTGAAACAAACATGTGTCCCTGTTTAGATAAATAAGAACAAATTCAACATAGGCTCATTCTGAAAACGTAGCCCTATATAAGTTTCTGGAGATAGCGAATTATGTAGCCAGAGGTACATATGGCTGCATTTAATTTTTAAAACGAACGCTACAGGGCGTTATGAAGGCATTCCTTTTCTTGCTTACAGCTGACCGTTTACCTCCGTATGGACGGCTTCATGGACGACTTCATGGTTTGAGCCCGGTGAAAAACGGTTCCAGAAAGCAGGTAAGACAAATACAGAATCCATAAAATAAACAAGTAAATAACAGGGTGAGAATGTGGAAGAACCTGAAAATGTGGTAAAAATCAGGCGAGGGTTGTTCTTTTTCTGGAACGCTTTTAAAAATTGCCGGTTGGGTTTATGGAAGTGGGTGGGTGGGTCAATCTGTGGTGCATTTACGCGAGAACAACAGGCGTGAATGGCACTCGCGAGAGAAATTTGAGATCTCAAAACGCTTTCACATCGGCCTCTAGTAAACTTATGTGAGAAGAACAGGCGCGAATAGCACTCGCGAGAGAAATTTGAGATCTCAAAAAACGCTCACAGTGGCCTCTAGTGGATTTATACGAGAACAACAGGCGCAAATGGCACTCGTGAGAAAAATTTGAGATTTTAAAAAGCGTTCAACAGCAACCTCTAGTTGATTTACGCGAGAACAACAGGCGCGAATGGCACTCGCGAGAGAAATTTGAGATCTCAAAAAGCATTCACAGCGGCCTCTAGTGGATTTACTCAAGGACAACAGGTGCGAATGGCACTCGCGAGAGAAATTTGAGATCTCAAAAATCGTTCACAGCGACCTCTAGTGGATTTACGCAAGAACAACAGGCGCGAATGGCACTTGCGAGAGAAATTTGAGATCTCAAGAAGCGTTCACACCAACCTCTAGTGGATTTTACACGAGAACAGGCACTTGTGAGAGAAATTTGAGATCTCAAAAAGCGTTTACAGCGGCCTCTAGTAGATTTACGCGAGAAGAACAGACGCGAATGGCACTCTCGAGAGAAATTTGAGATCTCAAAATGCGTTCACAGCGGCCTCTAGTGGATTTACGCGAGAACAACAGGTGCGAATGGCACTTGTGAGAGAAATTTGAGATCTCAAAAAGCATTCACATCGGCCTCTAGTGGACTTACTCAAGAACAACAGGCGCGAATGGCACTCGCAAGAGAAATTTGAGATCTCAAGAAGCATACACACCAACCTCTACTGGATTTACACGAGAACAACAGGCACTTGTGAGAGAAATTTGACATCTCAAAAAGCGTTCACAGCGGCCTCTAGTAGATTTACGCGAGAACAACAGGTGGGACTGGCACTCCCTAGAGAAATTTGAGATCTCAAAAAGCGTTCACAGAGCCACTAGTGAATTTACGCGAGAACAACAGGCGCGAATGGCACTTGTGAGAGAAATTTGAGATCTCAAGAAGTGTTCACACCGACCTCTAGTGGATTTACATGATAGCAACAGGCACTCGCGAGAGGAATTTGACATCTCAAAAAGCGTACACGGTGACGTAGTGGCGCAGTAGGTAGTGCTGTCACCTCACAGCAAGAAGGTCGCTGGTTCGAACCTTGGCTGGGTCAGTAGGCGTTTCTGTGGGGAGTTTGCATGTTCTCCCTGCGTTCGCGTTGGTTTCCTCCGGGTTACCCCACAGTACAAAGACATGTGGTACAGGTGAATTGGGTAGACTAAATTGTCTGTAGTGTATGTGTGTGAGTGTGTGTGTGGATGTTTCCCACTGATGGGTTGCAGCTGAAATGGCATCCGCTGCGTGAAAAACATGCTGGATAAGTTGGCGGTTCATTCCGCTGTGGCAACCCCGGATTAATAAAGGGACTTAGCCAAAAAGAAAATGATAGAATGAATGAAAAAAGCGTACACAGTGACCTCTTGTGGATTCGCGAACACAAAAACGGCAAAAAAACGTAGCTCCTGGAAAGTATTTGGCGCTCTCCAGAAATGTATATAGAGGTATGTTTTCAGAATGAGCCTTGGTTGAACAAATCATTTAAACATCTAAAAGAATAAACAGTTTGCAATTGTGGAAACATCTATTAATATATAGAATCACACGTGTAAACTAATAACTTCAGTATAAAATAATGCCTCTCATCCCATATGTTACCTCAATAATCGAACACTTACATCATGTTGTTGTCTGCTGATGGCACACTTCGATCTAGCAGTTTTATTGCAAGCCCGCTTAGGGCTTTTCATTATATGTTTGATAAAACAAAATCGTTGGCTAAATCACTTAATATTCCGCTAATATTTCTCAAGCTACATGAACAATACAAAAGATTCATTTCACACCATATACTGAAAAAGAGGCCAGTGTACCAGCGTATTGGTGTGTCTTTTCAGAAAAATGTAAGGAGAGCATAAAAACGGGTGTCCCATTGTGAATCCTCTTTCCAGTTACTGAAAACAGAAAAAGGAAATTCAGGAGTGAAGCTGAGGTCAAGCGATAAGGAGGTTCTCCAAATCTCTGTTTTCACCCCATTTTTGCCTTTATAGTTCCTGAACACACTGGGCCGTCTTCCTGAATGCTCGGCACTCTAGGAGTTGTTTCTAAAGTTTCAGTTAGCTGTTAGCATACCTGCAAGCTACACGTCAGTGCTAATGCTGCAGCTTCGTGTGAACATCTCCCTCATGGTGACTGAGCGGCTGAGGTTTAGTTTGTGGTAGTTGGGTAGTGGCGTCGGCAGCTGGCTGTGCAGTGGGGTGGGTATAGGGGTGGGCAATTGGATGGGCAGCGGAGTGGGCAGACCCAAATCCTGTTGATGCATTCCGCGGTAACTAATGCGCTCGCCGCCATTCCGCAGGCCGTCTGGCTGCTGCAGGTAAAACGGCAGGTCGTAATGTGTGCAGGATGGACAGTATGTCTGCGAGCGGGTCAGTTTTCGAGCCGGCGGGGGGGTGAAGAGGGCAGGGCCATTAGGGGTGGTTGCAGTAGGAACTGCGGCGGCCAGGATGTTGTGGTTTGAATGCACCGGCGGCATACGAGACGTGACGGCGAAGTCAGGCTCCTCCTCCTCTGACTCCGACTCCTCCTTCTTACAGCAATAGTACTAGAGGGGAGAAAGGAGAGAGCGTGTGAGAATTATATTTTGCAGTATGCATGCAAAATAACACCCAAAAACTCAATCAAAGTTGTTTAGGACTTATTTAATTATGGCTTATAGGACTTATTTGTTTAGGACATTTTGTGTTTAGCAGAAGAAGAAACAAACAATGCAGGTTTACATAAATCTGAGGTAATGACTAAATATTGTCTTATGTGCATTGCTAAATGTTCATTTTTAGTGTACTACAAATCATTACCTTAATCAAATCTTTACTACCATGCAAAAAGTAACAGTTGCAAGAGAAGTTGAAGAGCATGCCTTGACAATACTTCCTAGGCAAAAGAAGGCACTAAAACATAGTATTATACACTCACAGGCCACTTGATTAGGCACACCTGTTTCAACAGCTTATTTATGCAAACATGTAATTAGCCTATCATGTGGCAGCAAATTTAACTATATGCATTTAACCACATAGACTGTATTCACAATCACACCCCCTCTATACCCTTAAATAGTGCACTATTTGAGAAAGCAGCCATTTCTAGTGGTGTGCGAAAACATAGTGGATGTTCTGAAGTGCACTCAATTAATGCATTGCAATAACAAGTGTACGACCCATGTACACTCAACGGCTAGAAAATACTAGTGGTGTAACGGATCACAAATCTCACGGTTCGAATCACATTATGGTTTTTTAGTCACGGATCGGGGGCGTCACGGTGTCGCAGCGGGTAGCACGATTGCCTCATAGCAAGAAGGTCGCTGGTTCGAGCCTCGGCTGGGTCAGTTGGCATTTCTGTGTGGAGTTTGCATGTTCTCCCTGTGTGCTCCAGTTTCCCCACAAGTCCAAAGACATGTGTTATACGTGAATTGGGTAAGCTAAATTGTTCGTAGTGTATGAGTGTGTATGGATGTTTCCCAGTGATGGGTTGCAACTGGAAGGGCGCTGGAAGGGCCGCTGTGGCAATCCCAGATTAATAAAGGGAGTAGGCCGAAAATAAAATTAATGAACGAATGAGTGACGGATTGGACCATTTTTCGGATCAGCCAAAAAGAGGAGGAAACAAATGTAATTTGCCTTCCATTTAATACAAAAACAGTACTGCAAAAAACTTTTAGTTTTAACAAACAGAACTGAGAACCTGTAATTTTATTAAAAATAAAATAAAGAAATAATCAGCTGAATAAAAATAAATTGTAAATTGAGAAAAACTCACTGTTACTACTACTGAAACTACTGTACTAGTGCAGATAACGCTAAATGTATAAATCTAACATTATAATTTGTACAACCCATATTTATTTTTAGTCTCATTTTCAATAAATGATTCAGTTATTCACTCATAAAACTTCATGTTTCATTGCTAGATGTGTCATTTTTGAAGAATTATTCAGTGGCATATTTTTGATGGCTGGTTGTCGCCACCTATTGGTTAAATGATGTAATTGATGCCTACAACTTTCATTTTTGAGCGTCAAGTTAAATGCATATGACGGTTTTTTTTATCGTTATCATAAACATCAGTTGTTTTACCTAAACTATACACTGTTATCCCAGTACTTCTGTGTTTTTGACTGTTTGTAACTTCATAACTAACTCAAAAGACTAAAGACTGAATCTCTTTCTTGATTTTTGCGTTTTTCAAGCACAGATTTGAATGCAGCGATTCAAAGAATTAATAAACATATGCAAATCACCATCATTTAAAATTTTCAATGATTAATTGTGCAGCTTACACTGAATGCATCGATGCAGGCTAAACAAGTAGTGACAGAAAACACCTTTAATAACCTAAAAAACCAACCACACCCCGAATAACCTACCACGACTTGCGAGAGGCGATCTCTCTGCAATTGTTACAAATGTAGGATTAATCTACCAGTAAAAAAATTTATTAATCCACAGGTTTTGTGCGTTCCGAACCGTGGGTTGTGATTTGTACAAATCATGGATCATCTGTGATCCGTTACACCATTAGAAAATACTCATAATACACTGTGAGACTTTGTGCGGACTTTGTCACAGGATCTGACCAAGAAGTTGAAAATCTAATCTGTCTGACAGATTTATAATTCAG
Organism: Danio kyathit; assembly: GCA_903798195.1. NCBI lineage: Eukaryota > Metazoa > Chordata > Actinopteri > Cypriniformes > Danionidae > Danio > Danio kyathit. Next base: position 16,851,358 of record LR812528.1, read on the forward strand.
CAAAATCACAAACAAAATGGCATCCCTTCTGGTGCAGTCAGTGCTGAATTCACTAATGTAGGGTAAAGGGGTAATTTTGGATGAAGGAGTTGACGCTGGGTGCTTCTCAATAACCTTCCTTGCTATTACAACCTGGAAACTGATCGAGCTTAGCCATCTTGTAGGACATTTCAATCCTCTAATTGCACACAGAGGAGGCGAGAATTGAGAGAGGAGGCTTCCTGAGGAGTCATGAGCGAGGATACACAGGATCTTTTACGGAAGTGTTTATTGACTAAATGTGACGCACAATGTAAAATCACCTCCCCATCTCCATCTCCATCTGTGCCAAGAATCGACAATGACAGCAGAAATTCAAACACACATTAATGTGAAAATTAAGCATTATAAATAAAGTTATGGTAAATGTGGGTGGCTTTCACAGTTCCTTTAATATCGGTGTAACAATTTTTCAGCGCAAATAAAAAGCAGTTAATAACTGGGAATAATTAATTGTTAATAATAACAAGTAAAATGAAAAAAGTTTAGTGGAGGTTGAAACTATTATATATATAATATTCTCTAATATTCAAGAACCCTGATGTGCAAGCAAATAGAGATCTACAGTATTCATTAAATGATGATGCTTTGAATTATGCAAAAGGAAGAGAGGATATGTAATTTCACTTGACTCAATTCCTCTGTCCTCGCAACTTTTCCTTGCGTCCTTCTCTTGCATCCTGAGGGAGTGGAGCTAAGACACAAGGAAATGAAGTGAGGAGAGAAAATGAGGATACACAAAAAAAAATTGAGAAGCACCCACTGTAAAGATAATCTGCTGATGGTCAAACTGAGCATCAGAATGACGAAGAAAGGGGATTTAAGTGACTTTGGTATGGTTGGTTTGAGTGTTTCAGAAATGAAAGATCTACTTCAATGCTCAACCATACAGAGAATATAAAAAAAATACAGGCAGTTCTGTGGATAAAAATAACCAGTTGATGGCAGAGGTCAGATTTAATTAACCACTTGTTACAAGTGAGGTCCACAGAAGAGCATCTTTAAACACACAACACGTCTGTCAGCTGAGAAGAGAAAACCTAAGCTACAATTCACACAGGCTTACCAGAACTGTACAAAAAAAGCATAATCCTATTTTTGTGCCAGCAGTTCAGACTGCAATGTGTGCAATGTGACTGCAATGTGTGACACATTTTGGCCTCTTATTATAAATTGAGCATTGTTTAAATGCCACAGTTTACCCAAGTGCTGTTGCTGACCACACCAAGTCCTTCTCAAATCATTCAACTGGTTTCTTGACCATTAAAACAAGGTTAATACATTCAAATTGATCCACAGATTTCAATCAACTAAGCACGTTCGCAATGTGCTGGAACTCGAGATTTCCATTATGGCATACCTGTCAACCCTCCCGTTTTTCCCGGGATTCTCCCGTATTTTACAGTTCTATCCCGCTATCATCCCATAAAGGTTTTTCCCGTATTTCTCCCGTATTTTCAGTCTTTCTCTGAAGGGTGGCAATATACATTAAAGAGCAGAGCCTCCCTATACGCAACCCATACCGCCAAACCACCAGGGGCCGCCCTTTGCTCTTAAAATGCTTTTGCTTTGTTTAGGCATGAAAACACTTTGAAATAAATATAAAAACAGCGGGATTCCCTTTCCTTTTATTACAGGTGCCGTCTCCCCTTCATATGCAATCCTAAAATCATTGGGGGGGGGGATTGAGGATTGCATTAAGGATTAACCTGATACACACTAAACTGAGCTAAACTGAACTGAGCAAAAACTTTAAAAACTGAACTGACACTGTTTCAATTTACTATAATCTTCTATGTGAGGCTGCTTTGACACAATCTACATTGTATAAGCGCTTTACAAATAAAGGTGAGTTGAATTGAATCCCCAATAAAGTGGCCGATTAAAGGTATACTGCAGTTGAAAATTTCCTGCCAATTTACTCACCCTCAGGTAATCTAATATGTAGGTGACTTTTTTCTTTGGTTGAACAATAAAAATGTTTTTTACCTGAATCCATGGTCCTCGGTAATTCCTATAATCATGTTTGATTAATATATTAATTACTGAATAATAATTTATGTAGTTGTTAATTAATATAGTCAATGGTTACCACTAATTCAAATCAATAGCCATGGCTAAAGTTATTTACAATATTATTAGCTATAATCCACAGCCTGCTTACATACATTATAGCAGTTGGCACATCTTTGACAATCACGAGTTAATACCATTTTGGCAAAAACATCATCAACTCTATTGTCACCTCACGTCTGAGTGTGCGCTCGTGCATACATCATTAAGTGACCAGAAGCTTGTGCTCACTAGTGCTTGCCGTGAACTGTTTGCTCAGGCTGTGAATTAGAACTAATAATATTGTAAATTAATAATGTTCACTGCCTTGCAGAGGCTGATTGTTTTACTTCATAAGACCTCAGTGTATCATCATCAGGAGCCATTGGTTTTTGATTTGGACTTGTTTCATTCATTCATTCATTCATTTTCTTTACGGCTTAGTCCCTTTACTAATCTGAGGTCGCCACAGTGGAATGAACCGCCAACTTATCCAGCATATGTTTTACGCAGCGGATGCCCTTCCAGCTGCAACCCATTACTGGGAAACATCCATATACAGTCATTCACACACATACACTATGGACAATTAAGCTCACCTAATTCACCTATAGAGCATGTCTTTGGACTTGTGGGGGAAACCGGAGCACCCAGAGGAAACCCACGTGAACACAGGGAGAACATGCAAACTCCACACAGAAATGCCAACTGACCCAGCCAGGGCTCGAACCAGCGACCTTCCTGCTGTGAGGCGATCGTGCTACCCACTGCGCCACCGTGACGCCTTGGACTTGTTTGTATTTGTTTATGTTTATTTGACTTGTTTTATGTTTTGGTGACTGTAGCGAGTGGGGTGGGGCCAAGAGCTGGAAACTTAAAAGGAAGAGAGGCAAAATTGCAAGACAAGAATGGACCAGACCCGGATTATGTTGTCGTATGTTTGGTTTCAGTTTCTGTTTAGGCAGCTATCCATGAGGGGCTGTCGCCACCTGTTTGCTTATTTTATTTTGTTGATCAAAGTATTTGAAAGTTTATCTGCTTTTTTCCGATGGCTAGAAAGCCTCATACATTAATACAGTGACCATTGACTTGCAGGTCACCAGCATGGACCATGCCACACTTTGAGCTGGACTTTATTGTAGGGACGTAGGCAGGGCTTAATTTGTACCGGAACACGCAGGATCCGGATACAGCACCTCTGAAATCTGATCCGGCACCTTATTTTACCGATCTCCCTCCTTAACTGCCCTCCTCTCCCGTCCGCTGTTCACTTTCTTCCGCGACTCCCCAACCCTCTTTCACTTTCGTGCGCGACACCTCTCCATCCTCGGGTAACATGCCGGATCTGTTACCCTGATCTGTTCTGGGACTTCGCAATTCACATATTAAGGACTGGATGTAGGGATGAAAGGGATGGTAAGGGAACAATGGGATGAAGGGGAAGGAAAGTAAGATGATAAACAGTGAACAGGTAGGTAGGTTGATTGGCCACCCATAGATGATGCAACGATTCAGAGTGGGGGATACAGTCTCTGTAATATTTTGGTAGAGTGATTGGACCCCCCGATTCAACCGAGAGGGTTATAGGATTGTTAATAGGATGCAAGGAAATAGAGGGAGGGAGGGTGGGTTCGAGAGAATGAGAAGAACAGTGCTAGAGGGCTAGTCTGCTGTAGAGACTCGCTGGTCAAAACCAGTTCGAATCCGGCTTTGGAATGTTGAGCGCATCTGGCTTTACTCGCTCCAGGGCTTGTACCGGCAGGGTGACAGGGCGCCAATTTATCCGATTGTCTTCCCCTAACACTCTGGCCACAGCTGTCGGGACCCTGCAGCTAATTTTGTAAATAATTAGCCAACTAGACAAGAACGTCTTTCACGACCTCCATCACATGATCGGTCATTCAGAAGTCTCGTGATCTGGGGGCCATGCGTTCGACCACGAGACATTCTAATTTCAACCAGATGGACACAGAATTCAAAGAAAAGAAATGAACGAGAAACTTAAAGACAATTTTCGTATAGATGTTATAACCAAGGCAAAATTTTATATTTTGAATGACATTTATAAGTATTGATGTGTTGTGTTTATTCCAACCAACCAGGTTCATAATGTGTGGTTTTTACCCCTAAAACAGGCTAAAATGATCTGTATGTGTTTGATATGCTTCGTGTTTAGTGTTGAACAAAATGATTCTTTATTTGCAATACTTTGCTGTAAATGAGAATTTTGTGATACGAACCATATTCGTCTTGTAACATTTGATGTCAGATAGTTACAATTTTACCAGAGATTATTCCACGTGAAATTCTCTTGCAGTGGGTTAATTATCAAACTTGCCTACACTGGTACGGGGCGTGGCCCCGCCCTTCATCTTGCCTTTCATTGGACGACAGTGTCATGAGGGATGGCTCAGAGCCAGCCGTATAAAACATCCTTCCAGCACTGACCATGTGGGCAGCCTTTTAGCATTAGCTGGCAGACGCCCGCTGATGCTTCTCCGCCCCTAATCGTCACCACGCGGTTAGGCCAACATCACAAACTCTTCCTCCAAAACCTGTTAAGTTTCGCAAACGCTGAAGCTTCCGCGAACTGACTCTCCCCGGAGTCTGTACCCCGGTTACCCTCGGCAACCAGCTACACTCACGCGAGTGAGCCCCAGCGACGTCACAGAGAAGCCACGCTTATGCACCACGTGTTTCCTCCCTCCAGCCCGGCGAGGGAAAATCCAAGGAAGACTCCAACAAACTCGCAAGTAACACGACAATTGTTGTCCCTATCTGATCGGGTGCATATGATTTTAAGCAGTTAAAGATAAGTCAATTCTCTGCTTTTGTGGTTTCTCAGGTGATTCTAAGATCTAGTACGAAATAGATCGGCTGGACTGTTTGTTCAATTCATTTTGCATCCTCTGAACTGCCTGTGTGTGTGTGTGAACATGTGTGTGCATTTATTTGTTTGTTTGTTTGTTTGTTGTTTTGATTATTATGTAGTTAGCCTCGTGTATCGTAGCGTAGCGCAATAAATCTTTGTTCTCCTTTAAAGAACCGTGTTCTCGTTTATGTGCTTTGTAAGTCTTTGCCTCAAGCTATAGATCGTGTTACCTTGCTAAAAGTTAACCCTATTCCGTGTTATGTTATTATCGCTTGGCCACGAAAATAATATAGACGAGATTAGTAAAAATGTGATGTCTCCATTTGCGGGACAAGTTTCAATCTTTGATCTGATTCAATCCGACTCAATTGAGTCGAATCAATGATTCGAATCTTCAGGATCCGAGTCATTGATCTGAGCTAATAATTCCTAAATCGATCTTTTAACGTAGATTGATTGCTTACACTGCCTTAAATAAGTTTTCAGGGAGTAGGTGATTGGTTAAGAAGACAAAGTGAGGCGTGGTCCTCCTGCTGCTGAACCATTGTTAATAAGTTAACTCCATTATATGAATCACCAAGGACTGCAGATTCAGCTAAAAATCTCCTTTAATGTTCTACTAATGAAAAACACCCATTAAGAAATCTGATCCATGCAAAAACATGACAAACAAGTTCATATTTGGATTATTATATTTGAAATACAAAATGCAAAAATGGCAGCTTACAAATATTATTTTCCAACCATTGTTATTACAAAAATACGTACATATATTTTTGTTAAAATTATATATATATATATATATATATATATATATATATATATATATATATATGAAGACCATATAATATGAATAAAATTATACCTAATATATTTAAACATATATGTATATATTTTGTGATTACAATCATTGAAAACATATTTTAAGCTTCTATTTTTTGCAATATTTTGAAATATATGTTGCATATATGACATGTATTAAATATACGAAATCCCAATATGTACTTGTATATTGTATATCTAATTTGCTTGTATTTCCATCCCTGTACATCACATTTCTATGTGGGCCTACATTTTCAAAGACATGAGGGTGAGTGAATCAGCAGTATATCACATTTTTTATGTGAGCTATCTGTATGTATTAATATACACACAAACCAGATATGACAGTTTTCTAACAAAGAAGAATGAAAGAGTCTCACCTGCAGCCTACAGTAACACAGTACAGCGATAATGCACAGTAAGATTACTGTAGCTAGAATTCCACCTGTGATTACCACTGTCCCGGCTGTCATTCGAAAGGCTCTCCATCAACACCCTAAAAAAAGAGAGAAAGACCACAGGCGTTAGGTACAGTAGCTGCTCCTGATCCATACAACCAGTGTGTGCACAACTGAACTCTAATAGAGGCACCAGATTTTATGGACATATCAGTGTGATAAATGTTTCCCTGCACCTATGCTTTCAATTAATCCCTGTGCGCAAATTCATCAGCGTACAGGGATGAATGAGAATGGGCAGAACATATGGGAGAAAAAGAGAGGGAAGAAACACCCTGTGAGCGACAATGAAGGTCAGAAAGACAGGAAACGATAGAGAGATAACCTTGGACCAAGATGACTGATAAAAAGGACAATAGCCAATCCAGAAGGTCAATAAACAAAGATGTGGAATAATAGAAAAGAACCGTATCGTATTTAACCCAATCTCATCACATCACTAGCAAGTGTGTGAGCTCACGTATGAGTTTGCGCCCCCACATATGGTCAGGAGTCTGTGGAAATGTTGTTGTTGTCTGACTGTTTCACTTCATAAGACCTCAGTGTATTTTAGCTTTGATTATTTTGTCTTGCCTGCATGTTTTTTTTTTTACTTTGAAAGGGCTCATAGCCATTGACTTACATTTAATGAATCACCTAGAGCCACTGTTTCAGATGAAAATTGTCCTTTATATAATAAAGGTCATCTACATATTTGATGGTGTAACCATGGATAGAACGCTGACAACAGGATGTGGATCCAAATGCAGGGTTTATTAAAGGGATGGTCAGGCAAGCAATGATCAATACAGGAGCAAACAGATGTATGAGGGCAATGCAGAATCGTAGTCAAAATAGCAGGAAGATGGTCACAAGGATGGCAGCAGACAGGGAGAAACAGATAAACAAGGCTAGGGTCCAAACACGGCAAGAACAAGACAAGGTAACGCTTAGAATTGTGACTGATAACAGGTAACAAGACTCGGCAACTGGAGTGAGTGTGTGTGCTGTTTATGTACTGAGTGTAATCAGTGCTTGAGCGGCTTCAGCTGTTGGATGTAATCAGTAATGATATGGAACTGGTTGTGTGTGATGTGAGAGTAGTGCATGTTTGGAGATGTAGTCCATTAGATGGCGGATTTGTAGTCCATTAGTGAGTGTGCATGTTAACCAGCGATCAATGGGGAGAAGATCGCTGGTGATCGTGACAGATGGCCTGAAGGAGACTAAATTGACACCATATTTTTATTTGTGGGTGACTTTTCCATTTAATGCATTAACTAACAATGAAAACTCTTTGTCAGATTATTTCAGGTTCCTCATATTTTATTGCTCTACTGATGTTCGATTGGACAAAACCACAAAAAAACAAAAACAAAGTGCAGAGTGATGTCATAAAACTTTGGATTTGTTTTGGCAGAAGTTACGTTTTAAATGCACAAATCTTTTAAAAGTGAATTATACCATTGTTTCGGAGCCCATTAACGGGATAACAGAGCAGTGACAAAAACTGGCTGCGTCTTGTCTCGTCTGGACCAAAAAGCTGCGCTTGAACACACCAAGCGAATGACAGCCAACTGCATTGAAAACGTAAAATCTTAAGGCTTGTACACACCGGGACGCTTTTGGCTTGCGTTTATCATCAGCGTTTTTCAAGACGTTTTTCCGGATTCAAACCCAAGCGATTTTCACTGGCGTCGAGCAGAAGAGTATGCAAAATCACTCCTGAAGTTAGATGGCGCTACACAACTTTAAGCTTCTGACACCCGCTTGTAACCCAGAAGAAGAAGACAAAGTTGACACGCTTGTTGTTATGGGTGGTTCAAGTAGCAGCTCAAGCTCTAGCGATGAAGAAATGATTATAGTTCATCAGTGCAATAAGCAGCTTCACGTTCATATCGCCTCTGGGCATCTTCTTCAGTGTGCGCTCGCATTTACAGTTTTGCACTTGAGCGCCTCCAAGTGCTGTTTACTGTAACTTCAGCAGCTCCGTGCACGTGAACAAAAGTGCCAATCTGATTGGTGGAGAAGGTTTTGACGTGGCACGTCAAAACAAAAAAAGGAGCATGAGGCGTTTCTTTAAAAATGACACTTTTTCGTCTGCCGTTTTGCGCGTTGGTGTGCACGTTCACATTGGCGCCCTTTATTTAGTCACGAGGTGTTAAACGTCGACGGAAAACGCGAGCAAAAAATGTCTGAGTGTGCACTGGCCTTTAGCCACGAGCCAAAACTGCCTCACTGCCTTTTTTGTTGACAAGAAAAAAAGGAGTGCGGTTCACTTTTTACGCCAGTAGACAACGACTGAGAGTGTTGCTGTTGATATTGTTATAAATGTAATGTTTAATAATATTGTAATATTCAAGATTTGTAAAGTCATACAGCTCTGGATAACTTGACCTCTAGTCTCTCCTAAATCTTTAAAAGGCTTCGTAGTGATCTTGACAACACAAACACTGCTGTCACCTTAACGGAAACCCCGCCTCTGCTTTCATTTGATTGGAGAATGAAAAAGATGCGACTGACGTATCATGCTTTTTCTGCACATAGCTGACTTTTTTTTCAACTGCGAGCGCACAGCGCGCAATGGCAAAAAAGCAAGGTGCAGCAGGCGTTAAGCATAAGCAGCATGCAAAACGCTTGCAGCTGTAAACCATTCATAAGATGCGCCTCTCAGCGCAAAAAAGCGTGTTTCTACCAAGAAATGAGGAGGTTTTTTTTGTTTCCCATTTGGTGTGCAGTATCAAACATTCCATTAAAACTACACTCTTCCAGCAGTTCCTCACATCCAATATCTCATTTGTCACAGAGGGCATGCATGAAATGTTCCTGAATGAAAGTGCCAAACTGCAGTTAAAATCCACAAATTAAAAATGAAACACCCAAAATTACATGAAGTGGATAGCACGGTGTGGAATTATGTGCAGTAACATGTACTGTAAAATGGGATCATAAAAGAAAAACACAACCCCTGCGTCTGTGTTTGTGTTGCTGCTGTGAAAATCAGCGCATACATCTACTGAAACTCCCCTTTTCATGCAAACCCTTCCCTCTTTCGCCACTTGAAACTCCCACCTAAACAAAGCTGGACTCACCCACTTTCCTGACTTTCCTGAACTAGAGGTGTGAAAACACCCTGCTGAGACAGAGGGTGTTAAAAATCAATTTCATTATTTATGTATTGGGATGAAATGATATGTTTGGATAAAAGATAAAATCTTTTAGTTGTCAGCATGGTTTGCATTTAGAACTTAACAGGGCGGCAAATGATAATTTTTTAATGTATTTTTGTCAAAGCAAAGTTTTTTTTTGAAATTCTGACTTTATTTCCCATAATTATGTCTATTTGTTGCAATTCTGACGTCATTTCTTGCATTTGTATTTATTGTGATTTCTTGCAGTATTATTTACTGTAATTCTGACTTTCTACAATTTTCAGTTTTATTCATCCATTGATTTTCCATCAGCTTAGTCCCTAATTTATCAGGGGTCGCCACAGCGGAATGAACTGCTAACTATTCCAGCATATGCCCTTCCAGCCGCAACCCAGTACTGGGAACCAATTTTCAGTTTAATTCTTGCAATTCAACAATTTTTTTTTCACATAATTTTGACTATTTCTCACAATTCTGTGTGTATTTATCCCAATTCTAAGTTTACTATTATACAATTGAAATTTTTCTAAACCTCTTAGTTTATATCTTGCAATTATGACTTTATTTTCTTTACATACATAGTATTTACTTGTTCTATTAGTTATTAATAATTTCCCTTTTTCAGTGAAATTCAGTGCGAAAACAACAGTCAGATTTTACTTTTGTCTTTTATCTCTGAGCAATGACTTTAACTGAAGCGTTAAAAACTGCTAACATTTGCTGGGCAAAACGCTTAAATAAGATCAGCTCTAACAGCGTGCACTGTAATTCGGGTGTGAAGTGACAAAAGCAAGTAATCTTGTATAATGGCGATGAAGTGTAATGAGCTTCATCTGTCTTCTTTCCTCCACCGAGTGCTCTTTAGACATGGGCCTCCATCAAGCTCCTAGTTGAATTTACCTCAAGACTATTAAGAAAAGAACAGCACGGAAACGTTTTGTACCGAACGCCAAGGGAGGAAACAGACGGTTAGTTCCTGTGCTCTTCTCTAATAATAGGGTCCTGTCGGGATGCATAAGAAAGAGCATACTGCTCTCATTTTTGCAATTTTTTAAAGATTATTTGACCGTCTTTTGGCTTCTCCTCGTGTTTTATTTTAGCTGTCCTCGAGTGCTTCGTACCTGCTCTCAGAAATCAAATTAAAGCTTTTGTAATCTGATTCGTCTAGTGGTCGAAGGCAATCAATCGATCTGTGCTGGAAATGAAACAGGACTGTTGGTTTTCATTTGATTGTGGAAAAGGCAGCTAGTAGAGCACATCAATAATGCGTCACAGCTCATTTTTGATATTAGTCTGAGGAGAGGCTAGAAATCGGCCCGCTCACCCCTGGGTCATTGACATGGCTGAACTTAACAATCAATGCAATAAAAGTGCAATTCATATGTACCAGATATTTCTTCTTCAATAATTAAATAAATGAACATTATATGTAGGAATTTTGCAGTTTAATAATAAATATCATTCATTCATTCATTTATTGTATTTTCGGCTTAGTCCCTTTATTAATCAGGGGTCACCACAGCGGAATGAATTGCCATAATAAATATCAATTAGTATTTAATTTCTAAAATATATACACTACAATATAATTTAAAAACTATAATAACAATAAAACGATTTGGTATTTTCTGTGTAAATATATATTCTGTGTGTATGTGTGTGTGTGTATGTATATATATATATACACACATATATAAAACTATCCCAGAATAAAATCATTCTTAAAGTGTGGTGCCTATATATATATATATATATATATATATATATATATATATATATATATATATATATATATATATATATATATATATATATATATATATATATATTATATATATATATATATGCACCACACTTTAAGAATGATTTTAATTCTGGGATAGTTTTTGTATTTCTGTTGAATGTTTTGTATTTTTAATAATATGGTAGAAGTGGCTTTAAATAAAATAGATGATTAATCCATTTTAAGTTTCTATAACTCCCTTTCTATGACCCTCATTCACAGGTCATGTGTATACATACTATAACAATAAAATAACAAATCTTTATATATATATATATATATATATATATATATATATATATATATATATATATATATATATATATATATATATATATATATATATATATATATATATATATATATATATATATATATATATACACTCACCGGGCACTTTATTAGGTACACCTTTCTAGTGCTGGGTTGGACCCACTTTTGCCTTAATCCTTCAAGCATAGATTCAAGAAGATGCTGGTAACATTCCTCAGAGATTTTGGTCCATATTGACATGATAGCATCACACAGTTGCTGCAGATTTGTTGGCTGCACATCCTTGATGCAAATCTCCCTTTCCACCACATCCCAAAGTTGCTCAATTGGATTGAGTGTGGTGACTGCAGAGGCCAGTTGACTACAGTGAACTTATTGTCATGTTCAAGAAACCAGTCTGAGATGATTTGCTCTTTATGACATGATGCATTATCCTGCTGGAAGTAGCCATCAGAAGATGGGTACACTGAGATTATAAAGGGATGAACATAGTCAGCAACAATATTCAGGTAGGCTGTGGCATTGACACAATGCTCAGTTGGTACTAATGGGCCAAAGTGTGCCAAGAAAATACCCCCCACACCATTACACCACCACCACCAGCCTGAACCGTTGATACAAGGCAGGATGGATCTATGCTTTCATTTTGTTAAAGCCAAATTCTGACCCTACCATCCGAATGTCGCAGCAGAAATCAAGACTCATCAGACCAGGCAATGTTTTTATCAGCTGGTACCAGTCTGGCCATTCTCCTCTGACATCAACAAGGCATTTGCGCCCACAGAACTGCTGCTCACTGGATATTTTCTCTTTTTCTGACCATTCTCTGTAAACCCTAGATGTGGTTGTGCATAAAAATCATAGTAGATCAGCAATTTCTGAAATACTCAGACCAGACAACCATACCAAGTTCACTTACCCAAGTCACTTAAATCACCTATTTTCCCCATTCTGATGCTCGGTTTGACCGGCAGCAGATCGTCTTGACCATGTCTACATGCCTATATGCATTGAGTTGCTGCCATGTGATTGGCTGATTAGAAATTTGCGTTAACGAATGAATATATATATAATTATGTTGCAGAGAAGCATAGAGCTCATGTAAAAACAGCATGTACGCACAGCATCATGTGCACACGTCACTGTAATTGAATGAAGATGAACATCCATTAGTGTGGCTCAGCCTGTCTCACAAACCTCCCTTGGGGATTGCTAAATTAGATCACAGTATGAAGAATATGATGCCACATCACAATATATTCGTCACATGTAGCTTTAATTACAGAATGTGTGCAAACACAGACTCAAAACACATATATACACGCTTAACCATAGAGAAATTTAATTGTTGTTGCATCCAGATGCTTGTAGCTCAATGGTTCAAAGCAATAGTTCTATACCAAACAAAAGCACATTTTGGAATTTTTATAAAAGAAAGAGAACCAGGAGAATCTGTGTGAAACCAGACATCATTCAGCCCAATCGTGGAATATCTAGTGTTATATAGTGCACTAGTGCAGGAAATAGCACTTGTGTGAACAAGTGTGATTTGAGCTGAAGCTTTAATCTTTATTTATAATTCAGGAGCGAGACATGCAGATTGTTGATAGCATATCAAACTTGTTGATCCAAATGGGTGAAAGTAAAGTCTGTAAGTTTTCAATTCTTATATCTTCTAAATGCAAATAATGTCAAAATTTTAGAGCACACTCACAGATAAACTTAAGGCTAACGTAACTATAATAAAAGCCAAAAAACTGATTTAATGAGGATCTAAAGCAGGGGTGGGAAAACTCTGTCCTGGTTTTTGATTAGTGTTGGAGCTAAACTGTGCAGGACACCGGCCCTCCAGGACTGAGTTTGCCCACCCCTGATATAAAGGGAAAGTTATCCCATTTACTCATCAGTGTTTCCCCTACCATTATATTAGGGGGGCACCCCGCCCTCCCAACGGTTTTCCCCGCCCCCCTTGAAGTCAAGTTAATTTAATTTTTTATATAGAGCCAGATCACAACTTTTAACAAGCTAAATAGTCATATGTAATATCTTATTTACACAACAGCATCCAGGGCTCAAAATTTAATCTATGCGAGCCTTTAATATATTTTGGAGCACACGGCGGCTGCATATAATGGTTGTAGTGTTACCTGTTTTGATTTTGTTCTAAAAACGTGCTGAACCGCTCTTCCCTGCCACTATATTGGTTCTGTCAATCACTCAAGGCTTCATGCTGTCAGATAACGAAGCTTTTATGACCGTGGGTAATGCAAACGGCTGAAGATTGAGGAAGACACAATAAAAAGTACACAGGTTTGCAAACCCACCCAAAGTTACAAACAATGGCGCTGATGAGAGCGATCATGTTTTGAATGTTGATCGGCCAGCCGAGATCAACCGAGTGTTTTCGGTGAGAGTGCTGAAAAACTCGGAGTGGATCAGCTGTTTAATGGCCTGAATCTCGATGCGTTGCATTCACTGCACGTTCAGCGCAAATGGCCGCTAAATGTAGTATTTAACACTGTACATCATTGCCAAAGAAGCTTGCCTTTAAGTTTAAAATGAAACTGCGGCTTATGACAAAGAACGGTATTGCGCAGGCGGTCATCGCGAGAATCCTGCTCTGCCCTGCTCATATACTGGGCCGGCTGACTCACCTGCTTTTTTTCCACAAACACAGAAAAATGTATATAAGAGCATGATGAGACTGAACATTTAAAATGACACAAACCGAAAACAAAACTTTTAAAGAGTGATAGAAGTGAGACTTCCTTTCGTTTGTCCGTTATTTCTTGACATGCATATTATTTTTCTATTTAGTTACTGATGACTGCTTTGCAGCTTTTAGCATTGAATTGAATGATTTACTATAATCTTACATTTATGTTTTGTAGCAGAAATATTATTTGCTTATTAAATTCACATGCATATAAAAACAATAGTGCAAAATAAATATTTCTTACTGCAATGCTTCATTTTTGTTTAATGCAAACCATAGATTTATTTTTTATAATGTAACAGTAGGACTTTTTATAGCAGATAACTCACATTCAAGCACATTCAAGTCAGCATGATCATGAGAAATGTAATTCATTGTTAGTATTATTGACATCATCGTCATCATTAATATTTGAAAATTATTAGACATTCATTTTGGAATTATTGCACAAATATCAATAAGTCATCACAGCATTGGTTAGATAGTTGTTTCTGATTTTTGTTTGTTTTGAAATACAATAAATCCGTTATTATATAATTTGCAGTGGTGCTCAATCATATTTGGTTGGTGCTCCATTGTTTACCCATGATTTTTTCTCTTTTTTATAATAAAAAGTAAATAAAAAAATCTCTCTCTATATATGATAAATACAGTATATAAGATAAATTTGTGGATCTATAATTGCATGTACTATTGGCATTTCAAAAAGATACGGGAAAAAACTCTTTATAAACAGCAATTCTTTCCAGTATTTTACTCAATTTTAGTATTTAATTTTTTTTTTATTTAGTGCTTGCCAAACACACATTAGGCTATTATTATTATTATTATTATTATTATTATTATTATTATTATTATTATTATTATTATTTTTCTTTATAGTATTGTTTGTCAACTTTGTTACGGACAAATAATGGTAATGTGAAGAAATAGCAATAAATCATAGTAACAAAATATTTTTTGTTCTATTAGATAAACAGTGCTTACGTTTCAACACTTGAAACCAAGATGACATTTCACCTTTGTTGTATACTCCCACAATACAGGCATGTGTCTGCCATTCTGTGATACTTTTGCCTAAATTAATGTAGGCAGTTTCATCTTTTCTGGTCTGAAATTGATGGATAATAGATGGATAATAAGCAGTGTGCATGTAAACGGATTTAGGTTTAATCATGTATAATGCACACATCATGTAAAGCCTGGGCAAAGCATATAATGCTGTCAAAAAAAAGATATGATTGCAAAATGTATTATATAATTCAGTGTTTGACAAAGCATATATTTAAAACTACTCTAGGTTTATGAACAAATCACACACATTTGAACGCCCGTTTCATGTTTAATTTTATTGCAAACTCCATTGAGTTTATTGTCTAAAAACATTGCATAGTTCGCATAATTAAAAAATATATATTCATTTTAAAGTGTACTTTAATTTCACTTCTTTGTTCAGTCATATTTCATATTTAATGTATCAGTTTCTTGTATTTCCTTTCATTTAATCTGTAGTGTTACATAACAGGAAGCTGGTTTTGTACAGATGCCAGACTAATCATTGCCTTGTTTTGAATAATCATATCTTTTGGTTTGCATCCAAAGCATCCAAAAAGGAAAAATCTAATGAAATCAGTCCCATTTTTTAAGTCAGTGTATTACTTGAAAATTAGTCATTTTTATATGATTATGTTGTATTATTTTGCAGATTTTTCAGCATAGACACTTGTATTGTGATACATATACATACTGTTACTGATGTGAAATCACACTGTCCATCACGAAGACATATAGCCAGTCATATGACAACACCAAAGGCAAATTATGACATTTAACGCATGACAAGTCTTTGATTTCTTTTTACAGCGTGATGTTTCAAAGATTTTTTCTGTTGCTTGTTAAAATCCATTTCATTCTCTTGTGAAAGATCTATACACTGACACAATTTTAAAAGACACTTATTATGAAAATAATATAATTTAGTTCCTATTAGTTCTTAACTCCCGTCCAAGCCATAGCTTTAAAAATAATATTTGAACTAAATGTAATGTTTTCAAATATTAAGTGCATGTTAAATACAATTAAATACAATTTAACAATAATGTATTTGTTATGATCACCAGCGATCTAGCGGCTGCAGATCACTGATATACATGTAGATTGCTAACGGACTACAAATGCGGCATTACATGGACTACAAGTTCCAGTCATGCACTGCTCCCACACACACCAGATTCTGCTGAATGCACACACTCACAACCGGGGAATCATTCTGGACTGATTACTGATTATTGTTTAGTGAACATTACAACGTGTTTTCCTTGCCTTGCTTTGCTGTGTTTTTGACCCTTGCCTTGTTTGTTTGTTTATGTTGTCTGCTGCCTGGCTGTACTGACCAATCGCCTGTGTATTTGACTACGACTCTGGATTCCTTGTATACATCTGTTTGCTCCTGATTGTGACCGTTGCTTGCCTGACCATTCTCAATAAACCTGCATTTGGATCCGCAGCTCCCTTGTCAGCGTCCGCTTCACATTACAGTGTTACAGTTTCAATGCATACAAAATGCAATTAGAAATTGTGATTTTGACTAGGCTAAGGCTAATAAGGAGTACAGTAGCTAATAAGAAGCTATAAGGCTAATAAGGAGTTAATAAGGAGTTATAATTTCTTTCAGTTATCGTTGTGTACTTCTGATGCACAAACAAAAAGGTTTTAAACTAAGAGATACTTTAATGCTATTAATAGGGGAAATTATATAATTAATTTAAATATGTATTTTTTTAAATTTTAAGGGGCATGATTTAAAAAAAAAATATTTTTGTTCTTTTTGTCAGGAGCCATGGGTATTCATTTTGTTTGACCTGTATATGCTTTGTGACTTTCTCAAAATGCTGAAAGCTATCGACCTGGAATTTGTTAATCATACAGGACCAAATTCAAGCTAAAAAAGAAAGAAAATCTTGAATGCGCTGATGGTGAGCAAATTACCAGCAGAATTTCTGCTTTTTTATGTGTGTTAAATGGATAGTTTATTAAAAAATAAAACAATACTCATCCTCAAGCTGCTCCAAACCTTATATGTTTCCGTTGAACACAGAAGGACACACTAAAACAGTTGATGGTCCCCATTGACTTTAATTTTAAAAAATTGTCTATTGCGTTCTTAAAGGGGTGGTCCACTACAATATCATATTTTAAACTTTAGTTGATGTGTAATGTAGCTGTGTGAACATAAACAACATTTCTGAATGTAATATGCTCAAAGTTCAATGCAAAAGGAGACATTGACTTTTACAGAGTTAGCTTAGCAAAGCCTACAGCAAACAAAGTTTGGGGTAGGCATGGGCCGGTATAAGATTCTGACGGTATGATAACCTTGGATAAAAAATAACATGGTTATACGGTTTCGCTGCATTGTGCTCACTGCTCTAAAATATATTCGGTCACACTTTATTTTGACGGTTCGTTTGTTGAATTTAAGTTACATTGCAACTAATTATCATTAGATTATAAGTAGACTGTTAGGTTGGGGTTAGGGTTGGGGTTGGGGTTAGTGTAAGTTGACATGTAATTTCAAAGTTTCTTATAGTCAGTTAAATGTCTGTTGAATGACTGTTAAATGTCAGTGTCAGCAGATATTAAGTAGACAGTCTACTAATACTCAAATGGACCATCAAAATAAAGTGTTACCATATATTCTTCTTAAATGTCTGGGTAAAAAACTAAAACTTGTTTCCCTTTTGAAGACAGTATATTTTATGTGGAAAAACATTTAAAATATTTTGGAACAGTAAACATGTCAGGCTAAATAAATTATTGACTTCTGCTGTCTTCATTTGTTTCATAAACACAGATTTGTTTACAATTTAAGTAAAAATTTTCTGCTGGAGATACTGTTGTTCTAAAACCAAACAAAAAAAAAAAACATAAATAAAAAAATCGTACACATACCTTAGGAACAGTATTGCAGAAAATTTTGACGGTTTAAAAACCTTGACTTTTCCAAACCGCGGTATACCGTGAAAACGGTTATCGTCCCATGCCTAGTTTGGGGACTACAAAAAAATACATCTGGCTAAATGAGATCATAAACCCTTTAAGTTACACGCATACCCCACATGCATACACCCTGTGCAGCGAATGGGCGTGGCCAGAGGCACTGTAATGTTATAGCAAAGAAAGTGAAATACTGCTATTTCCACAGAGATTGTTCTGTTTCTGTATTTGAGCTTCCAAAGGACACAACACAAAGAGAGAAATGCTTACAGTTTAATTATGTTCCAGAGAATTATAAAAAAGATATAGCTCTAGCATTTGACAAAGAAGAACTTCCAGAATCTCTCCCAGTTCAGTGCTGGATTCAGCTGAAACTCTTCAAAGGAGCAGATCCAACCATAATAGACGAAGCTGTCAATTGTGAGCCACAACCTGAAGTATTTCATTTGTTAAAATTGATCTATGACATGCACATGTTTTAGCGTTAACGGTATGTTGTAGAAAGGACATAAACAAGGATGTAAACAACTGGAAATGCTTTTTGGCACTGTTTACAATCTAGTTACAATATCATATTTATCTGACAAACCGCTGTAAACAGCCACAATCTTTGCCAGCGCTGCAGTGTCTCCCTTTGCAGCCGATCCGTGCTGTGTAAATCTCAAATATCAAACTCGCAAATGATATGTGAACATTTCATAGTACTTACACATGCTTATTCTGAATATAAGTCACTTGTCAGATTTTATTTTAGAGAGCAGGCGTTAGGTTCAGCTGTGTGTGTACTCTGTCATTTTCTGTCTGATTTAGGATCAAACTGATATGACTAACAGCTACACTGACTCACAGTATTTACACAACAGCAAAGCGCGTGCTAGTAGAGGCGTGATGCTTTTACTGGTGACGTGGAGCCGATCTGCAAATCACAGCACATTATGTTAGCTGACCAATCAGAGCCTCTTGAGGGGGCGGGCCTTTGGAGGAACTAAGAACTATGACAGTCGTTTTCATGTTAGCTGAGTAGCTGTATATAATCAAAGTAAGGTATATGAAAAAATAATGTGATTTTTTACAAATGAAGCATGAGCACACATTGCTTTGCATCTTATAAACACAGCCTCCTAAACACTTTGGATCACCTCTTTAAAAAAAGAAAATAAAGAAAGGTATAAAGGTTTAGAACTTGGGATGGGTGAGTAAGTGATGACAGCTATTTTAATTTTTGAGTGAACTATGGCTTTAAGAAGCCTAGTGAAGAAACAGTATTTTCTGTTAAAATAATACCTTTTTTTAATCAAACAATCTTTAAAGACACAATATATTTACGTGCATCTTACTTTCATGCTAGCGATTTTATAAAATCATCCTTGCCTTACAAGGGGAGGTCAAAGGTGCACTGAAGCCAGAGTCTGAATCATGAGAAAGAGACTTAACAACTCCTGACACAGAAGTTTGCAAATTTCTTTGAGGTGTGCCACGGGAAATAATGAGAAGGCAATTTCCACTGATGCATGGCAAGGCAGCACAGGCAAATCCATTCATGTGACAGCATAATAACACAATCTGACAGGGGACACGACTGCGGAAACATAAACCTGCAACAAAGGTCGTTCGTTTCTGCACACGCGATAAGATTGTGAGTCGATCCATTGTGACTCGATGCGGCATCAAGTACACTTCCTGAAGAATACATCTGGACCGCATGCACAAAGAGCTTTGAATATGGATGTGCCAGCCTGCTGACAAGACCACCTTAGACCTGCATACATTTTCATGCTGGCTCAGGCTGGTTTGTGCTAGTTAGTGCCTGTCTGGTGCTGAAATTGTGGTGTAATGGATCACAAATCTCATGGTTTGGATCACATGGTTTGGTTTTTGAGTTTTTCAGATCAGAAAAAAGGGTGGAGACAATTGTCATTTGCTTTCCATTTATAACAAAAACATTACTGCAAGAAACCTTTGGTTTTAACAAACATAACGCAGAACCTGTAATTTCAACCCAGGCTCATTATTGATTTGTACCCCTATATACATTTCTGGAGATCGCAAAATATGTCCCCGGAGGTACTTTTTTTGCAGTTTTTGTTGTCGTGAATCCACCAGAGGCTGCTGTGTACACTTTTTCAGATCTCAAATTTCTCTCGCGAGTGCCATTCGTGCCTGTTGTCCTCACATAAATCCAGCAGTGGCCGCTGTTGATTGACTGACCGACCGATCGCCCTTACCCTACTCCTTCCCTAAACCCAGCCAATAGTGTTTTCAAAATCACTGATTGACCCAAACACCCCTTCCCTAAACCCAACCGATACTTTTTTCAAAAGTAATAAAGAAAAAGACAAGCCCTCACGGCCACCTGATTTTTACCATGTTTACAGATCTTACCATTCTCACCCTTTTTTTCACCATGTTATTTTTTGCCTTGTTGTTTTAGTTTTACCTGCTTTTTAGAACCATTCTTTGCCGGACTCGAACCCCATCATCACAGTCAACTCCTCTCTGCGTCTCAAGTCCACCTACGTAGGCGGTGAGCTACTGGACAAACTGGTAACAGCAGAAAAGCCGTCCGTATGGAGGTAAGCGGTCAGCCGGTAGCACAAAAAGAAACAGAAGCCGTCTGCGCCCTCATAACGTTCCGTAGCATTCGTTTTAAAGACGAAATGCAGCCATAAGTTTCTATGGCTACATAATTCGGGCTCTCCAAAAATGTATACAGGGGTACATTTTCACTGAACCTGTATTGTGTAATTTTTTATAAAAAATAAAAATATAACCATCTGAATTTAAAGAAGTAAAATCTTCAATACTGTGCAAAATAATCTTCGCTATTGTTGCTGTTAATGCTAAATGAATAAAAAAGTTATTAATTCACGGGTCATGTGCGTTACGAACCTTAGAACGTTATCCGTATGTACACCCCTAGTAAAAAAGCTGGTGGAACTATTCAGTTAGCATGATTGGTCTAATGAAGGCTGACCATTGTATTTATGCTAGTTAAGAGGTGTGTAAACCAACGCCAGGATCCGTCCCAAAAACAGTTTTATTTTATTCTCTGTTGGCCACAAAATGTAGAAATACAGACTCTACTTCACATTGCTGTTTATCTGTGAGCTACCATAACTTTACTAGATATTTTTTGACTTTCTGGACTACTCTGGATAAATTTGAAAATATTTTCATCTAAACTATTTTCATCTCCGTTTCACTTAAAAAACGATTTCTTCTGTAAACTGTGTATGCGTGTTTATCTATATTCTGGTTCTTCCAAATGCCACGGAAGCTGGCTATCTTTATCGTTGACAGTTGTACTTGACTTTTAGACAATTTGGTTGTATATAATTATAAATTAACTTAAAACAAATTCTATTGTTTTTCTTTGTTAGCATGCAAACTGAATGTACACATTATTTTAGCCCCTGTGTTACAGTAGCAGAATGTTTGCTACAATGTTTAGAACGAGTATGTTATAATCTGTGTAGGCGCCATGTTCTTTGAAAATCTGTTTTACAGCTTGTATAAGTAAACAGTATGGATGTTTTTATTATGTGCAACTATCAGTCATAGTACACAATGTCACTACAGTAGAGTCAAGCTTTAAACTATTTTCATTCATTTTCTTTTCGGCTTAGTACCTTTATTAATCTGGGGTCTCCACAGCGGAATGAACTGCCAACTTATCCAGCATATGTTTTACGCAGCGGATGCCCTTCCAACTGCAACCCATCATTGGGAAACATCCACACACACTCATTCACACACATACACTATGGACAATTTAGCCTACCCAATCCATCTATACCACATGGAGCACCCGGAGGCTGACCGCTTACCTCCGTGTGGAGGCCTTTCCCGCCGCAACCAGTTTTTCTGGACAGCTTTTGTAAACCATTGGTTGGGTTTAGGGAAGTATGTAGGTGGGCGGGTCAATCGGTAAAATTGGTTGGGTTTAGGGAAAGAGGGGGGTGGGTCAGTCGATTGGCCTGTCGCCCAGTCAATCATTCAGTCATTCAGTCAGACAGACAGACAGACAGACAGACAGACAGACAGACAGACAGACAGACAGACAGACAGACAGACAGACAGTCGGTTGACAGCGGCTTCTGGTAGGTTTACGCGAGAACAACGCGGGCATGAACGGCACTCGCGAGGGACATTTGGGATACAAAAAAAGCACACGCAGCGGCCTCTCGCGGATTCGCGAAAACAAAAACTGCAAAAATACGTACCTCCCGGGACGTATTTCGCGGTCTCCAGAAACGTCCACGGGACTACTTTTCAGAATGAGCATGGGTTGCAACATCCACATCAACAGTTTAAACACAGAAGTTCATGAGTAGTTAAGGATGACTTAATAATAATGTGCCCCTCCAAGTAAAGTCATGACATAATCACACATTAACAGCACATGAGTTCATGTTGGTTACATTTAGCTTAAACTTAAATGTTAATTAATACATTAATTAACAACATGTACTAACAAGTAATTTAGGCAGCCGTTATCCACACATGAACTCATGTGACTCATGTTGTTTAGCGCATGCCTTAACTCACCATTAGTTCATAATAATGTTTAATTTACATATTAACACATCATTATTCATGTACTGTTATTGTAAAGTGTTACCGTTTTCTTAATATAAACGAGTAGTGGCTTGGACCCGGAAACAGTATTCCATACGGTTACGACCTAACAAGCGGATTTTAGCATCATATACGTTATTCTTAGTGTGTATGATGTATTTATATTGTGCAGTATGAATGTTAGATATTAGTTTTAGTATGCTTATGTTAGCATTTAATAAGTAAGCATGTTACTGTAACATCCCCGGCTCGTCCTCACTCACCCAATCCAGTATCACCATCTCACACCAGTCCCATCCAATCACGAGAACCTTCCCCTGAGTACTAACTATCTGCACCTGTTCATCATTAGCCCGGACACTATATAAACTCACCTCCTCCGTTCACTCATCGTCCGGTATTGAAGTCTTATGGTTGTCTTCACCCAAGCTCCCTCGTCTTCTCTTCTTCCATGGATGTTCCTTCTGAGTCTTCGTAACCATCGCACTGATAAAGGGAAGTGTCTTTATTATCTTACCACATCCGAAGATCTATATTCAACTACATGAACTTTGTGCACACTGCCACCAACGGAGGTGTGAGGATTGTTAACCCAGTCTTGACTGTCGCCAGGTTTACCAGGCGAAGACGTATGAGGTGTTCCACGGATGATCTTCCATTGCCCAGCACTGTGTGATAACCTATTGTGATTTACGTTGAATAAACTAAATGAAAAGATAACCATCTCTGACTTCTTTGTATACCAGCGTGACAGAATACCGGACCCGAAAACAACAACATGGAAGCTAACGCCACGCTACCCGGAAGTGAGTTGCCTTCCGCATCCATGAGCGCTAGCTCCAACCTGGTGGTGACACCGAGTACTCCACTAGCTCGACCAGCGAGTTACTCTGGGGATCCGAGCACCTGCAATGGGTTTCTACTACAATGTTCTTTATATATTGAAGCCAACCTTGTGCAATTCCCTAACGAACTTTCCAAAGTTGCATTTGTTATTTCCCTTCTCTCAGGTCGAGCCTTGCAATGGGCAGATGCATTATGGAGTACTCGTAGCCCAGTAATAACCACCATCCAATCCTTCGCCACTCACTTTAAGGAGGTATTTTCAATTCCACTTACCCCTTTATCAGTGCACGACGAACTCATGAATCTTTCCCAAGGGAGGATGTCAATTCACGAATACACATTGCAGTTTCGGACACTTGCCGCCAGCAGCGGGTGGAACCCTGTGGCGCTTCTGGCTGCTTACCGTAAAGGGTTGAAACCCTCCCTCCGTAAACAGATGGTCATTTATGATGACAATGCGAACCTTGAATCCTTCATCAAAAAGACTATTAGTGTGTGTCAACACTTATCTGCTTGTTCTTCTCTCTCTGATGATTCTCCATCACCGTCCAAATCTCCCACGATTACGCAGGACCCTGAAGAACCATCTATTCCTCAAACCAGAAAAGTGCGAATTCCATCAGACCACGATATCCTTCCTCGGGTATGTCATCACCCCACAAGGAGTGAGTATGGAGCAGTGCAAAGTAGATGCTGTATCGAAATGGGAATACCCGAAAACCATTAAAGAACTCCAGCGTTTTCTGGGATTCGCCAACTTCTATCGGCGGTTCATTAAGAACTACAGTGTCCTATCAGCTCCACTCACTTCCTTGCTCAAAGGAGGAAGACGAGTACTTACCTGGACCCCTGAGACGTACCGAGCCTTCGATCACCTCAAATCAAAGTTTGCCACAGCACCTATCTTACGTCATCCTAATCCCAACCTCCCGTTCATCGTTGAGGTGGACGCCGCAGACACTGGAATAGGCGCTATCCTCTCCCAATGGTCTGGTGAACCCAAAGCCCTCCATCCTTGTGCGTACTATTCTCGGAAATTGACTACTGCGGAACAGAATTATGGGATCGGTGACCGCGAGTTATTAGCCATCAAACTGGCACTAGAAGAGTGGCGTCACTGGCTTGAAGGAGCCCAACACCCCTTCACCGTCATCACTGACCACAAAAATCTCCAATACATACGAGATGCCAAACGTCTGAATGCTCGCCAAGCTCGTTGGTCTCTCTTCTTCGCCCGATTCAACTTCAACATCACCTACCAACCTGGGCACAAGAACGTCAAAGCCGATGCCCTGTCCAGACTTTACTCACCTGATCCTCGTAACGACTCCCCTGAATCTATTCTTCCTCCTTCCATCTCTGTGGCCCCTATATTATGGCAAATTGATGAAGAGATCCGTCAAGCCACCTTAGAAGAACCAGTTCCCCCTGGTCTCCCTCCAGGCTTGTGCTATGTACCCACGAGATACCGCATACCACTCCTGAATAGTACACACACCTCCCTCGGCTCAGGACACCCAGGTAGCAGGCGAACCCTCTCGCTCCTCAGAGAAAGGTATTGGTGGCCTAAAATGGCCCACGATGTCACCCAGTACGTTAAGGGTTGCTCGGTCTGTGCCATCACTACCACTCCACGCCATCTACCTGAAGGAAAGCTGCTGCCGTTGCCCACTCCCCGCCGACCCTGGACACACCTTGGTGTGGATTTTGCCACCGATCTGCCTCCCTCTCAAGGATACACCACTATCTTAGTGGTTGTAGATCGGTTTTCCAAATCCTGCAAACTAATACCTCTCAAAGGTCTTCCCACAGCCCTTGAAACAGCTGAGGCCCTGTTCCATCACGTCTTCAGGAACTATGGTCTCCCCTAAGACATCGTGTCGGACAGAGGTCCGCAATTTATCTCCAGGGTCTGGCGGGCGTTCTTCCACCTTTTGGGTACCACCATCAGTCTGTCTTCTGGCTATCATCCGCAAGCCAATGGTCAGACCGAGCGTAAAATCCAAGAGATTTCCCGGTTTTTACGCTCATACTGCCATAACCATCAAAACACCTGGAGCCAGTATCTTCCGTGGGCTGAGTATGCACAAAATTCTCTTCGTCAATCCTCTACTGGACTAACCCCTTTTCAATGTGTCCTAGGCTACCAACCATCCTTGTTTCCCTGGAATGGGGAAGCATCAGAAGTGCCCGCGGTTGATCACTGGTTCCAGGAGAGCGAGAGGGTCTGGGACTCAGCTCACGTCCATCTTCAGCGGGCAGTCCGGAGGTACACCGAGCAAGCCAACCGTCACCGGCTACCTAATCCCATATACCAACCAGGAGATAAGGTATGGCTCTCTACCCGAGACATTCGCCTCCGGCTGCCCTGCAGAAAGCTGAGTCCCCGCTACCTGGGACCATTCACCATTCACTCCCAGATCAATCCTGTCACCTACCGTCTCAACCTTCCACCACAGTACCGTATTGCATCATCCTTTCACGTCTCCCTCCTTAAACCCTACACTAACCCTGTGTCTCCTCCCTCTACAGAACCTGAACCACCCCCCCCTCCCGACCAAACGGAAGTCATCAGCGATAACATCTACCAGGTCAAGGAAATCCTCAACTCCCAGCGGCGGGACGGTCGGCTCCAGTACCTCGTAGACTGGGAGGGCTTTGGCCCGGAGGAGAGATCCTGGATCCCTCGTGATGACATCTTAGATCCATCTCTCCTCGAAGAATTCCATCAGAGACATACCGGTCGTCCAGCTCCACGAGGACGTGGCCGTCCCCGCCGTCGATCTAGGGTGCCAGGAGTCACCCGTGGAGGGGGGGGGGGTACTGTAACATCCCCGGCTCGTCCTCACTCACCCAATCCAGTATCACCATCTCACACCAGTCCCATCCAATCATGAGAACCTTCCCCTGAGTACTAACTATCTGCACCTGTTCATCATTAGCCCGGACACTATATAAACTCACCTCCTTTGTTCACTCATCGTCCGGTATTGAAGTCTTATGGTTGTCTTCACCCAAGCTCCCTCGTCTTCTCTTCTTCCATGGATGTTCCTTCTGAGTCTTCGTAACCATCGCACTGATAAAGGGAAGTGTCTTTATTATCTTACCACATCCGAAGATCTATATTCACCTACATGCACTTTGTGCACACTGCCACCAACGGAGGTGTGAGGATTGTTAACCCAGTCTTGACTGTCGCCAGGTTTACCAGGCGAAGACGTATGAGGTGTTCCACGGATGATCTTCCATTGCCCAGCACTGTGTGATAACCTATTGTGATTTACGTTGAATAAACTAAATGAAAAGATAACCATCTCTGACTTCTTTGTATACCAGCGTGACAGATATATGCGTTTGTATGTATATAACATGCATGTACAAGATACACATTTCACATTTCAATATATACAGTATGTCTTTAAAGCACGTTACGATACACTGTAAAAAAAAAATCCGTAATTTTACGATTTACTTCTGGCAGCTGGGGTGCCAGAAATAAACCGTAAAATAACGGCCGTTAAATTACAGAAATTTACTGTAAAATAGCAGACATTAAATTACAGAAATTTATTTAAATTTAAATTTCTGGTAAATTTCTCTAATTCAAACTCTATTATTTTAAAGTAAATTTCTGTAATTTAACGACCGTTATTTTACGGTTTATTTTCGTCACCCCAGCTGCCGAAAATAAAACGTAAAATTACGGATTTTTTTTACAGTGTAACCAATGATTAAAAAATATCTGAAACAAAGATCACAGTGAGTAGGCATTTTGAATATAAATCAACAATAGAGAACAATATAATATAAAAATAATTACTAAAATAATTACAAGACTGTAATATAAAGATTAATTACCCTCCAAATCCTCACTAAACACGTTCGTGGATCTAAATACAACAGAAAACCCCCACAACACAAGCAAAGGGTTTGCTAACAGATTCAAAGCAAGATTAATTGGACTTTTTATAGGTCACGTCAGACTTAACAGGAAGACAAACTGTTTTACCCTGACCAAGCCTTTGTGCAAATAACTAGTAGGCACAATCTGCTTTAAAATGTGCCGTAAGTGCAATAAAAGTCTCTAAGTGAGAGTGAAGACTAACTAAGTTTTGCACACCCTGCAGTCAAAACAATTTTTTTTTATTTCTAAGAGATAAAAGGATGAAGAAACCATATTGGGTGATTAAATCCATGTTCAGACAATCTCAACACACTTGGCCTGAAAAGTAAAAAAAAAAATATATAGAGCCTGAAGGACAACTTTATATGGGCTAAAAGAATTAAAGAGGCTAAAAGGACTACATGTAACACAACATCATCTCTTACGGTGCTAACAGAATCACTCTGACAATACAGTATATCAACATTCATTCATTCATTCATTTTCTTTTCGGCTTAGTCCCTTTATTAATCTGAGGTTGCCACAGCGGAATGCACCGCCAACTTATCCAGCATATATTTTACGCAGCGGATGCCCTTCCAGCTGCAACCCATCACTAGGAAACATCCATACACACTCATTCACACACATACACAACGGTCAATTTAGCTTACCCAATTCCCCTATAGCACATGTCTTTGGACTGTGGGGGAAACTGGAGCACCCGGAGGAAAACCCACGCGAACACGGGGAGAACATGCAAACTCCACACAGAAATGCCAACTGACCCAGTCGAAGCTCAAACCAGCGACCTTATTGCTGTGAAGCGATTGTGCTACACACTGTGCCACTGTGAAGTCCCAATATATCAACAATCAAGCAAAATAAATGAAATATTCCAGAGTGCTGACAGTAAACAAACGCACAATAATGGTTGCCAGGTATATCAACACCACTTGCCTTTGAGGGACATTTAGTTTAGGACTAAATTTGGCAGATCATTTATTCATATCACATTAATTCCTACATATGATGACTATGAAGAATAAAACCCCTATTTTCATTTCTTAGTCACACATGAAACCCAGTAAAAGCACTTCAAGATGAATAATATGAAACATGGCAGTGCCATATGCACCCTGCATAATCTTTCTATTTGTGGTTCGTGACAAATAAAGCGTTACCCTTGGCAACCCCACAGGCCTGTTTGAGGGATCCACAGTGTGTGTTGAGGGATTGAGCATGCAGGTACGCTATTAGACAATTCATTCCTTCACTAATGTAGAGCCCATGAACATATGCGTACTTCCTCATGCATCTCAAAGGACTGATGTTAAACCCTCATTGATCGAAATACACATGACAGCAGGGAGATGTATTCCCTAACCAAAGTACACAAACACAGCTTTTGTCTAATGTGCAGAATACCTCTGATAGCACAAACACATGAATACAGGAAGTAAACTGATTTGCAGTGGACAGCTTGGATTTGAATTGCATAGAATATGCAGAAATGCACACCTCGGATAAACAAACCCAAAGCGGACACGCTCAAATGCCTGGGTCTACTGATTTAATGTCTCATATATACTGTAGGCCTGCTGCTTTGCTCTGATACATTTGGATAATCTTTCATGATTGAAGTTTGCAGTCAGGATAGGGAGTGCAACTATATATGCCAAACTGCTAGCTAAAAAAAATAGCCCAACTGTGTTGTGGGCCAGGAGGGTGTCCATCTGCTTTGAAAGGGTCCACCTTAGGTTAAATATGTTTCCGCTTGGTTGGACACACAGAAAAAAACACCTGCGACAACAGTGTAATAGCACAATTATGCAGGAAACTGTAGACTTGGAAAACCTGGCTGAGTGTGACGCTTTATAACCCCAACCCTAACAAATTTGAAAAATATGAAGTGTTGATTATATATTTGCCACAATTCTCATGTGAAAGCCAACCTATTGAAATCCTATTTCTATCTCTATATTTCTATATCTATCTGTCTATCTGTCTATCAGTCTATCAGTCTATCTATCTATCTATCTATCTATCTATCTATCTATCTATCTATCTATCTATCTATCTATCTATCTATCTATCTATCTATCTATCTATCTATCTGTCTCTCTCTATCCATCCATCCATCCATCCGTCCATCCGTCCATCAGTCTATCTATCTATCTATCTATCTATCTATCTATCTATCTATCTATCTATCTATCTATCTATCTATCTATCTATCTATCTATCTATCTATCTATCTATCTATCTATCTATCTATCTATCTATCTGTCTGTCTGTCTGTCTGTCTGTCTATCTATCTATCTATCCGTCTATCTATCCATCCATCCATCCATCCATCCATCCATCCATCCATCCATCCATCCAACTATCTATCTATCTATCCATCCATCCATCCATCCATCCATCCATCCATCCATCCATCCATCCATCCATCCATCCATCCATCCATCCATCCATCCATCCATCCATCCATCCATCTATCTATCTATCTATCTATCTATCTATCTATCTATCTATCTATCTATCTATCTATCTATCTATCTATCTATCTGTCTGTCTGTCTGTCTGTCTGTCTGTCTGTCTGTCTGTCTGTCTGTCTATCTGTCTCTCTCTCTCTCTCTCTATCTATCTATCCATCCATCCATTCATTCATTAATTTTCTTTTCGGCTTAGTCCCTTTATTACAGTTTTTCTCAGTCGCTTTGGTGCATTACTCACAACACTATTTACATTTGCACAACAGTTAATGCATTTCTCAAAACAATTAGTCATTTGTGCACATCATAGTAGCAGTTTTTCATTCTTTCTAACAAATTGCCAATGCTTTTGGACATGCATCAATTGCTTTCATACAACTCTCTGCTGTTTGTAACATTATCATTCGCGTATGTCATGTCAGTCAAAATGAACTAAACTTGTGAATGCTGAATGGTCATGCCATATAAAACTAAAAGTCCTCATTTCATTACTTGAGTCATTACATACAAAAATGGTGAACTAGTTGTCAAAATCTGTCAAGCAAATTTTATAAACATTTTTAATGTTTTTTTAATGTTTTTAATGATTTCTGAAAATGTCTTCTAAATTGACCAATATGATAAATGATTTACAGACCTGTGTATGTTGTAGGTTCAGTTCCAATATGTACTGCAATATTGTTTACAGTTGTGCACAGCTCTACCCAAAGGAAGTTTATGTTTGTTGTAAATAAGGGTGTATTTATTCTTTTGCACAATGCTGTGAATAAATTAGAATTGCAAAGAGTATATGTAGTAAATGTGAAACATTCATATTCAGTGTCTTGTACTCAGATACCTCACTAAATGCAGTGATGTCTAACTTTACTGTAGTTTTCAAA
Organism: Danio kyathit; assembly: GCA_903798195.1. Taxonomy (NCBI): domain Eukaryota; kingdom Metazoa; phylum Chordata; class Actinopteri; order Cypriniformes; family Danionidae; genus Danio; species Danio kyathit. The sequence continues at coordinate 16,882,186 of LR812528.1, forward strand.
TGGCTGTGCAAATAGTATATAGTGCTGTCTTGAGCATTTTCAGGAAGTGTCACCAAAATCTGACTTTTTCGCATTGGAAAAAATGTACAGAGTAAAGTGTCCTAATGAAAACATGACAAAGCCATTTGACTATCTTGTTCATAAACAATGGTGGCAGGACTTTTCATCTTGATGACACTGACACTTTCATTGACATGAATACTTGCGTTTGAGGGTTGAGCTATCCATTTTGAGCAAGTGACACGCTTTTGCAGGTTATCCACTAGGTTTTGCAGTTTGTACTAATTGTTTTGAGAAATGCATTAACTGTTGTGAAAATGTAAATGGTGTTGTGAGAAATGCACCAAAGTGTCTGAGAAAAACTGTAATCCGGGGTCACCACAGCGGAATGAACCGCCAACTTATCCAGCACATGTTTTATGCAGCGGATGCCCTTCCAGCTGCAACCCATATCTGGGAAACATCCATTCACACCCATTCACACTCATACACTACGGACAATTTAGCCTACCCAATTCACCTGTAGCACATGTCTTTGGACTGTGGGGGAAACCGGAGCACCCGGAGGAAACCCACGCGAATGCAGGGAAAACATGCAAACTCCACACAGAAACGCCAACTGACCCAGCCGAGGCTCGAACCAGCGACTTTCTTGCTGTGACTATCTATTCATAATTTTTCAAACTGTTTCAAATTAAATAAACTTTTGCCAACAGGCTTTCTCGAGCCAGCCTCAAAGTTTGCCTTGACGAATTTAATAATCTAGTTATAACGCTATAACTGTATTAGTATACTGGATCCATTCTTTATGTCTCATTGTTCTTGACTGAGAAAGCTTTATAGCTTTAACATGGATTTATCTATATTTAATTTACATGTTGAGCACTATGCAGTGTTATTTTACATTTGATTGTTCATTTATGTGATCTATCTGTTTAAATTGAGAACAGTGAAATTCATTCATTCATTTTCCTTCGGCTTAGTCTCAGATTTATCAGAGGTCACCATAGCGGAATGAATCGCCAACTATTACAGAATATATTTTACCAGCAGATGCCCTTCCAGCCGCAACCCAGTACTGGGAAACACCCACACACACTCATTCACACACAAGCACACACACACACACACACACACACACACACACACACACACACACACACACACACACACACTACGACCAATTCAGTTTATTCAATTCACCTGTACAGCATGTCTTTGGACTGTGGGGAAAACTGGAGCACTCGGAGGAAACACACAAACACAGGGAGAACATGCAAACTCCACACAGAAATGCCAACTGGCCCAACAGGGACTCAAACCATCGACCTTCTAGCTGTGAGGGGATGGTGCTGCACAGACAGTGAAATTTATCTTGGTAATTTGGGTAAATAACCGAAAAATGCAGGGGTCAAGTAAATACACAAATATGCTGTTTATGTTCCACCTTTTTACTCAACCATTTTCAACCAGGAGAAAAGAAGAGTTTTATTTCTTTATCTGTACTTTTCCACGTCTGAGTGACAGGCCCAAGGTGATGATCACAAAGAACGTGGTTTTGCACTTATAAAAATGAAATGCATAATAGTTCAGCACTCCCTGACTCAGTGGTAAGCCTAGTCAAGTGCACAATGACATAGAAAAACAATAAAAAGCAGCGGGCCTTGCCACAAACAGAGGTTTATGATTGGCTTAAACACAAACTTTTTACATATTTGAAACTTGTATATCTTCATACAGTAATCCTGTTCTTTGTTCATATGTAGGATCAAACCAGTTGTTTACTGGTAGTGTTACAACTTTTCATACTGAGAAACTGTCATCAGATTTCACGCACTTTGAAATATACTGGGTTCTTTCCATCCAAATTAGGGGAAAACATAAACAAACCCAACTACTGGGTTCATTTTCAATACTAATGTTTTTTTGTTCACACTGTAAAAAATTCCAACTTGAAAAAGTTGAAATTACTTTGTTGTTTTGGCAAAAATCTGTAAAAATGTCTGTACAGCTACATTTAACAGGTTAACTTAACCTAAATCAAAATTTTCTTCATTAAGTTAGTTTTGTGAACAAAACTTTGCAAGTTCACACAAAAAAGCTTCTGCCAACTTGCTTCTTTAAGTTGAGTTAGTCTCTGACCTCCTCACTTGAAAAAATAAAGATTGCAGTATTTCTAACCCTACAACGACAAAAATAATAGTAACACTCCAATAATAACATTAATGTTATTATTATTACAGTTTTTCTCAGTCGCTTTGGTGCATTTCTCACAACATTATTTACATTTGCACAACAGTTAATGCATTTCTCAAAACAATTAGTCATTTGTGCACATCAAAGTAGCAGTTTCTCATTCCTTTCAACAAATTGCAAATGCTTTTGGACATGCATCAATTGCTTTCATACAACTCTCTGCTGTTTGTAACATTATCATTTGCTTACGTCATGTCAGTCAAAATTAACTAAACTTGTGAATGCTGAATAGTCATTCCATACAAAACTAATAGTCCTCATTTCATTACTTGAGTCATTACATACAAAAATGTTGAACTAGTTGTCAAAATCTGTCAAGCTCATTTTATTTAAAAACTTAAAATCTTTTTTTTCCACTGAAAATGTCTTCTAAATTGAACAATTTCATGAATGATTTACAGACCTGTGTATGTTGTAGGTTCAGTTCCAATATGTACTGCAATGTTGTTTACAGTTGTGCACAGCTCTACCCAAAGAAAGTTTGTTTGTTGTAAATAAGGGTGAATTTATTCTTTTGCACAATGCTGTGAATAAATTAGAATTGTAAAGAGCAAATGCAGTAAAAATGTGAAGCATACACATTCAGTGTCTTGTACTCAAGACACTCACTAAATGCAGTGATGTCTAACTTTACTGTAGTTTTCAAATGGCTGTGCAAATAGTCTATAGTGTTGTCTTGAGCATTTTCAGGAAGTGTCACCAAAATCAGACTTTTTTACATTGGAAAAAATGTACAGAGTAAACTGTCATAATGAAAACATGACTAAGCCATTTGACTATCTTGTTCATAAACAATGGAGGCAGGACTTTGCATTTTGATGGCACTGACACTTTCATTGACATCAATACTTGCTTTTGAGGAATGAGCTTTCCATTTTGAGCAAGTGACGCGCTTTTGCACGTTATCCACTAGGTTTTGCAGTTTGCACTAATTGTTTTGAGAAATGCATTAACTGTTGTGCAAATGTAAATAGTGTTGTGAGAAATGCACCAAAGCGACTGAGAAAAACTGTAACAACAACAACAACAACAATGACAAAATACTAATGCAATAATGATAACATAATTTGAAATTATTATTCATTTGTAATTATCTTTTGGGGGAGGGGACTGAAGAACTACACACAGGACACTTTAATGAACTACAACTCCCACCATGCACCTCATACACACCAGTTTCTGGTTCCTCCTGATTACACACACACAGCTGGAAGCTCATGATGGACTGATTACTAGAAATATAAAGACACCTCATTCACACAGACTCTTTGCTGAGACTTATTTTTCCCTGTGAAGCATTACAAAGAGGTTTTCCCTGTTTGTCCTGCCATGTTTTGTTTACCGTTATAGTTGTTTTCCCTCCTGTCCTGTTTCCTGTCCTGTCTAATAAATGTTTTGTTAGCATTTGTCTCTGTTTTAAGTTTTTTTTTTAAATTGAACTATTTTTGATTGTTCTGATAATGTATTATTTCTTAGTACCTATTTCGAAAAGAGTTCTTTTGTTCACTCAACATCAGACATTTTAGGTCAGGGCAACTGATGTTTCAAACGTTGAGTACACAAGAAAAAAACGAAAGGAAATAAGGATTTTGTTTTATTCATTCAACTTCAGGGATTCCAGTTCTGCAGACAAAAATGTTCAGTTTGGCACAACTTACTCTGTAAGTTTTGTTACAGAGTAGTTCACCTCTCCAGAAAACTAATAATCTTATGTTAACCCAAATAAATGTTTTTGTATTACTGACAAATAATTTTAGCTCAGTGCAGCTGATGTTTTCAAAAGTTGAGTGAACAAGAAAAAGCGAAAGAAAAAAAGTTTTTTATTGTACTTAAAATGTTTTACAGTGCAACTTTTGGATTTCTTCATATTATAGATTTTTTTAGCATTTTTTTAGTGTGTTATTTTTGAAAGGTTTCTGTTTCTAAAAGGTATTTTACCGTTAAAGACTGTGCGTGTGAAAGAGGCTAATGTTAAGTGTTTGAATGCAATGGCCAATATAAGGTTTCTAAATCAGTTACTTCACAGAAAAAAATCATTCATTCATTCATTTTCCTTCAGCTTAGTCCCTTTATTAACCCAAAGTCGCCACAGTGGAATGAACCGCCAACTTATCCAGCATATGTTTTACACAGCGAATATCCTTCCAGCTGCAACCCATCACTGGAAAACATCCATACACACTCATTCACACAGATACACTACGGACAATTTAGCTTATTCAATTCACCTATAGCGCATGTTTTTGGACTTGTGGGGGAAACCGGAGCACCCGGAGGAAACTCACGCAAACACGGGGAAAACATGCAAACTCCACTTTACAGAAAAAATATACTACATAAATTTACTCTAAATAAATAGGCTTGTTTATCACAAACTTGTTGACTGGGGTCCACACTTTTGCTAATTGTCTTATTAGAGGCCACAAAATGTTAACACAACATAAATAATACATTTATTATAGAATGCACCATGGCTGGGGAATTAATCTAAATGAAACTGTAAATGCAACTAAGCAATGCTGTGATTTTCATGCACAACTTGTCAGAAAATAGTTCTGTGATCAATAGTAAATGTCCTCCGAAGGCCAGAAGGTGCTCTAACATGGAAACACCCATGAAAAAGTAACCCAGGAAACCTCAATAACGTTGCTGAATAAACACAAAATGTAACTACTTTCATTATTTATCATGATTAAGGCCCTGTCCACACAGACACGAGTATTTTCACAGTTTTTTTCTACATAGTTTGGCTGTTAGTCTGGCCAGGAAGAATATTTTCAGAAACTCTGGTTACAGTACACTCCAGTTACTCTACATTGTAAAACCCAACAGTCAACTTTATCAAATGAAATGAGTGTAGTTAACTCAAAATTTACTGAAATAATTCTACTTATTTGAAAAGAGTTTGAACTCAGTGTTGAAGGTAATAAGTTAATTAAATACCTCATTACTTCAACTTAAATGGAGCAAGTTCACAGTACTCATATAGTTTAGTTTTATAACTCAAATGGTTTGTAGCAATTGGTTTCTTCAAATAGTTTTCTTAAATCCTTTGAGTTGTCTTATCTTGTTGAGTTTTACAGTACTCAGTTGGTTTGAGTTCTCTTCATTTGTTGGGTTTTACTGTGCACAAATTGCTTCATTTACTCAAATGGATTAAGTTCGCCTTCATGTGCTTTCACCCATTGGAGGGGGTAGGCGGGTCTGTGACCCGCGCTTTTCAGCTGCAGGCCTGATGGCTGCCCGCCCTTACCGGACTATATCCACATCCCCTGTTTCCATCCCCTGTTGCAATGTTATATCTATGTCTATGTGATTATGTGCTTGGTTGCTGGGGCTTTTTTTTTTCTCCCTGATCTCACACTGCTCTAACTCAAGAGCAAGGTGAGAGGGAGTTTTTTTTCGCCTCTCTCTCCTGAATTGTATTTTACTTCCTTTTTCTAAATGCTACTTCTCGTTGACCTGTCTTCCCCTGAAATGTGATGTTTGTGTATGGTCGGGGGGGTCCAATTTCACTATATGTCAGTGTATGTGAATACATGGAGGTATATGTGACAAATAAAGGCCTTGATTGATTGATTGAGTTCACAGTACTCATTAGGATTAGTTTTTGAACTTAAATGGTTTGTTGCAATCGGTTTCCTCAAATGATTTGAGTTACCTTAACTTTTTGGGTTTTACAGTGTATGGATCCGTTTTAAATCCATAGCCATCCACTTATAACCAGATATAACATGAATTCATGATATACAGCATCACTTTGCCACAAATAGTAGGTACACTTGTCAGTCTGCCCATGTCATTATACCCTATAAAGTCTAAAGAGATGAAATCCTGCATGGCCACTCAAAGTGGCATCTTGTCGCCATAGTAACAGCAAACAGGTACACTGCTTGAGTAGGTCTCACCCACACAATACAGTGATTCATGCTCATACAAATGCTTAAGAAGGCTTCTGCTGTAAATTGCAGGTGTTTTGCACTAGGGTTATCCATTTGTGACCGTGTACTTCAGTAATAATTACTGTCTCAATCACCAGATCAAGATTAAACTTACATTAATGTGGAGAATATTACATAGCATAAAAGTAAACATTTGCATTATATTCACTCACTTTTTATGGATCTCCTCTCTTTATCATTTCACACACTTCAGTTAAATTGAGCAATTCCATGCAAATGTCAACCTTGCCATGTAACCAAGTTTTCATCAAAATAGCAAAACCCTTTCTAGGTTTTTGTGTGAGTTTTTATTTTATTGTACTGCAAAAATATTCTCTGACAGTGTTTTCAAACAATTATATTTGATTTACCAAAGTCACACAGATGCAGATTTCACATCTGTCACACCCATACCCAAACTTTCTTCCTCATAAATGCAAAAATGTTAAATAAAATCAAATCAATCATGTTTGTTTTATAGTCCGCCAACTCTTATCTTTTTGATTAGCATTGTTTCTATTGGGTCGTGGAGTTTAATTCACAGAACGTAAACTAGCATACTTTTTTTGGTCACATCCATACCGCATGATTATTTCCCTCATTTAAAGAAAAAAAAATGTTTAAGATTGATATTTTTCTGGTCCCATAGCTGTGGGGTGCGTTTCCGAAAACCATCTTTAGCCAACTAAGGTCACAAGTTCCGTCGTTACAAACTTTCGTTGATGTTCATTGATTTGGTGTTTCCCAAATCCATCGTTCCAACAAACATTCGCAAACTTCGTCGCAAACTTGTATGCTTGCAACTACACCTCTAGAGCTGTAGTTAGAAGCATAGTTCCTAGTTTGTGTTATTTTCCCAGTTATCCCCTCCATGCCCTATTCCTTTAGAATGTTCCAACACTTAAACTCGGAATAATAAAAAAAAAGAAACATTGAAGTCATCTCTCTTAGGTGTAATTTGCTTTCAAAGTATCTTTACAGTTCAGTTTTAGCGATCTTCATGTTGACAATTGCGCTCCCTTCGTAGTGCACTTTGAAATCATTTATGCCATTTTGAACACGGCCGTGACTCATGATGAAAGCTATAGGTGACTTATTATTTAAAAGCAGAATTTCTGTTACGTTGTTTACATATATTTTAGTTAATATAGAAAATGAGTCCATGTTTTTACCAAAACTAAAATTAGATTTTTTATAGTGCGTGTGTGTAAAACAACATAATTTTATACAAAAATTATGGGCATTTTCTCTAAAGAAGTTGTTACTCCGCCCCGTTTAGAGTGTAATTATGGGTGTTTTACATTATAACCAACATGGTTCAAACGATGGATCTGTGACAGAGAAACTACGGTTTTGGGAAACACTCATCACTTCATCGTTCTTTTCCCAAACAATACATCATACTATGATAGTTCGGCCATGAGTTATGTCATTGTTTGCGAAATGCACCCCTGGTTAGTAGTTTTGGAAAATATACACAGATCCCAGGTGAAAAAGAAGTGCTCTTAAATATATTACAAATGTGCTTGAAATGTAGATAGTATGTTTAAAGCACAATTAGCACAAATAACATACTCACTTAAAGTGCATTCTAAATGTGTTGGTTTGAATTGTAATGCATTTATAATAAAGTATAACCAGTACATTGGTCAAAAATATGCGTAATTGCACTTTTAAAAAATATGCTAGAACTCAAGCATACTATTTATGCATTTTAATGTATTTAAAGAAAACACACTAATTGTATTCTTTCTTAAAGTATGTTTTATGTGTACTTTGTATAAGAACATTGTGATTTAAGTGTTTTAGACATAATGAAACATATTTTAAATACTGCAGATGAGCATGTGCTTTAGCCTGTATTTCAAAATATTTTACTTCACACTAATGTTAATTGTCAATTGAAAAAGTTGAAAATTAAAGTTTAAGTTAAAGTGCAGTAATTTGTGTTTGTATTGTACTTTTACAGCATATTTTAATATAGTTAAAATACATTCTTCTGAATGATTTTGTTAATTATTGTTGAAATAAAGTAGGTCTTGTAGTACCCTGTAAATGTATAGTAAGTATAGTAATAACACATTAATGTGAAGCTTAAAATATTTTTTCTACTGGGCTTAAATAATACTTTAACTAGTTTTAAAATGCACTTCAGCTGTGCTTAAGTTATATTTCATCTGAACTTAAAGTATACTTCAGCTGAGCATATACTACACTTTAATTGGTTTTAAAATCCACTGCAGCTGGCTAAAAATACACTTTATCTGAACTTAAAATATATTTTAACTGTGTTAAAATATACTTTAACTGTATTTCAAATATATCATTTAAATGTACTTTAAATAAAATACACTTTTAAAAGTATACTTTAATTGTACTTAAAGTAGGTCCATTTTAACACAACTAAGTATGTTACGACATATTTAAAATAGCTTAAAGTTACACTTAGGTCTATATAAAATAACAATTAATATGCTTGAAGTTGTTCCAAAATAACACATTTAATATCCACTTAGTACAATTAAAATATGCTAATTGCATTCAAAAGTTACAACTTAAGCATACTTTCTTTTCACCTGGGATGTTTCAATATAATGTTAACATACACTTTCTATGTGAATTTATGTTTTGAGTTTGACCAATAAGTAGTCACACATAAGCTACAAAGAAACACCATCAAAATTATTACAAAAGAAAGTGTCAATTTTCAAAATGTATTTTTAAGACATCAAAATCTATTCTGCAAAAGCTAATTGTGGAAGAGACGATTCACTCGCTGACAATTCAGTCATGTCATTTACAACCCATGGTGCCTGAGTCATCTTTTTCATCCTCTTCCTACACTCCTTCACACTCCTTCAATTTCAAAGTAGTCAAGAAAATATCTATTTATAATACTCTACATGATAGTCCAAGCTTTTGACTATAAACTATTTTTCTATCATGCACATGACAGATTTATAATTAACAGTGTTAATTTTGAATCGATTGATTATGGGCCTCCTTGTGTTTTTAGATGTTTTATTATAACAAAAGACATCAAGTTTTTCATTTTAAACACTTCAGTGAGTAGGGAATATTTCCTAAATCTCAACCCAAGTCTCATTTTTTTAGTTCCAAAATATAATTGTTCTGCTAGCAATGAAAATTATATCCAAAAACAAATGCAGTTATTAGAGAGAGAGATTTAATAATTCAATTTTATTCAATTCAATTCAGTAATTGCTTTATTGGCATGACAAATGTTACAAACGTGTTGCCAAAGCATTTATAAAGTTTACATACATATATATCTATTTTTTAAAAACATAGTAAACAGTACTACTACTACTACTACTACTACTACTACTACTACTACTACTACCACTACTACTACTAATAATAATAATAATAAAATTACACTAAAAAAAAAATAATAAATCTGAATAAACTGTACATTTAACAAATAACATTTAAGGATAAAGCAGTAATAACAAATAACAATAATCAGTATATTTACAAGATTAATTTTTAATAATCTAGAATTTTTTTGTCACAGACTTTTTTCAAAATGGATTAAATTCATTTATTTCCTCAAAATTCTACACATAATACTCCATAATGACTATGTGAAAAAAAAGATTTTTTGAAATTGTTGCAAATTTATTAAAAATAAAAAACCTGAAAAATCACATGTACATCAGTATTCACAGCCTTTGCTCAATACTTTGTTGATGCACCTTTGGCAGCAATTACAGCCTCAAGTATTTTTGAATATGATGCCACAAGCTTGGCACACCTGTCTTTGGGAATTTTTTCCCATTCCTCTTTGCAGTACCTCCCAAGCTCTATCAGGTTGGATGGGAAACGACGGTGTACAGCCATTTTCAGATCTCTCCAGAGATGTTCAATAGAATTTAGGTCTGGGCTCTGGCTTGGCCACTCATGGACATTCACCGAGTTGTTGTGAAGCCACTCCATTGATATGTTGGCGGTGTGCTTTGGGTCATTGTCTTGCTAAAAGATGAACCGTCGCCCCAGTCTGAGGTCAAGAGCACTCTGAAGCAGGTTTTTATTCAGGATGTCTCTGTACATTGCTGCATTCATCTTTCCCTCTATCCTGACTAGTCTTCCAGTTCCTGCTGTTGAAAAACATCCCCACAGCATGATGCTGCCACCACCATGCTTCACTGTAGGGATGGTATCAGAGTACTGTGGTGATGAGCGGTGCCTGGTTTTCTGCAAACGTAACGCCTGGCATTCACTCAAAAGAGTCCAATTTTAGTCTCATCAGACCAGAAAAAAAAGAGTCCTTTAGATGCCTTTTGGCAAATTCCAGGCAGGCAGTGGCTTCCATCTGGCCACTCTACCATACAGGCCTGATCGGTGGATTGCTGCACAGATGGTTGTCCTTCTGTAAGGGTTTCCTCTCTCCACAGAAGAACGCTGGAGCTCAGACAGAGTGACCTTCGGGTTATTGATCACCTCCCTGACTAAAGCCCTTCTCCCCCGATCACTCATCTTAGATGGCCGGCCAGCTCTAGGAAGAGTCCTGGTGGTTCCAAACATCTTCCACTTATGAATGATGGAGGCCACTTTGCTCATTGGAACTTTCAGAGCAGCAGAAATTTTTCTGTGACATTCCCCAGCCTTGTGCCTCGGGACAATCCTGTCTCGGAGGTCTACAGACAATTCCTTTGTCTTCATGCTTGGTTTGTGCTTTGACATGCACTGTCAACCCTGGGACTTTATATAGACAGGTGTAAGCCTTTTCAAATCATGTGCAATCAACTGAATTTACCACAGGTGAACTCCAATTAAGCTGCTGAAACATCTCAAGAATGATCAGTGGAACCAGAATGTACCTGAGCTCAATTTAGAGCGCCACGGCAAAGGCTCTGAATACTTATGTACATGTGATTTTTCAGGGTTTTTTTTTTGTTTATAAATTTGCAACAATTTAAAAAAATCTCTTTGTACATTGTCATTATGGGGTATTGTGTGTCGAATTTTGAGAAAATAATTGGACTTAATCCATTTTGGAATAAGGCTGTAATGTGGAAAAAGTGAAGCACTATGAATACTTTCTGGATGCGCTGTAACAACAATGTTTTGCAACAGTCCCTCTACTAATAGCAAAACTGCAAGACAACTTTAACCGATTCAAAAATACTACTTTGTTACTGAAACAAAGGTCATGTAATTTTTTTCTGCTGTGACTGATAAAGTTGAGTGGCAGCACTTACTGACAACAATACTATTTGATTAACTGTTTCTCTGTGTGAGTTTGTGTTTGTTTGGGGGAGAGGGTGATAGAAAGAGGTTGCTTAATAAATAGACAAAACACTGTGTTTAAATAAATCTGCATTTTGACTGGTAATGAAGTTCATTTAATGACAGCACTCACAATTTTTATGCCAAATATAGGATGCTGGACTTGAAAACATAACTATAAATCATAATAAACTGTTTTCACAAATAATGTTGCTTGTTTTGATTTGTTGTTATTGTTGCTTTTTTGTAGGAGGACAGTTTCTAATGTACCTGTAGGCAAACTTTTAACTTTACATTTAGTCATTTAGCAGATGCTTTTAGCTAAAGCAACTTACAAACGCAGATATATTAAGCATCATTTAGCAGATGCTTTTAGCTAAAGCAACTTACAAATGAGGAGATATTAAGCGATTCAATAAGGAATGGCACTACTCACAAGTGCTACTTATACAAAAGGACTGATATTGCTTTACATTTCATAGGACACAACAATATAGTATTCGGTCAGTTATATATTTAAAATTGACTAAGATAAAGGGCTCTATTCTAACGATCTAGGCGTAAAGTCTAAATCGCATGGCGTAAAAGCATTAAGGGCATATCCGAATCCACTTTTGCTATTTTAAGGACAGAAAAATACAGTTTGCGCCGTGGCACATGACCTAACAGGGTTGTGCTTATTCTCTTAATGAGTTATGGGTGTGTTTTGAGCATAACATGCATTAAACCAATCAGAGTCTCATCTCCCATTCCCTCTAAGAGTCAGTTGTGTCGTGCCATGGCGCATTTGCTATTTACATGGTGGACTTTGTAAGTGGAAAAACTGAACGCTTCACTACTGAGAAAACAGTTAAACAAACTTTCTGCAGCGCGAGGATAAAGAATGAGCCTCCTCCATTTGGCCTCTTTACTTTCTCTTTACTTTCGTGGATAAGGAAACAGTGTTGTACGCTCTCCACAGAAGACATCCATTAGCCTACATAATTAATTTAGTTTGTTAAGTGCAAAGATTTGTTTCAAAACTATTTCTAAATTCAGTTCTAATTTTTATCAAATGAATAAATGAACAATAATAACGAAGTGTGGTCAAAAAACTGAGTTATATCCAAACACACGTCCTATTCTTATGGTGATGCATACATCTCCAAAACCAGACAGGTGGACAAATCTAAACTTGTTTTAAACAAATTAAATATGCATATAATAAATAACACAAATAATGAAAACATTATAGTAAAAATGCTAATTGTCATGAATAAACTGAAAAAAGAGCCTCCCGAACATGAAAAAAGGCATGGAGGTAGTGTTTTTTATATTTATGTAGTAAAGAATAATTTTTGTAACATTTTAATCCTTTAATTTTTTCATATGTAAAGATATTTGTGTATCGATGTACATCCTGTGTGTATTAAGCATTTGAACCTGCATAGGTGCATAACTAATGCTCTCTGCGCTGGACTTTAGACCAGTTTTTTCTTGGTAAATGGCGCAGTCTATTTCAGTTTCTCAAAATAGCAACGCTCCAACAATCCACAAAGTAGCGCAAATGGATTTACTATTTAAACAACGTGGTGCAAAACGTGAAAATTAGGGTTGTGCTGCTCTGAAAATAGCAACAAATTGCTCAAAACACTTCTTGCGCCTTTTTGTGCCAGATGTATGATAGGGCTCAAAGTCTCATACCGTAAAACAATGTCAATCTGTATCTAAACAAGCCAGACAATTCTTCTGTAGTGAACAGTTACAGTACAACACCACAACACAGTAGTTAAAACCACAGCAGGACTTCTGAAATGGGGTGAGTATCAAGTAGTGTTATCTATTTTTAAAATGTGTCCCATTGCAATTAAGCTATACAAATGAAACTCACATATTTGGGAGTTTGATATCTTGGTCCAGGGAACTGGAATTTTTTATGTTAAAAGTGGAAGAGCTATGCAAAACTAGTGCTTGTAATGGGAATCAAACCTACAAGTCAGATTCTCTATCCATTAGGCCACAGGACCATTGCTGTCTGATTGCTCAAAGTCCTTAACTGCACACCTAAAGCCTTGTGCACACCAGAAACTTTACTACTCGTGTTTATCTGCACTTTTTGTGTGTGACGTTTTTGACATTTATGCCCAGTGTGCGAATTATACATTGACGATTAGGGGGGCAACTTTTTTCGGTAGTAGCTTGATAATACATGCTTCAGTGAATCCATTCATGAATGTATTTAAATTACATCTAGTTTATTAATAAAATATATACGTTTTCAATGTTTTGAGGGATATTTAGTGACTATTTTAGAGGTTACTGTAGATCAAACTATACAAATTATGTGTCTAATTTTTCTTTTTTTAGGCTACATGCATATATAAACACCTATTTACAAGAAACATATTTTGTGAATACTTAAGATTTCTTTCAGTGCTCTAGAACTGCCAGTTTCAGACTGTTGAATGATATTTTTCATAGCATTGATTGGTACGATTATGCATTTACAATGGTATAAGCCGTTATAGAGGGATCAATAGTATTTATATTATACATTTTTAATTATTATTATTTAAGATATAGATCAGAGATCAGAGAAAGCTATTTCTTACTATTAACGGGCTGACTCCCCTATACATCTTGTTTTGATGTCCTTCAGGGGGGATCAAGCTTTGTTTAGGGCGGTCAATCCCCCACCAAACCCCCCTGTACTTCGCATCCTGTTTATGCCTATTCGATTTTCAATAACAATGAGCAAGTGAATATGCAAAATCACTCACTCTCCTACCTTAGATAACAATGAATGAAAAACAGAAATACCCCAATACACAAGGTGGCATTGTGCAACTTTGTGCTTCTAACACTGCTTTTTCCAATTCTGTTTAACCATGTCCACTACAGCACAAGCACCTAGTCAATAGTTGGTGGAAAAAAATGATACAAGCCATAAAAGAAACCATTAAATACAACACAGGTTCATTGTGAAAAAGTACCCCCGTATACATTTCTGGAGAGCGCAAATTATGTAGCCTGAGCTAAGTATGGCTGCATTTTGTCTTTAAAATGAATGCTAGGGGGCGATATGATGGCACAGACGGCTTCGGTTTCTTTTCGCGCTACCAGCTGACTGCTTACTATAATGTGAACAGCTTTTCCGCTGTTACCAATTTGCGCAGGGGTATCGGTCGGTCAGTCAGTTAGTCGGTCAGTCAACAGCGGCCTCTGGTGGATTTACGCAAGAACAACAGGTGTGAATGGCACTCGCAAAAGAAATCTAAGATCTCAAAAAGCGTACACAGCGACCTCTGGTGGATTCGCGAAAATAAAAACTGCAAAAAACGTAGCTCCTGGGACGTATTTCACAATCTCCAGAAATGCATATAGGGGTCCATATCAATAATGAGCCTGGGTTGATTGAATCCTTTTTGATCTGCAATTCCTGTGTGCTCAGCTAGACCTTTTTGTGCTTGAGCACCACCAAGCCATGTTTTACTGTAACTTCAGCAGATCAAGGCATGTGAACAACCATGGTGCATCAAACCAAAAAAACAAGCATGTTATTATACCTGCCATTTTGTGTCTCGTTGTGCACACTCACATTAGCACCCATTATTTAGTCAGCGTTTTGTAAACATCAGTGATAATTGCACACAATAATCATAACCCGGTGTGCATAAGTCTTTAGAAAGATCAACCAATCAGAATGAAGCATTCAACAGCCCAGCAGTAGAAAGCAATGGAATTAAACTGACAGTGGGACTCATTTCTGAAGGATTTGTCCTCAGTTTAACTGAAACAACAGTGAGTTCAGCTCTCTCCGGCCTCACGGGTGACTGACAGTGTGTGCATTAGAGGGATGGGAGTGAGCATATGACTTAGTCATTCTTTGTAGCCGCTGTGTACACAACCTCCAGCCTTCTTCCATCACCACGAAGAAGATAAAAGTGTTTACAGGAGTTACATAAAAACACTCTTTTGTGAGATAACAGAGTGTGTGCGTTTGGAGTTATTCCTGTAGGGCGGCTGAGTACAGCCTCTTTTCCACTTTTCTTCCAGCCCTAATCTTTTTATATCTCTGCCTGTCCGACTGGCAAGCGGCCACTCCGTACACAGAATCTTTATGTGCTTCGAAACTTATCCTGCTGCTCTTTCACGTTGAGCAGCCCCAGATCTGAACGATCCCTCCATGGAGGAGACGAAATTCCTGCTGAGACATTTCCTCCACACCAAAAGCTGTGAGAAATAATCCATTTTGTTATTGCTCTGGGACCTTCTCTGCTTCCCAGTTCAGCTTCAGCAGTTTGGGGGGGATGTGGCAGCATCAGCTCGCTTCTTCTGTTAGAAGCAGTCTTTGTATGTTTTTATTCTGCAAGGCATGTTTTCCCTTGGGGAGGCTCGAGTGTTGTACGCTCATGCTGGTGTCTGCGGTTGCAGGAAGTGACATGGCCTTATGGCAGGAGACTAGCAACGGAGTGGGGGGTGCGTGGGGGAGGGGATATGGGGGAGGAGAAGGAAGGTGGACAGTAAAGGACATAAATGAAAGAGTAGCAAGGAGATGTGGTGTGAAAGGCAGATTGAAGGTTCGGGGAGAAAAAGAGTCGTACCAGAATGATGCCTCAGGCAGCCAGATCACTAAATGTCTCTGCACACAGACCATATGCTGATAAAATCTAGCCTGTCTGAGTGTGCTTTACAAATGGGGGCTGCAAAAAAGCACACAAATAAACATTGTAAGACTTTGATTACCACGTGAGCCTTACATGTGCAATCACCTGCTAATGTTATATAGGAGCATTTTCATGTGAATAACATGATCACATGGGTTTCACATGAGATTGCATATGGGAAGCTCATGTGGTTTTTCTGTAAAGTAAATATTTAAATTTTTGTGTAGGCGATGCAATAAAAATCCAGGGTTTTAGGTTAAACTACGGTGGCCGAGAGAGCTTAACGTACTGCAAAAAAACACCTTTTTCAAGTTCATCAAGTCATATTAAGTCATGCTTTTTACTTAAGTAGATCTGTGAAAGGAATACTGTTGTCCTCGTGACTTTTTTGTATGGATAAATAATTTTTTTTGAGGGGGAAGAAGTGATATCAGAACGTCTCTCCTTTAGTCCTTTTTTTTAAGGGTTTAATAAGTTGGCGAGAGAGCTTAACATGCTCTTTTAAGAAAACACGTGCAATTACAACTGTCATTAGTTTGACAGCACACATG
This sequence comes from Danio kyathit, assembly GCA_903798195.1. Taxonomy (NCBI): domain Eukaryota; kingdom Metazoa; phylum Chordata; class Actinopteri; order Cypriniformes; family Danionidae; genus Danio; species Danio kyathit. The sequence goes on from LR812528.1 coordinate 16,898,833, forward strand.
CTGCAAATTGTCACAATGCAAACACATTTTTAAAAAACGTGCTGCATTTTCTCACAACACAAACAATGAATAAAACGCAGTGCATTTTCTCACAATGCAAACATTTTATGAAAACGCGCTGCATTTTCTCACAACACAAACAGAACGGAACACAACGGAAATGTTTCAAGGAGACCCAAAAACGTGACGGATGCCGCTGTGCTATTGCTCAGTGAAGTTGTATGTGATCTTTGAAAGGTGAGCTTTTTGTACTTTAATATTCTGATTTCTGTGTTTTCAGAATTTATTAGCCTAAATAACCATAACCTAAATAGCCGGGTCGGTCACGTTTTAGAGTCTCCTTGAAACATTTCCGTTGTGTTGTGAGAAAATGCAGCTTGTTTTCGTAAAATGTTCGTAAAATTTGCTGCTGTTTTTTGTGATTGCATGTGTTTTCTCAAATTGCAGCACGTTCAGCTCTCTCGGCCACTGTATTAAACCCTTAAAAAACTGACTTAAGGAGAGACGTTCTGATATCACTTCCTCCCCCTCATGTTGGTCCAAACCCAACTCTCTTTCATCTGTGAAACAATAAAAAAAAAACTTATCCATACAAAAAGTCACGAGGACAACAGTATTCCCTTGACAGATCTACTTCAGCAAAAAGTATGACTTAATATGAGTTGATGAACTTGACTACATTTATTTACACCATTGAAAAAGGCATTTTAAAGGCCAGATCAGGTTGAAAAAACTATCTCAAAAAACTGTTACCGCACAGAAATTGTCATTTGAAGATTTTCATTTTAGTGGCATTTCAAATGAAGTCGACATGCGTAGGTGACACTGCTTGTACACTCTTAAAGGGATAGTTTACCCAAAGATTTTGCCATCATTTACTCATCCTTCACTTGTTCAAAACCTAATTGAGATTCTTTCTTCTGTTGAACACAGTTTTTTTAATTGACTACCATAGTAATTTTTTCCTACTATGAAAGTTGATGGGTCCCAGCAACCAGTATTCTTCAAACAGAAGAAATAAACTCATAAAGGTTTAATGCCACATGAGGGAGAATACATGATCCCTTTAGTGCTATAAAGTAACAATTTCTTGGTTTCCTAAACAACTTGGTGAGTAAAAAGTTCTTGAAAGCACAATTTTTACTAATAATCTAAAGAAGGTTTTATTGAATTGAAAGACTCCATGTTTAAGTTTTCCTGCTCTGAAGATGACACTTTGGAATGAATGTGCCATCTCTCCATTATTCATCGGAATGGGGGCATCTTGCAATTAATATGTGTGTGACAGAGAAAGACAGAGATGTGACGGGGGAGGGTAAAGGATGGAGGAACGGTCATGGCTGGGGGTGGAGAGAATTCTTTAACATTATTACGTTGGAAATGCCCATCCCCCTGTAGGTTCCATCTCATGACTAACACAGAGGGGGGAAAATTCCTATCACCTTTGAAGGGGTCATGGGTCATGGGAAATCACATCCACCAATTAGAAGGAATGTAAGATTGCTGTATCTGCTTGACTGTAAGTGATAGGTTCAAGGGCCGTTGACGTTGAGTTATATGATAAAATCAGGTTGAGACTGGTGCTTACTGGCTCACTGGTCATATTATTAAAACATTTTAAAATGAACAACTATCTAACCCATCTCTTTAGATGAATCCAAGAACAAACATGCTTTAAAAAAAAAAATGGAAAACAAACAATTGTTTTTCAATTGCTTAACCTCTCATCTGGTTATTGCAGGCCAGAAAATTGCAATGTTTTAGTTAAACATCCAGCTTATGCTCAATAATAAAGCATTAATAAGAAACATCTAGCCTAAATAAACCTAACCATGGTTTTTACTCCAAATGGCTTTTGCAGTTAAGCATTTTGCTACACTAACCATAGTGTATCCATGGTATTTGCAGTAAAGCTTTCAGTATAAATGTTAATCAAGGTCAAAAACTATGATTACTACACTTTTACTATAATAAAACCATGGTTAATATTCATAGACTGTATTTAAGATATGCCTAATGTAACACTAACAGAACTGAACTGAGCAGAGTTCAGCAGGTCAACTTTCCATAACTTCAGCACCATGGACAGGGGACAACCTGCTACAGATGCAGTCAAAGCTATATGGGCTAACTTGAAAGTGCTAATAATGAAAACACCAACTGAAGGTTGGACACTAAACACACTTATAGTGAAACCACATTCGTTTTCGTCACAGCAAAAGCAATATGTGGATAAATAAATCAAAGTAAATCACAGTAAAGATGGCAATCTTACCTACACGATGGTTAAAATTGAACCAGAGCACATCTGCAGAAGTGACGACGCTTGAACGAGACGTGCACGAGCTTTATGAAGGAGTTTTAAACGAACTGTTACGGAATCCGTGAAGTGACTTTCGACGACTTTTGGCGTCTTATACGAGAATTAGTTGGAAAAACAGCTAATTTGGTGTGGTAACACGTATTGTCTCACGCTCTTAAGACGAATTCTTGATAAAAGAAAAATCAAAATGTTCCGTTTTTTTATATCCTGTTTTGTAGAGTTACCAACATCCTGAACGACCGTTCATAAACAGTTCCTTAAAGGTGAGGGAAAAGACTAGCTCGGAGATCTCATATAGTCATTCAGAGCAGAAAAAAAACTTGTTGAGGCGACCAAAAGTCCTTTTCAACACGTAGTCTTAGTCAAAAAAACGTCGGCGTTTGAAGAAATGACCTGTCAGAAAAGGTCCATAACATGAAGTGCCGTATAAACGCTGTTCCTTTAAACGTCCTCAACCGCACCATGAAAACCTCCGCAGCTCCATATCACAGTGCGCCTCAAGCTTCACATTTGCTGGAGATGTCAGTGTCTTCTTTATTCCTCCTCCTCCTCCTTGAGCCAGAAATTACTATGGACTATGAAAGCTTAGCTTGTTTGTTCTCAGAGCTCGCGTCGCCGATATGCCGTATGTTTGGTGTCGCGCGCTCTTTCTCTCTCTCTTTCTTTCCCGCGAGATAATTGCTGCTGTTTGTCTCGTGCGGCTGAAGTGCGCTGTAAATCTGCCCGCGCGCGGGAGTGGGATGAGACGGTTTTACAGTTCCGGCCACTGACTGACGATATGCGGCTATCAGGAACTGTGATGTGAGTTCAACGAATCCAGAAGCGTCATAAATTCATCAGAGCTCCTGGAAGGCGTTAAGATAACGCCTCGCTGCTCAATTTAGTCGTTAAAATGCGTGTTAAACTTTCTGGGGTCACTTTATAATAGAAATAATGCTGTTACTTATTAAATCAACATTTCTATTTCCTAATATGTGCAATCAAACATTTTATTGGTAATGATAATACCACTACTACTAATAATAGTGATCATAATATGGACACTTTCACTAATTGCTAATTGGATGATTAAATATTCATTCATTTATTTTCCTTCGGCTTAGTCACCACAGCGGAATGAACCACAAGCTATTCCGGTATATGTTTTATGCAGCAGATGCCGCAACTTAGTACAGGGAAACACCCATACACTCTCACGTTCACACACTTTCATACACTATGGCCAATTTACTTTATTCAATTCACCTATATTGCATGTCTGTGGACTGTGGGGGAAACGGAGCATCGGAGGAAACCCATGTGAACACGGGGAGAACAGTTGCTTGCTACCAGAACATTGCCAGAATGTTCTCTGTTGGTTAGCCAGGAACATTAATAAAACCTTCCCTCTAGGTATAAGAAGAACATTCCCTTAACGTTCACCTGTAGCTGAAGTTAAAAAATAAAGGAAAAAAGTCTGGTATGGTTTTTGATTACCACAGATAACATTTTTAGAACATTCTCATTTGGTTTTGAAAAAAAAAACAAAAACAAAATGGGAATAAAACAGGAACCATTTGGAAATGTACATTATGTGTTTGCTGGGTAGTTAGCATGATAAACAATATTACTTAAAGGGCATCTATGATGAAAATCATATTCTATAAAATCAATTCTGTTTGGACAGAACTGTGTGTAGGTATAGTGTGTCCACAGTCATATTAGATTGATATAAAGGCAATAGGTCTCTTTATTTTATTTCCTGATGCTAAAATAGGATCCAAATCCCTCCCAATTTGAGGCCCAGCGCAACATGACTTATGAGTGCGGTTTCCCCGCCCACCAAATTGATTGACAGCCACTTATTAAACATGTCTCCGTATTAACACATATAATCATATAAACAAGACAGGACATGTGTAAAGCAACTGAGATTAAAAGATCTGTTCAGCTCTCTGTGATCATCAATCATCATCAAATGTGATCAAGAATGAGTTTTACAAGTTTAAAATGTTTTTAAAACAGTCCATGTTTGTAAGCAATTACAGCAATTTCACCGTCTTTACTTTATCACCACAGCCGCGTGTCAGAACCATTATAAAAGTAGACGCTTCAATCCTGCTTTGTGGATGCTAAATCAGGTTTATTTTGTACATCAACATAATGGATATCCGTACAGCAGTGGATATTAACGTGTATCCTCTCAAATTTGCCATGCAAAAACAGTGCAAAGTTAAACGCGGTGTGTGTGTGTGTGTGTGTGTGTGTGTGTGTGTGTGTGTGTGTGTGTGTGTGTGTGTGTGTGTGTGTGTGTGTGTGTGTGTGTGTATGTGACTTTTGTAATGACATTGTGTGTGACTCATCATTGCAGAAAGGCTTCAATTAACTCCACAACAAATACATCAAATAATCATTGGGAAAGTTCTTACTGTAGTATTTCTTCCAAACGTTACGTTAGCTTTGCTTCCTTCATGTCTATCACTGTGCTGTTTATCTGAAGCAGCCGAGGTGGAGATTGAGGCACACTCTGATAGGCACATGGGAACGGCGGGTGGGGAATACTAGCATTAAAGGAACAGGCAACAAAAACAGCTACATTGTGTTCAGAGCTGAAAATTCAATATTCTGAAAGGTATAATAAATAATCTGATGGGTGTTTTGAGCTAAAACCTTACAGACACATTCTGGAGACACCAAAGACTTAAGTCTTGAAAAAGGGGTAAAATAGGTGCCCTTTAAGCATCTCATATCAATGATGCCTTTTATCTTATTGCCGTTGATTCTTAAATCATCATTAATCATAGTAAAATATCAATATGTAATGCCAAGGCCTGCCTTATGTCATGTTTTCACTCTCTATAAAGAGACACACTGGATCGCAGGAGTTATCAAAACAACACATATTCATTTACAATGACACCTACTACAAGCACTGAACCATACACACAAAGGAGCACAGGGTTCTTCAGGAAGGACGTTCAGAATGACATTTAAAGAGCCCCTATTATACATTGAATAGGGTCATATTTTGGTTGTAAGGGTCTCCAACAACAGTCTAATATGCATGCAATGTCAAAAAACACTTTCATTGTCTTATAATCTGCATTTATTTTTACCTAATTATCCCAGCGACTCCCATATGATTCGTTCAGCGATTCATTTGTTCCCAAACCCCTCCTTAGTGCGAAGCTAATCTGCACTGATTGGACAGATGACTGCCTGTTACGATTGGTCGACAGCGTTCAGCGCGAGTCAGAGTGAAATGCCCAGCACGACTTATCAACAATATTGAAGTAGTCAGAGTGCATAGTGTATGTGTAAGCAGACCTGCCAACACTCCTGTTGCGATTGGTCGACACTGACACACACACACACACACGCACACATTACCCTCCTCCTCAGAGGACACAACACCAAAATTAAAGTCCTTAACAGAAACAATCAAAAACAGAATATAAAGAATGCATATTAAAGAAACAACTTCACATTAGTTACTAACACCATAGTACACAGTACCCGGTTCTCACCAGTATTATCAGGGCCGTTGTAGCAGTCGATTCTGTTCCCTTCTGGGATTCCAGTTCCCCCTAAGCGTGTCCGCTAACAGAGTATGCAGACACACCCAAACACAACTGGATGTACGAAAAGCAAAGTGGTCTTAAAAGTACGTTTTTTTTTTTTTTACTTGAAAATGAAAAGGACTAACATAACTGTAGGCCTACGCACAATATTAAACAAGGGTCCATAAACTCAGACATTTGAAAAAAGCTAAGAATACAAACAAGAACCACAGAAAATAGGTAATGGGAGTGTAAAATAAATTTTATTACGCTTCTTTGACATTGCAAGACATGAAAGCCTTGTCTAACACTTTTTGTCCCTTTTCGACTTCCGTTCATCCAGTTGTGTTTGGGTGTGTCTGCATACGCTGTAAGCAGACACGCTTCGTAGAGGGGGAACTGAATTCCAGACGGGAACAGAATCGACTGCTACACCGGCACGTCCATAGAATAGTGAGGGCGGTGATATGAGAATACAAAGAGTTAACCTGATACAGTACAAGCGGTTACAAGTAACAAAACACAATTAAATACATAATTTGCAAGCTAGAAAAAACAAGGAGGCAACCATGGTAATGCACTTATTTACACTTTTGAAATGGAGGAAGAAACTGATCCACGATGCACTGCTCCATGTTCTGACATAGTCCCTTACATCAATAGTCTTTTCTGATCCTTCCTTTAACAAACGGCCGATGAATTCTCCGTTGTATGCGTGTAGATTCCATAAGCACTCGAACAGCACAAGGCTGGGCTATAATGCTGAGGCATTTTAGCAAAAATAAACCTCAACCACTGACTCTTCACAGTTTCATCTTTGGGTAGAGAAAATAGCACTAACTTTCCTCTCACACTTCCAGTAATATCCAGCTGAGCACAACGTTGATTCAACCGGCGTCTGTTACAGTGTGTGTCTAGCCTCTTTCTCTTTGTGTACTGTGCTTGTGGGCGGGACCCCAGGTTTCAATTTTTCCCAGGTTTGCATGCGCAACAACTGGGCGGGGCTTAAGTTTCGTATCCACGTCACGCCGAAACGGCTAAAGACTCGTTATCAAGACGATTCATTTGAAGAACTAGGAGTCGACTCTTTTGTAAATGAATCAATATTTTTAAACCCTGTCCACTTTCAGATTTAAGCCTTAGCTGGATATTTCACTTCACTTAGAGCTGTGTTACACACTACATGGAAGGTCATTCTCAAAAACTCATAATAGGGGCTCTTTAAGACCAGACAAGGGCCTAACTAAACACAGGGACATAAATACAAAGGACATTACTGAACTGATACTAAACATGGGGAGAAACACAGGTGAAACTAATGAACATCAAGAAACAGCGGGAAACAGAACAAAGGGATCACATGATCAAACACAAACACACAGGGAGCATGGAAACATGGGGAAAAATCACATGACAAACACAAGGACCTTAAATGTGTGCCACAATATTATTTTAAGTGTGGTTTATTTATAAACTAGTTTCGAGAGGATGACATGCTTATGATTGAACACAGCTGGTACAGCATCAGCTCTGTATATTGCACCAATCAGATGAATACTGACACACTAAATAACCAGAGCTTTCCACTCCAGTCATCTTCGTCTTGAAGAATCCCCCCTTCCACCCCTACTCCTCCCCTTCTCTGATAGGGTGGCACGACAGCCCCAGTGGTTAGCACTGTTGCCTCACAGCAAGAACGCCACTGGTTCGGCCCCTCACCAAGCCGGTCGGCATTTCTGTGCGAACCTGTGTTCCCGGTTTCCTCTGACCGTCCAAAGACATAAACTATAAGTAAATTGACTACTTTAAAATAGCATCTTAAAACAACTCTCAGCCAGATATATCTCAGCATGTCCACAAACAGGGGAGTTCTCGAGACCTACCTAAGCTCAAACTCTCCTCTCGCCCTTTAAATGGGAGGATATTCTAAGCTTAGGGCTCTCTCCCGGGACAGCAAGCCAAATACGCTTTATTATTAATCATCAGCTAAGTGTAAACTCTTGAAAAAGTTATTGGAGTTATTTTTTGGAGACACTACTGTATTGCCTCAGCTTTCTGAAGTGTTATTGGCCATCCAAGTCCCAAACACACATCACTGACTGAGTCAAAATGATCTAACAAAACAAATACATGTAGAGGATACCACAAGTACACTGTATTAATTGTGTGTGTCTGTGAAACTAGCCTTATATTTACTTATACAGTAATGGCCTCAATACAAAATCATCGATAGATTGAAACATCTACACTTTAACAAAATTACTTTATAAGTCTATAAGTTATATTTATTGTCATGGATATCATAATTTACATGCTAAACCTTATATTTGTTCCTCAATAAGTGTTTACTGCGTTGCTAGCTTCATTTACAAAAGCAATGTTTCACATCTTCATTTTTTCTGAGGCACATCAACGAGGCCCACGGCAGCTGTTGTGAAGTGCCATAAAACTGTGTGTAAGTCATATTTCCATTTCTCATTGATTGCTGTTTCCCGATTTGCAATTTGATGGAACCAGTGGCTGTTTATAGTCAACAGCGCATATAATTCTCTGCTGGAGCGATGAGCGTTGAGAATTACACCCGCACAGTCTTTCTCTTCCACAAAAACGTTGACATAAGATGCACTGTGCAGATGATCATGTCATGTCAGCCCCTGATTTCCTTCTGCCTCTTATCAGCTGAAGTCTGGCCGTGAGGTTGTTCTGAAGACTGAACAAAAGAGCCGCCCAGTGGAGCTGGATGAGGGCCAAGATAAGCAGTGGCCCATCTGTAAGGCCTGCTCATTGATTTTGGCCAACATGATAATGACTGGTAGGATCCACACAGCAAAGGCTCAGCTGTAATGTGCCTGCCTGGCCTCCAGCTGAAGGCACACAATGAGCTCTCTGGATTAATGGTGGCGATGCGGAGAAGAATACCAACTAAATCTAGATTTTTTTTGTTGTCAAGACAGACTTTGATGTTGGCTTGAGGAAGCCTGACCAGAAAAGCTGAAGTACTCTTAAAAGCTTTAAGTTTGAAGTTGAAACAAAAAACAGACTGTCAGAAAAAGACAGCAGATTCTGGTTAGGTAGGTTTTGGTTTAGGCTGGTCATTTGCCGGCGAGGACCACTTACAGTAAGGACCAGAAAAAAACCCCAGATTAAAGCAGTTGACAAACTTGAACCAAACCACACTGTAAACGGTAAACACTGTCCGTACAACTACATTTAACATGTTTATTTAACCTAAATCTAAATTTTCTTCATTAAGTAAAAATATTTTACCGAATATTCAGAGTAGCATGATAAACAATAGGGAGAGTGTCATTGTTCAAAAATGAACCAATGTGAATATAAAACCAACTTTACCTCAGTAAAGCAGGCTAGGCGGAATAGCGCTATTCACTTATGTTTTGTTGTTAAACTAAATAAAAATCTACATTATCGCTGCTGTATAAGGTCCCTCATGAAACTGAAATTAGTCACATCAGTCTTTCGCCGGAAGATTTCAGTGGTTGAGCAACACTTCTGTGCATAACCCAGTTGTAACAACACAATCAGCTTTGCATGACTAAAATAGTTTTTAAAACAGAACATGACCTGTCTAAAAGAAATACTTTAGCCATGGTGACGTCCTTTCTCCAGCATCCAAAAGTAACTCCAATACTGATTCAGGATTTTGAAAAGTTTTTATTCAGCATTTGAGTTTACCGCGACTGTGTCTCGTGTGCACATGAACACACAGATGGAGGATCTGCATGACCAGAGGTGCGCAATTGTACAAATCTACATGTGTTGACAGACAGTTTGGGCTATTAACCGGAATTGTCGGCCCAACAATATTTATTTGGATGAACATTTTTTTGTTTTATGCCTTACGCAGAATATAAAAATACATATAAACACATTTAGATTAAAAATGTTTCTGAAGACAATCACCTACTGCACCTTTAAACTGAAAAATTCAGACAATGCAAATTAAAGAACGTGTTATAGCATTAAATACTTTTAGATCAATCATTACTGTGACACACGAAAAGAGAAACACAACTTGTAATGAGGAAAAAAGTACCACTACAGTCAGGGGCGGACTGGGAAAGGCCACATCCGATGCAATATAGAAAGTGAAAAAAAGCCTGAATCACAGTGGCAGGCCAGATTGACCGTCAGGCCATCGGGAAACGTCTCGGTGCTCCCTATGGTCAGTCCGCCCCTGATTACAGTGATTAACTTTCTGCACCTCTGCTATCTGGACCTAAATCACATAATATTTGACAGCTAAATTAAGGATTGCATGGGCAATGCGCTGTTATATTTGGAAAGCAAATGTTTTCAGGGCTTTGAGAAAATCGCTTTGATACTTTCATTTCTTTTGTCCCCGCTTTCTCCTACTTAATGCTAGGATGCTTAAGCACATTGCTAGAATGTTTAGCCTAAGTATTAAAAACATGTTTTGTTATGTTGCTAGCATGTTGGTATCACGTTTTCAAATGTTAATAACGTATTGAAAACATGTTTAAGCATAAATAGTTAGAATAAACAATGTATTAGGACATTATTAGCTTTTTAACATGTTTCAATGTGTTTACCACAGTGATGTCAATTTTCTAGCTTGTTTATACAGCTAGCATATTTGAACACATTGCAGTTATATTTTAGAAATTTATTAGCATGTTTTAAGTTTTTTAACACGTTGTTAGCACGCAAGCATGTTTTAGCATATTGCTCTAAAGTTGCTAGCATGTTCTTTCCTCTGAAAGCAGCTCAGATCGTAAGTTCACCATTATCATTGCCATGTTTCATAAGTCTGCTGGTTTATGGACTTTATGGACTTTATGGTATGAATTTGTTTCACACAATTAACATGGACTTAATTTTAAATTGCCAGTGTACATTCCAGAGTTATCAAAAAGACTCAACTTTTGACTAGTTGAGAAGGCAACCACAGGTTCTTACTGAGCTACTTTGTCTTAGCCATGACTGTCCACAAACCAACAGCAGAGAGCTTCTGTTTTTCACCTTTTGAGTAGATTAAAACAGCTGTTTCCAATGAATCAGGGTAATTAGGTAATTAGGACTAATTGGAATGGTATAGAACTTTAGATTGTCCCATAGACAGATTGCAATGGGTATGAATAATTTTGGACGTGCCATTTTTTATTCCACAGTGATGCCAATTGCATATCAACTTATTATCTTTAGGGAGAAGCATCCCACATAGGAAAATATCTCTGGCCCAGCTTTGGCCCACACAATCAGCTTTTGCTTGGCCCACATGCTGCAGTGATTTACAGGACATGACTGGACCAAGTCTGGCTTCCAGACAAGGGCCAAAAATGGACCATATCTGGGCCAAGTCTTAGCCAAGTTAATAACCCATAACTGAGCCTGAACTGGGCCAGATATGTTGGTGTGTCACCACTGCAATGAATTTGATAAACTCATGAATCTTTAGGTGTGCTATGGGTGTGCTTTTTCTCGAAGCGACCTGATGGGTAGGAATTTTATTCTTTATTTGAAAATGATAAAAAATGTATTTTAAATGTGTCAAGATAGGTCAAAATTACATTGCCCACAAATCAATTATTAACATCAGAGCCAAATACTATGTTTTACATCTGGCCCGAATTTTGTGTGCCGCCTTAAAGGCGGTGCTACCTCTGCTAAACCTGGGCCATGTTTGGCCCACATGCTGTATGCCAGTGCTGGATGAATGTCTGCTGTGCTAGATTTATGCTAAATCTGGGCCAGAATTCTTTGCTACACGGGATGTGTCATTTCCGGGCAAACAAAAAAAAAAACTTACTGGTTGAATAAATAGTTTATATAATAAGATATTAAATAATTTATTTTAGGGATCCTGTGACACTGGATACTGAATAATGGCTCCTGGATTTTCTGTATTCTCAAATTACATGTTTTAAATGCACTGTAAAAAATGCACGGCTCCACACAATTCATTGAAGTGGAAAACAAATTGTGGATTGACCCTAAAACAATTAAGTTGTCCCCAAAAATCTCAAGAGTTGTGTTGTTTCAGCTCATTTTTAAAAAAATGTTGTAACAAAAAGCAAAATATATATATTTTAACGTGTTTAAATTACATGATATAAATAATATCAATAATAATAATAATAATGATAATGATAATAATAATAATAATTCCTTACATTTATATAGCGCTTTTCTGGACACTCAAAGCGCTTTACACATTGGGGGAATCTCCTCATCCACTACAAGTGTGCAGCATCCACCTGGGTGATGCGACGGCAGCCATATGGCACCAGACCGCACACCACACACCAGCTGATTGGTGGAGAGGAGACAAAGTGATGAAGTCAATTATGATATGGGGATGGTTAGGAGGCCAGGATGGACAGAGGCCAGTGGGCAAATTTGGCCAGGATGCCAGGGTTAAACCCCTACTCTTTTCGAAGGATTTTTAACGACTCTAACACAAACTCACAGTTTACAATATTTTGCAGAAACAAACACTGCCAATACTCTCTGTATTGTTTTCTGTCTTCACGTTCATTCTGTATGTAAATTATGCAAGATTATTTTCCTATAAAAAAAATAAAATGTCAGAAAATGCCTATAAACATCTTAATACAAAGTCTAAACAGACCCACAGAGACGTTCTCAAAGCACTCAGTGTTTTCATCACGTTTAAATGCCTCTAAGAAAAAGAAGTTTTACTAATGAAAAGTCTACTTATTTTCTATTAATTATTCAACTCCCACATATTAACTCTATTATAGCGCAGGCATGTGCATTATACATTAAACCTGAAAGAAAGTGACAGAACTAGAAGCCGTTCCTGTCCTTCAGTCCTCCTTAAGTGTCTCTCCTGAGACAGATCCCTGTGTGTTTGATTTAATACTGACTGACTGAATCTTCTAAGCTGGATAATGTCAGTTTGAGCCTCAGGCCTTCTGATTGCTCCATGTCTTTGTTTGAATGTGTCCTGTAGTTACGTTCATGTGTGTGTGTGACATGCAGAACGTGCACTGAAACTGATGGGTTGAGACCCAAAAAAATAGACTGCTGGTCTTTTCTGGTCACTAAAGTTCTTTTTTTCCAGCTGTAATGATCAGAACAGACCAGCAGTCCATTTTGCTGAATGCTGAATGTGTATGGTAAAATGTGACCAATCATAAAACTGCACATAGGTAGGAAAGCAAAATATTCAAATTTATTTACATTTAAAACTAAAATGTGTTTCACATTGTATATTATTTGTTTGACATTGACGTCTGTACAATCCTCATCAACAACAACAACAGCAACAACAAAAAATCAAAAACATTCATTCATTCATTTTCTTTTCTGCTTAGTTCCTTAATTATCTGGGGTCACCACAGCAGAATAACCCGCCAACTTATCCAGCATATGTTTTATGCAGCAGATGCGCTTCCAGCTGCAACCCTTCACTGGGAAACATCCATGCACACTCATTCACACACATACACTACGGCCAACTTAGCTTACTGACCCAGCCGAGGCTCGAAGCAGCGACCTTCTCGACACACTCACGCACACACGCATGCAAAGACACACATTTATTAGAGACAACACACAGACATATACACACAAAATATTTTTTTCCATTTGTAATTCTTCTCTCCTGCACTTTAATTCTCTTCCTCCTCCCTTTCTCTCTTTGGACTTGAGATAGTAATAATCAACCTCCTATAAACAGCAACCATCCAGAAACCTCAATGAACCACAAAACAACAAATAAACATTCAGAGCACCATGGAAACCTTGCCATGACGACCACTCACAACAAGCCTTGCAGGAGAAAAATATCAACATCCAGTGTTGTTGTTTGTTTCATGACCCCCAAAGGAAATAAACAAAACCCAAAACAAAGCAAAACATTTTTTTCAAATCTAGGGACAAGTAAACACACAGGAAAAAATATTTTTGTCTTTAACTAAAACTAAACAACACACACTTTAATTAATTAATTAATCTTTATTTTTGGGGCTAAGCACAAACATTAAATGATGCAAAACACATTTCTTATTTTGTTTAAAGACAGTATTTTAATCGTTAACAAATGTAAATAAATAAGCAAATTAACTTATAAAATAAATAAATAAACAAAAAAATTTTTTTAAGGACAACAATATCATACACACAAAGAAAAATCTTCCTTATTTTCTTTTGCCATGTGCATTTTCTGAACACATTTTTTAAAATATTGATATTTAACAAACAAAACAGTTTTTTGATAATTAAAAATGTTTGTTTTTTTTAAACACAAAGCAAATCGAAAAAGAAAAAAATATTTTGGAACATAAACACAAAAATCTAAACTAACAAAAATAGCATATAAACTATTTATATATGTTTTATTATGGGCGGGACAACAAAACACACTTACTGAAAACACAGGGGAAAATATTTATTATAAGGTCCAAACACAAAAACTAAAAACTTTTTCTTTTTTATTTATTTTTAGGGACCAAGCATAATTTTACAGTACTGTGATGGTTGGGTTTAGGGTTGGGGTGGGGGTAGGCATTAAAAAAAATATTGGGTAATTTAATGGATAGCATAAAAAATACTCTGTAAAATCGTTCAAATTACTTATTTAAAATGAGCTGAAACAACATAATTCTTCAGATTTCATTGGGACAACTTAATTTTTTCATGTTCAATCCACATAAATTTGTTAAAAGTGTTACGTTGACTTAATTTGTGTTGGGACATTATAAATGAATTGTGTGGAACCCTGCATTTTTTACAGTGTAGACATTACTAAATTACAATTTATTGGGTAATTTAATAGATAGCATAAGTAATACTTGGAACAACTACTGTTTTTATATTACTGTGACGGTTGGGTTTAGGGTTGGGGTGGGGGTAGACGTTAATAAAATACAATAAATAGGAAATTTAATAAATAATAGAAATAATTCTCAATAATTTCCGGCCGCAACCATATTCGATCCAGCAACAACCAATATCAACATCCAGTGTTGTTGATTGTTTTGTGACCCCCAAAGGAACATTAGCAAACCAACTTAAATAAATAAATACATTTTTTATTTTTAACAAAATCATACACACAAAGTAAAATGTTCCTTGTTTTCCTTTGCCATGTGCAGTTTCTGAACACATTTTTAAAAATATTAATATATAACAAACAAAACATTTTTGTTGATTATAAAGCCATCAAAACAAACAAAAAACACACACAAAAAAATTAAAAACAACAAAAAGAAGCAAATCGAAAAATAATTTTTTTGGGGGGGAAATAAACACAATTAATAATAAAAATAAAAATATAAAAATATTTTATTATTGGTGAGACAACAAAACACACAAAGTGAAAACACAGGGGAAACGATTTATATTAAAGTCCAAACACAAAAACTAAACAAAGCTTCCAAGGATATTTTGTTTAATAATTTTTTTACTGAACATTTTAGATTTTGAACTATATACATCAAAGCCCGAGATCTACCCAACAGAAAAGTAAAATAAAAACAGTAATACTGCATAGGTACCAAATCAGGATTGTAACATATCCGATACAGTCTTTCTCATATTTAACCAAAATTGTACAGTTTTCTTACTGGCACCATTTATTTTGGCTGTGGTGTATTCCAAACTAATAATGTCCAGTAGCCGCATATGTACAGGCGAAATCAGAATTATTAGCCCCCTTTGAATTTTTTTTCCTTTTTCAATTATTTCCCAAATGATGCTTAACAGAGCAAGGAAATTTTCACAGTATGTCTGATAATATTTTTTTCTTGTGAAGAAAGTCTTATTTGCTTTATTTCGGGAAGAATAAAAGCAGTTTTTTAATTTTTTTTAACATTTTATGGTCAAAGTTATTAGCCCCTTTAAGCTTTTTTTTTTGATAGTTTACAGATACAATAACTTGCCTTCTTACCTGCCTTGTTAACCTAATTAACCTAGTTAAGCCTTTAAATGTCACTTTAAGCTGTATAGAAGTGTCTTGAAAAATATCTAGTAAAATATTATTTACTGTCATCATGGCAAAGATAAAATAAATCAGTTAAAAAAAAAAATCTTCACTCCATTAAACAGAAATTGGGGAAAAAATAAACAAGGGGGCTAATAATTCAGGGGGGCTTATAATTCTGACTTCAACTGTTCATATATATATAGTCTATTATTATCAAGAAAGTATGCTAAAATGTAAACAAAAACAACTAATTTTAATTTAAGGACAAAAAACAAACACATTTTAGGGACAGCAGTACACACTTCCTGCAAAACCAAAACAAAATAATTTTCTACTTAAGGGTCAACAATCGATCTGCTGCTGAAGGAACAGTCACGTCTCCGGGGCTCTGGATGCCCCTCAGGCTCGGCAGCTTCATTTCATTATGGGCATCTGTTTGCGTCTTGTCCCGCCACTGCCACAGGGACCGCACTCGCACTAACCTTTACTCTCAAACAAGGGTGTCCATGTTTCTTGATTGAGGCGATACAATTGGCAGCAGATGCAGCATGTGCTTTAAACAGATTACTGATCTCAATATCATTCAGTTCCTTGAAAACCAGTGTAAGGATGAAGAGACAGGTGTTTCCCGACAAACATCTGAGCAACACATCTCTCACACATGCTAGCAAAAATTGTGCAAATGTAAAGCTCGCAATGTAATGCGAAAGTAAATTGAATATGAAAGTCTGTTTTCATCGCAGGATTAAAAAAATGAGGATTATTAATTTTTTTCCCTTCAAATAGCCCAATTTAGACCTAATTTTTAACAATTCCAACTTTTTCTCACATTTCTAACTCAATTCCTACATTATAAACTACAATTACTGCTTTATAACTAACAATGCTGACTATATTTTCAGAGTGCTAACATTATATCCCATAATTCTCATATTTCTGATGATATCTGACAATTCCAACTCCATTTCTCACAGTTCCGACTAAATATCCTATAATTTAGACATTATTTCTCACAAATCTGACTGTATTTTCACAGTTCCATTTTACTTATCATACCAAGTTCATTCTCACAGTTCTGACTTAATATCCTTTAATTTAGACATTATTTCTCACAATTTCGACTTTAGATCCCACAATTACAATCTTGTCCCCTATTCCAGCTTTACTTCCTTTATTTTTCAAATATATATAAATATATATATATATATATATTCTTCTTTGGCTTAGTCCCTTTATTTATCAGGGGTCACCACAGCGGAAAGAACTCTTATTTTGTATTAACTAATATGAATTAATTATTTTTTTAAATATATATTTTTATAAATATATAAAATGTATATAAAATTTCTATATTATTATTGTATAAAAAAAATATATATATATTATATATTATATACTACTTTCTTCCGCCATTCATTCACATCTGCAGCTGACGTCAGAACAGCAGAAGCCGTTACTAATTCACCAACGTCACTTTAGAGCTATTTTTTTGAATGATTCTCTAGCGTACTATCTAAAGTTAAGACAAAACAGGTAATTATGCTGACATTTTAAGATTATAAGGCTGAACATGACATGAAATGCCAGCCGTCTACAGAGATATCTCCCTTAGTATTACAGTCTACAGTATTTCTCTGTTGCAATCGGGATATGACAATGATTAACCCCGATATAAGCAGCGCAATCACTACCAGATTGTTGTTGTGTTTGCAATAACGAAAAATGCTAAACACATCCAGGCATTTCTTTTTTCTTTCTGCCAACACAACACATATTCCTGATATGCGAGTCCCATCTCACACTCAATACACTACACATATATGGTATAAATACAGCACTACAACATACAAAAGAAAGAGATCGACTTAGAATATCACTTACCAGTTTAATAATGATTTGATCAGCTGTAGTTTAAAATTACGCTGTCTTTTTCCTCCTCTAAGGGCTTATTTTGCGGTCTCTGTCGCCATCTTGTGGATGGACAACATCAACTGTCTTTGCTCAGTATGGCAAGCTAATGGCTGCTGACAAGTTGTCTCTCAGAAATTATAAATATTTTAAAATAGGCATTATCCTTATAAATAAACTGCATAGTTTATTATTAAGTTTAGTTTAGTTAATCTAAACAACTACATTCTCGACTAAAAAAAGCCTCACAAGTACATTATTTTGCTCAACAGCAGCAATATTTGTCAAACTGTAGAGAGTCCTCAGCTTGGTGCTGTATGTGGGTGGAGTAATATACAAGGGTGAAGAGGCGGTACAAGTGCTGTTACTCGCAGAATATCACGCGGTTATCAACCAATTAGATTCAAGAACCAGACAGAACTGTTGTATAAATAAATAAATAAATAAATAAATAAATATATATATATATATATATATATATATATATATATATATATATATATATATATATATATATATATATATATATATATATATATATATATATATATACATACACACACAATGTTTTTTTTATATTTGGTGCCTAAAATTATTTTATGGCTTTTCTAAAAACTTTGGCAATAATTGCTTAATTTGTGTTTTGCTGTGAAAATACACAAAAATCAAATTTCTTTCTTCCTCACGCAAAATGGTGTGTTTGTGTATATAAATATATTTAAAGTACACAAAACATAAACACAAAAAAAAAAAAACACCCCCCAAAAACTTACATTTTCTATAAAGCAAATCAACTCCAGGTTTTACCAGCCGTCTCTTCCCCGAGCCTTTGGAGATCACTGAAAGAGATGCACCCAGTAAACAGCGCATTCATTTAGAGGTTAATTAGTGTTTTTGTTTCCATTAACTGTAATAACTTGACATTTATGCTCTCTAATGTGCAGCCTTTGATTTCCCACTGAAGAAAATCACTTGCCCAGACACCAACCAGACATCTCTGAGGATATGACTGCAATAATGATCAATCATAATTGTCATTATAAAGCCTCATTTAGACACTGAGACACCAGTGCTATAAGTGCAATAACAATATTTAAAATAATGATTCAAATAAGCATCTGAAAGACATGTACTCATCATGCCCATTACTTCTTTTAACTTTTATTGTATAATTGCGTTCATAAAAGATGAAACCCATTATAATGTCATTCACATAACAAAAGTATATATACCATAAAATCTTCTCAGGCAAACTTAAAACAACATTAATTATCCTACATATCAAAACGCCATATTTACAGTTTTTTTTTTATTGGTTTGGTACTATTTTTATAAGTAAAGTGTACATTAGGGTTGGGCCGATAGGCGATGCCATCGTCCATCGCCGATAGACCCATAGATCCATCGCCCCGCCCCCGTCGCAAACCCGCTCGTGAAAAATACACACTCAGGCCCCGTTTACACTAATACAGCTTACTTTTAAAATGGCATTTTAGAACGAAAATGACCCACGTCCACACTGGCGTTTCATCTAGCATTTCTGAACAGCCCTCCGTCCACTGAAAACACACATCACGTGACCACACCCACACACACACACACACAGCCACACACACACACAGCCACAGACACACACACTGTCATGCGCTCGTCTGAGCTCCAGAGAACAGTGTACGTCGGACAGTTTATCAAGGATGATAGTGGATCGCGTCTCACTATAGTTGTTAAACTTGATATTTAATTAATCTTGTCTCTATCCAGGGCTTAATTTATCCAGGGCTTAATTAATCCAGGGCCCCCGCGCTGCTCACTTTCGTCCGCGACACCCCTCCGCCATCCACCGCACCAAACAAATGACTAACACGGATTACTCTGCCTACTTATGCCAGAGTCCCGCGGAAAAAGTGATTTACAGGTGGTAATTTGTGTGTAACTTATCTTTATTTATTTATGATTTGGTTATGGGTAAAACAAAGACCAGGTAGTTGAAACGGTAGGCTACAAATAATTAATTCATTATGAATTAATTAATTATTCATAAATAATTTATTCACCTCCACCTATGAAGACGATGCCATCGTCCATCGCGATGTTTCACATTAGACATCGTACGATGCTAAATTGGTCAACAAAGCCCAACCGTAGTGTACATTTTCAAATTTCTTAGTACAAAACTTTAAACTGATCACACTTGTAACATCACTAGTCATTCTTTCAAATCTGATGTCTTGATTTCATTGCATTTGCACATATTTTCATTTCACTTAATCATTGTTTCAGAACACAAGATCATTGTGATAAATATTGCGAACATTGCTTTAATCACTAAAACAAAACAGTAAGATCTGTTTTCAACTTAGTACTTTTAACAATCTGTTTGTTTAACAATCAGCAATTCATTCACTAGCAAACAATACAAGATACACATTTCAAATGACTATTAGTGCTGAATTAATGTTACTGTGCTGTAAAACTGTACACAGCCATCACAGCAATCTGACAAAAGCTATATTTTTGTTTAAAAAGTTTATACAACATGAAATTGTGATCGAAGAACTCATATAGAAATCAAATATATGGCAATATATGCAAATTACATATATGACAAACAAGTTTATTCATTTTCCTTTGACTTAGTCTCTTATTTATCAGGGGTCATCACAGCGGAATGAACCGCCAAGTATTCCAGTATATGTTTCCCCTTCCAGCCACAACCCAGTACTGGAAAAAAACACACCCATACACTCTCGTATTCATACACGCACACAAACACACATGTTTATTTTTGTGAAAAGTGGGTACATTACATAGGCTTCCATTCATTTTACACTGTTCAAACCGTATATTGTATTGCCCTCACCCCACCCTACCCCTAAACCCAACTATCACAGGAGACAGTGTACAGCTTTACTCATCCTGTGTGATTTACAAGCTTTTTGAGAAATGAGGACGTCAGCAATGTCCTCGTATTTCACCTTCTTTTTGTAATACCTGTGTCATACCTATGTCATTATACAGATTTGTGTCCTGATATGTCACAAAAACATGTACACTGTGACACAAACACACACACACACTCATACACTATGACCAATTTAGTTTATTCAATTCACCTATAGCGCATGTGTTTGGACTGTGGGGGAAACCGGAGCACCCAGAGAAAACCCATGTGAACACAGTGCCAACTGGCGCAGCTGGGACTCGAACCAGCAACTTTCTTGCTGTGGGGCGACAGTGCCGCTCCTGACATACAAGTTAATTTTTGGATTTCACATAAAAAAACTAAGCTATATATGCAACATTTTAAAAATGGTTGTTTACAAACACAACCATGTAAACAGCCATTTTGACATGTAGAAACATGTTGCATGTATGACATATTTTATACATGTGAAATCCAAATATGAACTTGCATGTCATATATGTAATTTGCATATATTTCCATTGATCAGATTTCTATGTGGGATGACATCGAGTCATTTACATACACAAGCAAAAAAAAATGTATTGTATGTAATGTAATACAGTTTGCGTTTCTGTGTGGAGTTTGCATGTTCTCCCTGCGTTCGCGTGGGTTTCCTCCGGGTGCTCCGGTTTCCCCCACAGTCCAAAGACATGCAGTACAGGTGAATTGGGTAGGCTAAATTGTCCATAGTGTATGTGTGTGCATGAGTGTGTGGATGTTTCCCAGAGATGGGTTGCGGCTGGAAGGGCATCCGCTGCGTAAAATCGTGCTGGATAAGTTGGCGGTTCATACCGCTGTGGCGACCCCAGATTAATAAAGGGACTAAGCCGACAAGAAAATGAATGAATGAATGTACTGTAATATAATTTTCATTTTACTTTGCAAGTTACTTCTAAACATCTAATTGTGATCATCATTCATTCATTCATTTTTTTTCAGCTTAATCCCTTTATTAATCTGGGGTCGCCACAGCGGAATGAACCGCCAACTTATCCAGCATGTGTTTTCTTCCAGCTGCAACCCATCACTGGGAAACATCCGTACACACTCATTCACACACATACACTACGGACAATTTAGCTTACGCAATTCACTTACACCGCATGAGCACCCGGAGGTTGTTTCATTTTACATTTCAATCTATTACACTGAATGAAGCATTGTTTGACTTATATTTTCACATTTTATGTTCAACATAAAGATAGACATTTTGAATGTGATGCAGACACAAGTATGGGATGCCTTGACTATACTATGTGACCTTGAAATGTTCTTGACATTTAGATTTATACATCATTTATAAATCAGGAAACTGGCTAAATAAGCTTTCCATTGATATATGATTAGTTAGGACAGGACAATATTTGGGTGAGATACAACCTTTCTAGGTGGCGCAGTGGGTAGTGGGTAGCACAATCGCCTCACAGCAAGAAGGTCACTGGTTTGAGCCCCGGCTGGGTCAGTTGGCATTTCTGTGTGGAGTTTGCATGTTCTCCCCGTGTTTGTGTGGGTTTCCTCCGGGTGCCCCAGTTTCCCTCACAAGTCCAAAGACATGAGGTATAGGTGAATTGGGTAAGCTAAATTGTCCACAGTCTACGTGTGTGAATGAGTGTGTGTGGGTGTTTCCCAGTAATGGGTTGCAGCTGGAAGGGCAACCGCTGCGTAAAACATATGCTGCATAAGTTGGTGGTTAATTGGTGGCGACTTTAAATTAATAAAGGGACTAAGCTGAAAACAAAATGAATGAATGAACAACATTTCTAAGGTTTCAAAGAGAAAATCACCTTCAAATTTGTCCATGTTGAGTTATAAATACATAGTACTAATCAAGAATTATGTTGTGATATATTTACAGTAAAAAATTCACTAAATATATTCATGGAACATGATCTTTACTTAATTTTCCAAAGATTTGACATAAAAGAATATCAATAATTTTGACTCAAACTATGTATTTTTGGCTATTCCTACAAATAATGCTATTCTGTGCAGCTTCAGATTGTTTTAATGACTGAAACTCCACACAGAATGCAAAACCTTTTAGCCAATAAAACAGTAACATGCAAATAAACACAATTCAATGCAACATCGACCTTTAATGCTCTAACATCACAAAGCACCTTATGTGTAAATGACTATTTATGTAACAACAAAAAAGAAAAAAGTGGCAGAAATCTGCCCTTCTCGCTCACAACAAGCAGATGTCGGAAAAAGTTTGACCGGAGGGCAAAAAAAAAAACAATTGAATTTTCGTTAACCAGCTAATAAAATTAGCCAGGATAAAGCAGAAGCTGTCACAGGGTTGTGCTCTTAAAAGCCAGAGAGAGTCCGCAGCCAACAGAAGTGGACCAACGTTAGGACAAACAGGACATAAGAAGTCTTCTCAAAAGACGACAAAGCAATAAAGACCCTAAACATAAGCCTCAACAACCTGAGATGAGAGAATCTGTTTAGGAAAGCCATACTACAGGAAAAACTCAGAAAGGCCTTCAAAAATGCGACTTCTAAACAAAGACCTTCGGCTCCAAGACGTAACCCTGATGTACCTCACCGTTTTAGCCACTGTGGTGGTGCTTTTGGTGGCATCCTACCAGGCTCCTGCGGGCCAATCCAGACCCGCCCTGGCCTATCATATCCCGCTGGATCCATCAGGACAGCTGGAACTGTCCTGGAACATCAGTTATCCCAAGCAGGAGGTTTTGCTGGAGGTCAAAGTCAAAGAGCTCCATCATGGTATTATTCTGGGCATGTCTGATCGTGGAGAGCCTACGAATGCTGATTTGGTGATTCTGTGGGACGACGGTCACAAATCCTATTTTGGGGTAAGAATAGTTCATACAGTCGGATTTTATGATGGCTTTTGGCGTGTGTGTGTGTGTGTGTGTGTTTGTTTGTGTTGTATGTGTGTGTGTGTGTGTGTGTGTGTGTGTGTGTGTGTGTGTGTGTGTGTGTGTGTGTGTGTGTGTGTGTGTGTGTGTGTGTGTGTGTGTGTGTGTGTGCTGAAAATCGACTTCAGGGATGGTGTAGAATTACGTGCTTTTGCAAAATGTGTATCTTAGATGTGCTGGAGGATGTAATGTAGTGGAGGATGGTGTCAGTATGAGCTTTGGTTTAAACTGTATAAAAAGAAAATATAGAATCTGTTGAAAATGTAAAAAAAAATGTTGAAGGTTGTTTTGCGGTCAAATTAAATTCACAAAAGTGATCTTTATAAGGCATATTAAATGGGTCTACTTTAATGTTTCAAATAACATTTGTAAAATGTGTTTCATCTGACAGTGTAACAGATATATTTCTTAAAAAATGAAACATGACCGATGCTTAAAAATATATATATATAAAAGAATATATGATAACACTTAATATAAAATAAATTTTGCAAACAAAAAAGAAACATTTATTGGTTTGAAGGAAAGCGACAAAGTAAAAGATTTTAAAAAGTTTATTGGTAGTGTGATTTTTAAATATAGTTATTTAAGGCCTTCATATATATATACTGTATATACAGTGTTCAGCATAGAGTAACCCCATTTTGAAAATTAATATTTTTTTATCCATTTCTCTGTGAATATAGGCAATGTATTTTGGTGCATTTAAACAAAACAGATTTATTTATAAACAGAACCTACAAAATTTCAACTAAATCTTTCAATTTTTTGCTTCCCTTTTTTTTGTGCATTTTAAATTTGTATTTAATATTTTTCTATAACATATACATATGGGTGTATAGTTGTTAGACCGTTATTTTAAGTTATTTTGTTAGATAAGCTCCAGATTCGGCTTCAGTATTGACTAATCTAATGTATTTGCACAAATATAATATTGTATACTTTCCTATTAAAAATATGAATATAAAAGATAGATTTGTGAGGAGTGTACTTAGATATGCTGAGCACTGTATATATATATATATATACAGTAGGTAGTGATGTCGCCTCACCGCAAGAAGGTCGCTGGTTCGAGCCTTGGCTGGGTCAGTTGGCATTTCTGTGTGGAGTTTGCATGTTCTCCCTGCATTCGTGTGGGTTTCCTCCGGGTGCTCCGGTTTCCCCCACAGTCCAAAGACATGCGGTACAGGTGAATTGGGTAGGCTAAATTGTCCATAGTGAATGAGTGTGTGTGGATGTTTCCCAGAGATGGGGTGCGGCTGGAAGGGCATCCGCTGTGTAAAAACGTGCTGGATAAGTTGGTGGTTCATTGCGCTGTGGCGACCCCGGATTAATAAAGGGACTAAGCCAAAAAGAAAATGAACGAATGAATCATTATATATATATATATATATATATATATATATATATATATATATATATATATATATATATATATATATATATATATATATATATATATATAGACCAATTACCAACCTACGTCTCACATGACGTCACACGGGTCCCCGGTTGCAGAAAAAGACCGGCTGCAATAGCAAACATATCGTGTTTTGCGGTAGGATTTCGGCAGCATTTTAAATATTTATTACAGAAGCCTTTGTTAACAATTACAGAGGTCAAAGGGTTCCTGTAGTTCTTCACCAGGTTTGCATACACTGAAGGAGGGATTTTGCCCACTGATCTTCTCTAGATCTGTCAGGTTTCAGGGCTGTCGCTGAGCAACATGGAGTTTTAGCTCCCTCCAAAGATTTTCTATTGGATTTAGAGACTGACTAGACCACTCCAAAACCTTGTTATGCTTCTTAAGAAGCCACTCCTTGGTTTTCCTGGCTGTGTGCTTTAAGTCATTGTCATGTTGGAAGACCAAGCCATCTTTAATGCTCTGACTGAGGGAAGGAGGTTTTTGCCCAATATCTCACAATACATGGCCACGTTCATCCTCTCCTTAATACAGTGCAGTCATTCTGTCCCCTGTGCAGAAAAACACCCCAGAGCATGATGCTTCCAGCCCCATGCTTCACTGTAGGTATGGGATTATTGGGATGATAAACATCATTCTTCTTCCTCCAAATTCGGTGAATAGAGTTAAGACCAAAAAGTTTTACTTTGGTCTCATCTGACCACAGGACTTTCTCCCATGAATACTCTGGACCATCCATGGTCCCTGGCAAACTTCAGATGGGTCTTGACATGGGCTAACTTAAGCAGGGGAACCTTCCGTGCGATGCATGGTTTTAAAACATGACATCTTACTGTATTACTGATAGTACCCTTGAAAACGGTGGTCCTAGCTCTCTACACGGCATTGATCAGCTCCTCCAGCATAATTCTGGACTGATTCTAGACCATTCTTGGCATCATTAATACCCCACAAGGAGAGATCTTCCGTGTGGCCCCAGTCTGAAGGACATTGACAGCCATCATTAGCCTCTTCCATTTTCTGACAATTGCTCCAACAGTTGCTCTTTCTTGGCAAATGCCCCGTAGCAGTTTCAGCTTTATGAAAGTCTACAATTTCATCTCTTGTGTCTTTTGACAGCTCTTTGGTTTTGGCCATGTTGCTACTTAGACTTTTGACTGATTGTGGTGTGCACAGGTGTCTTTATGACAGCTAGTGACCTCAAACAAGTGCTACTAAATTAGAATCATGAGCAGAGTGTAGCTGGACTATTTTAAAGCAAAATAACAGGTCTTTCAGGGTCAGAAATTTGGCTGAAAAGCAAGTGATCAAATACTTATTTCACACAGTAATTTACAAATGAATTGTTAAAGTCATACAATGTGATTTCTGCATTTTTATTTTTAGATTCTGTCTCTCACAGTGGAATTGCACCTATACTGAAAATTCTAGACCCCTCCATGATTTCTAAGTAGTAGATCTTGAAAAATCACAGTGTGATTAAATACTTATTTCCCTCACTGTATATTAGTCATTAGTTTTTGTTCACACAAGAAACATAAAGTACAGATGCTTGTTGTAAAATCCCAGAAATTTAATGTTTATTTTGGGCAAACCATAGACTTGATAGATACCTCTTTATTTGTTAATGAACAACAGATGACGAATGTGTAACCTCAGCGTCAGAACAGCCTCTCTCTGTCAGTCTGAAGAGTCTTTCTTTATGGATGTTGTTATGATTGCTGGTCTACAGTCAGAACACCCACACGCTCGTCCATTTCCAGTTCAGCAGCACAGCGCAAAACTCCTTCCCATCATCGGCATGAACAGCTCACGTCTGCCGCGCCCCAAATAAAGTGGTTGAAAAGTAGAAGGTCAGACGCGTGTCAAGGCCCCTCTTCATTCATTATGAATGATTTATTTCATTATTTTGCCTTTGGACGGCACTGTTTGGTCCGTTTTGAATAAATGTTGTATGGCCAGCCGCTCGCCCTTCCTCCCACAGCGGATGTCAAGGAGAAGAGTTACAGACAGCAAGTCAAAACATTGTAGGGCTGAAAAAAATGGCTGGTGGTTAATTTAGAATAATTATTGATCGTAATGATTTTTAAAAAGAAGTAAATAAAATAATAGGCGGTGCAGTAGGTAGTGCTGTCGCCTCACAGCAAGAAGGTCGCTGGTTTGAGCCTCGGCTGGGTCAGTTGGCATTTCTGTGTGGAGTTTGCATGTTCTCCCTGTGTTCGTGTGGGTTTCCTTGGGGTGCTCCGGTTTCCCCCACAGTCCAAAGACATGCGGTACAGGTGAATTGGGTAGGCTAAATTGTCCATAGTGTATGAGTGTGAATGAGAGTGTATGGATGTTCCCCAGAGATGGGTTGCAGCTGGAAGGGCATCCGCTGCGTAAAACATGTGCTGGATAAGTTGGCGGTTTATTCCACTGTGGTGACCCCAGATAAATAAAGGGACTAAGCCGAAAATAAATGAAAGAATATTTAGATGCTGTTTATACACATATGAAATAAGCTAAACCTTATTAAATACCGACGAGCCACTTGTGACTTTATATCACATTTTCATTATTTTCATTTTTAACAAAAAAATTTCCTTTCTATTAAAAATAAATGTATTTCTAATCTGACATGTAATGGGGAAAAAAAAAAGAGTTTATCAGACGCTGGATTCGAACCGGGTTGATGATCGATCACGTCAAACCATGATGCCATGCGCTTTACGAGCTACACCACTTACGGTGCTGTCAATCGCGGTCTTTAGTTTTGTTTCTGTCAATCAAACAGTGATGGGCGGAAATCGTTTAAAAAGCTTATTCCAAAGAGGTGCGCTATTTGCACTTAGCCTAAATAGACACTCCAAAATCGGCATTTTTCCAACACAATCTCACGGCAATTCGTAACTTTTTGATTTAGTGGCTAATTCGTATGAATTCGTACAATTTAGTACAATTTGCTCATCAACCAATGACGGTTGGGTTTAAGGGCGGGGTTGGGTGCCACGCCTCCTTTTTAAAATCTTACATTTTTGTACGACTACACTTGTACGAATTCATACAAATTAGCCACTAAACTGACAAAACGTAAAATACTTACATTTCCATGTGAGAAGGCTGCATCCCGCCCCCCACCCCCTCTCCCTCCCCAAAGGGCCCCAAAAGCACACGGGCCCCTGGGCCTGCTGTGTTGCCCATTGGTTAATCCGGCCCAGGGAATAGGTGAATAAGCTAAACTGTCCTTAGAGTATGTGTGTGAATGAGAGTTGATAGTTGTTGGATAAGTTGGTAGTTCATTCCACTGTGGTGACCCCTGATTAATAAAGGGACTAAGCTGAAAAAAGAAAATGAATTAATTAAAATAGCTCTAAAATGGATCCAGTGATTATGACCAGCTTAACCACAAAAGTCATTGTAAAATCTATAAACAAACCTATTAGCCTACTTTTAGAAAACATATGTCCATTGAAGGTGTATAACTGTACTCTAGATGGGTACAGTTGAGACAAAAATCTACTTTATGCTTATGGGCTAATTGTGGAAAATATAAACTACTTATGGCCATAATCAATGTGTGATATTTTAGTACAGTCAAAAGAAATATCACTTCAAAATTCACTTAAATTCAGCATCTAGTTTTTGTGTAGTGATTAAAAAAGCAAAAAGTGTCTCTACTGTACTCAGTCGACCCATTAGTAGGCTACTATCCAAATATTTGTGTTAGCATTTGAAGAACAAAACCAAAGCTACGAGGTTAATCACATTAGAAACTTTCATTTGAAGCAAAGAATATGAAAATCAGACAGTTTTAAAGTAAATTGTTCTTCACGTGTTTTTGCCAAACTATAGTGTAAATTGTTATGGCCTATAAATCAGCCCACATGGAAAAATATTATTTTGTTAAACCAAAGTAAAATACTTGAATTAATCTGTTGTGAAACTACAACTATAGTGTAATACAAACAAATTAAACATTGTACTGAGATCTCTGCATTAAGGTATATTATACAACACCACAGTTTAATAGAGTGAAAACTAAAGTATACTACAGTATGTAGTTTATCAGTTCACAATAGTTAATATGCTGATAAGTTAAGTGAATAATTTAGTGTAATAATTATTTCTTTGGTTAAATAATTCTTAAAAATCAACATGTTACAGTAATTTCTAAAATATCATGTGACATTTAAGGTTGGAGTAAATTTGTTGAAATTCAGCTTTGTCATCTTATCAATAAATTAAGGTAAAGGTTAAGAGTTATTTAGCATTTTTAATAATATTGCTGTTATTTAAAATCAAATAAATGTGTTGTTAAGCACAATCGATTTTTTAAAACCTGGAAAGTACGAATCTTTATGGATGGTAGTACTTGTATAGAGAAACAAAAGCAGTGTTTGATGT
This sequence comes from Danio kyathit, assembly GCA_903798195.1. Taxonomy (NCBI): domain Eukaryota; kingdom Metazoa; phylum Chordata; class Actinopteri; order Cypriniformes; family Danionidae; genus Danio; species Danio kyathit. Next base: position 16,928,193 of record LR812528.1, read on the forward strand.
TTTTATGATTGCTTTTAATATTCTTAGGATGCGTGGAGTGACAGTGAAGGCCGAGTGATGCTGGACACTCAGCAGGACTATCAGCTGCTGGAGACTCATCAGTCCACTGAAGGCTTCTTTCTGCTCTTCAAAAGATCATTCAGCACCTGTGACCCACACGACTACATCATAGAGGCACGTTACTAATCATCTCTAAAAGTAGAATAGCAGATAGAGAGGATGGAGGTAGGACAAAGCAATTGCTAACATTGAAATCAACAGTAATACATTTTTGCTCTATTCAGTATTTATAGTAAAATGTGTTAAAAGGGCTTTTTTTAATTTATTTCCTCACATCCACGATGCTCAAAATCCATATTACTTACTTTCTATCATAAAACAAAAAATGAGATATTTTGATAAATGTTTATGCTGCACTTTTCTATTTATGACCAGTGTTGGGGAAAGTTACTTTTGAAAGTGCATTGCAATATTGAGTAACTCCTCTAAAAAAGTAAGTACTGTAGTTGCGTTACTTAGTTCTTTTGTATGGAAAGTAATGCGTTATATTACTTTTGAGTTACTTTTGTGTTACTTTTTCTTACCTGGCTGAGGTTTGATCTCATTCAGCAGTTGTTGTTTTTTTCACCTTTTTATTAAGAAGCTTTGCATTTACCAACCACCTATATAACCTACAGTACACCTTCATTTTCATCTTTTTTTTTTTTTTTAAATATAGAATAAAATTATAATTTGAGAACTTTCTGAACCCAGAGCTATGCATATACAGTTGAAGTCAGAATTATTAGCCCCCATTGAATTTTTTCATCTTTTTTAAATATTTCCCAAATTATGTTTAACAGAGCGAGGACATTTTCACAGTATGTCTGATAATAGTTTTTCTTCTGGAGAAAGTCTTATTTGTTTTATTTTGGCTAGAATAAAAAAAGTTTTTGATTTTTTAAACACCATTTTAAGGTCAATATTATTAGCCCCTTTAAGCTAATTTTTTTTCGATAGTCTACAGAATAAATCGTCATTATACAATAACTTGCTTAATTACCCTAACCTGCCTAGTTAACCTAATTAACCTAGTTAAGCCTTTAAATGTCACTTTAAGCTGTAATAAACAGGGGGGCCAATAATTCAGGGGGGCTAATAATTCTGACTTCAACTGTATATATTTACTGTCAATTGAGATAAAGATTGCAATAAAGCCTAAGAGTACTAACAAGAAATAATTTATTAAGGCAAAATCAGATTTTAAACGTTTAAAATGTTTAATAACAAAATGAATAGTAAGACAATAAAAAAACATCCCCAAATCAAAATAAATCTTTGAGCTTTATACTTTGAATAAATTTAACAAATGTGTAATTTGTTTCCCAAAAGAGAAAAAAACCTTACTATATTACAAAACGTAGTCACTTCTACAGTAACTTTAGACAGTGGCTGCATCTCCTCAATAATAAAAGCAATAACTTTTTTTTTTTGTTTAGTCGAATGAATTGTTTTACCTAGAGAACTTGAACTGATATCAATCATTTGTTGTTTAGCTGGAGGTGGGGTGCGGGTGTAGTGCTTCGCATGCAGTTTTTTTTTTTTCGATGTGGTGTTTCTTGCAGTTGTCAAGAGTTTTACTTACACATAATCTACACCTAACAGTAATCCACTTCTTATCTTCGATGAGTTCAAAATAACAAAAATCCATAGCATAAATGCAAGTCTCCGGCCTGCCATTCTGACTGTCTGTAGTGATGACGGGCGATTGGAGAATGAATCGTTTGTTTTAACCGGATCTTCTAAATGAACCGGTCGAACCAGTTCATTAAATTGAATGGAGTTGTCGTGAAATGGTTTGCGTCTTCACTAAGTACTAGCATACCGGATACTCCCTCTGACTCTAAATAAACCCATATCCTAAGATATTCAGTTACTAGAACAGTACACTGACTCATCTGCTGTAAAAAAGAAGAACCGATGATGATAATGAGTGCGAGCCGACTGTCTGTTCCCTCGCAGCACGCTCTTTCATTGAGTGTGTGATTCAACCTGACTAAGGTCATTTTTATTCCGCAATATGTTTTTTAAAGCCAATTAAATAAGGTAAAAAGTAACTTGCGTTACATTTTTTTTTAAGAAGTAACTCAAATAATATGACTTATTTTTAAAAGTAATGCATTACTTTACTCGTTACTTTGGAAAAGTACTATTATTATGTAACGTGCGTTACTTATAACGCGTTACCCTCAACACTGTACAGTTGAAGTCAGAATTATTAGCCCCCTTTGAATTTTTTCTTCTTTTTAAATAATTCCCAAATTATGTTTAACAGAGCAAGGAAATTTTCACAGTATGTCTGATAATATTTTTTCTTCTGGAGAAAGTCTTACTTGTTTTATTTCAGCGAGAATAAAAGCTTTTTAAGGTCAAAATTATTAGCCCCTTTAAGCTATTTTTTTTCTCGATAGTCTACAGAACAAACCATCATTATACAATAACTTGCCTAATTACCCTAACCTGCCTAGTTAACCTAATTAACCTAGTTAAGCCTTTAAATGTCAAGCTGTATAGAAGTGTATTGAAAAATATCTAGTAAAATATTATTTACTGTCATCATGGCAAAGATAAAAATAAATCAGTTATTAGAAATGAGTTATTAAACTATTATGTTTAGAAATGTGTTGAAAAAATCTTCTCTCCATTAAACAGAAATTGGGGGAAAAAATAAACAGGGGGCTAATAACTCAGGGGGGCTAATAATTCTGACTTCAACTGTGTATGACTATCCTTAACATTCAGTCTGATTTGGACATAAAGGTCCCAAATTTTTTTTACTAATATTTAATTTAGTCTGGTAGACACTTTCAACCTTCCATTGGTCCATGGCGATAACACCAGTGGTGTAGTCCTAAAAAAAAGGTGGTGTACTATTACCCACCCGAGCCCAATTTTAAATAAAAGTAGGCAAAGAAACATTCAAAATCTTTTTTTTTTTTCAATTATGTATACATTTTAGGTAAGAATTTTAAATTAATACAATGTTTTACTAATATGTTAGGGTTGTATACAAAACTAGCAGTATTCCACTGTATTGCATAGACAATTGAGTTCTGAATGAGCAAAATAGGCTCAACACACCTGTTCACTAAAGTATAAATCGCTTTCTATACTCAAGTAAAAAATTTCCATGTCTAAAATAAAACTGACTTTTTGAAATTCAAAATGGCATAAATATAAACATAAAAATGTACAGGCTAATTTACATATTTCACCATCATAATATAAGTCATAATAGGAAATCACTTTTAATGATTACAACTTTTATGATACAACACATGATGTTTCATTCTGATGTCACTCTGATGTCTGATATGCAGTTAAAATGAGTACATTCACTGAGTGGTTCTGTCACTGTGTTTAATCCTGTGCATGAATATGGTATACTGTAGTTAATGCCACATGCACTGTTAATGTGCTTTATATTCATAGTTAATTTTGAAATAAACATAGCGAAATGTTCGTTAAAAGTTGCATGAATTCGCTGGAGGAAACAGCTGATGATGAGGAGGGAAGCACAGAGGAAACAGTAGATGAGGAAATCAGTCTGCCGCCGTTTTCATATCAAATTTTAAGGGGAGTGAGGCGATAATTTAGTAGTGTACAATTCTTGAGCTAATCGAAAAACTTTTAGGGAGGCTGAATAGAAATATAGGGGGGCTAAAGTGATGCCCATGTTTTGTTTTATAATGTTACCTGAATGTTTTAGCAAGACATCATTCAGTTGACTTGTCGTCATCTTCGAAAAACTCTCACAAAATGTTCTCACAGCTGCTGCGGTTGTCAGGGAGCGGGGAATGGCGCAAGTTAAACAAAAATGCACCAATTACAACAAATTAAGATGTGAGTTAAAAAAAAAAACTTTTGGTATACAGTTAAAGGGGACGTGAATGCATGTAAATTAGGGAAGTCTAATCAGCAAAACAAGTGAGTATATCGAGGGTATACGCAATGATTGATCCTCAGAAGTCATAATACCCAAACAGCAAGTGGAAAAAAGTAGGCATACGGAGTATACAGTACCTGCGTATAGCCCCGACTACACCTCTGGATAACACAATAGGTAGCTGTGGCTCAAGGGTTCCATCTTTAAAATAGTACATGTTTAGAAATTCAGAAAAACACTTCTCTTAACAGTATAGCAGGATGTTTGTTACTTAGGTATTTCTTACTGCCTCCTTGTACCCTAGAGTAAAGAATAACTTTAAGGCCCAATCCCAATTCTACCCCTTAGCCCTTCCGCTTACCCCTACCCCTCGTCTTGCGCGTTCCCGTGAAGGGGTAGTGGTGTCTCAATTCTCTTTAGCTTGAAGGCGTAGGGCTAAGGAGAAGGGGTATACACCAACGAACGAAGATTTTTCAGAACCACACTCGAAACCAAGGGGTAAGAAAATTTCCCAGAATACACCAGCTATAGCGGCAGGATAGGAGCACCCGGAAGTAAGGAGATGCACAAATTAGTATTTTTTTGTCATTATTACGAACTTTTACAACAAACAAGCACATGTTTTAAAATATTCATAACCGCATTCATGTTTTACCGTTATGCTTTAAAAAAAAATGATAAAAATAAAACCGCTAAATTTCGCTTTCTATAATCCATAATAATAACTCCTGTACAGCAGTGCCACAACATTCTGACACTCGATGATGCTCAAATACTCTGTCAGTAATGTCTAGTGGCTGAGAATGACCTTTTTACAGTGTCTGCTATAATGTTAATGTTGTTTTCTTGTGTTTACATAGATGAATATGGCCACTGAGTGAATACACCGTACAGTTACGATCTTACTGCCACATTAGATCGTTATGATAACATAATCTATGCCTTCAGTGATTTCCTAAAGATAAATACCAAAAAATAACACAACTGGAATAACTACAGCAGTCGCGATCGTCAATCTCATATGAAGCAAGAGATCAAGATGACATATAATGACGTGTGCAGGTACTGTAGTGGTGTCCCAATTCTTAGAGGTACATTTTGAAGCCCTTCCCCTTCACCCTCGGTTTTAAGGGCCAAGGGGAAGGGTTAGGGGTAGAAAAATTGAATTGGGATTGGGCCTAAGTATCCCAAAAAACGCTCAAGGTTTATTTGGAAAAATCTCATTGTACAAGTCCTCTAGAGTTAAATTGGATTAGACCATTAGCATCTCACACAAATTTAAAAAAAATTATTTCGATAGTTTTCGTATTTAAAGCTTGACTATTCTGTAGATACATTGTGTCCTAAGACCGATTGGGAATTAAATGTTGCTATTTCTAGGCTGAACAGTCAAGCTTTAAATAGGAAAATGACTTGATTATTTGAATTATTTGAGAAATGTTTGAGCAAGATGCTAATGGTCTAAACCTATTCCATGATTTATGCTAAGCTAAAAGTGCTCTCACCAGACTTGGAGAAAGGTTGATTGGATAAAAAAAAAGATAAAAATCAACTGTTTAACTAAAGATAATAATAAATTTTTTTTCCAGGAAGGCACTGTCCACATAATCTACGCCATGCTGGAGCATCCCATCCTATCATTGCATGAGCTCAATATATCCCGTCTCCAGCCTGGCGTCCAGCGAGTCCTGCTCCTGCGTCCAGACACCCCGTCCCCCCGTCTCCCCAAAGACGTGCGCACCCTGGAGGTCCTGGCCCCTGATGTCATCATCCCCACACAAGAGACCACTTACTGGTGCCATATCTATCAGCTCCCGCCAAATATGCCCAAGAACCACATTGTCATGGTAACTTGAGAGCCACTCGCACATTACAAATAACCTTTCTATGTGAACTTTCAGAATGTTGTACCTATATAATTGAAGCATATGAGGTACTTTGACCAATTATAATGCTCTTCAGTAAAACGCTGTTGTAAGTGTGGGGTTATGGAAACTGAATCTGAATATAATTAGACTGAGTATGTGTGCGTTGGTGGTAAAGTGCTTGTGGAAGAGGTCTGCAGCTGCTTCGTTAGATGTGATGGTTTCAGGGTTTTACATGGAGGTTGGCAGCTCATTCCACCAGAGGAGAACAGAGAGGGTGAAGGTTTTGGAAAGAGTTTGGCTTGCCTCACAATGAAGGAACAACAATGTACCATTGATTCAGTGACATTAAATGCATGATGTAGAACTTATTCTTGTGTTTGAAGGCCATTTCACCCCACACCAACACAAACCAACCTACCCTGCAGGCACAGGATATCAACATGACGTCATATTGACATTGTACCCCAACGTACCCCAACGTCATGGAAACATTGGATTTAGTTTGGAAATGAAAATCAGGTATACATCAGAACCCAACGTCAGGCCGATGTCAATGTCCAACATCCAACATAAAATCAACCTAAAATCAACCAAATACCAATGTCTAATCATGTTACACCTTGACGTTGTGTGGACGTTACCACTATGACATCTATCAGACGTTGGATTTTGGTCACTTTCTAACACAACCTAAAATCAACCAAATATCAACGTAATTTGAAGTCGTTATTGGACGTCAAAATAACCTTGTTCTTAGACACTGGCTAGATGTTGAATTTCACCTGGTCACCTGACTTCATGACCTAAATCTAACCTAATATTATGATGTTGTGTGGCTGCTGGGTACTCTCTTTAGTATAGGAACATATTTTGAACAAGCAATGACTTCAATACTTGACATGTTGTCATTATCATGTGACTTACATAACAGAATTAGTTGTATCACATCACTGCTGTTCATAAATTCAGTCCAATGTCAGCTCGATATAGTTAAGTATCAATCATATGAGCACATTTCAGAATCTCACCACAAGCAGTAGGTTGTCTGGACATGTTTGTGTATTTTTTGCGTGTATTGTGATACTTCTATTGTCACATATTGCACTGAATTTGTTCCCTGTATAGTAGAGAAGTATGCAATTTCTGATGTAGCCTATTTAAACATGGATGGATGCAACAGACCTTTGCACCAGTCTTGTTTCAAATGTTTCTTCAAAATTAGTTTATCTCCTACTTGGTTATTAATTCTATAAAAAAATTTGTCTTGTTGTTTTTTTACAGTACGAGTCTGTGATCACTCCTGGTAATGAAGCCATTGTTCATCACATTGAAGTGTTCGAATGCTCCCCTCAGATGGACATCGTACCACAGTACAGCGGCTCCTGTGATTCAAAGATGAAGCCACGCAATCTTAATTATTGCAGACATGTTCTGGCTGCCTGGGCCATGGGAGCAGAGGTACGCAAGCTACTCTATTTGAACAGTGTATACAATTAAATACAATTATAATTAACTGTTTTCTTAAGAATAGAAATTTGGTTATGATTAACTCACCATTAGTTCAAACCTACATGGCTTGTTTGCTTCTGTGGAACACAAACTAAAGAATGCTCATGCTACTCCTTTACCATGCAATGAAACCATAATGATGATATGATTTTCCAAAATAAGTGAAAAGGGGATCTAAAAAGTGGTTCGAATAACACTCTTCATTCTTTTGCTAGTAAGAACTGTGCTGGTAAACCTCACTTCCAAGGCTTGACAAAGTGCACTAGGAACAGATGCAAGGGCAGGGAAGGACAAACTCAATCCTGGAGGGCCGATGTCCAGCAGAGTTTGCTTGAACACTAATGAAACACACTTGAACATGCTAATCAGTGTCTTCAAGATCACTAGAAAGCTACAGTAGATGCAGGTGTGCTTATTTAGGGTTGGAGCTAAACTCTGCAGGACACCGGCCCTTCAGAAGCAAGTTTGTTTACAGTCTTTATTGTCCTTGTTAGTGTACCTATATTCTCATACTAGAGAAACCTGTTGGAATTGTGCATAGAGCCAGGTAATTAGAAGTGTACGGGTTAAATTGGAGCCATGACCTGGATGGGAGTGAGGTTTAGAGGATGAGAGTAACAGAGACCAGGTAGTAAGAGGTGTGAAGGTAAACGTAATTGACTTTAAGAGATACACTTGGGCAGGATGTCCAATCCTGTTTCTGGAGATCTACTTTCCTGTAGAGTTCAGCTTCAACCCTGATAAAACACAACTAAATCAACTCAGTCGGATCTGAAGGAGCACCTGGTAATTGCAGAGAGGTGTGTTTGATCAAGGTTGCAGCTGAGCTCTGCAGGAAGGTAGATCTCCAGAAACAGAATTGGGCACCACTGCACTAGAGGCTACAGTCTTGGTTTACTCACTTCCCACACCAAAGAAACTGAATTGCACATATTAATTAGATAATTGCACATAATAATTGGAAGTGTAAGGGATACATTGGTGCCGTGACCATGATTGGACTGAGGTTTAGGGTTAAGAGTAACAGAGACCAAGTAGTAAGAGCTATGAGGGTAAACATCATTCCTTTGACTTTATGAAGTGCGCTAGGGCCTGTGGTCTTTATCATCCTTGTCAGCATGCCAAACTACCATTCTTGGGATTCTAGTCTGAATCCTTTTTGGAGTGGGTCAAGTAGACCTGAGGAGAAGTGAGTTTTTGTAGACCTGAAGGGAAGCAAGTTTTATGGGAGCACACCCCCATTGATAGCACACCCATTTTCCATACTGGAGAAGCCCAATTGTATCACAGTTTATAGTGGGTCAAACCAGAGGGGACACATTGGTGCTGTAACCTTAATGGAAGTGAGGTGGGTTAATGTGTAATGAAGGCCAACAAGAAAGAGTTGTAATGGTAAATCTTGACTTTAAGAGATGCACTGGAGCTGTGATCTTTATTGCCGTTGTTGTTGTGCCCACCTCCAATACTTGCAATACCCTAACCCTTTTTACTTGCTGGCCTCTTTTACTCTCATTTACGTGGATTAAGGCAAGTTAAATCTGAAGGGTGTGAGGTTTAGGGTGGTAATTGTAACAGAGGTAAGCTGTAGTTGTCAGTGTCCTTGTCAGCAGGATACATTGGTGCCTTCACCCAGATGGGAGTGAGGTTTAGGGTTTGAGTGTAATGGGGGACAGAGTAAGAGTTGTGTAGGTAAACCTCATTCCTTTAGCTTGGAGCAGGCTAAATTTAAACAAATAAGAGGTTAATAAGGGTAAGTGCAGCTTCAGTTTTTAGCCCTTTGTCAACATTCTCTATGCTTAAAGGCAGGGGTCACTAAACTCGGTGCTGGAGGGCCGGTGTCCTGCAAAGTTTACCTCCAACCCTAATCAAACACACCTAAAAAAAACTCTGCAAGGACATGGGCCCTCCAGGACAAAGATTGGTGACCTATCCTTAAAGGCATAGTTCACCAAAAAATAACAATTTTGTTAATAATTACTTGTGGTTTCAGAGACCATCATTCATTTATTCATCATTCATCATCCCAGAGACCATCATTCATCATCCCAGATACCATCATTCATTTATTCATCATTCATCATCCCAGATACCATCATTCATTTTCAGAATACAAATTCAGATATCTTAGATGAAATCTAGCATATCCAAGAACTTCCTGGTCCTCTATAGACAGCACTGGATCTGATTTTCAGAAAGATACCAAAAAACCCTCAGTTGTCTTCAGATGTTTAATCGGAATAGGTTGCACGTTCAAAAGAGTCCTCATGAATATGCACACTATACTGACACTGAGGAGAAGAAACTGTTGAATAAAGTCCTTATTTTTGTTTAATGTGTGCACAAAAGTATTCCAATTGATCCACTGAAGACACATGGACTGTTTTGGCGATGTTTTTGGGACCTTAAAGGACCATTTCTGTTTATGGAGGACAAGAGAGGTCTTGGATTTCCCCTAAAATATCTTTATTTGTGTTTCGAAGATGAGCGAAGGTCTCAGGGCATTGGAATGACATGCGGGTGAGCGTTTAATAATATAATTTACCATTTTTGGGTCAACTAGCCCTTTAGACGCTGGTTCCAATCCTGTTTTGAGTGGGGTCAGTAGTACCGATGGTGAGTGAGTTTTTAAGTGGGTGAGTGTAATGCGGTATCCTTGTAAGTGCACTGCCTCCTGTGCCTAGATAGATACTGCTTCAAATCCTGCTTTGAGTAGGATGAGTAAAACAATAGGGGAATGAGGTTTAGAGTGTGGATGTGTCCAAGATCAGTTGTGATTTTTAGAGTCCTTGTAAGCGCACTGCCTCCAATGCCAAAGTTGAGATACCTCATGAGGTTTAGAGTGTGGATGTGTCCAAGATCAGTTGTGATTTTTTTAGAGTCCTTGTAAACGCACTGCCTCCAATGCCAAAGTTGAGATACCTCACTCCCCTGGCCTCAAGGAGCAACATAGACTGTGTCGTCTTTAGCATCCTTGTATTGCGCCATTCTGTTGCGCCCACTTCCCATGGATGCCGGTTTGAGTCCCACTCGGATCAGGGCAAGTAGAACCGGAGAGGTTACATGGACTTTCAATGTTTCACAGTGTTTCATCATGAAGCATATCCATAGAGGTCACTTTCTACATCGGCTTCTCCATCTTTACCGCTAAGTTTGCAGGCTAAAAACAGAACATATGATTATGAGCATCTTTAGAAGTCCATTTTAGGAGGCAAACATACAGATGGGCTTTATCTGTGCCAATTCGCCCACTCTAGGTAGGTGCCAGTCATGGTTTTGAGCAGAGCTGTGAGCCAATCTGAAAGCAGAGGCGTCCTGATAAATCAGTTATGGAGCCAAGGAGCGATGCTGAGCTCGGAGAGAGATATAGAGAGGGAGAGAGAGAGAGAGAGAGAGGCAGGCCTCCAATGAGATTACATGGGAGTAAAACGAACACAAATCATGTGTTCTGCTAGCTGCCAATGTCAAGCTGGAGAGATGAGATTATGTAGCAAAATTTAGATGTTTTTCTTCAGTCGGCTGCAGTTAGTCTTTTATTTTTTTCCCTCATCATTTCGTTTTTAAATGTTTTTAATGCCTTGTGAGAGAAGGAGGGGGAGTGGGTGAGAGCCAGGAGAGTGTGATGGAGAGAGAAATGGGAATGGGGCGAGAAACTGGAGGTGGAAGTAGGACAGTTACGTAAAACCGTCTTTTCACGAGTCTTAAAGTAGACAGATAAAGGTTTAGGTTTTGACTTTGCCGTCCTTCATAAGTCTGAAACGACGGTCATGAACTGTCATGGATCTACAGGGCTTTTCTGGCTCTGGCGGAGTCGGAGTTGGCATAAGCTTCTTGTGCATTGGCTCAAATATCTTTTAGCCTGCAAAGAATAAATCAGAAGCTACACTGCATCGCAATCAATCTTTTAAAAGTTCATATAAAGTGTGTCTGTACAGCCGTTCTACTATCCTGCTGACGCTGGTTTGCCTATGGGAGGAGAAGGAGCTTCTAGGTTTCTTCGTCTTGAAGTTCATTACCACAACCCTCTCCTTATATCAGGTACACAACAGGGACACAAACTATGTCAAATACTTCAGACCAGTATTTTTGATATAGCTGGTGGGACATTTTGGTTAACAGATCCACTCATGTTCAGAATGTTCCATTATTTTCTGCTGTTTACACATTATATTGCTAAATTGCTAAATAAATTAGACAAATATTATTAGTTATAAGTTTTAATTCTTAATTCTGTATATAGTTTACTTTTTTTTTTTTTTATTTAAATTTAAAGTATATTCAAATCAAATCAGATTTGATTTGATTTGATTTGAATATACTTTAAATTTAAATTATAGGTACCCTCTACAAGTAATTTTGCCTCTAGTACTTCTTGTGTACCAAGAGATCTAATAACCCTGCTTAAAAAAGTAAACTATATACAGAATTAAGAATTAAAACTTATAACTAATAATATTTGTCTAATAGCAGCACGCAAACCCTGTATTATTTAGACAACCTTGTATAATTAATTGTAATTACTGTAGTAAATACATGGAAAATGTGTAACTGTGCTGTGCTGGGGAAGGGGACTGTTGGAGAAGGAGAAAAACAAACTAAATAAGCTTATAAAAAGTGCAGTTTCTGTTGTGGGGTGTGTACTACCCACTATAAAAGAGATTACACACGATCGAATAATGGACAAATTTGTCAGTATGATGAACCACAAATATCATGCCCTTTTTGATACGGTCCAAGCATGTGCAAGCTCTATTAGTGCAAGATTAATCATACTAGATGAATTATGCTGAATTGTAATAGTTATTAGATATGGACAAGTGTTTACTCATTGTATACAACTAAGGTGTGCAGTTTTAATGTAATTTTATTATTGGTTTTATATATATATATATATATATATATATATATATATATATATATATATATATATATATATATATATATATATATATATATATATATATATATATATATATATATATATACAGTTGAAGTCAGAATTATTAGCCCCCCTGAATTATTAGCCCCTCTGTTTATTTTTTTCCCCAATTTCTGTTTAACAGAAAAAAGATTTTTTCAACACATTTCTAAACATAATAGTTTTAATAACTCATTTCTAATAACTGTTTTATTTTATCTTTGCCATGATGACAGTAAATAATATTTGACTAGATATTTCTCAAGACACTTCAATACAGCTTAAAGTGACATTTAAAGGCTTAACTAGGTTAATTAGGTTAACTAGGCAGGTTAGGGTAATGGTTTGTTCTATCGATAGTAGACTATCGAAAAAAAAATTAGCCTAAAGTGGCTAATAATTTTGTCCTTAAAATGCTTTTTAAAAAATTAAAAACTGCTTTTATTCTAGTCGAAATAAACAAATAAGACTTTCTCCAGAAGAAAAAATATTATCAGACATACTGTGAAAATTTCCTTGCTTTGTTAAACATCATTTAAGAAATATTTAAAAAAGAGAAAAAAATGTAAAGGGGGCTAATAATTCTACTTATATATATAATAAATATATATATATGTATATTATTTAATCTATTTTAATATGGAGAGCTCTGCTGTGACATGCGAATTTCCCTTTGGCATTAATAAAGTCAAACAAACAAACAAACAAACAAACAAACAAACAAACAAACAAACAAACAAGGACACCTTAAAATAAAGTGTAACCAAATTGTGTTATTCATATATTTAAAATGATTAAAACGTTTTATATATCATTTAATTTGTATTTTAGATCATTAAATATAGTCTTTTTAATATGCCATCAAATGACTCTAGTCTTAAACATGCCTGACAAGATTATTTTGTAATATAAATTATTATTTATACACTGAATGACATGCAGTATATACAGTAGTCTCTTCAGTAACAGTCAAAATGTAATAGGATTAGAATATGTACAAATATCATGCAATCAGTGAAATAGCCCCAATATTTGCTATTTATTTTCTAGTATAGATGCAAGAAAATTACTTAATTATAAGCAATTAAAAATATGTTGCCTAATTCTTTTTAAGGCAATTCATTATACATGAATGTATTGCATAACATATTAAAGAAATTACACTCATGTGTACATTCAAGATCTTTTTTTCTGCTTTTAAATAATTTTAGAATGCAATTCTTCTAAATATTTAAATTTAACTTTAAATATTGTATACTTTAAATCTCGTTCCACCTCTACTATAAAAATGGAAATATATTTTCTTGACTCTGAAATGCACTTTTGGTAAATAGAGGTTGTGTTTAAATATATGTCAATTATATATATATATATATATATATATATATATATATATATATATATATATATATATATATATATATATATATATATATATATATATATATATATATATATATATACAGTTGAAGTCAGAATTATTAGCCCCCATTTGAGTTTTTTTTCTTTTTTAAATATTTCCCCAATGATGTTTAACAGGCAAAGAAAATTTTCACAGTATGTCTGATAATATTTTTTCTTCTGGAGAAAGTCTTAATTGTTTTACTTCGGCTAGAATATATATATTTCGGCTAGTTTTTAAAATTTTTTTAAACCATTTAAAGGTCAGAATTATTAGCCCCTTTAAGCTATATTTTTTTTCGATTGTCTACAGAACAAACCATCATTATACAATAACTTGCCTAATTACTCTAACCTGCCTAGTTAACCTAATTAACCTAGTTAAGCCTTTAAATGTCACTTTAAGCTGTATAAAAGTGTCTTGAGAAATATCTGGTCAAATATTATTTACTGTCATCATGGCAAAGATAAAATAAATCAGTTATTAGAAATGAGTTATTAAAACTATTATGTTTAGAAATGTGTTAAAAATTCTTCTCTCCATTAAACAGAAATTAGGAAAAAAAAAAATAAACAAGGGGCTAATAATTCGGGGGGGCTAATCATTCTGACTTCAACTGTATGTATTATTGAGCTTTATTTGTTTATGTTAGTTAACATTAGCTGAAAAAACACCTGTTTCGAATGTTATCACTCCATTGAATGGGCATTATCAGTGGTTATCAGCTGATAGATATGGGCCAGTAGGGGCCTTCTGCGCCAACTAGTAGGCTCAGAAGGCTGTTATCATCCATCCACATGGTTAATCAGCTACACTAATAGAAACATTACTGTGACGGTTGGGTTTTAATACAATTAATGGGAAATTTAATAAATAATATAAATATTTCTCATTAACTTCCGGCCACAGCCGTATGAGATCTTTAGCTGATTAACCATGTGGATGGATGATAACAGCTTTCTGAGCCTACCAGTAGGAGCAGAAGGCCCCTACTCGCCCTTATCTATAAGCTGATAACCATCGATAACGCCCATTCAATCAAGTGATAACATTCGAATCGGCTGGAAAAACAGTTGTTCATTGTTAGTTCATGTTAAGTCACAGTGCATTAACTAATGTTAATAAATATGAATATGGATTTTATTAATGCATTAGTAAATGCTGAACTATGATTAATAAATGCCGTAAAAGTATTGTTCATAATTAGTTTATGACAGTAAATACATTACCTAATGAAACCTTATTGTAAAGTGTGATCTACAAACGTAGCCCATTTTAAAAACTGGAATGGGAATCTGCTAAAGCTAATATGCTAATAAGTAACTGATGTTTCCCCCTTTTTTTCATCTAACCTCTTCTCCAGTCAACTTGCTTTCATTTTTGAATGCAGAACTCTTTTTCTTCACTCATTCTGTGTGTTTGTGGCAGGACGGAGGGACTCCTCAGGCATTCGTTTATGGTACAGTCCGTCTCTGCGGAGGTTTGACGCAGGCATCATGGAGCTCGGGCTGGTCTACACTCCTGTCATGGCCATTCCCCCCCGCCAGCGATCTTTCCAGCTCACTGGATACTGCACCGCCAAATGCACACAGACGGTCTGACTCTGAACTTCTCACAAACATCCCCAAATACTTCACTTCACTCAAGCCAGCCGGAGAAATTCAAGATGCAACCAAAACTGCTACAGTTTTGACTACAAGCCTAATACTTCTAACCGCACTCAGACTTTCAATTCAATTAAAACACATTGGGTGGCGTCCTGAAAATGAATGAAAATGAATGATTTTCACCACGATCGTGAGAGATTTTCCACTAAAAAAGAAAAATACTCCCAATTCAAGTGCAATAAAAGTTTAATAAAGCAACCCACAGTGGAAAGAGATTGAAAACAAAACATCGTTACGTAACTTACGTACTGTGTAACTTCAAGTCGGTCATTTGTTTGTACTAATAACATCAGCAGGAAAAGTTGCTATTAAGAAGAAAAAAAACAATCAGAAGACTCTAAAACAGTGTTTCCCAACCCTGTTCCTGGAGGCACACCAACAGTACATATTTTGGATGTCTCCTTAATCTGACCCATTAACTTCAGGTTTAGGAATCTCTTCTTATGTTCTGATGGGTTGTTTCAGGTGTGTTTGATTAGGGAGAGGTTAAAAATGTGTATTGTTGGTGTGCCTTCAGGAACAGGGTTGGGAAACACTGCTCTAAAACAACTATAGAATTCATAGTAGTAAGGTGGCAAAGTTTAGTAATTCATTCATTCATTTTTTTTTCGGCTTAGTCCCTTTATTAATCTGAAGTAGCCACAGCGGAATGAACCTCCAACCTTTCCAGCATATGTTTTAAGCAGCGGATGACCTTTCAGCTGTAACCCATCACTGGGAAACATCCATACACATTCATTCGCACACATACACTACAGACAATTTAGCCTTTTATTCACCTGTACCGCATGTCTTTGGACTTTTGAGGGAAACCGGAGCACCCGGAGGAAACCCACGCGAACACGGGGAGAACATGCAAACTCCACACAGAAACGCCAACTGACCCAGCTGAGGCTTAACCCAGTGACCTTCTTGCTGTGAGGCGAACGTGCTACCCACTGCACCACCGTGCAGCAGTTTAGTAATTAGTAAATAGAATATAGTGTTCCTGTTACACTCAAAAAAAAAAAATGTTGGGTCAAATATGTACATCCCCAAGGTTGGGTTATGATGGCGACCCATCTTTTTACCATTTGTTTTCCAATTAAATAGCCCAACGGTTGGGTTTGTACATATTTGACTCAACATTTATTCAGCCCATTACTGGGAAACACCCATACACTCTCATTAACACACATACACTTCTGACAATTTAGCCTACCCAATTCACCTGTACCACATGTCTATGGACTTGTGGCAAATCGGAGCACCTGGAGGAGACCCACGCCAACACAGGGAGAATGTGTGTCTTTAATTTACCTTAATTTAGTATATTTATTTTTATGTCATATTTACTTTTTCCCCTCCAGTATTCATTTTAAAAACCAGTTAATGAATTGGTTATTGGCAAGTACGGTCCAACCTATCTATTATCAGCAAAATCCAGTATTGGTCGACCTCTACAATCTACTAACACATTCATTCATTCATTTTCTTTTCAGCTTAGTCCCTTTATTAATCCGGGGTCACCACAGCGGAATGAACCGCCAACTTATTCCAGCACATGTTTTACGCAGCGGATGCCCTTCCAGCTGCAACCCATCTCTGGGAAACATCCATACACATTCATTCACAACGGACAATTTAGCTTACCCAATTCACCTGTACCACATGTCTTTGGACTGTGGGGGAAACCGGAGCACCCGGAGGAAACCCACGTGAACGCAGGGAGAACATGCAAACTCCACACAGAAACGCCAACTGACCCAGTCGAGACTCGAACCAGCGAACTTCTTGCTGTGAGGTGACAGCATTACCTACTGCGCCACTGTGTCGCCATCTACTAATACAATTTTTCAATAAAAAAAAAAAAATTACACTTGGTTGAGTTTGTCCATACTTGACCCAACATAGGGTTATAACAACCCATATTTGTTTATATAAAAGGCCATTTTTAATATTTATTATTATTAATTAGTGTTTGCAGATCAACGTATTATATAATAATCTATAAAAAATGATGGGTTGTATTAACCCAACATTGGGTCAAATATGGACAAACCCAACCATTTAAATTAAGGTCCTGACTCTCTGTGGTCGTTAAAAATCCCAGGATGTTCTTCGAAAAAGAGTAGGGGTTTAACCCCGGCATCCTGGCCAAATTTGCCCACTGGCCTCTGTCCATCATGGCCTCCTAACCATCCCCATATCATAATTGGCTTTATCACTGTCTCCTCTCCACCGATCAGCTGGTGTGTGGTGCACCAGGTGAATGCTGCACACTGGTGGTGGATAAGGAGATTCCCCCCCAGCCCATTGAATGTAATTTAAATTTTACTGAAACAGTCGGTTTTATCCATATTTTATCCAACGTTGGGTTAACCCAGCAATTATTAGAGTGTATAAACTAGATGAAATATAGAATAGATACAAGTGTGTTAGCATTAGAATGTCTTTTTTAAAGATACAATAAATACATTTTATTTATTGCATCTGAAAAATAAAGGACAGTCTGATGATGACAGCCTGAATTATTTACACTGGAAATAATGCTGGGTTGTATTAATCCAATTCCCATTCCTACATTCCTCTTGTTTAGATACACTTGTTTAGATACACTGACCTCAAAACCACAAATTGTCTTCAGAAAATGTAAAATAAGAGTTATTAAGCAGTGTAATGTCTCTTCCAGGCTCTTCCAGTAGGGGGTATACACATCTTTGCATCCCAGCTGCACACTCATCTGGCCGGTCTCGGGGTCAGGACCGTCTTGGTGCAAGGAGGTAGAGAGGTGGAGGTGGTGCAGGAGGACAAACATTTCAGCACACATTACCAGGTATCGACAACTATAAGTTTGTATTCATAACATTAAATTAAGATTATGTAACTTTATGCATGTTCCTGGCCTTATTATGCACAATTCAAGAGTATGTGTTATTGTAAATAAAAAGCTTTGCTGTAATCTTTTATCGTAATGTATCATCAACTCTGAATCTGAAATGACTTTCCCTTTCTGATGAAATCACCAAGCCTTCTTATTTTTCAACCAATCACAGCCAACCACTTACATAAAGACCACACCCACTTTATATAATCTAATCCAGTGTTTCTCAACCACGTTCCTGGAGAACCACCATCTCTACATTATCCATAGCTGCATCCCAAATGGCAAACTATGTATTTATGCACTTACACACTCAACAGCACAGTATATGTAGTGTCGTCCTAAATGGAACACTAACAGTGTTTTTACTAAGCAGAAATTCAAACCGTTTCCCTAATGATGTTTGATGGTTGCCAAATTAGTGAAATAAATGACCAAACTACCAAATAATACCTGCCATGAGTATAACCGCATTTACAATCGGTAGGCGGTTTAATCACTCTCATAGGTGAATTTTGCTTTCACGATTCAAAATAAATATTCCAACATCAGTGCCCGAAAGCTCCGCCCCTTCCGCTATGTAAGTGAAGCAGCAGCAGTGCGTGAAGTGTCCATCATTCCACACTTCATTTTACAGGTTGAATAAGTGCATCGTTCAGGTAAAGTTCACTTTACAGTTTTCAGTGTGAACCAAGGTTATTATAGTTAACGAAAACGATCGATAAAACAAAAACTGAAATTTAAAATAATTGTCGTTAACTGAAATAGAAATAAAATAAAAAACGAGAGTTTTTAAAAACTTAGAACTAACTGACATTGTATTGTGCACATGTAACCCCCGTCAATTCTACACCACCCAACCCGCTCCGAGCTGGGATCGAACCGGCGACCTTCCGCATGGGAGTTGGTTGCTCTAACAAGGAGGCTAAAGACTATGGCCTCTAGCATCGGTCGCTAGAGCACCTTTTAAAGCAGAGGTGGGCAAACTACGGCCCGCGGGCCACATGCGGCCCGCTGAACACTTTCATCCGGCCCGCGAGGGAGTTTTTAAAATGCTGCTTCTGAGTAACGCCCCATTCACACGGGGCTTCAGCTTCAACGCTTCCCATTCACTTTGAATGGGTGACGTCAGGCGTTGCCGAACTGCATTGTGGATCCGTCAGCGCCGCTTCAGAGCCGTTGCTCGCTGCAGAAGTTGGGACATGCTCAACTTTTCAAGCGCTGACGGAAGCGTCAGCCAATCAGATCGCTGTATGCAAATACACCAGCTCCGACAGTGGCCTATTGCCGACTAATTTCATTGGCTGACGCTGCTATGACGATCCTGTCAGCCCCAACTTCAGACACGCCTTCTGTCAAGCGTTGACGCTGAAGCCTCGTGTGAATGGGGCGTAACGGTTTGGTTTCAGAACTAGTGAATTAACGATGCAATACAAGTGAACGCCATTTGATGGCAGTATTGCCCGCGGTACAGTTAGCGCAACCAGTAGAATAAGAACACACTCTCGGATATTAAAATACACTTTCACGCAAAATGCGCTTTTTTTTTTTTTTTTGCGAGAGCTCTTCTTAAACTGAACAGCGCATCATCGATGACGTAAGCGCGTGCTCAGGCCCAAATGTAATGTGAGTGCGGGTCGTCGGGGGAGATGGGAGGGGGAATAAGCATGCTTCGGCCCGGTTCAAGGCAACTGTACATAGTGTGAGTATGCCCTCAGATTCTTCTTCCGTTTTAACTCTTAGTTTTATGATTGATATGAGCATATTAATACAAGCTCAAATGAGATTGTTGTGAATTTGACTCAAATTGTATAATAATTGCTGGTTAAATGTGTTAATTTTTGTCATAGAGTATATTTTCCATGCATACATCCACTTTAAAAAGTTCTTTTATCAAAGATTTGTGGTTTCATCAAGTTTTATGATGATTGATCTGTGTATTCTAAAAGCAGTGCAAAGTAGATTAATGTACATTTGACTGAATAGTAAACTTTAAGAATTATTTTAATGTGTTAATACGAGATTTTTTTCTATCAGACAATATCTTTTCTATTCTCCACTGTAAAAATTATTACATTATTATTATTATTGATAGTATTATTATACTTTATAGTTTTATGATGATTAATAAGTAAATATAAATAGCAAATTAATTTGACTTGTAAATTTGACTCAATTATAACTATTAAAATAATCTGCTTTGTATTGTGACATGATTCTGTCCGATATTACATATTATTCCATGCGTACTGCCACTATAAATAAAAGTTATTTTTTGACGGATTTGACATGTGGCTCTTCACTTGGTTTTCAAAACTTGATGTGGCCCTCAGGTCTAAAAAGTTTGCCCACCACTGTTTTAAAGGGTCAGAGGAGTGAGGTTTACCTGCACAGCACTTACTAGCTGGCCTCCGTTACACCCACCCCCCTAAACCTCACTCCCATCCGGGTCACGGCACCAATGTAACCCCCGCCGATTCTACACCACCCAACCCGCTCCGAGCTGCGATCGAACCGGCGACCTTCTGCATGAGAGTCGGTTGCTCTAACAAGGAGGCTAAAGACCATGGCCTCCAGTGTCTGTCTAACTGTCTGTCTGCAAACTAACAGAAACTAACTAAAATTATTGCAAAAAGCTCCTTTGTTTTCGTCTTTGTAAATGTATTTAATGCATAATCTTACTGTAAGCCTTTTAGAAGTAAATCTAATCACTTTGCCCTGCAGGTGTTTGACCCTACGGCACCTCAGAGTCTGTAGTCCTGCTGCCATTGGCCAGATCGAGCCAGTTCTCCTCCTTGCACAACGAGTGCACATATGTCATATGACAGCAGCACAGTGACAGCATTAAATACAGAGACTTAAAACTATTACTTTAACACATTTGTGCCAATAATGGGTTTTATTTCTGTACCGCGATCGCGAATGAATCTTTTTAACTGGATCTTCTAAGTGAACCGGTTGAACTAGTTCACCAAATCAAACTGAATCATTTGAAACGATTCGCGTCTCCAGTAAGCAGTTACTCACAAACTACTTACTTTTTAACATGCCTAATACCCCCCTCTGACTTGAAATAATCCAATATATACTCTTATTCAGTTAGAACAGTAACGTACTCTGAGATCAAATTTGAAAAGTGGTGAATCGTTAATACTGCTGCATGCGTGATTCAGTGAACCAAACACAAACAGTACACGACAGCCTGCTGTGACTGAACTAAACTTGAACTTTCAACGCGGATATGCGGCCGGCCGGAAGTGCGATATGCACATTAATATAGCGGCATTTTTTTATGATACTGTATAACAATAATTAATATTTTTACAGTAATGTGACGGTTGGGTTTAGGGTGGGGTGGGGGTAGGCGTTATAAAATACAATTTATTGGGTAATTTAATAGATATCATAAATAATACTCGGTACAACTACTGTTTTTACGCTTCTGTGACGGTTGGGTTTAGGGTCGGGGTGGGGGTAGATGTTAATAAAATACAATAAATCAGAAATTTTATAAATAACATAAATAATTCTCGTTAACTTCCGGCCGCAAACGTATCCGATCTAGCAACAACCCGGGTAAACCGAGAGCTTAAATGAGAGGATCTGGTGAAAAAACGTAAGTTTATTTCACAACAGAAAACCGTAATGGAATTTAAATAAGTGAATCATGATTCAGTTGGGTTGCAAAACTTTACTGTAAGAAATTTTCAGATCATGGTGATGTTTTAACTGACTGAAATTATGATTGCTGACTACATAATTTTGGTATGTTGAGTCCTAACATCTGCATTAAATATCTGAACTTCCCATCACTACAGTGTATCTAACCTCAGAAGCAGCCTTGCACACATATTGTACTTAAGGCTATTATCTTGTGTTGTATTTGAATTTGAGGATGGGTAGATGATAGTGTCCATGTGTCCTCTGAATACAGGTTTCAAAAATGTATGGCTGAGTTTTTATTATACAATATTTAGTTGATTTTGAGTCTTGCACCTAACAAATATCCTTATTTATAAAAACACTAAAATACTGAAACTAATAAAAACGAAACTAAAACTTAATAATTTCAAATTATAGAAACTAATAAAAACTAGTGAACCTGCCTCTGAAAAGTAATTAAAACTAACTGAATTTGAAAACAAAAAGTCAAAAGGAAATAGAAACTAAAAATAATGAAAAATCCAAAATATTAAATCCTTGATGTGAACACACTACTTATTGTACACTATTTATACTACAAAATGGCGTAGAATAGTCCATAAGTATGCGATTTGGGACACACCTCATGCCTTAACCAAACACACCAGGTTCAGATCATCAGCTCATTAGCAGAGACTGAAAGACCTGTAATGGGTGGGACAAAGGAGACATCCAAAACATGCAGTGTCGGTGGTCCTCCAGGAACGTGGTTGAGAAACACTGATCTAATCCATTCTCAATATGTATAATGAGCTATTGTCCTACTGTTTTAACTGAATTTTTATTCAATTAAGCTAAGAGAATCCCAAACTGAGGAAAATACAGATGGTTTATAATTTAATAATAATAAAAAAAGATTACATTCTTAATGAAAAAGTAACAAAATAATTAAAAGTAAAAAAACACTTATTTTTAATTGACCTACATGTCATATGACCATTAACCAACACCAGACATGAGCGTGTAAACGTGTTGTGAAATTATTTAAATGCCGACTTAAAATTTCAGACTGTACTTAAATATTTATGTACAATATATAATTAAATAATTTAGGTCAAAGAGGAGAGCAGTAATTTCAGTTTTCTACACTCCATAAAAATGCTGCTTGTTCAAACTACTTATTGAAAATGAACTGAAACAACAATTCTTGAGATTTTTTTTGGGACAACTTAATTGTTTTATGTTCAATCCACTTAAATTCGTTAAGTTAACTTAATCAATTTGTGTTGGGACAACATGAATGAATTGTGTGGAACCCTGCATTTTTTACATTGTAGATCCATCACACATTGAAATCCGATCTATAATTATGTACAAATATATTAATTTGTAGTTTTAATTTTATACACTCACCGGTTTATTAGGTAGACCTGTCTAACAGCTTGTTAACACAAATTTCTAATCAGCCAATCACATGGCTGAGCCAATCAAGACGATCTGCTGCAGTTCAAACAGAGCATCAGTATGGGGAAGAAAAGTGATTTAAGTGACTTTGAACATGGCATGGTTGTTGGTGCCAGACGGGCTGGTCAGAGTATTTCAGAAACTGCTGATCTACTGGGATTTTCATGAACAACCATCTCTTGAGTTTACAGAGAATGATTCAAAAAAAGAGAAAATATACAGTGAGCGGCAGTTCTGTGCGGACAAATGCCTTTTTGATGCCAGAGGTCAGAGGAGAATGGCCAGACTGGTTCCAGCTGATAAAAAGACAACAGTAACACAAATAACCACTCGTTACAACCGAGGTATGTAGAAGAGCATCTCTGAATACACAACATGTCCAACCTTGAGGCGGATGGGCTACAGCAGCAGAAAATAACACGGGGTGCCAATCCTGTCAGCTAAGAACAGGAAACTGAGGCTACAATTTAAACAGGCTCACCAAAACTGGACAATACAAGATTGGAAAAAAGTTTCCTGGTTTGATGAGTCTCGATTTCTGCTGTGATATTCAGATGGTTGTATCAGAATTTGGCATCAACAACATGAAAGCATGGATCCATCCTGCCCTATCAAAGGTTCAGGTTGGTGGTGTAATGGTGTGGGGAATATTTTCTTGGCACACTTTGGGCCCATTAGTACCAATTTAGCATTGTGTCAACACCACAGCCTACCTGAGTATTGTTGCTGACCATGTCCATCCCTTTATGACCACAGTGTACCCATCTTCTGATGGCTACTTCCAGCAGGATAACGCACCATGTCATAAAGCAGGAATCATCTCAGACTGGTTTCTTGAACATGACAATGAGTTCACTGTACTCAAATGGCCTCCACAACCACCATAACTCAATCCAATAGAGCACCTTTGGGATGTGGTGGAACGGGAGATTCGCGTCGTGGATGTGCAGCCGACAAATCTGCAGCAACTGCGTGATGCTATCATGTCAATATGGACCAAAACCTCTGAGGAATATTTCCAGTACTTTGTTTAATCTATGCCACGAAGGATTAAGGCAAAAGGGGGTCCGACTCTGTACTACTGTACTAGTAAGGTGTACCTAATAAAGTGGTCAGTGAGTGAATATGTACATATTTGTAATGGTTGGAAAAATATATATGCAAGCTTCCATTTTTGCAATATTTTGAAATATATGATGCATACATTTTATATATGTAAAATTCAAATATGAACTTCATGGTTTCCGCTATGTTCAGTCTTCCATGGCGGGGCGCCACACCAAAATTCATCACGCCACGGCTACATAACAGCTTCTCATTCAAAAACATTCAGTTGTTTCTTTTAATAATTTTTAATAATTCAGTAGTTTTTAATAGCGGGTTATAATCGCACCAAAACATGTTAAAAGGTATATGAATTATAACAGTGCAAACTTTTCTGTAATCGTATAGCTGTGTGTTATTTGTTTAACCCTTTAAAGTGACAAGCTGACTGACTGACAGGTGCGTGATGCTTGAGGCTAGCAAACACGACGAAGCTTTCAGTTAAGATAAACACAGTTTCCATAATTATACTTTACAGTATAGCCTATGGCTCTGCATACAATGACTATCTTGCTGGAGTTTATAGCCGTTTCACTTTACTTCAGGACGCATTAATGCCGCTCTGTAGGTCTATTGGACGCAATTATAAATGTTCCTAGCAAATCTAATAAATGTTGGAGACATACTTGTTACATAAACGCACTAAATCGCACTTCAGCAGCGTTTATTTGAACATCCACAAGAAAATCTGCACTTAAGCAGAGAATATTTGAGGGCATGCAAGAAGTTTTGTGCACGAACAGAGGCAATCGGCGCGCAAGCAAAAAGATTCGCATGCTTGTATTACAAGAATGCGATCTCGACTTGTAATACTGCGCTCATGACATTTGTCATTGAAAAAACGCCATTATCGCCATAGGTAGTTGGTAGATCTGTGTCTACCAGTCCTGCCGCCACAGCTGGAAAAAATCCTAGAGGAAACACTGAACTTGTTATCATATGCAATTTGCATATATTTACATGTATAAAATATCTACATGGGAACCTTTGCAGGTTTATAACAAATGTGCACAATGCCAATCTATGCTCTTCCATGGCTGTCCACATACTTTGATCCTGGAAGACTGTAGTTGTTTCTGAGGCCTGGAGGAGTTTGGTTCATGTTGTTGATGCTGTTTTCTGCTGCAAAAGCAAATCCACTTTTCATGCACTTCAAAAGGATGGAGACTTGCCCTCAAATTGATATGGTAAAACAACACCATGGTTACTGTTCATATCACGTTTACTGTACAAGTGCAGAGAAAAACTGCAAGTTGAAAAGATTGGATGCAGTTAAATCTATTTTAGGACAGCCCAAAATCTAAATTCATAACCTTAATAATAGCATATTAATGACACTTTATGTAGTAGTTTCACACTGACATATACATGCAAATATGTGAAGGAAAGTGTACTGTATATTTAAGGTGATACTTCACACAGTTCATCTTACCCTTACTCTTTTGCCATTTATTATTAAATATCTACATATACATTCATATTTATAATTAATTAGTATTGCACCTAAATAGTTTATATATAAATACAAACATATATGTGCATGTTTATGTATATTTATTAATTTTCCTTCGGCTTAGTCCCTTATTTATCAGGGGTCGCCACAGCGGAATGAACCGCCAACTATTTCAGCATATGTTTTATGCAGCAGATGCCCTTCCAGCCGCAACCTAGTACTGGAAAACATCCATTCACACACGCACTCATACAGTACGGACAATTTAGTTCATCCAATTCACTTATAGCGCATGTCTTTGCACTGTGGGGAAAACTGGAGCAAACACGTGCAAACACGGGGAGAACATGCAAACTCCACACAGAAAGCCCAGATGGGATTTAAAACAATGACCTTCTTGCTGTGAGGTGACAGTGCTAACCACTCAGCCACTGCACCATGTTTATGTGTATCTGATAAATATAAATAGTACACACACACACAAACATTTGTATATGCACACTGAATTGGTGCCGTGACCCGGATGGCCATTATTATTATTATTATTCATTCATGCATTTTCCTTCGGCTTAGTCCCTTTTTTCATTAAGGGTCGGCACAGCGGAATGAACCGCCAACTATTCCAGCATATGTTTTACGCAGCAGATGTCCTTTCAGCCGCAACCTAGTACTGGGAAACACCCATACCCTCTCCCATTCCCACACACTCATATACTAAGGTCAATTTAGTTTATCCAATTCACTTATACCGCATGTCTTTGGACTGAATTGGTGCCGTGACCCGGATGGCCATTATTATTATTATTATTTATGCTATTACAGTATTTTAAATCAATGTTTGCTTATTAATTTAAATAAATGTTTGACTATTTATTTTAATATTTTAATTATTAAATAATAATCTCATACACAATTTTATTTATTTAATAATTTTACATTTATTATACATATACACCAGTTAAAAAACCCTCAATAGAACACCCATTTAGGTGCATAATTGCACATAAAAGTTATTTAAAATTTGTTTTTTATTAGTGTAAAGAATTTGAATAATTCAAAGAACCTTATTGAAACCACAAAGAACATTTTGTGCTATACGAAAAGTGTTTGATGAATGTCATAATAATTTTAACAGGCTATAAAATGCTATTCAAATGCTATTTAAATACGAATTCCACACACACAATACAAGCAAACCTCAATTAACATCTGCAACCTTCTCTCTTTTCTCCAGACCATCCGTGTTTTACAGAAGATGGTGACTGTTCTGCCAGTAAGTTGCTCTTCACACATGTAAGAACTGCAGCACATTTAACTGCAATAAAGAGCGAATCTGCAGACATTACAGAAAATGCCTGCAGGCTTTAAGAGCCGAACAACAGTGCAGATCTCCAGCATTCAGACTGTCAATACGAGCCCACACACTCGCTCAAGCTGCCAATTTAATGCTAACCTGCCAACAGACATTCACTGGAGCTCCGCAAATAGCCTTCGTGAACGTGTGTGTGTGTTGTGTTTCTCACAGGGCGATGCTCTGCTCACGACGTGCAGATTCAACACCGAGGACAGAAGCAAAGTTACTGTGGTGAGTCTGAGAGACTTTGCAGAATCACATGAGGACTCCAATAGAGAATGGGAATGCATTCATTTGGGACACAGTAGCCTGGATCCTATTGATCGCTATAGGTTTACTGTGTTATATAAACACCTTTTCATTTTATTCTGAGTGTTTATAAGATGTGCGTCTCAGTGGTTAGCACTGTCACCTCACAGCAAGAAGGTCGCTGGTTCGACTTATGGCTGGGTCAGTTGGCATTTCTGTATGGAGTTTGCATGTTCTCCCCATGTTGGCGTGGGTTTCCTTTGAAAATATGTGAATTGAATAAACTAAATTGGCCGTAGTGTATGAGTGTGTGTGAATGAGAGTGTGTACGGGTGTTTTCCAGTACTGGGTTGTGGCTGGAAGGGCATCCACTGCATAAAACACATGCTGGAAAAGTTGGCGGTTCATTCCGCTGTGCCGACCTCTAATATAGAGACTAAATAGTGGTAAATGAATCAATGAATGAAGGCTTATAAGATGTTTGTCAAAAGGTATTACAAAAAAAGGTCAGATTTTTCTGTGGTGATTTGTATTGGTTTATATTGTGCGCTCCTGAGCGTGTATGAAAACATGGCGCAACTCGCCATGATGTAGAATCCCATTCTCTATACTGTACGATCTCTTTAATGAGAGTTTGTCAAAGAATGTATGAGATGATTTAGAGATTAATTGGCTGATAAAGATAAAAAAAAGATTTTTATTTTGCACAAACTTCACTTATGGGATTCTAAAACTAAGCTTAACTAAGCTGCAAATATACACATGAGCTGCTGTGGATAAAAATCTATTTGAATTCAGCATGAATTTATTAAATTATACATTATAGAACATCCACATTAACATTTTTTTGTGGTCAGCATATCAGTATGTTTTTCAATGGTTTATTTGATATATTTATACACAGTTGAAGTCTGAATTATTAGCCCCCCTGTTTATTTTCTTTCCCCAATTTCTGTTTAACGGAGAGAAGATTTTTTTTCAACACATTTCTAAACATAATAGTTTTAATAACTCATTTCTAATAACTAATTTATTTTATCTTTTCCATGATGACAGTAAATAATATTTTACTAGATGTTTTTCTATACAGCTTAAAGTGACATTTAAAGGCTTAACTAGGATAATTAGGTTAACTAGGCAAGTTATTGTATATTGATGGTTGTTCAGAAAAAAAAAATAGCTTAAAGGGGCTAGTAATTTTGTCCTTAAAATGGTGTTTAAAAAATTAAAAACTGCTTTTATTCTAGCCGAAATAAAACAAATAAGACTTTCTCCAGAAGAAAAAATATTATCAGACATACTGTGAAAATTTTCTTGCTCTGTTAAAAAGAAAAAAAAATGGGGGCTAATAATTCTGACTTCAACTGTATATATTTTGTAACTTCAATTTATTAAAGCTTATATACTTCATCCTACTCCATTTTGAACTAGTTGAACTGGTTTGTGTGTTTCAAAACACACAGATTTTATGAAAATATGTGGATATTTTGTTGATTATGATGAAATGTATTTGTGTTTGAATTAGGGCTGCACAATATATCATTGCAGCATCGATATTGCAATGTGCACATCCGCAATAGTCACTAGTATAAATAGTTTTTTATTTTGGGATTATAGTGAAGGTGAGTGATATTTCTAGAGTCTCAATATACAGTATATTGCAGAAAAACTAAATATTGCAATGCCAGATTTTTCCAATATTGTGCAGCCCTAAAAACCATATATTTCATTTTTTATCTTTGTTCTATTGTTTTCATCTGTGCTAAAATTCATTTTTATTTTGCATATTTTTGTGTCATTTTGTGTATTTTATGCAGATGCACTTGTCCACAAAATAATCCAATCATTGTTAAATCATGACTAAATAGTAACCTTGTGAAAGTATGCTAATATCGCATTATATATGGCAGAAAAACAAAATATCACAATGTTTGTTTTTTTCAATATCGTGCAGCCCTAGTTTGAATGTTCGTTTTTTAAGTGTATGATTATTTTGTAGAATTTAATAAATCAAAAATCAAATCAGGTAAACATTAAAAATAAGACATACATTTTTTTTTATTAAGCATGCAAAATACATATTATATTACATTATATTCTGGGCTTGACATTAACATTGGCCAACCCGCCAAATGCAGGTAGATTTCAGCTGTGGCGGGTTAGAGAGTCACTCCTACTAGCCACTTTGGCTGGTTGAAAATAATTTTTAAATTGTAGTTCATCGAGAAACAGCATGACTGACAAAATAACTGTTCACACGAGCAAAAGAAAGCAGGTGAATACCAGGTGAATGAGAGAATGATCACGCGCACGGTAAGACGCATGCTTTCTTCACTCACTGACGAGGGCTTTAGTATTGTGCGCATGTCTGATTTGATGCGCACATGTGCTTATTAAGCTTGCGTGCTCCCGCTTCCTTGTGCGAAGCAACCATGCCTGCAAACACAACTTGTGCAATCGCTTTTCTTTGAAATAGATTGGACAAAAAGTGATGCTCGTGCACTCACGGTCCTGCTGCCTTCAAGAGCTCCAGATTCTTTTTAACAAATGTCTTTTTGTAAGCAGCAGCAGTTGCCACTTTCGCTTTACCCATTCTTTGATCAGATTATTAATGGGCCTAACGTTAACTGTGTGCACGTGATCATCCATTAATTATCACGCATAGTATTTTTCACCTGCTTCCTTTTACTTAGTTATTTTTTTATTTAAGGTTTAATTATCATCCTTTACAATAACATTGATTAAATAGGAAATAGATTTAGATGTATGACAATAATTCCCTTAAAAATGTCATTTTTTTAAAAGAAAAGAATCAGAATCCGTTTTATTACCAAGTGTGCTTCACACACACAAGGAATTTGTTTTGGCAACAGAAGCTTCCAGTGTACATAAAGTGACAACACAAAATTAAATATAAGAAAAGAAAAAGGCGATAAACATTAAACAGAGATGCAGTTAGTCAAAATATCTGGATGTTGAATTGTATGTACAGGTTTGTTGTAAATGTACAGGTTATAAGGTGCTGTGTACCAATGCGAATGAAGAAAGTATTGCATTATATATTGTTATAAGGTGCTGTGTACAAGTGCGTATGAGAAATTGCACGTTTATTGCACAGTAGGAGGATATTTAACTGTTCATGGGATAGATGGCCTGAGGAAAGAAACTTTTCCTGTGTCTGGCTGTTTTTGTGCTTGGTAGTGCCGATCAGACGGTAACAGTTCAAACAGGTAGTGTGCTGGGTGCGAGGCGTCCAGAGTGATTTTGCGAGCCCTTTTACTCACTCTGGAAGAGTACAGTTCTTGATTAACAAAAAAAGTTGTGATTAATAAAAAGCACATGTATACAGCTATATTTTGCTTGTTTTTAATTTTTTAAATTAGAAATTTGAGCTGAAAAGTAATTGGTTAATTGTTTATTTATTTTTGGTGTGGCCAGAGAAAAAAATAGTTAAATCCTTAATGTTGAGCCCTGAAAAGTCATGTGAAATAAGAACTGATTGTAGTGAAACACAATAAGCATGAGCAAATGGGTTGTGGTTTCATAGAGCAAGCTCATACACAACACACAAAAAAAGTTAAATGAATGAGAAGGCATGTGGACATAACACAAAATCTAAATCAAGCAATTTTAGCATGCCAAAGTCAAATTTATGCATTTAAAATATATTTTTCCAACAACAAATTTGGCTAGTGAAAATGGTAAGTGGCTAGTAATTTAGAAAAACTCCAAGCCACAGTGGCTGGTGATCAAAAAAGTTAATGTCAAGCCCTGATTATACTACATTATATTATCCTTTTACATTATATTACATTATAATATCCCACTGTTACTTTATCCAGGTAAACATTTAAAATATACTAAATCGTCACCTTAGAATTATTAGGTTCTTTCTGACATTTTTGTCAAAATTGATGTATTGACATATTCTTATTAAATGACAACGTATTTACATTATGGGATGTTTTTTTATAAGTTGGTTTACATTTTAAGACTTTTTATAAAAAAAAAAAATAAAAAACATACTGTTTGCTATATGGAATGCAAAAACTTTGAAGCTCAATATCTCAAAATCATTCAGAACGCAGAGAGAACCTTATCATTCTTAAATCAGAAGCAAATATACCATTTAACATGATCATGTTCATCTACCAAATTATTCAATAAAAAATGAAGAACCTTTTGTTTTGGAAATTAAAAAATGTCAGGTTTTCCCAGTACAAACGATCAGCAGGAAACATAGCTCACACTTTTAGTTTCCTCACACTCAAGTGGTTTTTAAACTTTTATAAATTTCTTTCTTGTGTTGAACACAATACATTCTGAAGAACTATGGAAAAAAGCAGCCATCGACAATAGCTGCAGTTCTCAGTATATCATCCTTTGTTTTCAGCAGAAGAATGAACTGGAGGCAGGCTTGGAACAAGTCAATAATAAGTAAATGATATCAAATGTTTAATTTTAGGTGAACTATTCCTTTCATTTTAGTAAAAAAATCTGTAGATTTCAAAACTCCACGGAAAACATTATTAAAGGAACATTAAGGGGACCGTTCACCAACAACAACAAAAAAATCATTATCATTTACTCACCCTTACATCATTCCAAACCTGTATGGCTTTTTCAAAATGAGAAACAGCATATAAACGAAAGAGAACTAGACTGGTAAAACTAAAGACTGACAGAAAAAGCATCATAATCTGTGCATTATGTTCTTATGAAGCCATTACTGTCAGTGTTGGAAAGAAGTAATATATTACAATCTCTATCTTAACACTGATTACAGTATATATGAAAACACACTTCAAAGCCCATTGTCTACGCGTTCTCTCGTCCACAGGGTGGTTTTGGGATCATGGAGGAGATGTGCGTCAATTACGTCCATTATTACCCCCGAACACAACTTGAGCTGTGCAAGAGCCACGTGGACACAGATTACCTGCAGAAATACTTCAGCCTCATCAACAGGTACAAAACACACACACTCCTATAAACTACAGCAAACTCCACCTTTCCTCTGTGACGTCCAAAACACTTTCCAGACACTCTTTCATGAAAACCTTGAAAACATCAAAAACAAACTGCAAACCTGCAACTAATGTCTGGCTTCAGGAGTAACAGCCTGAGGACGAGAGGAGCGCTTTCAATTCCTGCATCAAATCAGACGGAAAAACAACCAAATATGTTTTCTTCAGCAATGCATAAACAAAAGAAAAGGCGATGGCATTTGTATTCATACATTTGACGGCGACAAATTGCATTTTTCCAGCTTATTTCTGTGACACTCTATAGTGAAGTCAGCCGATTCTGAAAGTCAAAAGACACTGCAGATGAATACAGTAGGTTTAAAAAAAGAACAAATTTTATCATCATACTTCTCCAGTTGATTGTCAAGGATTTTTATGCAAATTAGGCATTGTTACATTAAAAGTATGCTAATGTGCATGCATTTTTAGCACAAAATCTTACATTTGGAATTCTTTTGACATTTCAAATGTCTTTACAGAGGGATTTTTTTTATTTGTCCATTATTTGAATAATTGTATAAAATTAGGCAATTTATCCACGAACAAATCCCTCTGTAAAAACCTTCAGAATATTACAATGAATAAAACCTAAATTTGATGTAGGTAAGACTTGCTGAAGTGGAGATTTATGGCTCAGTGAAGGGGAAAACTAAATATTTTCATTTTAATTTACAAACACAAATTGACAAAGTGTGAAAGTAGAGACCGAAAACACAAAGTAATAGTTTACCCCAAAACAATGTATATATGACTTTTTTTGTCAGACGACTATTCAGACTAGTTGTATACTGGCTCTTGCATGCTGTATAATGGTGTTGGGTAGTGGCCCTTTTTTAAAGTTTCCAAAAGTGCATAAAACTGTCGTTAAAACTAAACCATATACCACCGGGGTGGTGAACACTTCTTATTTGTTTTTGGAACAGAAGTGTTTCTAATTTGTAAATTATAAACCTTAAAACTACTTCCGGCAGCTCACGAATGTACATTCTAGACCAGGGATTCTCAACCGGTGGGCCTCAGCAATCCTGCAGGTGGGCCGTGAGATAGCTTAAAATTAGCTCTCAATATTATACAATAATTTTTGGATTTCTCAGAGCGAGGCTCAATGGTGTTTCTGCAATAGAATGCAAAATAAACCTGCATATGAGCTTCAGAAGCTCCTGTCAGCAATCTCCCAATAATATCCAGCTGCAAACTCAACTGCCATCAGATCGATGCCTTTCAACAGATTTAGGGTGTTTTACTGTATTTTACATTTGTCTGTATATTTTTGAACAGTAGATATTTAATATATTCAGTCAGTCCAGTTAAAAGCAGAAGCTGGTCTTTTGCAATCTCTCTGCTACCTACCTACCTACCTACCTACCTACCTATCTATCTATCTAAATATAGTTTTAGCTTTATATATAATTAAATTTAAATAAAATTATATATATATATATATATATATATATATATATTTTTTTTTTTTTTATAAAATATGATAATAGAAAATAATAAATGGCATATATATATATATATATATATATATATATATATATATATATATATATATATATATATATATATATATATATATATATATATATATATATATATATATATATATATATTATAATATCTTAATAAATAAAGGTTTAAATGAGCATTTCATACAAACATTTTAGATAAAATATCAGACAGGTGGGCCTTTAAAAATTGATCAGAGAAAGAAGTGGGCCCCGAAGTGAAAAAGGTTGAGAACCCCTGCTCTAGACAACTTCTTGGCTGATCTCTGACTCAAAGTATGATGCATAATAATGATGTTGAAACAAATACATCTGTGTAAAAAAAACTCAAGCTCTTCTTCTCTTATAGTGAAACCTTCTGACATTTTAACTTCTTGTTTTCCACTTTCAATTAGTTACCAGAGTTTAGTTATTCTCATTTATCTTCTCATTTATCTTCTCTAGAAGCTAGAGCTTCTGCTACAAATGCGTCTCACGACATATATCATTCAGCAGTCATGCGTCAGTACCAGTGTTGGGTAAGTTACTTAAAAAAGTAATAGATTACAAATTACTGATTACTACTGGAAAATTGTCATCTGATTACATTGCTAATTACATAATGTAAAAAGTAATCAGATTACTAATTACTTTAATTTGAAATTACTTATAAAACGTATAAAATATACCTATAAAAATACAAAATATACTGCAGCTCTTTCAGTAATTTAATATTCACTCAACAACATTACAATGGGTTGATCAAAGCAGCTTGACATATTTAAAAGGCTTAAAGAGTTTGCCCAAAACTTAACATTCTCTCATCATTCACTTGTTTCAAACCTGCTTGTCTTTTTATTTTTTTTTCACAAAAGAAGGACATGAAGAAACCTGCATACCTGTAACCACTGACAACCATATATAAAAAAGCACTGCAGTGTTTGGGTGTTCTGTGTTTGTCTGAAGTTATTCGTCTACCGAAATGTGTAAATTCCTTACAAAGTATGAAGCTGATCGGTCAGTTCTTGTCACGTGATCGCGGTTTTCAACTGCTGCGCCTGGGAAATGCGAGCGCACACAATATGCGCTCCCAATATGTGTACGCGCAAAAGACGCAAGATGTGAATGGCCCCATAAGCAGCTATGCTTCTCTTCACTTTCAGAAGATATCTTCACTCCAGATCCTGCACAAAAATCCATTTAAGCCTGTTTAGGCTGAGTTGGGCTGTCGTGTTTTTGTGTCCTCCTTGATGACGAGTATTGTCTTAGAATGTTTTCTGTTCAAGTGCAAGTGCAACTCTGGTCAGTACAAATTTGTCTTAAAAACGTGCAGTCAACAGTAGCTGGAAGTCAGTGATTTGAGTTTATAATTTAAAAACAAGACATAATTTTGAAACAAAAACACATCGATCCCCTTCATAAGACCCGTGTTAAACCACTGGCCTATTATAGGTTTGTCAATGAATTTACTGTATGTGCTTTTGGAAGCTTCAAAATTAAGGCCACTTAGCAATATTAGCATTGAAGAGCCAGAATGACATTTAAAACTACTACTGTGTTTGTCTGAAAGAAGAAAGTCATGTATACACTGGTATGGTTTGAGAACGAGTAAATTATAGGGTAATTTTCCTTTTTGGGTAAATTATTTACCTTACACTATAAAAAGTAAAGAGTAAACTCGCTGGCTTATAATTATTAAGTAAACAAACTATGTGCATAATTCTAAAAGTTAAGTCAATGGGTTTACTGACCTTTTTAAGTAAAATCAACTTGTTGTTTTTAAGGCTGGTTTACTCATCGATTTTACAGTGTAGTAAAAAGTCTAAAATGTAGAGGTACTGTAGGTGAAAAAGCACTGTGTTTTTGAAATGATGCTCTTTTCAGTGTTGTTGTTGTACTGTAGGTTTCAGGGCCGCGAGAGCTGCAGTTGTCCTCAGACCTCTGTGGAAGAGCAGTTCTCCTCGGTGTCCTGGGACAGTTTCAGTGGAGAGGTGCTGAACTCTCTCTACATCACAGCACCATTCTCAATGCACTGCAACCAGTCCACAGCGCAGCTCTTTCCTGTAAGTACAGCATTTCAAGCCCTGTTTTTGTCTGTTTTTACATGCATTTTTACAGACTGATATTTGACTGTTTCTGCCTGGTATTAACATGTGGCTTTGGGTGTCGTTGAGACACATATTCGTATTTCATCATGCTTTTTACGTCCCTTTTGACAAAATAAAAAAATATTTTTTTTTAATCAAAACTATGAATGCAGTGTGAGAAGATAAAGTATTAAATAGAGAGTGGTTATGGTTAGAAGGACATATTAGTTTTGGTACAAACAGCCATAACATGTTTTCATCCAATTCCTTACAAATACCACATTAAACCACCTAAAATGATTGTTAATAAAGTTATGAAAGGTTTAAGTGTAATTATAAGAGTGTTCGTAGGGAGCTGTGCTTACATTAATCTTGTGATTTAGTTTTGATTGTTTGTTTTTTTTTGACAGTTTTTGCTCACACTTTTCTTTAAAGT
The DNA here is from genome assembly GCA_903798195.1 of Danio kyathit. Lineage (NCBI taxonomy): Eukaryota > Metazoa > Chordata > Actinopteri > Cypriniformes > Danionidae > Danio > Danio kyathit. The sequence continues at coordinate 16,964,645 of LR812528.1, forward strand.
TCAATTATCACTATTAATAAATCATTATCTACTTCAATAAACTTCTAATAGTTATTAAAGTCTGCATGAATCAGAAGCTGCGACCAATTTTATTTTCATATTGTGACAGTTCCTAGAGAAACTAAATATTGAATTAGAAAACAGTGCGCTTGGCTTATTTTTCTGCTGCGAGCTGATTGGCTGTAGTAAAGCATTTCATACAGAAAAAGTGTGGAAAGGGTTTGGGAAATTAATACAACCTAACAGACTTCTCCTCACCATTTCTGTTTGTTGTTATAGCGCTGTCAAAACTGACAGTTGGAGGGGTGTGGTTAGTATGTTAGCCATGCCCAATACCTCAGACAGACGTAGGGCCCTATTTTACGATATAGGCACAAAGTCCAAAGTGCAGGGCGGAAAAGCATGTCCGAATCCACTTTTGCTATTTTAAGGACGGAAAATTCCGCTTTGCGCCGCGGCACATGGTCTAACAGGGTTGAGCTTATTCTCTTAATGAGTTATAGGTATGTTTTGAGAATAAACCAATCAAAGTCTTATCTCCCATTCCCTTAAAGAGTCAGTTGCGTCAAGCCATGGCGCATTTGCTATTTACATGGCGGACTTTGTAAGTGGAAAAACTGAACGCTTCACTAGCGAGAAAACAGTTAAACAAAGCATATGCAGCGCAAGAATGAGAGAATGAGCCTCCTCATTCTTTACTTTCACTTTCACTCTTGTGGATAAGGAAACGTGTTGTACGCACAGACATCCATTAGCCTACATAATTAATTCCGTTTGTTAAGCGCAAAGATTTGATACAAAACTATTTCTAAATTCAGTTCTAATTTCCAGCAAACAAATAAATTAACAATAATAACGAAGTGTGGTGAAAAAAACGAGTTATATACAAACACACATGCTATGCCCCATATGGTCTAAAAGCTGACAGGTGGACAAATCTAAGCTTGTTTTAATAAAACAAATATAAATATGCATATAATAAATAATACTGCTACTAATAATAACATTATACAAAAGCAAGTTGACATGAATAAACTGTCGCACCTTGCGCCGCATTGCGCCGGGTGTTTGATAGGGCCCGTAATCTGAGAATTTAACTGAAAACAAACAGGAAGTGCATTTTCAGATTTCAATTAAAAATTACAAGGGCAAACTATTTTTTTTTCTTAATGACGAGCACAAATGAATTCTTCACCACAAAACTAGCAATGTGAGCTAACAAAATCAATATGGGTACATTCATTTGTACTTTAAGGTAGTATTATTAGGTATGTCAAATAAGAATATGTACTATACTGCAAGTACTAATAAGCAGACAATATGTTAATGATATGCATGCTAAAAAGCAAGTAGTTAATGGTGAAAATTGGTCCTTATGTAAGCAAAAATATCAACAAGATTGCATGTTTCAGGTTCATATAAACAGAACTGGAGGAATCATATTGGATTCATTTGGTTTGGCAGAAATAAACTAAACAAACATACAGTGCTGTATTTGATGTATTTGTCCACATCCTGATTTCTTCTCTGTGGATATCTCACACTACTGTGTTTAGTTTTTGACCTGCACACAAAATGCAGTATAGAGCCTGAGAAAATACAGAATAAATGTTATTTATTTATTATAATTAAATATTATATTAAAAAAGTTATTAACACCTAGTATCACACATATGAAAAACTAAGTGTCACTCTTTTTTTTAATTACATTTTATCATTATTGAATACACTCTTCCAACAGCTGGTGTCAGTTTTATAGTATCAATTCAAGCTTTAAAACATGGAAGTTGAGAAATCAATGAAGTACTCCAAGCCACTACAGGAGTTTAGTATTAAAGTCAGGCCCGGCACTACGGGGTGGCAAAAGGGGGCATTGCCCCCTCAGAAATAATGTGTGCCCCCCCAGTGTTCATAAAGGATTGTTCACTCAAAACCGAAAATTCTTTCTGTCATTAATTACTAACACTCCCTTCATTCCAACCTTCAGAACACGCATTCAGATATTTTATAATATGGAATAGCAATTAAATTATGAAAATTGTGAAATTAAAGCTAGACATGTAGTCCAGAGATCTCGTCCCCGCGTCAGGTCAGGTGCGCCCGTATATGGCCTTTAAAGCGCGAACGCGGCGGCGGAGACGCACTACTCACACAGGAGAAACTAGTGAATAAGATGAAGGCAAGCAGCATAATTCATTACTTGTTTTGGTTAACTAATTCTTTAAATACAACTCTCTTGAGCTCTAAAGGGGAAAAACGCAGAAGAAATTTGCCGTTAAATTAATTTTAGCAGAAACGCAGCTGCCATTCATTTTTCAGTTAGGGGATATGGAGCCTAATAAAAATGTTTAGTTCACTGCACATTCCTACAGTGGGCTACACTATAATTAATATTTTAATTGATTATATTCAATATTATTACTAATGTTATTTAAATTAAGCTAAAAGATGATCGGTCTGCGAAGTGAAGTTTACAGTGTTATAAATGAAATAGGTATAAAGTGCGTGAGTAAGTGGATCTGCCGTTGATCAACCTCTCACATGCGCTGCAGGTAGGCTGAATGATAATCTTCAAAAAATATATGTAATTTAGGCTATACTGCTATTTGCTCATGCAAAATAAACACCAGAAAATATATTGTAGGCCTATTATAACAGCTAAAATACAATTAGCATATCGACTTTGTTTTGACTTGTTGCTCAAAAAACTCACTTATGATAGCCTAACATAAATCTTTATTTTTACCTGTAAAATTATGAAATAAAAGTTAAAAAGCCTCCTGAGTTGCTCGTTTTCCACGCCAAAATTTAACCAATTTTCACAGTAATAACTCTGAATTTAGGTATCTTTTTTAGGTATTTTTCTGGCTACACTAATGCCTTAAAATGTAACTAAGTAACACATTTAGCTACTTTTTTTTATGACAATAGATTGTAACATTTATCTTTTTCCTAACTCTGATAGATGATTGGTTGTGTAATAGGCAACGTGAAGCGTGATGACTCGGTTATGCTGATTTCATTATATTTATTTACCGTTTATAGAATAGTCTTACCGAGGGTTAGCTGGCATGTGTGGGCATAGTTTCACGTCTTTACCTTAAATGTTAATTATTTATATTATTTGAAATGAAACGGAAAGAAATAAGGAGAATAAAATATGATTTAGAGCACACGTTTGGCGCTGAAGCCATGATCCGTCTGCGTTTATGTAATCGGTATCATTGCATTACCTTCATTGATAAACTCAGTAATAGCAAAACTGTACAGCACTGCACTTAAAGGGTTAGTAATGCAAAGTAATAGCAAATAAGTGAATAAATAGCCTAAATGAAAGGAACAAGAGGGACCAAAATCAGTCACCAGATCTAGTGCCTCCCTATGAGATTAAAATGTCCCCTCAGTTATGACAACCTGGCGCCGGGTATATATGTATATATACCCGTATATAAGTATATATTCTTCATGAGCAGCCAATAAAGAATGAGAATAAAGTCCACACAAAATCAAAATTTACAATGTTGATTTATGCTAGTGCACATTGTTAGTCCTAATAAGAACAATTATTCCCTGTAAGTTAATCAACTGAATCCATTTTGGAAATCTTTAACCAGTTTAATTATTTGCTTTGACGACGTCAGTCTGATGGCGTGAAATCTGATTAGCCACGCCCTTTTTGTCCGTTAGTTTGCTCCTGGTGACAGATGAGAGGAGCGCAAAAATAACCCCCCCCCCCCCCCCCCCCCCCTCCTCAATTTTCACTTTCTGTTATAAATACGACATAATATTAAAATAAAGGTTGGCAGTGTAGGTTTGTACAGGAAGTAAAACTGGAATAACTTCTTTTTCTGGGAGAAAATAACACAATAGGACAGCTTGAGGTCCTGCCACAGTAACTCCAGTACAATGGGATGGAAAACAAACAAAACTGTACAGCACTGCACTTAAAGGGTTAGTTTACCCCAAATTATCATTAATTACTACTTAATTACTCCCCCTCATGGCCCCCTGAATCCCCTAACGCCCCATTCACACGGGGCGTCAGCTTCAACGCTTCCCATTCACTTTGAATAGGTGACGTCAGGCGTTGCCGAACTGCATTGTGGATCCGTCGGCGCCGCTTCAGAGGCGTTGCTCGCTGCAGAAGTTGGGACATGCTCAACTTTTTAAGCGCCGACGGAAGCGTCAGCCAATCAGATCGCTGTATCCAAATACACCAGCTCCAACAGTGGCCTATTGCTGAATAATTTCATTGGCTGACGCTGCTATGACAATCGCGTCAGCCCCAACTTCAGCCACGCCCTCTGTCAAGCGTTGACGCTGAAGCCTCGTGTGAATGGGGCGTAATAGCTTTGTTTATCTTCAGAACAAAAATGACGATATTTTAGATGAAATCCGAGAGCTCTCTCATCCTCCAGAGACAGCAACAATAAACAGGCATAAAAAGTCCAGAAAACAACCAAAAACGTTGTCAAAACATTCCAGGTGACTGCAATCATACAATGTTCATTCATTCATTTTTAGGGGTGTGACGAGAGGCCTACTCCACGAGACGAGACACGAGATTGGGTTCACGAGAACGAGACGAGATTTTTATACTATTTTTTGGAATCTTCGATAATGAAAACGATGTCTTTTATTCAACTGAAAAAAAAAAGAAATCACAAAATGCAAAACAATCTAGACGCTTTTTTAAACCAACTTGTAATGAATGTTATTTTTCTTCTATTTTAATGAATTATATGCCGTAAAGGACATGCAAACACTGCAAAATATTTTTAGTCTTTTTACATATAATTTTAAATATTAGCAATATATCTGCTATTATATGAATGGAAAATAGATTTTTAAATCAACTGAAGAAGAACAAAAAAAAAATCACAAAATGCAAAACAATTTAGGTGTTTTTTGTAAAGATTGCAATGAATGGTATTTTATTTCTATTTTAATCTTCTATTTAATCTTATCTTCTACTTCTATTTTAATGAAATATATGCCATAAAGAACATGCAAACACTGCAAAATATTTAGCTATAAACTCTACTGACTGGCCTCACACGAGAAATAAAACTCCTTTCCACAAATTGAGCTTAAAAAAAATGAATGTAATTTTTGGTACTTGATTTTTCATTTTTTCATTTGATTCACTCTGGGGTACTGGATGCGACACTGAAGTAAAGACTGATAGAAGGGCGTTGTTGTTTAAATGTAATTTAATACCGCTCACCTCACCAAATGAAAAGACTGCATCTCCCGGACAGCATAAACGTGTGTTCGGTAATGATGATGTGGTCTGTGGTACTTTACTGATCGGTAGGTGCAAAGAATAGTGTCAAACAGCCGTGTGTGTATGTCCTGTTACAAAATGCAGCTAAAAGTCCTTCACGATATTAAGTTTGATTACGGTGAGACACGGCAGCCGTTGAACTCCAGTGAAAAAAAAAAGTAGTTACGTCACACTCACCCGCCCAACTGAGTGGCACGCGCAACTCCGAGGACAGCCTGGGTTGGGTTGCCAGGTGTATGCAAAGCACTTGATTTGCAGTTCAAATCCAATCCTGCCTCCAATTTTCAGTGTTAATTTCACCCTCACGTTCCATCATAACATCACAACTTACGAGACAACTTTACACCTCGATGAGAAACAAGCCCGTACAAGGTTTGATTAAATATTTAGTTTACCCCCCAAAATAACTCTTAAGTTATTTTTATTATTACTTATTTACTGATATGTTTCTTTATTACAGTTTACTACGGGCACTACAACTATAACCTACAGCCCAACACGCAATCATCGTATTACCCATAGTAAATGCACACTGTATCCATACCCTGATCTGACATGGAAGTCATTGGCAAACAAGCCGATTTAATTTTTTATTTTTTTGGCATACAAAAGTGTTCTTGCAGATTTGTCTGATTACAGTTGAAGTCACATGACATGTGTTTGGCTCCTTGGAGGTTTCTTGCTGTCAACAGAGGGTCAGGGAGTTCTCAGATTTAATCTAAAATACATTACTTGGTGTTGCAAAGATGAACGAAGGTTTTAGGGGATTAATTAATAACGTCATTGTAAATCTTTTAGTAAAGTAACCCTTTAGTGAGCAATCTACTCAATCTCAGGGTGGTCCTGACAGTAGCACATCTTTTCTCAGGGTGACTGGGAGAAGCAGGAGATCCCGGTGGTGACAGCGCAGCTCCAGAGAGCCCCGTACCCGTGTGAATTAAACAGGAGAACGGCCTCTAATAACGACAGCCCTACAGAGGTGCGAGCGGACAGCAGCGGCTGATCTACACCTTTACCATCTGAAGCTCAATAACAGATGCACACAGCGGCCTGCACATTACACTCTCTACAATCAATTACTCAACAACTGCTTTGTGTTTAGACTGTTATTGAAGACTATGTTATGATTCGCATGAGAACACTGAAAAAACTAACTATTTATTCTTAGAAATTATTATTTAATTGTGCAAAATATGATAAAAATACAGCAAGCAGCAGCTATTGCAAAAACAAAAAAACAAATACAAAACAAATGTGAGTCTTTGCTTTTACTTATAACTTTGAACCCTTTTTTTCAGTGAGGTGAAACTTATGAGGTAAATAAAATGTACAACATGAACTATTGTTTTAACTGATCGTAAACAAAGAAGTTTGCATTTATGCATGATAAACATTTCAACTAGTAGACTGCTAAATTGTAGTGATCTAATAAAAATACAATTAATAATAAAAAATTCTAATTGAAACAATGTGTTTTTGTTTGGCTGTGTGTGTCCTATGACATAAATACAAAAGTTGATATCATTTACAATTTTTATGCATCATTTAAAATTTGAGTGCAATGCATTGTGGGATTTTTTCATTTACACTTGCAATCATTAGAACAGGTTAAAAAAAATATTAATAATGTGGTATTTAATTAAATTTAATTTTACTATAGCCGTTTCTCATTTTAGAGGCTGCATCCTCCGAAGGATGCATTCAAAGGGAGCTGCGCCATCACGGTGCGACGAAGGCTGTCTCATTTCAAAAAAATTCAAAGGCTCCTTCATATGCAGCCTCAAAATGAGTCCTTCATTTCCTAGGTAATAAAGGATGCAACCGGTGGATCCATCGCAGCCTTGAACATCCCAGGATTCATTGCATGCTGATAATGGCAGGATGTTTTTAAAAGAAAACCCCAGAATAAATGTACAGGGAGTGCAGAATTATTAGTCAAGTTGTATTTTTGAGGATTAATTTTATTATTGAACAACAACCATGTTCTCAATGAACCCAAAAAAACACATTAATATCAAAGCTGAATATTTTTGGAAGTAGTTTTTAGTTTGTTTTTAGTTTTAGCTATTTTAGGAGGATATCTGTGTGTGCAGGTGACTATTACTGTGCATAATTATTAGGCAACTTAACAAAAACAAATATATACCCATTTCAATTATTTATTTTCAACAGTGAAACCAATATAACATCTCAACATTCACAAATATACATTTCTGACATTCAAAAACAACAAAAACAAATCAGTGACTAATATAGCCACCTTTCTTTGCAAGGACACTCAAAAGCCTGCCATCCATGGATTCTGTCAGTGTTTTGATCTGTTCACCATCAACATTGCTGCAGCAGCAACCACAGCCTCCCAGACACTGTTCAGAGAGGTGTACTGTTTTCCCTCCTTGTAAATCTCACATTTGATGATGGACCACAGGTTCTCTATGGGGTTCAGATCAGGTGAACATGGACGCCATGTCATTAGTTTTTCTTCTCTTAGACCCTTTCTTGCCAGCCACGCTGTGGAGTACTTGGACGCGTGTGATGGAGCATTGTCCTGCATGAAAATCGTGTTTTTCTTGAAGGATGCAGACTTCTTCCTGTACCACTGCTTAAAGAAGATGTCTTCCAGAAACTGACAGTAGGACTGGGAGTTGAGCTTGACTCCATCCTCAACCCGAAAAGGCCCCACAAGCTCATCTTTGATGATACCAGCCCAAACCAGTACTTCACCTCCACCTTGCTGGAGTCGGGCTGGAGCTCTCTGCCCTTTACCGATCCAGCCACGGGCCCATCAAGACTTCCTCTCATTTCATCAGTCCATAAAACCTTAGAAAAATCAGTCTTGAGATATTTCTTGGCCCAGTCTTGACGTTTCAGCTTGTGTGTCTTGTTCAGTGGTGGTCGTTTTTCAGCCTCTCTTACCTTGGCCATGTCTCTGAGTATTGCACACCTTGTGCTTTTGGGCACTCCAGTGATCTTGCAGCTCTGAAATATGGCAAAACTGGTGGCAAGTGGCATCTTGGCAGCTGAACGCTTGACTTTTCTCAGTTCATGGGCAGTTATTTTGCACCTTTTCCACACGCTTGCGACCCTGTTGACTATTTTGAATGAAACGCTTGATTGTTCGATGATTACGCTTCAGAAGCTTGGCAATTTTAAGAGTGCTGCATCCCTCTGCAAGATATCTGACTATTTTTGACTTTTCAGAGCCTGTCAAGTCCTTCTCAGAGATGGGAAGTAACGAAGTACAAATACTTCGTTATTGTACTTAAGTAGTTTTTTCGGGTATCAGTACTTTACTTCACTACTTATTTTTCTGACAACTTTTTACTTTTACTTCTTACATTTTTACACAAATATCTGTACTTTCTACTTCTTACATTTTTTAAACCACGGTCGTTACTTTCGTTTTCATGTGTTTGGTGGCGCGATCTATATTATTTCTTGTCATTGCGCAATAATATGAGCGCATTTTTGATGTAGTCAGTCTATTTTTCCTCATTGCGCGCCTGCGTGTTGCAGCGCGCGGCTTCTTCAAGCCTATCGTGCACCGCACATGGCCTAGCTCGTGAACATTACTATGAGAAAGGCTAGGATTACTACGCAGTGACAGAGGGAGCCGGCGAATTTAACATGACAGATGCTGCCCTGTTTACAAGGTAATAAGACAACTTTTGCTCGATCGGATCACAGGTAAACGAGACACATTCCAGTCAAAAACATTCTGTTTAAATGAATAAGCCTTTTGTTCACTTCCGATCATACTGCATGGGCTTTCTCTGGTCTTTCAATCTAATACCGCGAAAATAGTGCTTTTTGTAAAGATTAGTACATTTAGTACTAAAAACATCAATTACTTTATAAAAACATTTATGCATTGCGGTTTATTTCCTTTATTTCTGATGAGTTCATATCTCCTAAGCCAGAATTTATGCTGTTTTTCAGTTTTTATTGACTATATGATTTTACACAGGCCTGTACTGTTGTCTTCAATTAATAATTTTTAACAAATATTATTGCATCCATAAGTAAAGGATGTGTGTACTTTTGCCATCTCTGGTCCTTCTTTTGACCCATTTTGCCAAATGAAAGGAAGTTGCCTAATAATTATGCACACCTGATATAGGGTGTTGATGTCATTAGACCACACCCCTTCTCATTACAGAGATGCACATCACCTAATATGCTTAATTGGTAGTAGGCTTTCCAGCCTATACAGCTTGGAGTAAGACAACATGCAGAGAGAGGATGATGTGGTCAAAATACTCATTTGCCAAATAATTCTGCACTGCCTGTATGAATTAAGTTTATTTTACTTGGATATCTAAACACATGTTAAAAACAAAAAGAGTATGACATGTCTTACTAAAAATGATTTTATAGACAGTTTACACTTTATGTGTACATGTATGGGTCTAAGAAAATATATTCCCAACTTTTTTTAAAACCTTGTTTTGCCTTCAGATCACTTAAAATAAGTTTTAAAATAACTTAAAATAAAAAAAAGTCATTACAAATTTTATTACCACTTATTAACGGCAGCTGTTACGGTCACTAGGTGACGAAATCGTTCCTCTGTAGGCTAGATTGTCTCATTTCAATATGCTCGGTTTGGCCTGTGAGGACTTCGAAAGACTCACCTTTGAAGCCTGCATCCTTCGGAGGATGCAGCCTTTGAAATGAGACATAGCTAGACTGCTTTTGTAAAGTATTTTGTAAAATGCTATTACTTGTTATGATTTAAATCTTAATTTTCAGCATCATTATGTTGAAATATAAAGTCATATAATCTAGTTTCAAATTAACAATAATATATATATATATATATGTTAAAAGTTATATTCTTTGTTTTTTAATTATAACATTTAATTCAAAACTCCAGCAGCCCATGTGACAGAGACATTAGCCACTTTCACACATACAGACCTTTCTGGAAAATTACCAGCAATTTTCCGGAAAGGTCTGTATGTGTGAATAGTTATTTTTTGAAAATACCGGTAAATTCAATGTTTGTGCATATAGATTAGATTATTCACTACCAAAGCAACAATCTAACTAATCTAACAAAATATACTGAAGATCACAGTCCAAAAATTAGTACACCCAAATTAATATGTTGGGGCAAAATATTAAGCAAAATTGTAAGAAACAGGAAAAAAAAAAAAATCAACATAAACATTAAAAAAATAAGTTGAAATGTTGCAGTTTGTATTTGTTTCGTTTGCAATAACTTAATTTAAATGTATATATTGGTCTATTCTAAAAGATGTTTGGTGTATATACTGTATATTAACTATTAGGTGACTGTAAAGTTTTAATCATTATTAAGAGGTTAAGTGAAATAAAATGGCATCAAATTACGGCAGGTGAATGTTAACATTACTTTGATTAAGCTTGAACTTGACTTAGCCTGAGAGTTATCCTGCCCTGGACCAGGCTAGTTTCCCAGCATAAGTTGCTATAGTAACTGAGTTTGAACTATCGTAAATTTGATTTATGAAACAGAATCCGCTATTAATAAACCTGACTTACCAAAATAAGCATGTTTTTTTTTTTTTTTTTTTTTTACCAAAATAAGCTTGGTTTATGAAACAGCCCCTAGATGGGTGCTTTTACGAAAGTTTGGTGGTCAACAAACACACTGGAATCTCAGCAAATACTTGCTTCACATACGTGAACACGGGCACACAAATATATCCACATAAAGCTTGAGATCTGTACTTTTAAATTAACCAAATGCACTTCAAAACAAAAGTTTTTTGGTTTTGTAATCTGAATGAAACAAACACGAGGTACAGTCCATCCTGTCAAACGCACATCACATGACAGCAACTACTCGAACACCCACAAACTTGTAAACAAATAGTCGCTGTCATTTCTGGAGGAGATTTGCCATCAAGACCAAGTTGTGGATTACATCAGAAGAGCAGCGCGATCGGACAAACATTATCCAAGGGATGATATTGTGTAACACTGCTGTAAATGAGGTAGATGTCGTAATCTCACTCCTTTCGAGTGCGCATGCGCATTAGCCTGGGCAACCTCAAAATATGCCGATTTTGTTTGATTCAGACGTTTAGAAATGAAACTTATGAGACAGTTGTTTAATTTAATTGTTAATTCCACATATATATATATATATACACTGTAAAAAATTTCCAGGTTTTCACAACAAATTACTGTAATTTTTCACAGTAAATTACATTAATATCGCTTCACAGTATTTAACTGTGAAAATTCACAGTAATATGTTGTATTCATAATTTTATTGTGAAATTAAGGCAGGTAGCATGATTACAGCAAATTACTGTGAAAAGGGCTATATCTTTTGCACGTTATAGAAATTCAAACTTTTTTATTTAATTCAACATAGAAATTAACTTTTATGCTAGTATTGGCACTTTTTGGATATTTAGAAATAACAGAATGTTATTGCAGACCCAAAAACGATTTGGCTACCAACATCTTTTTGGTTGTACTGCACCTTTATGTAATTTTATAAGGTTAACATGGAAATATGAAATAATATTTAATGAACATAACTTTGTGCTTACCCAAAACATAATAAACTGGAATAAAAAGTAATTCATTCATGAAACCAGCTGTTAAACAGCCAAAATTATTTCAATGTCAGGGTAAATGTCTGCTTTAGACGGATTCTTGAGTATTGGGCACCTGTCATCGCCTGGAGGTCACTAATCTCAGAATTATTTTTTATTATAATTTTTTTAAACACAGATTAGAGTTTTAAACAACTATATTCTCGCATGAAAAACGGTTAAAACTTCATTTCCTGACGCATTTAGAGCCATCGAAGACGGGGCGAATGTCACAATGTCTAGCCTGAAGACAGGCGCCTCTCGGCGGATACATGATCAATGAGCGCGGTCACCGCCTGGAGGTCATAGATCTCCGCTATCGACAAAACACACTTAAAATTACACACATTCTTTATAAACAAACCACATATTTGAGTTTTAAAGAACTACATTCTCGCATGAAAAACTGTTACAACTTGATTTCATGGCATATTAAACGCAATATTTATAATATTATGCGAGTTTTCTCATCAGCCATTACAACTTGCTCAGCTTGGTGCGAAATGAATCCTGGGAGAAAAAAAATAATAATTCTCAAAACACTCCAAACTAACTTTTTTTCTTATTGTTAAAGTCAGGTATATGTAATATTTTGAATGGCAAAGCAAAAAAATAACTTACTATATTTTAATCAATATCCCTTTTTGCACTGCCTCGGTTCAGTGCTCGCGTGACATTGAATCAGATTCAGATATTTTATCAGACGTGTTCATAAGCTCATACTCATCAGCATGCACTTAGTGTACAACTAGTGTATATATTGCGTGTAACCGAGCAGTATGATGAAATATTAGTGAATTATATGTTTGCGTCTTACAATATTATACAAAAAGGAATCGGTTTCAGGCGAGTTCGATTCTTTACTGTTTACCTAAAGGAGCCGATTCATAGAACCGACTCGACTCGACTCGACCGCAAACAAGCTCCGTCACTACAGGCAACGCCTCGCCTGGCTGCATTTGGTTTGAACTGTACCTGCCTGTCGTCTTTTCATCCAACGGATTCATCCTCGGTAAGTGTTAAAATGTGACTTTTGTCCGTTAAATGATTGTTTTGTATGTATTTCTGTATAGTGCATGTCATTTAACAGAATTAACCAAGTAACTTTAGTTGGAGGTCCCACGCTATTAGTTAAACGGTTTGAGCGCGCCAATTTTTAAACAAGAAATTAACCGACGCCAGACGGGCCGGCGAATGTAGTGTTTGTGAGGTATTAGAGAGCATAACGTTTGTTCCTGAAAAAAGAAAGGTAATTTTCTTTAATTAACTTCGTGTTAACTGCATTCTCTATTTCAGTACAAGACTGAAGTAAAGGTGAAGTGACTATACAGTTAAAGGTGCTGTATGTAAGTTTTTTTACTCTTCTAAAGCATAAAATTACCATAATATGTGTGCAGATATTTAAGAAACATCCTAAGTGAACATACTTGTTTAACTGAAAAACAATGCTGAAGTCAGATATTCTGCTTTGAAAATGTTTTTTCCGTGCCGGAACGCTCTCTTTGTTTAGGTAATTTTCACATGCACATGCCAGTTTAGCCAATTATAATTCAGCACCCCGGGTTGCCATGTTGGGAAACAGCATACTTCATACATTCATTCAGAAAGGCTCTGAAAGCATGCGTCCGTGACCGAAAAGGACAGTATGGGAGACAGATTCAGTTCCACATGAGGTTATTAATTAGCAAATGACATAAATATTACGAACGTCAACATTAGGTGAGCAGGTTACATTGTAACCGCGTGTCCTAACAACACGCTGTGACGAGAGAGGCAGTGATCAGCTATTTGGCTGTTTGCACCAGATCAAACACGGCAGAAATTTAAACACAGCCTTTCAGAAGCACAGAATATGCACTCACTCATGAAATGGTAAAGTTTAGAATCTGTTTAATACATGTTAACCCACGTTAACATCATTAAATGTAAAATGGCATTCAAACTCATATTGTTAGCATTTAGCATTGAATAAAGCACACGAGATTTACCTGAGCTGATCACTGTCATAGGTTTCACAAGTTCAGCTGTTAGAAATAGAAGCCGTTTCTAATAAATTCAATTCGAGGTGTTGGTTAGGACAAAAACTCCCTTTAATATGGAGAATATTCCCTCTATCGCGTGTCGTCGCTTTTTTTAGAACAGTTTAAATCACTCGCTTCTCTGGCATCCCACGCATGCTATTGTTTTGATCCAGGAGTGCAACACCAAGTTTAACCACTAGGTGTCAAACTTACATACTGCACCTTTAAGGTAAGCTCTGGTAAGTTTAACTTTAAAGTTATTCATTTTGATCTTCATTATGGCTAACGTTAATTTTGTTCACAAGTTAGTTAATTAAACTAAACCCATTATGAAACAAGTATGAACTGTTTTATTAAATGGAGCTGATAATACAATTCAGTTGAATGATTTTAAACTTACTCAGAGTACATGTTTATTGTCTATTTCTCACTGGTAATGTTAATGCATTACTAACATTTACTAATGAGAACTTACTGTGTATGTGTCACTAACTACATTTAATTTTTTGGGGTTCAGGTGTACCTGATAGTTACTGCTGAAGTGTGAGGTGAGTGTACATGCTGAGTACACAAATATAACCTAAAGTCATTACCACAATCTAAACCTATATACATACATACATACATGTATACATACATACACATGTGTGTGTGTGTGTGTTCTGTTGAGTCTTATTCTACTCTTATATTCATAATTTTTTGCAGCCACAGCCACTGATGTTGAAAAACTGATGCTACCAATCACCCCTCGCTTGATTATTCAAGGTAATGTTGATGCCTTCCTCATTTTTATCAGATTTTTAAATGTCAAGTTGTTCACAGATTTGTTGTGAGCAGTTTCATGTACAAACTCTTTTACTTCTTCCAGAAGTTCCTCCAGTACTTCCAGTAGTAGTAAATATTAGACTAAGATTTTTTAAACTATAGTCTTTGTTTTTTTAGCAATTTTACTGGGCATGTGTGTTTGTTTGCTTGGTTTTCAATGCAGGCGGTGCATGGAACATCAACTTTATTTCTACAAACAAATTTAATAATTCACAAACACCTCTAATTTAGTCTTTCGTTCCCCAGCAATAGAACATCAAACAAACAGTCTTATTCCTTGGAGGGTCGAGTGGTCATGGGACCTCACCTGGATTTCACAACTGGCTTTGGATCTGGTCTGAAATTGAAGTATCCTGAAGATCCCTTTTGCACTCTGGAATTTCAGGTAATGTCTACATTTAATATTGTACCTGAGGGCTTGTTTTGGGGGGTTAAACAAGGAATGTATAGGAGCACAAGTCATGACTCCCCTTGTGCCCTTGTTATAAAGGGGTGTGTTGCAGACTCAATTTGTGTGTCTGTGCTGGAGACCAGAGAGGACGCTGTCTTTAAAAGGATGGAGCTCTTATACCAAATGTGAAGTTACCTATTCAGGTTAGTGGATTACATACAAGTCATTGCAGATGCATAAATAGTGGGGAATTTTCACTGGGCAGCTCAAATTAAGCGAAACGCAAAACGTGGAAAAAATATTTGAAATATTTGCAAAAATTGTATTCACTTCAATCAAGTTTTTTTGCAATTATTTTTCCAAATATTCAACTCATGAAAAATTTGCTTGATGCAAGGAACATCCTGCTAGTATTCAAGAGCAAGTGCCGTGATGCACATGTTCACTTTGCAATAAGTGTGAACCCAGCATTAGATTATAATCTGTAAACGGAAGATGTAAACCATATCAACTGTTTTGAAATGCTCTGCCTGGGTATATCAAAACCACTATTTGTTGTTGGACTACTTGATTGTGTGTTTGTGATGGAAATGTTGTTTTTTTTTAGATGTTTTTGTTTAAATGGTTGCAGTTTGACTGAGCTAGAGTATTGTGATCATGTTCAAACTGAGCTAACAGTAAAATTGCTCGGTAGTGCAGCAGTAGTGTCCCACTGAAGGTGGTGATTTGGAACAGACAACCTCATTTGTTGAATGAAGCTAACAGTATATCTGCCCTTTTGCTTACAGGTGCTGTTTGGGCATCATTCTGGAGACAGACGAAGTCAAAGAAGCAGAGAAGACATATCAACCAGCAAGTGTGTACAACTAGTAGGTAGTGCTGTCGCCTCACAGCAAGGAGGTTGCTGGTTCGAGCCTCGGCTGGGTCAGTTGGCGTTTCTGTGTGGAGTTTGCATGTTCTCCCTGCGTTCGCGTGGGTTTTCTCCGGGTGCTCCGGTTTCCCCCAGTCCAAAAACATCCGGTACAGGTGAATTGGGTAAGCTAAATTGTCTGTAGTGTATGAGAGTGAATGTGTGTATGGATGTTTCCCAGAGATGGGTTGTGGCTGGAAGGGCATCTGCTGTGTAAAACATATCCTGGATAAGTTGGCGGTTCATTCTGCTGTGGCGACCCCAGATTAATAAAGGGACTAAGCCGAAAAGAAAATGAATGAATGAATGATTGACCTTGGAATAGATGACTGCCAAATTTTGCAAGCAGTTTTGACTCTCTCTCTCTCTCTCTATACTGTATATATATATAGAGAGAGAGAGAGAAAGAGCAAGAGCGCACTCTCTCACTGCTTTTTATTTGTATGTTACGTATGATGTCAGAAGATTTTTTATTAATATGTTCTTATAGTATTTTTTGGTTAAATGGAGAGAGGCTTCACCTTTTGAAAATTTTCTGAAATGTTTACACAGATGTCATTAAACTGTTAAATAAATGTGTAAAATGTATGTGTGTTTGTTTTTATTTTTATTTTAGAGTCTTCTTAGATCACCCAAAAATGAAGATTCTGTCATCATTTACACATTCCCAGGTTGTTTCAATCCTGTATAATATTTTTGTTTTGTTGGACACAAAGGGAGATAAATTATATTTTTATTTCTATGTGTTCAACAAAAAAAAAAATCATATTTAACAGAATTGGAACAACCTGAGGGTGAGTAAATCATGACAGAATTTTCATTTTTGGTTGACCTAAATTTGCCTTGAAATATGTAAATGTAATTTCACAATAATTTAATGTGACAAAATCATAGTAAATTACTGTGAACTACCTCACAATAATTTACTGTAAATTTACACACAATAAATTACTGTGAAAGTAATGCAATTATTAGCCAGTAATTTACTGTGAATTTACACACAGTAAATTACTGTGAAAGTAATGCAATTATTAGCCAGTAATTTACTGTGAATTTAAGGTCAAATTTTTTACAGTGTATATATATATATATATATATATATATATATATATATATATATATATATATATATATAAAATGTAATCGTATGCTTGGCTAGCAGTTTTGAAGAATTTGATGTTTCCTCATTCAGACAGAATGCCCTCGCATACTGCCTGAGAGGTGTTTCAAAGATGGCCGCCGAGTGAAATGACTTGCCTTAAAGGGACTTTGAATAAATTTGGTCAGGATTATTTGATAAACTAAATTTGTAACCTCTTTACCAACACTTCTGATCAACTTTATATATCCTTGATGTATAAAATATTACTACTATACAAAAAAGGAAACCGAAATGAGCTACAGACTTCACAATATGACACAAGTTTTATTTTTCATAACTTTAGCAAATTGACATTTCCCATTTAAGCACCAAATGAAGTTAAGCAGCAGACATCCTAAAGAAAACAATATTGTTATTACTAAAAATGAGCACATAGTGGACAATCCAGTTATCAAATCAATATCAAACTACATCAGCACATGAGTGAGGGAATGATTTGATTGCTCAACATGCATAGTTTAATATTTGAAACAGACTTTCACTTCTGAAATAAACCATTTGTACTTGTTTAATTCTATGAACTTAATTTTGTCCAATGTTAATTGAACTGTTATATTATTTATATTAATTTTACATGCAATCACCTTAATGCACAGATATTCAAAAAGAAATTAAGACTTTGCTGTCTATATCACTCTTTTCTGGAAAATATGAATGATTCCTCCTGAACATTAAGGCACAGGATGATGTTAAAAACTATTTGACCATTTCACTATAGAATCTAAAACAAATTCACATTAGTATTTTGTTCTTCAATGATCCGTCGTACTGAATGATCCCTGAATATAAACCCAGTAGGATCAGCGTGTTGTTGTTTTGTCCTGGAATGCTGATGATGCTGATGTGTTGAATAAAGGCCTGTAAACATTTACCTCTGTTATACTGAAGCTCAGTCTGGATCAGTTACATTCTGGCTTTGTCCTGTGGCGAGCCGTAGATGCCCTTCACGCGCTTGTTTTCAGGGTCGAAGGGAGACTTCAGGTGGGCTGTGGCCTTGTATGTGACGCCCATCCGCTCCAGAGTGAAATCTCCACTGCGCACGAAATCAGGGCTGACCTGCGGACACATTCAAGAGGACTCAGCAACATTCACACACTGCTTCAAACACTGCTTAATCTATTAATCACTGCTATTAAAGTATTTCTTATTTAGAGTCATGCATGTGCAAATGCTCTTGTTACTTTTTTTGTTGGGGTTAAAGAGCTGCTATTATGGGTTTTTCAAAATTACCTTCCATGCAACACAGCTCTGAGTGAATGAAAACATCCAGCTGAGGTTTAAATCTGAAAGTGCACCTTGTTTAAAAATATAGACTTTTTTAAATAAAAGATTCGACTCAGAGTTGTTTAAATGATTCACCATTCGTCCGGATCTTTTGCCTGTTCGTATCAACGTTGACACAAAACAATACCAAATATGTTCTGTGCTGGATCCGGTAAAACGTGAACGCGCCTTTCACTTTTTTTGATTTGCCGGCCGTTTGTTAAAAGAAGAATCAGAAAAGACTACTGATGTATGGGACTTTGTCAGAGCTTGACAGGAACTTTATTAGTACACAGTTCATATGGACCAGTCTCTTCCTCCATTTCACAAGTGTAAGTAAGTGCGATTAAAATAGTTGCCTCCTTGTTTTCTCTAGCTTGCAAAATATGTATTTAATTGTGTTTTGTTACTTGTAATTGCTCCACGTGACTTGTATTGTACCTGGTTAACTCTTTATTTTTTCATATCGCATCTAAAACCACGTTAAAAATGCAACACGTGCCACTTTTACAAATTAAAATGTGTTTGTGAGCTCGCGATCCTCTTGTCTCTGGCCACCGTCAGTTGTTCCTACATACATGCGTCAGTTTCAAAATAATTTAACTTTTGCCACTGTGTGGATTAAGACTGAATGTGTGTAACTGTTTTTACTTATGGTTAAGAATAGAGCAATATGCTAGTGTTAGGGTTAGGGTTAACCCTGCATTAGGCTCACACATATAATCTGCACTCTGACTACTTTAACAATGTTGATAAGCCATGGTGTGCATTTCTCTCGTACTGAACGTTGTCGACCAATCGCAACAGACTGTCAATCCGGTCCAATCATCGCAGATCAGCATCACGCTAAGAAGGGGTTTGGGAACAAATGAATCGCTGAACGAATCATATGGGAGTCGTTGGGATAATTAGGTAAAAATAAATGCATATTATAAGACAATGAAAGTGTTTTATGACCTTGCATATCAGCCTGTTGTTGGAGACCCCCAAAACCAAAATATGACATTTTTTTATGCATAATAGGGGCTCTTTAAATAACTAAAACTTTTCCCCAAAATATATTTATTGACTATTGCTTGAACAGAACTAAAACAGAAGGGTATTCTGAAACATCAGGAATCAAACGTACAAAAAAAAAAAAAAAAGAGAGAAAATACATAATGAATAAATTACATAAAACATTATAATATTAACAATACAATTTATAAACATTAAATAAATGAAATAATAATAACAACATCAAATTCATTAGACAGCTTTCAATATGTTATTTTGTCTTTTGATAGCTAATAACCATTGTTATTTGTTCTGCTGGAATAGAAGATATCTGGACATTATTACAGGCAGGGACGGATTAAGAACATATTGGGCCCTGGAGCTATAGCAAACCCAAAGGCCCCATTTATTTTATCGTCTCACAAAAGTAGCTTTTTTTGCAATTATTATTATTATTCATTTAATTAATTTGCTAATTCATATTATTATATAATTAAATTTTCCATTTGATTTATATTTGATTATTATAAATGTTTTCTATTTCACTAAAGTAGGCGTACAAGCATACGAAAAAAAAAAAAAAAAATTTACATTTTCAAAAGGCAGCCAAAATCAGAAAAAATTTGCAATACTTCCCAAATTAGTGATTTACAATAAATACTTTAAATAGGGTTATCTTTAAAAAGTTTACTTTAAACTTTAGCTGAGCAGAAATCCCTAAAATATCTTTAAAATTCATGCTTTTAATTTGCCATTTGGTCTTGAGTCAATCAATTACAGACGGTTAGCATGCTTTTTTCCCCCTCAGATACATTGTCATTGTTCCGGATTATTACTGTTCTTTTTATAAAAGGGGAAATTCATTAATTTAATAGTTTGCTTTCTAAATGGTTTAGTTAGACTTAAAGCATGTATTTTCTTGAGGTACTGTAGATAATCCGCAACGATGGACATTTTGATAACTGTGTGTAGGCTATTTAATTTGGTCGCACACTGTCTCGGTTATGAGAGAGCAGGGTTGGCGGGGGCACGGTGGCCACCAAGACATCGCTTGAGTTATTCTGCAAAATTCCACCTATCCTGATTCCGCCTATAGGATGCGCTTGGTAAGCCTACCTTAGACTGGACTTTCCTGGGGAAACACAATACATCTGTTCACCCTTACTGGGGACTAAATAGGGCTATTTAAAATTCTAATTGAGCTACAGCCACTCCGAGCCATAGTTTAGCAATGTCACTGTTTTAGAACAACAGCGAGCCGAAAGGAATTCTTCATGTTATCGGCATGCGAAAGCATAACGCAAAGAGGCATTTCCCGCGTCATGACGCAAATCAATTCACAAGCCAATCAAGGGCCCCCTCCTCTCGCGGGCCCTGGGGCTTCAGCCCCACCTAGCCCTTATGTTAATCCGGCCCTGATTATAAGGTAAATCAAATCAAATCAAAATCACTTTTATTGTCACATCATCAGCAGCACGTGTGCTATGATGAGTGAAAAGCTTAGGTGCTGGCTCCAGACAAAATACAGACAGTGTAAATACAACGACAGTGCGAAATACAGACAGTGCAATATACAGACAGTGCAAAAATACAGACAGTGCAATATACAGACAGTGCAAAAATACAGACAGTGCAGGATACAGACAGTGCAGGATACAGACAGTGCAGTATACAACAACATACTCACAAAAAAACAAGACAATGTAAAATTGGCAATGTTGACAGCGATACGTAGGCAGTATTGTTTTAAGTATGGATTTGTTAAAGTGCAGTGCATGCTACATCTTGACGGTGTGCAGTGCGGGGTATGGAAGAGTTTGTGTGGGGTGTGTTAAGTGTTCATCAGCCTGATAGTCTGAGGGAAGAAACTTTCCTTCAGTCGGCTGGTGCGTGACCGGATGCTGCGGAACCTTCTGCCTGAGGGTAGCAGAGAGAAAAGTCTATGGCTTGGGTGGCTGGAGTCGCTGATGATTCTCTTGGCTTTCCTCATGCACCTCCTGGTACAGATGTCCTGGAGGGAGGGAAGCTCACCTCCTACTACACGTCCAGCAGTTCGCACGATCCTTTGTAGACCTTTGCGATTGCTGCTGGTGCTGTTTCCGTACCAGGTGGTGATGCAGCCAGTGAGGATGCTCTCCACAGTGCAGGTGTAGAACGAGCGGAGGATGTGGGGGCTCATTCCAAACCTCCTGAGACGCCTGAGGAAGAAGAGACGTTGTTGTGCCTTCCTCAGCACTGCGTCTGTGTGGGCAGTCCATGTCAGATCCTCAGCGATGTGTACTCCAAGAAACTTGAAAGTGCTGACTCTCTCCACTGGTGTCCCGTTGATGGTGATGGGAGTGTGTTCTCTCTTCTCTCTCCTGAAATCCACCACCAGCTCCTTGGTTTTGCTGATGTTGAGTGAGAGGTGGTTTTCCTGACACCACTGCGTCAGAGCGTGCACTTCCTCTCTGTAGGCCGTCTCATCATTATCGGTGATTAGGCCCACCACCGTTGTGTCATCAGCAAATTTAACGATGACATTGGAGCTGTGTTTGGATGTACAGTCATGTGTGTACAGGGAGTACAGGAGTGGGCTGAGAACACAGCCCTGTGGAGCACCAGTGTTGAGGATCAGTGTGGATGAGGTGATGTTGTTCATTCTGACCACCTGGCGTCTGCTTGACAGGAAGTCCAGGATCCAGTTGCACAGAGAGCTGTGTAGGCCCAGAGCCTGGAGCTTCACCACCAGCTTGGCAGGCACTATGGTGTTGAATGCTGAGCTGTAGTCCACAAACAGCATTCTCACATATGTGTTTTTGTTTTCCAGGTGAGACAGAGCAGTGTGCAAGGTGAAAGCAATAGCATCATCTGTGGAGCGGTTGTTTCTGTATGCAAATTGCAGAGGGTCAGTGTTAGCGGGCAGTACAGAGCAGATGTGGTTTTTAATCAGCTTCTCAAAGCACTTGCTGAAGATGGGTGTCAGTGCAACCGGACGCCAGTCATTCAAGCATGTGGTTTTAGCTGATTTCGGTATTGGCACAATAGTAGCTGTCTTAAAGCATGTAGGAACCACAGACCGAGAGAGCGAGAGGTTAAAGATGTCCGTGAAAACCCCCGCTAGCTGGTGTGCGCATGCTTTAAGTACGCGTCCAGGGATGCCATCTGGGCCCGTAGCTTTTCGGATGTTCACGCGACGGAAAGATCTCGTTACATCCGCTACAGAAACGGAGAGTGTGCTGGCGGTTTCTGTGTCGGCCGCGGGAGCGCGCTGCGTGTGTGCGCTGTCCTGGGCTTCAGAGCGGGCGCGTTGTGTATGTGCGCTGTCCTGGGCTTCAGAGCGGGCGCGCTGTGTATGTGCGCTGTCCTGGGCTTCAAAGCGGGCGTAGAACGAGTTGAGTTCGTCCGGGAGAGACGCAGCAATGTTCACAGTGGCGGATTTATTACTTTTAAAGTCCGTGATGTAATTAAGTCCCTGCCACATGCTCCTTGCATTATCGGTGTTAAATTGACCCTCTACCTTGTCTTTGTATTGACGTTTTGCTGCTTTTATCGTTTTCCTGAGGTTGTAGTTTGCTTGTTTTAGTTCCTCAGCATTTCTGGATTTATAGGCGGAAGTTCGCACTGATAGGGCTGTTCGAACTTCGCGATTGATCCATGGTTTTTGGTTAGGGTAGATACGGACAGTTTTTGTTGGGACTACGTCTTCTATGCACTTTCTGATGAAGCACGTAACTGTATCTGAGTACACTTCGATGTCGTCATCAGAAGCTGCCCGGAACATCTCCCAGTCAACGTCATCAAAACAGTCTTGAAGTATGGAATCCGATTGGTCTGACCAGCTCTGAAACGTCCTGAGGGTGGGAGGTTCCCGTTTCAGTTTCTGCCTGTAAGCAGGCAAGAGCAGAACAGAAGAGTGATCTGATTTGCCAAATGGTGGGCGGGGGAGGGATTGTAAGCATCCCGGAACGGAGAGTAGCAGTGGTCCAAAATACGATCCCCACGCGTGTTTGTGGTGATATGTTGAAAGTATTTTGGAGCGATTTTCCTGAGATTGGCGTTGTTAAAGTCCCCTGTAACAATAAACGCTGCCTCCGGGTGTGCGGTTTCCTGCTCGTTTATGCTCCCATACAGTTCCCTGAGCGCCTGCTCTGTGTTGGCTTGAGGGGGGATGTAAACAGCCGTAATAATCACCGATGTGAATTCCCTTGGTAGCCAGTATGGTCGACACCGAAGCATAAGGTATTCCAGATCAGGAGAACAAAATGATCTAACTGAGTGTATGTTTCTCTCATCACACCATAAGTTGTTAATAAAGAAACAACCACCTCCTCCTTTGCTTTTCCCTGTGAGTTCCTTCGTTCTATCCGCGCGGTGCACGGAGAACCCCGAAAGTTCAGCAGCTGTGTCTGGTACCTCCGCAGATAGCCAGGTTTCTGTAAGACAGATAATGCAGCAGTTTCTTGTTTCCCGTTGGAAGGAAATGCGCGCCCGTATCTCGCAAAGTTTGTTGTCCAGTGACTGAACGTTAGCCAGCAGAATGGTGGGGAGGGGAGGTCGAAGTCAACGGCGTCGTAGTCTGACCAGAACGCCGGCTCTTTTCCCTCTTTTTCGGCTTCGTTTACGGCGCCGTGTCGGTTGTGTGGTCCAGACAAAGGGCTCTGTTGTTGTGTTTGTAAACAGAGCGTCGTTGAGGAACTCAAAGTCCGGTCTTCGGTGTGCGACGAGGGAGCCAATTTCCCGAAGTGTATGTTTGTCGTAGGCAATAAGAGTGTGTACATCCAGCACGAAAAACAACAAAAATACAAGAAAAACATACAAAACGCAACGAAGTTTGCTGGGAGCTCGCAACACGGCAGCCATGCTCGGCGCCATCTTGTGACGTCTTAATGACGAAATAAAAGTTTGACAGCCCAAGCATTCAAAAATATTGCATGTTCCACCTTACAAAAGTCTCGAAAATGAGGTCCATTTAAAAAAAAAAAATAAAAATCTTGTAATTTCATTTTAAATTAAATTGAATTCAAAATAATCCAACGCAACTACTAAAATCTCAAATTTAAAAAGAAGAATGGAAATTTTATAAACAGAAGAATAAAAAAAAAACAGCTTCCAGTTTGGTCGTCAACATGTGAAGACGTGTTTGACTGATCTCCATGCTGAACTGCACATATTTTTATTCACAAACGCCTTCTTGACCAGATTACGGTGAATTCATGTGAATAAAACAGCATAGTCTGTTTAAAGGCGGTACATACATAATAAATTTCCTGTTTCCAGACTTTCTCAAGCTTAATTGGCTATGCCTGGCATGCGCAGCAAAACCGATAAGATGGTGGAAAACACGAAGGGGGGGAACAGTAGAAAGCAGAATGGAAACTAACCAAGAGCTACTGAGATTACTACTGAGATTAAAGCTCAATGTGAGCAACTAAGAGACGAATTGGCTACTGTGATGGGGCAGGCTAGAATGAGAATAACGACACTCGAGACATGGGTGCTCTCACTGGAAGAAGCTGCTAAAGGGCAATCGGATGCAGTGAGTACTCTACAACGAAAAGTTGCAAAACGTTAAAAAAGTCGTCACTACTCTTGACGCAAAAAAGAGGATTTGGAAACTAGATCTCATGGCAGTAATTTACACATCACAGGTGTAAAGGAGAGACAGGAAGAAGGAAAGCATATCCCTGATTTAATTTCTGAGAAGAAAAAAACAAAACAACTGAATCTATTAAAACTGATACATTTCTAGTTTTGATTATATGTTTCGTGACTATGATGTGTGATGTTTTTTGTTGGCTCTTTTCTTTTTTGTTTTCCTTTATATTGTCCTTTGAATGTCTGGAGTATGAGCTGATGTCTGTTCTTGTTCTGTGTATATATATATACACACACACAGCGCATCCGGAAAGTATTCATAGCGCTTCACTTTTTCCACATTTTTTTATGTTACAGCCTTATTCCAAAATGGACTTCCTCATTTATTTATTTTCATAAATTCATTTCATTAATTCATTTATTTCCTCAAAATTCTACACATAATACCCCATAATGACAATGTGAAAAAAGATTTTTTGATATTGTTGCAAATTTATTAAAAAATAAAAAACCTGAAAAATCACATGTACATCAGTATTCACAGCCTTTGCTCAATACTTTGTTGATGCACCTTTGGCAGCGATTACAGCCTCAAGTCTTTTTAAATATGGCGTTACAAGCTTGGCACACCTGTCTTTGGGAATTTTTGCCCATTCCTCTTTGCAGTACCTCTCAAGCTCTATCAGGTTGGATGGTAAGTGACGGTGTACAGCCATTTTACCAGTCTAAGGTCAAGGGCACTCTAAAGCACACAGCATGATGCTGCCACCACCATGCTTCACTGTAGGGATGGTACTGTATTAGCCTGGTGATGATTGGTGCCTGGTTTTCTCCAAACGTAATGCCTGGCATTCACTCCAAAGAGTTCAATTTTAGGCCCAATCCCAATTCTACCCCTTAGCCCTTCCCCCTAACCCTTGTTTTGCGCGTTCCCGTGAAGGGGTAGGGGTGTCCCAATTCTCTTTAGCTTGAAGGCGTAGGGCTAAGGGGAAGGGGTAAATACCCCTTCGAACGAAGATTTTTCAGGACCACACTCGAAACAAGGGGTAAGAAAATTTCCCAGAATACACCTTTGATTACTCCTTACACCCGGAAGTAAGGAGATCCACAAATTAGTATTTTCTGTCATTATTATGAATTTTTTACAACAATCAAACACGTTTTAATATATTCATAACCGCGTTCGTGTTTTACCGTCATGCTTTTATAAAAAAACACGCTAGAAAAAAAACGGCTAAATTTCGCTATCTATAATCCCTAATAATAACTCCTGCACAGCACTCCTCCCACAACATTCTGACACTCGATGTCACTGGAATACCCTGTCAGAAAAGTCCAGTGGCTGGGAATGACCTTTTTACAGTGTCTGGGATAATGTTAATGTTGTTTTCTTGTGTTTACATAGATGAATATGGCCACCGTGTATATGCGCAATATAGTTACGATCTTATTGCCACATTAGATCGTTATGATAACATAATATATGCCTTCTGTGATTTCCTCAAGATAAATACCAAAAAATAACACAACTGGAATAACTACAGCAGTCGCGATCGTCAATCTCATATGAAGCATGAGATCGCGATGACGTGATATGATGATGTGTGCAGGTGCAGTAGTGGTGTCCCATTTCTTAGGGGTAAATTTTGAAGCCCTTCCCCTTCACACTCGTTTTTAAGGCCCAAAGGGAAAGGGTAGGGGTAAGAAAATAAAATTGGGATTGGGCCTTAGTCTCATCAGACCAGAGAATTTAGTTTCTTATTGTCTGAGAGTCCTTCAGATGCCTTTTGGCAAATTCCAGGTGGGGAGTGGCTTCCGTCTGGCCACTCTACCCTACAGGCCTGATTAGTGGATTGCTGCACAGATGGTTGTCCTTTTGTAAGGTTCTTCTCTCTCCAAAGAAGAACGCTGGAGCTCAGACAGAGTGACCATCGGGTTATTGATCACCTCCCTGACTAAGGCCCTTCTCCCCCGATCACTAGGAAGAGTCCTGGTGGCTCCAAACATCTTCCACTTACGGATGATGGAGGCCACTTTGCTCATTTGCTCAAAGGCTCTGAATACTGATGTACATGTGATTTTTCAGGATTTTTCATTTTTAGTAAATTTGCACCACTCATTCACAACTGCAGCTGATGTCAGAACAGCAGACACTGTTTCCAGTTCACAAACGTCACTTTAGAGCTATTATTTGAATGTTTCTCTAGCGTAATGTCTAAAGTGATGACAAAGCAGGTAACTTTTGCTCACATTTTAAGATTATAAGGCTGAACGGCATGAAATGGCATCAATCTACAGAGATTTCCCAGTATTTCTATGATGCAATCGGGATTTCACTATAATTAACCCCGAAAAAGCCAGAACAAAGCAAACACTACCACTTTCTGTGGTATAAATGCAGCACTACAAAATAAAAAAAGAGAGAGATTGACTTAGAATGTGACTTTTATAATCATTTGTTCAGCTGTAGTTTGAAATTTACGCCAAGAAAATGCAATTTGTCTCCGCTAAGCACTTATTATGTGGTCTCTCTCGCCCTCTTGTAGCGGAACATCAACTGTCACTTTCTTTGGTCTGCTCAGAGAGGCTGATGGCGGCCGATGTACTGAATTCGATGTTTCAAGATTATAAATATGTAAAATAGGCACTATCCTTATAAATTAATTACATAGTTAAAATCTAAACAACTACATTCACAACTAAAAAAAGCCTCAAAAGTACATTATGTTGTCCAACAGCAGCAATATTTGTCAAACTGTAGAGTGTCCTAACTGCTTGTCGCTGTATGTAAGCGGAGTAATATATATATTTATTTCATCTTTGCTATAATGACAGTAAATGATATTTTACTAGATATTTTTCAAGACACTTCTATAGAGCTAAAAGTGACATTTAAAGGCTTAACTAGGTTAATTAGGTTAACTAGGCAGGTTAGGGTAATTAGGTAAGTTATTGTATAATGATGGTTTGTTCCAGAGACAATCGAAAAAAAAAAAAAGAGCTTAAAGGGGCTAATAATATTGACCTTAAAATGGTTCTTAAAAAATTTTAAACTGCTTTTATTCTAGCCGAAATAAAACACATTTTTTCTTCTGGAGAAAGTCTTATATTATCAGACATATATATATATATTAAAATTAATTAACAAAAAAAATAAATAAATAAAGACTACATTAATGCCAAAACTAAAACACCACTGTTCACAGTCTTTGATTCAATTTGCCAGAAAACTATGATTTGAAGAACAGCGCAAAGGAAAAACTGAAAGAACAAAACTTCACTGCAGCTTTTCAAACATTAAAACATGAAATGCATAAAGTGATAGTTCACAAAAAATTCTTTCATCATTTAACTTAACATGGTGTAATTGTTTACCTAAAGAATAACAATGTAAGCGAGAAACATTATAATTTTTTTTTTTTTATTTCAAAGGGACTTCAAAAACCCTTCACTTAAAGGTTACTTGGTAAACAAACATTGGTTTTTCTATGGCATCACTGTAAAACATCCTATTGGAAACTTTATATTTATAGTCATGACAAGAAAAATAAAATAAACAAAATCAATTTGTAGCTAACACAGATTTTTTTAGTCTACTTGTACAGAGGTTTTCTGTTTTTAAGAGAATCTTTATTGCTATTTTAAAGACTGGAAATCAACATGTCAGTTACTCAACAGAAGGGTTAAAACCCACACGAGCGATCTCAGGGTCATTCAGATGATCTGTGCTCTCCTCAGCCGTCTCTCCCTCCTGCTTCTCTCTGTCAGGGGCTGCGTCTCTTTTTAATTAAATCTGAAGAAGCTGCAGGCTTTACCCTTTGAGTCCAGATCAAGACGCAGTGGCTGGAAAGCTAGCCTGACCTCTTTAAAAGGCCAAATCGCAGTCTTAATGGACAGATTGGTAGATGTCCACTGATGCCAACTAAGAATGAGCAGGTTATGGATGCACTAACTAAAGCAAAAACTGCTGTCCGTGTAATAAATGCAGAAGCTCTGGGCAACAGTTGATATGATAATAATGTCTTGATCTCCACATACTCTTGTCAACATGCATCATGGACTGCTGAAAGTTTTCAAAAATAATAGTATTATCGTCTCTGTGCAAACTACAAAAGTGGGATTTGTGAAAATGGTGACTCATTGAAAATGATGAGTCATTAACTGGAGACTCGCTCTGACCTGATCATTTGAATCAGTCAATTGCTAACTAGAGACTCACTTTTATCAGATCCATGAATCAGTGAATCATTAACTAATAATCATTCTGACTAGGGATGCTCATTTCGGTTAATTTTACAAACTGACAACCGCCGCTCGTTAACCGGATATTAAACGTTAACTGTTAATAGATTAATATTAAAATATTATTTAATTGAACAAAAATAATTCACGTGTCTATTTTGTGACACACATTAATTATTGCATTTTAAAATAGATTTATTTAACATGCAGACAGCAGCATACATAACAGAGCATTTTTACGCACCTGTAATGTTTCCAACAGCATAGAAAAAAAACAATAAACTAAATAAAAAGAATAAAATAAATAGGCTTGCCCTGGATATTTTTTACTTAAATGACACATTTAGATTACAAAACAAAAACACTGACTGAATCCTTTTTAAGAACCGGCATAGGCTGTTTGTCCAATCATGTTTTTTTTTCTTCTGACAAATAAAAATATCAGGCTACCTCAAATCAATCGCTCCACGGAAAATATGCATTTAATTAATGCTCCGCTGTTATTATTATATCACAAAACCCCTTTCAACATATTTAATAGAAGTCATTAGCCTAAAGATTGTCATAATGACTTATTTCCTCTGTCCGTTTCATTCACCGTTCATGTGCACGTGTTGCGTGCGATGAAAGACAATGAGCCTTATGAGCCTCAAGGCTCAGATGTTGACTTTTAGTAAAGTATAGGCTACTATAGCATATATAACAATTTTGTTGATTACATATGATATTGCATTAATTTGCATACATGTTTTATAAGCTGTAAAATGAAAGCCTCAGTTTGGTGCGGAGATATTATACAAAAATCAAGAAAATATTTGGATTTGTTTGATTCGTAGATTATGAAGGCTATTTTAAAAACTGATATTATATAAGAACTATTAATAACTGTAATTTTCCAAATGGAAAAAAAGTTGGTTTGTTGGTTGTACACTAAATCATCAATAACCTATTTGTTGAGTTTATGACGCGGCTCCAGGCAGCACAGAGGCGATCAGCATCAGCGCTTGTTTGTGTCAACTCGTCTGTGTCAAACTGTAACCAGAAATATCCTTTCATTTTGCTTCTTTGACAAAATACGTCTGTAGGCACGTGTGGTTGCACGTGTTACCGCCTCGTGAGTTAACAGATATTTGTTGCACATCAGGGGCCGATCACACAGAACGCGCCTTTCCGTTCCAAAACGGAACACTGCCACACTTTCACACTGCCTTTTTGTTGACAAGAAAAAAGAAGCGCAGTGCGCTTTTTAAAGTCACTAGAAAACGACTAAATCAGCTGGTCTATAGTGCGTGAGTGTTGCTGTCCCTGTTATTATAATTGTAATATTTAATAACACTGCGATATTCAAGATTTGTAAAGTCATACAGCTCTGGATAACTTGAAACAGCAACCACAAGTCTCTCCATTAAACCATTCAAAATATTCGCCTCTCGCAAAAAACGCTTTCGGTGATTGGTCCCTTATGCAGCCAAACTTTAAAAATATATCAAATAATTTTTTTAATCGTTTAACTGATACCATTAATCGGTTTCAAATGCACCCTTTCGGTTAACGGTTATTTTGAGCATCCCTAGTTCTGACTGGATCACCTGATTCTGAATCAGTCAGTCGTTAACTGAAGACTTGATCTGACCTGATCATTGTAATCAGTCTATTGCTAACTGGAGACTTACTTTTATCAGATCCATTAATAAGTGAATCATTAATTAATACTCATTATGACTGGATCGCCTAAATCAGTGAGTTGTTAACTGGAGACTCACTCTTACCAGATCTATGAATCAGTGAATAATTAACTAATACTCATTCTGACTTGATCGGCTGAACCAGTGAGTTGTTAACTGGAGACATGCTCTGAAAGTTTCATTTGAATCAGTGAAATTATTATCTGGAGACACACTCTGACCAGATGATTTAAGTGTTTTACCACATCTATGTCTCAGTGAATCATTTATTAATACTTGTTCTGACTAGATCACCTAAAAAAAATTCACCTAAAAGAATCATCAGAATCAGTAAATCGTTAACTGAACTCTCACTCTGACCTGATCATTTAAATCAGTCAGTTGCAAACAGGAGACCCACTCTCCTATCAGATCTATGATTCAGTGAATCATTAACTAATACTTAACCTGACTGGATCACCTGAATCAGTGAGTTATTAACTGTAGACTCACTCTGACTGGATCATTTAAATCAGCGAGTCATTAAATGTAGTCTCGCTCTCAATATACAGTATCAGCAACTGATTGGCAAAAGAACTTCTGTTTTTTAATCTAACCATTTCAAGAAATAATTTACATAATTATTATATATTTTTTGCAGAAATGCCAGATTTTAGGTTCCATTCAGAGAATGGCTCCTAAAGACCCATTTTTGTAAGTGTTAAAAACCGATTAAAGGTGCAGTATGTAAGCTTAACACCCAGTGGTTGAACTAGGTATTGCACTCTTGGTTCAAAACACATGCAAGCGCAGGTTGCCAGACTGACGACGCCAACAGCCTGACCATCGAGCTTAAAGGGTTAAAGGTTTAAACAAATAATGTCAAAATAAATTATTTCTAAATAAAAGCATTGGCACACGATAGAAGTAATATTTTCCGCATTCATTTTTTTCCAGATTATTTTTGTTCTAACCAACACTTGAAATTTATATTTTAAAAACGGCTTTTTTGTTTCTTGCAGCTGAACAACAGGATAAACTGACAATGATCCTCAGGTAAACCTTATGTGCTTTATTCAGTGTTAAATGCTAACAATGTGAGTTTGAATGCCATTTTTCATGACATTTATTGCCATATACTGAAAGCAGCAGCAGATAGTTTACCTCAGATCTTGAAAACAAAATAAACCGTCTGAAATTGAACTTATGTATTAATTAGATTATAAACTTTACCATTTCGCAGGAGTGCAGTGAGTGCACTATTCTGTCCTTCTGAATGGCTGTGTTTTAATTTCTGTCATGTTTTGTCTGGTGCAAACAGCCAAATAACTTATCACTGCGCATCTTGTCACGTAGCGTGTTGTTGGGACACGGGTAGGGGTGGGCGATATGGAAAAAATATCATATCACAATTTTTTCTGAGGAAATCACGATTCACCAACTGTTTCCACCAACTGTGTCTTTCATTAGCAACTCTCTTCCAAAACCGAAAGTTACTTCGTCTGTCTGGCAAAAAAAAACCAATTTAGGTTGGCCTATAGTCAAAATTTGCAGAAACTGTGTTAAGAAACCGTGAAGTGCAGCCGCACATTGAATCTGAGGTCTCATCTCGCTCTCACTGTCATCCAGACATCGATATGCCACATAAACGCAATGTAAAAAATACAGCACTGAATTCAACAACTAATGTCTTTCAGCGAAAAAGTCTATCTATAAAAACGCAATCAGAGCCAATGTTATGTAGAAGTAGGTTAGTGTTGCCTAAACGGCTATTAAATTTCTAATAAAATTAAAACCAAAATACAATTAATTTCGTTTGATAAAAATATACAGAAACGAAATAAAATCAAAAGGTGGCTAGTTTGTAATTTGTTTTAATATTAATAAAAAAAACATGCTTAGACTATTTAAGCTTAACTGTTATATACTCTGCCAATAGGCCATTAATAAATTTTATTTTACTGTGTACTGGGATATAATGTATATTTTAAAATAAATACTAAATATAGCATCTCTCGTTGTCATTTAAAACACGTAATTCATAACACATCAGAACTGTAGACCTGCAACGTGTAAACTGTATACATGGGTGCTGGTCAATAGCCAGCACATAACGCTATTGAACTAATAACTCAGAGGGAGATTATGTTAGCCTAATATGAGAGATTTAAAAAATAAAAGACATTTTAAAAAAGGAACAACACGCAAATCGGCACAAATAAACCTGGTTGCGTATTTCAGCACTTCAGCCGCTGGATAGTAGATGGGACTGCCTGTGTGTAGCACCTTTAAGCAGCCTGTCAATCAACTGCCGTTTGTGAGCGAGAGCGCGCGTAAGAGCGCAAAGGTACAGATATAACCAAAAGCAAGTTCATATTATAAATATTTCATTAACAATACTTATCGAGAATTCATTTAATTTTACCTCTCGAATAGAATTTTTTAGTTGCACCATTAAGAAATCAGGGCACTCTAGAGCTCTGCAATACTTTTTGATAAAATAAAGTTATTAACCGGTATTATTTTTTCTAAAAAAACTTTTTTTTCGGAGTGTTTTGTTTAATAAGGAATGCAAGAACAGAAACGAAAATAATATCAATTCTGCACGGAGTGAACTCAATGGATTTTTTTCCGTTTTTAAGCCCTATGGCGATACGATTTTTCTGAAAAAGTGGATTGTGCAGGAATTTTGATCGTCCACCAATCGTCGATCAAATATTGTGTTATCGCACAGCCCTAGACACGGGGTTACAATGTATCCTGCTCACCTAAGGATTACGTTTGTAATATTTATACTATTTGCTTATTAATAACCACCTCAGGTGGAACGCTGAATCTATGTCTCATTTCAGACTCATTTTCGTCTGCTACTTTCCACCAGAGGTCACATTTCGGTCACAGACACATGCTTTGAGAACATTCATGACTGAATAAATGAAATATGCTGTTTTCCACCAAGGCAACCCGGGGAGCTGAAATATAATTGGTTAAAATGGCATTGAGTGAGTTAAAAAAACCAAAACACAGACAGACATTCCGACACAATCAAAACACATTTTCAAAGCAGAATATCTGACTTCAGCATTGTTTTTCAGATAAACAAGAATGTTCACTTAGCATGTTTCTTATTCATTCATTCATTTTCTTTTCGGCTTAGTCCCTTTATTAATCTGTGGTCGCCACAGCGGAATGAACCGCCAACTTATCCAGCACATATTTTACGCAGCGGATGCCCTTCCAGCTGCAACCCATCACTGGGAAGCATGTTTCTTAAATATCTGCAAATATATTATGGTATTTTTATACTTTAGAAGAGTCAAAAACTTACATGCAGCACCATTAATTACCTTTTTAATTTTACACCATAAAGAACCGTTTGTGCAATGGACAAATTCAATGGATGTTAAAGATTCTTAATGAAAATCGCCATCAATGCCAATACATTCATAAAAATAAAGGTTATTTATTGCCATTGATCATTCCATAAAGAACCGTCAGCACCCTTTATTTTTAAAATAGTGAAGAACCTTTATTTTTAAATGGTACATTTAACCAATATTAATAACTGCACAATGACTATAAAAGACTGCAATTACGATGTGCTAGTGTAATTTTAAAGCTTGTAAACTCTGTTAAGTATTAATGCATGAAACAGAACAACCAGGGTCATAGAAAAAGACTCATACAGGCCTGGAAATTGTAAAATAATTATTCAAATATAATGTAACTAGAGGAAAAAAAAGTGTTATGCATGAAGTCTCCAGGTCTGTGGTCCCTGAATAGGAGTGGTGTGACATTATGTGGAGTGATGTGTGTGTTCTCCTCTCTGGTCGGTGGTGTGTAACGCAGTGTGCGGAGAGAGTAAAGGTCTGATCAGATCAGCTCTCGGCCCTCTTCAACTGCACTGCTCTCCGCACTGTGGAATAGAGACGTCTTCGTTCGCCCTCCCATCTGTCCCTCCTCATCTAGTTCTCTGTCAGTTAGCATTAAGTACACATCCCCCTGTATCATGTCATATGCGAAGTACAGGGAAATGCCACTGTGTTCAAGCATTATTAAACACACACACATGCGCGCGCACACGCACAAACGCACACACGCACCATTTCTGCTCACTTTAAACCCTAATAAACTCATTTAGTTAAAAATCATATATACAAACAAACACTATTGGTTTGAAAAAGTGTTTGCACCTTACCTATTTCTTTTTCCCCCCATGTTTGTCACACAATTGCTCTTTCAGATTATCAAACAAATGTAATATTTATTATTAGTTAAATATAACACAATAATAAAAACCTACATTTAAAAACGGTATGCGCTTCTTAAGGGAAAACAAAATCCCAAACTATATAGTCATGTGTGAAAAAAGTGTTTAGTTTTCCTTTAATAATAAAAACCTATACTTCAAAAATGCATGATGCGTTTACTTGTGGTATTTTGACTAATATTAAAACTTCTTTGATGATGTAAAGTGTGATAAAGTGTGACAAACAAGCAAAAAATATAAGAAATCAGTAAGGGGGCAAACACTTTTTCACACCACTGTATGTATATATATATATATATATATATATATATATATATATATATATATATATATATATATATATATATATATATATATATATATATATATATATATATATATATATATATATATATATATATATATATATATATATATATATATATATATATATATATATACATTTTGCTGGCAGCTAGCTCTCTGCATCTCTCACATGGTCGCTCACTGAAGCTAAGCAGGGGTGCACCCAGTCAGTAACTGGATGGGAGACCACATGGAAAAGCTAGGTTGCTGCCAGAAGTGGTGTTAGTGAGGCCAGCAGGGGACGCTCAACCTGCGGTCTGGGTCGGTCCTAATGCCCCAGTATAGTGAAGGGGACTCTATACTGCTCAGTGAGCACCATCTTTTGGATGAGACGTTAAACCGAGGTCCTGACTCTCTGTGGTCATTAAAAATCCCAGGATGTCCTTTGAAAAAGAGTAGGGGATTAACTTCGTCATCCAGGCCAAATTAGCCCACTGGCCTCTGTCCATGACGGCCTCCTAACCATCCCCATATCATAACTGGCTTCATCACTCTGTCTCCTCTCCACCAATCAGCTGGTTTGTTGTGTGCGGTCTGGCACAATATGGCTGCCGTCGTGTCATCCATGTGGATGCTGCACACTGGTGGTGGATGAGGAGATTTCACCATTGTGTAAAGCCCTTTGAGTGTCCAGGAAATCGCTATATAAATGTAAGGAATTATTATATATATATTTGGCTGTTTGGGGGATGGATGAAGCGACGGCAGCCACAGGACAACGGCGCCAGTGCACTTACCACACACCGATATTGGTGGAGTGGGGAGATCGAGATAGAGCCAATTCGGTGGATGGGGATGATTGGCAGGCATGATCGGTAAGGGCCAATGGTGAGAATTTAGCCAGGACACCGTGCTAAATTCACCGGGTTAAATCCCTTATATTTAGGAGAAGCATCATGGGATTTTTAATGACCACAGAGGGTCTGGACCTCAGTCTAACGTCTTATCTAAAAGACAGCGTTCACTGACAGTATAGTGTCCCCTTCACTTTACTGGGGCAGTAGGACTCACACAGACTGCGGGTTGAGGGTCCCCTGCTGGCCTCACTAACACCACTTCTAAGAGCAACCTAGTTTTCCCATGTGGTCTCCCATCCATATATATATATATATATATATATATATATATATATATATATATATATATATATATATATATATATATATATATATATATTAGGGCTCCATGATATAGGAAAAATCAGATATTGCGATATTTTGTTTAATTATGTTGAGGAACTAAAAACTATTTTGGGGAAACCCACGCAAGCACAGGGAGAACATGTGAACTCCACACAGAAACGTCGACTGGCTTGGTAAGGACTAGAACCAGTGACTTTCTTGCTGTGGGGAAACAGTGATAACCACTGGGCCGCCCTGCCACCCATCTAGTAAAGGAGGAGGAGGAGGGGTGGAAGGAGGGATTCTCCAAAACGAAGATGACTATGGTATGGAACTTAGGTTATTTATGGAGACTTAGGAATCGTCTGATTGGTGAATTATAAATTAGATAATGCGGGACCAGCTGTGAACAATCATAAGCACGTGATCCTCTCGAATTTAGTTTATAAATAAACTTTACTTATAAGTACTAATATGCAGCCAATATCTCAATAACATGCATGCTAATAAGCAACTAGTTAATAGTGAGAATTGGTCCCTAAAGTGTTACCAACTGTATTAATTTTGATTGACTGGGATGATTCTGTAGGGTAGTGAATCAAGCATAAAATGTAATAAATAAATTACGAGCATAGATAAATGAAATAAAACAAAGATAAAAGTGATTACACTACAAAGTCTTTACTGTACAAATAATTCAATACAATTATTCTTTATTAATCTTCCAACAGGTCAAATTTCTTGTGTGTGAATATTTTAAACTCTCTCAGGCCTTAAAAACATGCAAATTCTAAAATATAAACTCTGCAGAAACATAGCAACAATCCCACGTCAACATTGCATACCAATGTGATGTACACACATTGCGATATCGATGCTGAACTATATATTGTGCAGTGTTAGTGCGTACACAAATAATACTCAGGTATATGAAGAATTTTTGGGCTTGATATACAGTATACAGCACACACACAAGGATGTTTTTTATATTATGCACAAGAATAGAAACCTTGAAACTTAAAGCCTCAGACATTTATCAGTAGTTTATGTTCAGGGTTAATATATAAATTAATCTTTCACGATTATTTAAGAAAAAAAAATGATTTACAGGCATCATGCAATGATCTGACTTTTAAGATCGTAGCTCTCACTCGTACTCAAGCCCATCTTTAACAGTAAATGCTGGCACTGGAAAAATGGAAATTATGAGCACTTCAGAATAATGGCAGAGAGCAGTGAACGTTTCACAGTATCCTTCACCTAATCTCCTCTCTTTACAGCACTGCAAAATGACGCTATATGAAAAAACTACTCGCATATTTCACCACTAATAACAACAGAAAACCCTACGCAGATCAGCAGAGTCTCGAAAAATACTTAATACTTATCTCTTCATTTATCTAGCTAAAGCTCAATTATATTTTCAATATCAAGTTTAAATGAAATCTGAGAGCTCCCTCATCCTCCAGACAGCAAGGTTTACAACTCATTTAAAATCCAGAAAGGTACCAAAATACATCCTCAAAACCATATTCCTTCAGTGGTTAAATTGGAATATTATCAAAACACAAGAATATTTTGTGCGCACAAAACAAAATTAACATCTTTATTTAACAGTTTCTTCTCCTCAGTGTCATATTATGTATATAGGGGAGAGTGGGGACGCAATGACAGCACACTCAGCATGCAATTCTTGATTGAACTGCCAAATATCATGTGATTTCAGGACCGTGTCCCACAGTTATTTCTGTTTAAGTGCAAAAAGTAAATTATTTAAGCGCTTCTTTTTCCCTTATTACAAGTTGTGCTTCTCTTTTCATGTTGTAATAAATTTCAATGCAAAAATAAAGGACCAAATATGTTTTCAGTTAACATTAACAAGGTCCTAGTCAGATTAAAAATAAGGAAGAATAAGCCAGCAAATATTGTGTTACTTTTGACCCACACATGTTACTTTCGTCCCTTCTGATGGACTCAAAACTAACAATGTGCAACTTTTGTTTGAAGTGAAGTTATATTGGAGTTGTTCTACATTGTTGCAAAAGAACACCTGATTTTGATAGACCACTGTTGTGAGTTAGTAACCACAGCAAAAATATATTTCTGCTAAAAACATTATGGTTTTATGAAAAATGGTACTTTCATCCCCACTCTCCCCTACTATCATATAATATATTGTGCTCATTTTAAGTGAAAACAACTTCATCTGTTTGAAACAAAGCACAGGATCATCTGAGGTGTACGTCAGCAGTGCAACTGAGCCTGACATGCATAAAGAACACAGTGCTCTCGTGAGCGTACGCAATATACTGACACTCAGGAGAAAAAACTTTTGAATAAAGTCATTATTTTTGTTTTATGTGTGCGCAAAAGTATTCTCATAGCTTCATAATGTTCTGATTGAATCACTGAAACCATATGGTCTGTTTGAGAATTTATTTAGGTATTTTTCTTTGAGTGTGTCGGGATCCTTTGCAGGAGATATCTAAAATATCTGAATTTGTGTTCCGAAGATGAGCAGGGATTTTGAACAACATGAAGGTGTAATTAATAACAGAATGGTTGAACTAACACTTTAAAAACTAGTGGTAGCACATACTGTACATATCTGTTTGAGAGTTTGAATAAATTGAACCGACTGCTTAGAAAAAAAAAATCACTGTTACTTAAAGAGACACAAGCCTGCTGGTCAGAATGGTGTATAATAAATATAAAAAACAAACACATCATATTTCACTACAGGTCTATAACCAGCCTAGTGAAAGAAGTGGTTCTTTCTTCTCAAAAAGTGGACCTTTTTGCAGTTATTCGCCTCATTTTCTATTTAGTTATCAGATTTGAAAACTGCATTTTAGTGATATTTGAAGTACTTTTTTGCTGGATTAGCTTGTCAGGTGGTTATCATAACCACACTTGATGTACCAAGAATATTTCCTAAACATTTAGAATGAAGAAATATGAATAATTACTTACAAATTTATTACAACCTATATCATTAAAAAAAAAGGAATTTGTTAAAGTTTTAAATTAAAAACTGTAGCCTATTGTCATTTATTACGTAAATAACAAACTGGCCAGCACATTTAACTGTCCTCAGTCAGAATATGACCATTTGATAATAATAATAATAATAATAATAATAATAATAATAATAATAATAATAATAATAATAATAATAATAATAATAATAATGATAATGATAATGATAATGTAGAGCTTCATGATTTTTCTAGCCCCTCTTGTAAAAAAGTACATTGAAAATTCATGAATAACAATAGCCAAATTAGTATTAAAATTAATTTAATATGGGTTGCTTTTGGTGTATCATACATTTTCATTGGTCAGAGTAAGGTCCAAGATTTTGAATAAAAGTTACTTGTAAAATGTTTTCTCTATTTAACAACAATACAGTAGGTCAGTAGTGAAAGATGCCTTCACTTTTGTCAGATTGTATGTTTTCTTGCACAACTGGGTGTTGGATATATATTTTTTTTCATTAACCCTAATTAACACAGCTGATCAAACTAACTGAGTCCTTCAGGCTTGTTTTAACCTGTTAGCCAGCACTCACTTTTGGAGATTTACACCTACCTAACTTTAAATAGTAACAGTTCTTGACCCCAGTAAGCTACAAACACAAATTAGGTATCATTGGAAAGAAGACACTTTGGACTTTACTGTGGACCATCTTTATTGTGGAAGTTTCATGCTCATGCTTACCTTTAGATAAGTGTATTGAAGCAGGGTTGAAACTAAACTGTGCAGGGTTGCGGCCCTCCAGAAACTGAGTTTGACACCCCTGGGTTAGTTTAACAATTCATGATGGCATAGCAGTCTAAATAGGACAAATGAGCTCCTGTATGGGACACTTCTTGGACCTTTGTCAGTGACTATGTTTACATGGACATCAGTAATCGAATTATTTGATTTAATCTGAATAAGACAATAATATTATTAAGGTGTTTACATGAGTTGCTTTTTGAGTGTTACTTTCATGATCCCGTTTTACCTGTTATAACACATACTTCGATTAACGTCATTGAGTGACCACACTATCCAACGTTTCCTCGAAGTTTCATGCAATTTCTGGTGTTTCATTTTTCATTTGTCGACTTTAACTGCAGTCCGGCAGTTTTACTTTCATTCAGGAACATTTCATTCATGCCCCCGCGTGATAAACTGAGGTATTGGATGTGCATATGAAGTAAGGACTGCTGGAAGAGTATTGTTTTAATGGAATTTGATACTGCATGCCGAATGGAAGGAAAAAAAAACCTCTGCATTTAGTGATACATGTGTCTGTGGTCCTTCACTGACTCGATAGGTGCAGAGAATAGTGTCAAACAGCCGTGTGTGTATAGAATATTCAGTCGCAAAATGCAGCGAGAAGTCCTACATGACTGCAATAGTTTGATTAAGGTGTTTACATGTCTGTACTGCACTTCAATAATGCGACTAAAATCGACATACTTCACATGTCTTAATTCAATTTCTGTTTAATTCGATTATGAAATTAATCTGATTAAATTAATCAAAAATTGCTGCTTACATGGTAGACTCTTAATCAGAGTATTGTCTTAATCGTATTAAAAGCGGATTATTGGTGTCCATGTAAACATACTCAGTGAGGAGTGGGTCTTTCGAACCACCCCAACCCGCCCTGGCTACAGGCTTGCACCATAAATGTTAACTGTGTAACATGTAGTGTATTTATTAAACGGTTTTGTCTTTTAAAGAGAGCTTGGTTATTCGCACTAATTAACTACAGCTCTTACTGTTTGTTATATAAATGCCACTAAAATGCCAACAAAAGTTTAGAACTGATCTTACATGTAAAAAAATCCCATAAAATATACAGAACAGCGGTTCATGGGTTCACAGTGATCATCATTACCTAGCAACAAACCAATGCAATTTCAAAACATTTATGATGTAACACCACATTTATTGAAATAACAGGACTTTGGCAGCTTAATGTGCACTGAATTACTGGTTTGAAAGCAATTATTTGGGAACCGATGTTTCGTGAAGCAGTGTTTCAAAAGCTTCCATCACAGTTCAGAAGTTTTTTTCCTCCCGATTACTCAACAGGTTCAACTTGGTCAAGTGAATTTGCTGCATTGGCCAACAGCTGCTTGGTGTACACTTGTTGTTGTTTTTTTTCTCTTGATTGTATTGGTCCAAACCAAAAATAAGGTAACACTTTCTTTTGATGATCTGTTGATACTGCTCCTTTAACAAACATTTAACTGACTATAAGAAACTTTGCAAGTACATGTCAACTTACACTAACCCTAATCACAACCCTAACTCCAACCTAATAGTGTACTTATAATCTAATGACAATTAGTTGACATGTAGATGCAATTTAACAAACGGACCATCAAAATAAAGTGTGACCAAAAATAATAATAAACGTGTACTGTAGTTGTGGTCTGCCTAAAGGAATATTTCACCTAAAAAAGGACATTTACTCGCCATTTACTCTGCTTCAGGTGGGACCAGGCACTTATGAGTTTCTTTTTTGTTTGAAAACAAAAGAAGATATTGTAAAGAATGCTGGACACCAGTAGCCATTGATATCCATTGGTCAATTTTTACAAGTTTCCAAAAATCTTCAAAATATCTGCTTTTGCTTTCAAGAGATAAAAGAAAATCAAACAAGTAATAACTGGATGGGGAGTAAATAACAGAATTAAAATTTTTGGGTGAACTGTCCCTTTTAGACTAAACCTAAAGGAAAAAGCAGGCTTTTATGACATACATTTTGTGAAAATACAATGATATTGTTTTCATTAAACTATTTGTGAGCATTTATTTTATTCTGTTTATGGCCCAATCTCATGAAATAATATCCTTTTTTCGGTTTGTTTTAGTGTCACAGTGGCGCAGTGGCTAGCATGATCGCCTCACAGCAAGAAGGTCGCTGGTACGAGCCTCGGCTGGGTCAGTTGGCATTTCTGTGTGGTTTGCATGTTCTCCCCGTGTTCGCGTGGGTTTCCTCCAGGTGCTCCAGTTCCCCCACAAGTCCAAAGACATGTGCTATAGGTGAATTGGGTAAGCTAAATTGTGCGTAGTGTATGAGTGTGAATGAGTGTGTATCAATGTTTCCAAGTGATGGGTGTGGCAAGATTCCGCTGTGGCGACCACAGATTAATAAAGGGACTAAGCCGAAAAGTAAATGAATGAATGAATGCTTTGTTTTGATATCTTTGGTCAAACTTGATTTCATATTTCAGAATTGAGTTTGATTGGAAGTGACCAGAACCAGATTTAGGTTAATCTGTAAAAGTTTAATATTGTTTCAGCCCTTCGTCTACAAGACACCAGCATTATCTATGACCAGAAACAAACTTATTGGATAACAGTCTACAGACTGAAACGCGCTGCCTGTCGCATAGCTAAACTAAAACTAAAATACTAAAACTCTACTTGGTGGAAACAATAGCTATGTTTCCATCAAAGATGTGAATTAAATGTATGCCCAAAACTGGAATATCGCATAAAAGATGTGTGAATAAAGCACGTTTCCATCCAATGAGTCAAAGAGAACAAAATAATCGTCACTTCCTGATTAACTATCAAAAGTAAAAACAGAATTTAGTGGGGTACAGTAGGACAAGCTGCGAGAATCTTTTGCTTATTTAATAAATTACTTGCGCCACAGAAGACAAATGCCGACACGCAATGAATGCGTGGTGGTATTTGAAGGCGTGAGACGCAGAGCACACAAGCTCTTAACAATTCTGGAGGTAAATAATAATATAAAACTAATATGACATGGTTAAGGCATTTTAGAATGACCAAAACAACATTTCAGATGCTTTACAATGCGCTCAGTATCACATAATCTCTTATAACA
Organism: Danio kyathit; assembly: GCA_903798195.1. Taxonomy (NCBI): domain Eukaryota; kingdom Metazoa; phylum Chordata; class Actinopteri; order Cypriniformes; family Danionidae; genus Danio; species Danio kyathit. The sequence continues at coordinate 17,008,174 of LR812528.1, forward strand.
AAATCAAATGACTTTTTTTAATGCGCATACTGGAATTTGTTTTGATAGAAGTGTTTCAATTGTAGTTTATGAGCATCTTTTCTTATTAAGTAAAACGTTTTTCCTACTCAGTTATGCGCATTTTCAAAATTGATGTGCATCTTGGGGTTTCCATCAACCGTTTTTTATGTGCATATCAAAAATGGGCATAAAAATAGGTGGATAGAAACATGGCTAATGACATCACAGTACCACATGACCAGAGGAAGAAGATCGAACGCCACAGATAACAACTGGTAACAACAACAATGGTGGTTTGCAGAACTGTATTTGGGTAAATTCTAGATAGGATACATGGCTGACTGGAAGTGCGATATGCACATCAATATAGCAGCAATTTTTTTATGACACCGTATAACAATAATTAATAATTTTACAGTACTGTGACGGTTGGGTTTAGGGTTAGTGTAGGGGTAGACGTTAAAAATACAATTTATTGGGTAATTTAATAGATAACAAATAATAGTCGGTACAACTACTGTTTTTACCTTACTGTGACGGTTGGGTTTAGGGTTGGGGTGGGGGCAGACGTTAATAAAATACAAAATAATGAGAAAATTAATCAGTAATACAAATCATTTTCGTTAACTTCCGGCCACAACCATATCTGATCTAGCAACAACCCTGTATTTGTCCTGCAGGCAATGCTAATATTATTAGCACTATTACAATAAAACCTGCTAATGCTATAGCAACTAGAGACTCGTTTACAGTTACATGCGACAGATTTTTAAATCAACTATAGTCTTGTTTGCATCTATACAAAGCGAGCTGAAGAAAGACAGACTATGGCTATTTCTCAATATGCATTCTTCAGCGATCTTGCGTCCTCGTGTTCTCGTGTAACGTCATCATCAACAGCCAACGTTCAGGTCCAATACTCAAGACCGCAAGAACGGAGGATGCGTGAAATTTCCCGGATGTGTTCTTTTTTGATATTGAGGATGCATCAATTCAGACTTGAGCACCGAACTCGCTCGAGAAGTACCAGAAGTCATTGAGACTGGAGGTGGGAAGCGCAGCATTTTATATAGATTTATTATTAAAGTTCAGAGATAAAACTTATTTACCTCAGGAGTTTCCCTAAATGAGACGGTGAATATAAACCATGAAAATCTTAATAAAGGCATACACACATTAAGGGTTTATTTGCTGAAATTCGTATTAAAAATATGTTTTATTTATATTGTGCAACGTATATTTGTAAAGTCTTTATGCATAGTATATCTATTTTGAAAAGGGGAAAAACAATAAATCGTTGTATGAATGCTGTAATGTTTAAAGAATTTTCCATTTAAAATGCGTGAAGGTCATGTGACCATCAGGAAGAACGCAGCATCTCATTTCTCAGAGGACGCTTTCTCGCGGTCTTCCGAGTTCGTTCTTCCGAGGTGACCTGGCAAGACCGGTCTTCACAAGAACGCAAGTCCATTCTCTGCGTTCTTGGAATTGAGAAAGAGCCTGCTCACTAAATTCTTCTGTGATTTTTTCATATTCTGCACATCTGTCTTTATTTACAGCGCCACATATAGGTTTGGCATCCATATTACACCATTTAACCCAGTTTTCCTGTTTCCATCTGGATGCAAACATTTCTTGAAACAATCCATAGATTTATATGAAACTTTAAGCATCCACAAAAGAAAAAAAACATAGTGGACGTAGGCTTAAAGGGCAGAGTTCACACATATTCAAAGGAACCGCACTAATAATCACTGTCATTAATAAAAAGCATCTCTGCTCTCTTAAGCTCTGTAAGTAAACAGCTCATCATTTTTGAAGTATGGTACTCACCACACCGCCATCTGGATTGCGAATATACCCATATCCAATGGTCTTGTCAATAGCAAATCCAAATTCAGAGCGCCGCAGGTGGCCCACAGGAACACCATTGCGGAAAATAGCTTCCAGACCAAACATTGGCACTTTCCTGCAAGAGAAACAAACAACACATCAGTGCTGACCAAACGACGAAACCTAAATAACACGGAGATTGATCATCATTTGCATTTATGCCAGATCTGAAAGGCCTCGTTCAGATATGGTGAGTTGATTTCATCTTTTATCAAGTCAACTTAACTTCTAAAAACTTTGTTTCAATAATGAAATTCCAGAGCAGGCCAGAATGTAGCTCTAAATGTGGAAAATCAAGAAAAATGCTGGACAAACTCAGAACTCTCCTTGAGAAACCTTTTCAGTCAAATGCAAGGTGATGTATTGTGCTATTAGTTTGGCATTTCTGCAATTATTCACTTTCAAGCCAGACGGTAGGTAAATAAATGTCAAAAAACGTGCCAAATACCTGAGGCTATGTGATGACCAGCATATTAGTTTACTGTGTGCTTTGAATTTTATCCCAGAGAAAATGTCCAAGTATATACCTCATTTTTTTACAAGTTAATTATACGCTCATGCTGTTTTACAGATCAAATATACTGATACACATTTTCCAGACTGTTTAAATTATATTACATTCATAGACATAACTTAGAATAGAATTTAACAAAGGGCTTTCTGTGTGCTCAGAAAACTGAGTTAAATTACATGCATAGGTTTTGTTTGTTGAGGCAAGAGTAACAGTCACAAGTTGTAAAGGCTATGCCCTTTTCTAGTAAGTGGATTGGACCAGCAACTCATTTACATTTAAGGAAACACAAAAAATTATGTACTTTTATGATTTAAAAAGTGGTGTTTACAGCAGGATAATATAAATTAAATTCCCTGTTAATCTACCATGATAATATCCTTTACTATACAGTTGAAGTCAGAATTATTAGCCTCTGTTTATTCCCCCCACAATTTTTGTTTAACGGAGAGAAGATTTTTTCCACACATGTCTAATCATAATAGTTTTAATAACTCATCTCTAATAACTGATTTATTTTATCTTTGTCATGATGACAGTAAATGATATTTTACTAGATATTTTTCAAGACACTTCTATACAGCTTAAAGTGACATTTAAAGGCTTAACTAGGTTAATTAGGTTAACTAGGCAGGTTAGGGTAATTAGGCAAGTTACTGTATAATGATGGTTTGTTCTGTAGACTATCGAAAAAAATATAGCTTAAAGGGGCTAATAATTTTGTCTTTAAAATGATTTTTGAAAAATTAAAAACGGCTTTTATCCTAGCCAAAATAAAACGAATAAGATTTTCCCAGAAGAAAAAATATTATCAGACATACTGAGAAAAATTCCTTGCTCTGTTAAACTTAATTTGGGAAATAATTAAAAAAGAAAAAAAAATCAAAGAGGAGCTAATAATTCAGACTTTAACTGTATATGTATATTAAATATTGTATGTACTATACAGTATATGATAGTGATAATGATCATTTTGTTGTCTCTGCTTTGGTGTTTTGTGACTCACTCATCAACTGTAAAGCAAACGATGCGTCTGCGAAGACCCTCTGCCTTTTGGGCCTCCAGTGCCGTCCGTCCCATGAAGGGAATGGAGGTCTTTAGCTTACATGTGAATGCAAGTCCTGCCTCAAGTGGAGTGTCATCAGGACGCAGATCTGCATGCCAATGTCTGTAACCTGACAGAGAGAGAGATGGTTAATAAAAAAAAAACATATATCAAATTAAAAAAGATTCTTAAGTTCTTCAAAAGCTTTTATGGTGTCTTAGAAATATACAAATGTAAACAAAGAAACACTTTTAGAAAGTTTTTGGATAATATATTACATTTAAAAACCTTGTGATCAGTAAAATTGTATTTATTCAGCAAGGGTGCATTACAATAAATCAAAACACATTTCTATTCCTAATAAAAATGATTGTTCTTTTGGATCTTCAATTAATGAAGGAATAAACTTCATCTTAAATATATAAAAACTTTACAAGCAACAATTTTACTGTTCTTTTTAATAAAATAAATGCTTAGTAAGCATTAGAAACTTAAAAAAACAAGTTTTTTTTATTTAAAAAAAAAAGCTTTAATTTAGTGGATCATTGGATTAGTGGTTTAATCTAAATACCTTTTTATTTATTATTTAATAAAACTTTGTAAAATGTCCTTTCAGAAAACAATTTTGTTAAATAAATAAGTAAATTTATACTTTACACTCTTCTTATCATGTCACCATTTCAAACTTTGCCCCACTTAAAAAAAAAAAAAAAAAAAAAAAAAACGAAATAAATTTTACCTAAAATAAACTAAGCAAAAGAAAAGCCTAAAATATACTCATCATAAAATGCATTCATTTTTGTATGATTGGATTTTTGGACACTTTTAATAAGTTAATTTGTCAAAACAGAATTGTTACTTACCAATACAAAAAAAAATAAAACAACAACAAAAACACCTATCCATTGGGCATGGCCGATAGACATCACGATGCTGAACCGGCATCATGACCCTCCGCCCCAACCCCGTCGCAGCAGCAACCCGCTCGCAAAAAAATAGACACTTAGGCCCTGTTTACACTAATACATCTTAGTTTTAAAATTGCATTTTAGAATGAAAGCGATCCACGTCCACACTGGCGTTTCATCTAGCATTTCTGAACAGCCCTCCTTCCACACTATACCGCTTAAAACGCACATCATGTGACCACATACAAACACACACACAAACACACACACAGTCATGCGATGCAGCGTATGAGTGAGTCTGAGCTCCAGCAGTCAGCGGGTGCTTTGAGCACAAAACTCCAGAAAGCAGTGCACGTCGGACAGTTTATCAAGGATGTACCGCCAGATCGCGTCTCACTATAGTTCTTAAAGTGATATTTAATTAATCTTGTCTTCATCTAACAACTCTGGTCTTTTGAATCTATCAGGTAACGTGTCACAGCATCAGTACACTGCTTCAATCTTTCGCTTTCACGCTTGTACTTAGTAATTTTAATGGCGAAAACCTCAGATATTGTTGGTTGGTTGCTGTTGGTTGTGCACCTTTTTTTACCAGCCAAGTTTGTCTACGCCATTATAACGACACAGATCATTCTGCCTATTCATGCCAGAGTCCCGCGGAAAAAGTGATTGACAAGTGGTGACTTGTGTGTAACTTATCTTTATTTCTTTATGATTTGGTTATGGGTAAAACAAAGACCATGAGGGTCAGGTAGTTGAAACGGTAGGCTACAAATAATTAATTCGTTATGAATTAATTAATTGTTCATAAATATTTAATTCACCACCACCTATGACGACGATGCCATCGTCCATCGCGATGTTTCACATTAGACATTGTACGATGCCAAATTGGTCGACATCGCCCAACCCTACTATCCATTATGCAGGAAAGGACTTAATTCTTCATTATACTTAGCCATTCACTCAGGTAGTGCATTTAAACCCAAACCCACATAATCTGACCTACATAGTGAACAAACACTGAAGCTGAGTTGAGTCTCAGGAGTGCAGTGGAAGTGCTGAAGTGTACAGCTCCAGTAATGAGTCTTTATTGTGCCTTTTCTGTCTACTTTTACCTTTAATTCCACAATGCATCAGAGACACCAACCAAACCACAGCACGTCTGAACTATTATCTCCACCTGACCTCCAACAGCATGTGCGCATTTCGGCCAGTGCTGGTGAGTAAAAACTGCTGTGGTTGATGTTTTGCTTAAAGCTGTATTGAAAGAAGCACTGAGAATGAATTATATATGTGGCTCTATTGGACAGATGCACAATGCTGCTTTACGCTTGCAGTCTGAATTGAAATGTATCTCCAGGAGATTTTATAGAACTTTAAAAGATCAATCAAGATCTGCTGAGCAAAACTTTTAGCAAACACTCTATATCAGATGAATCTCAGAGCAAATCAACTGATTCTGAAAGGCGCTAACACGCTAAAAGCACATTTCTCTACTCAGGTTTATTGGAAAAATGTGATTCTACAACTCCTAAAGCATGCTTAGAAGTACAAAACATGTACAATTTGCTGCAAATTTCAACTGAAATCAATATTAGAGATAACAAAATAAGATTCGATTAATTATATTCACTTCCCATATGACTTGACTTGGTCATAATCTTTTAGTTCATCTGTGTATATGGCTTTTCCAACATAGTAAACTTGCTCAGTAGCTTACCTGGTACAGTGTTGCATTTGTGATTTGACTGTGCATATCTGTGCAAATAATAGAATCTTAAACAATTTAATATTTGCACGAGCCTGGGTAGACATTTTTAGTACAACACCTAAAGAAAGAGATCATCAACATTTCAAGATCTGAGATTTATTTAGGAAATATAGGCTTTTGGATATATTTGGCTAAGCCTATTTTGTAAACGACCCTCTTATAGCGGTCCAAAAATCAACTTTTTGGGAAAAAATATCATTGACATTTATCATTGACATTAAGTGACATTTAAAGGCTTAACTAGGTTAATTAGGGTAACTAGGCAGGTTAGGGTAATTAGGCAAGTCATTGTATAACGATGGTTTGTTCTGTAGACTATCGATAAAAAATATAGCTTAAAGGGGCTAATAATATTGACCTTAAAATGGCTTATAAAAAATTTAAAACTGCTTTTAATCTAGCCAAAATAAAACAAATAAGACTTTCTCCAGAAGTAAAAATATTATTAGACATACTGTGAACATTTCATTACTCTGTAAAACATCATTTAGGAGATATTTGAAAAAGAAAAAACTATTCAAAGGGGGGGCTAATAATTCTGGCCTCAACTGTATGTAAAATATGTTCCTCCACATATTTGATAATAGTATCAAGTATTTGATGATTGAAACATTGTATGATGTATGAAACACAAAACTCAACAGCACCACTCAGTGATCAGTTTCATTTTTTATTTCAGAATTGAAACTGGCGACATTCATTGGAGGATAGCGGACAGGCTTTTATTTATTGATTGATTTTTAGATATACCAGTCTCCTCATAGATAAGTGTAGCACTTTGTACAACTTTTCATAGTCAGACTCCATAAACTTTTCATAGTCAGAAGTGGTTAGCATTTGATAGATTTGGATTTCTGCTTTCCAATACATCCCAGCATGGACCAACGTTTATCCTTTTTCTCATTACTTTATTAATATGATTATTTTAATAAGTATTTAATGTTAAAATGATTTTGAATAATGAATGAATAAAGTTAACACATTGTTTAATATAATATAAGAATGTTCAGTGCATTTGCCTGTCTCTTCATAACTCTATTTTCAGGAGCCACCAAACAAGGTCACAGGTCATGGAGACCTCGAGTGGAACAGAAGGGCTTGATGATTGAAAACAACTGTTTTTCTATTTGTATTGCTATGCGTTAATACAGTCTAAATTGATTTTGATATTATTATTATTATGTGTTAATTTTGTTTAAAGTGATTTTACTTTTTATTCAGATAGACTTTGTGTAGTGAAAATATAAATGCCTGAATCTAGACTACACCAGTTTTAACTAGTTTTGATAAAGACGGCTGAGAGTACACTCAGCCTTGGGTAAGAAACAGATTGTACTTTGAGTGTGTTTGTGTGTGTGTTCTATTCGATTGTGGATCCTTTCACAGGTCTGAGGTCAGCTCTAAATAGTGTTGAAGCTGGTGGAACTGCAAACTATCTTCAGTAAACTTAATTTATTTGAATCTCTGGCTCTTCTTCATCTGACAGATTGGTCATTCTTTGGGTTAAAACTGTCAATTATCACAACACATTCCTGTGCAAATTACTTCATCACCTATGGTAATTGTCAATGCATGGTATTCTTAAGTCAGTAGACAATTGATAATACTGATTAAATATTGAATAATGAGATGAAGTCATACCTTTCTCAATGCTCAAAGAGTCAATGGCCCTGTAGCCGGCATTGCAGATGCCATATTTAGCTCCTGCAGCCATGACAGCATTGTAGACAGGCAGACAGGACTCTTTCGGGATGTGAAGCTCCCAGCCCATTTCACCCACAAACGACAGACGCATGGCCCTCACCTACACAAAACAACAGTGAAAAAATATATGAGGGCAGAAAAGATTCCAGAAGGCTTACTGTATACTTCCATACTATAGAATAGGTGAAAAACTGTATGTGAGTAGAGTTGTACTGCATGTGTGAAATAATAGTATACATAAAACAGTAGGCCAGAAGTACCCTAATGACCTGAAGTACTACTTTGGGAAGTGTGCATCTGATGAACACTATCCCATAAGGCCATAGAAGAGAATTTGAGAATGGCAGTGAAGCAACGCAACTGATGTTTAGGTCACATGACAGTGGTGGATATAGCTTGACCAATCCTTTTAAACAGTCGTGAAGCAAGTCATGAAGGTGCCATCTGTATAGTATCCCATTTTGGATGCAGCACATTTGTTAGCACATAAGAAAGAGTGTGTGTAAATGAGTTTATTGCAGCTTATATTATTACAAGACCCTTAAGGATTAATTCCCTGGGGCGTCCTGGGGCGCTGTTTTTCCACATGTCAATGTTTATCAATAGATTACATCAAGATGGACATGAGTAATCTTGACATATTGTACATCAGTTTAAAGCTATAACCCTTGAGCAGTCATTGCAGCTAGTTGTTTTTCAATGGAAAGCTTATAACGAACGTATTTGCTAAATTTTGTGTAAGTTGAAAAGAAAATGCTTATTAGATATGGAGCACATATCATAGTAATAACAGCACACACACACATTCATTGCTGTACATCACGGTTTATTTTGAAAGGTAAGAGTCCACAGAAAAACATTCCATCAAGCACATTCAGTCAACTGACACAATAGTGCTGAATTATGGTTGGTTATTCATTTGTTTATGTCAGCATTTCTGCCGGACACCTGTTTTACCATGCTTTACCATGTTACTTACACGCGAAAACTGCGTCTTTGCAGTAAAAGGCAACTCAATGTCATAGCTTACAGTGTTACAGATAAGATGAGACCACAAACTGAATAAAAAGTCAAAGTTATAGTTACTAAAATCTAAACAAAGCCGAGTGTTTTGACTCTGCATAGGCTGCCATCTGATTCCTACTTCCTACTTAGTTTGACTGATGGAGAATTTAGCCAATGGCTGCATGATACGTTTAATATTAGGGATGCACCGATACCACTTTTTTACAAACCGATACGAGTACAAGTATTTTGATTTGTGTACTCGCCGATACCGATACCGATACTTCATAGATTTGGTTTTAACTAAGTTTATTTGTTCGTTTTTTTGCTTTGTTTTTTGTTTTTTGCCTGTAGCAAGGATGAACACCAAAATCTTTAACAGGAGGCTGTTCCAAGCCAAAAATATACACATTGTTGAAAACCCTGCTAACCCAGACCTTGTCTATTAACGATTAAGCATGGACATTTAAAGGATGAGATATCCTTGCGCTTACATGTGTGCACGACTTCACACATTACACAAGGTGTGTGCAGTGTACATTACCTTATAGAGTCACTGTCATTGCATATTGGGGACGCATAAAACCCTGTTTTGCACCATTCTTTCATATTCATGAGTCCTGCCTTTGATCCGCGGTCAATTAATCAAAAAGTACTAGATGTTTATGGGTGGGTTGCGGTTAATGGCTCATTTTAAAAATCACGCGACCATCATCTCACAATGTTTATTAATAAATAATCTTGTTTTATTAAAATAAAAGTGATTTCGCAATGCAGAGCCACTGACAAAGCCAACTGCAGAAAAACAAAGCAACCATCGTGGCAACCGCAGTGATCTCTTTTTCCGAAGTTCAGCTGTTCTTTTTTGCACTTGATTATTATGCTTTTAATGTTAAAAAAATCAATAATGAATAGACCTCAAAAGTGTATCCTGTGTGTGTGTGTGTGCGTCTTCACTGAAGCCTCTCTCTTCTAAAACCGAAAGTTGTTTATGTCAGGCAATATTTCGGCTTTTAATCGAATGAAAAGTTAATTTAAATAAGCCAATATTTAAAAACTGCAGTAAAGTAACTGTGCCGGGTCTGATCTAATCTCTCTCTCGCTGTCATCCAGACAATGATACGGAGACGCCGCACAAGTCAAGCCGCAAAACGGAGGCTGGTACCAGTTTACAGAATAGCTGAAGCCTTTGCGAAATCTGTCAATATACAGCACTGAAATAATAGGCATAAATGTCTTTGAGCCAAAAAGTCTAGGCTATCTGTGGGATATCTGACGCAATCAGAGCCGATGGTATGTACAGTTTGTGTAGCCTAATAATTATATTAATTCTAATAAAATGAAAACCAAAATCAACAATTCATTGTATTTTTCATTTGATAAAAAATATACGGAAACGAAAAAAATCAAAGGGTGGCTAGTTTGTATTAATTTGTTTTAATATGAATAAAAATATGCTTAGCCTATTTAAGCTTAACGGTTACATACGCTGCCAATAGACAAGCCATTCAAAAATATTATTTTACTGTGTACTGAGTTATAAGGTATATTTTACAATAAAAACTAAATGTAGCATGTCACGCTGTCATTTAAAACATGCAATTCATAACACCCCAGAGCTGTAGGCCTGTGTAGGCTATGCAGTGTGTAAACGTACGGGTATATTCATACTGCGCACCCAGGGCCGGCGCCTCCATATAAAGGCGACGTATAATATATAATAGTGAGGGCGGCAAACGCGCCCCCAACGTACTGACTTTCATCTGCAACATCAACACAATCCCCCCTAAATAAAATATACGGGCCCGTGAAGTTCAGCACTTGTCTTGCCTGTGTATGCTGCTGTCTGCGCGTCAACAGCTGCTGAAAAAGCGCGCGTGACAGCTCAAAGCCGGTATCGATTTAACCACAAGCAAGATCATATCGTTATAAATATTACATTAACGATACTTATCGAAATATTTATACATTTACATGGTGTTTGAGATTGTGTGGTCTGTAAAAGCTGTCTGATCTTTACAGAAGCTGTAAACTGACATGTGCGCAGTGGCCGCAGTGATGCTTAAACTCAGGCGCTTTTATTTAGCCTGTAGTCTTAAGATTTTTTTTTACATATTGTTCCATTTCTTAAAATTTATTTCATTTTTTTATTTATAGTTTATATATAATATGAGTGCTAGCTTGTTTGAGTGCTTAGCTGTGATCATTATGCAAGGATCATATTTCATATTCGGTTTATTCTTCAGTAGCCTAAGCTATAGATTCGTTAATAATGTATTTTATAAACAGATTGTTTAAAAGGACTAAGCTATTAATATATAATACATTAGGCTAATTAATACATTAAGACACTGAAGTCAGGTAGGGCAACAAATTACATCCATAGTGAATTACTGTTCAGCGGTATCGGTGCGTGGTATCGGCCTTTCATGTCCAATACGAGTACAAGTATTTTAACCAAGTATCGACCCGATACCCTGCATCCCTATTTAATATATAAACATCTATTGGTCGGCTGTAGTGTTATTGCAGTCTTTTTGCTGTCACTGGCTCAGCGATCTGTCAATCTTCACGCGATGTACCTGCCCAGTGTTGCCAACTTAGCGACTTTGTCGCTAGATTTAGCGACTTTTCAGACCCCCCTAGCGACAAATTTTCAAAAAAGCGACTAGCGACACATCTAGCGACTTTTTTGTGTTACTGGAGATTTTTATAGACTGTCGTTTGTCCATTACTGTACCGTCCCTACTCTTCTCAACGAGCTGCGGGTGATGCCGCCGGCCCCTCCCCCGCCTTAGAGCACTGACAGGCGGCCAAGTCCTCATACAGCAGCCTCTCCCACCTGCAGCCTGACTGCAGATCACTCCTCTGCGTACCGACGGCAAATGATTTAGCACCGGGAGTGTGAAGGTATCTCCCTTGTACAGTCAAACCGATCTGCTTCTCCTTTATTTTAACAATTTGATTTGACCGTTTATTCTTTTCTTGTTCACAATCAGAGATGTTTTAAGTGAGTTTCAGAACTTGTTTGAGTTTATTATGTCTGGAGCGATTACTGCAAATTACTTATCTATAATGATATACTGTATTCAAACAGCAATCAATTTAGTTAAATTGACATGCTTGCATAAAGCGTAGTGCAAATATAAATACCCCATTTATTTACCATAGGCTGTTAAACGGAAATGGTAGAACGTGATGACGTCAGTAATATGCAAATTAGCGTATGACGTAATCTAGCGACTTTTAGCGACTTTTCGGGCAGAGCTTAGCGCCTTTTCGTTGAAAATAGTTGGCAACAGTGTACCTGCCCCCTGCTGCACAGCAGCTAACAGTTTGAGCTAACGGCAGCGCGGCTAGTAAACAATGAAAATAGATCGTCAAAAGTTTTGTTCTGCTGAAGAGAGTTTTGAGAGATTGTTTTGAAGCGAGAAGAGATTATTTCTGAGAAGAACTGATACTTACATGACCTGGATGAAGAGTACTCTGGTATTTTCTAACGGTGAGTTTTATTACATTGTTTACGTCTCAGTTCTTCTGTGAAGCCTGCTTGTATAAGTGTGAATGTCTCTCCGGTAGCGCTAATCTTTCAGTAATGTTTGGCATTATCATATGTTTGCCATTTATCGAATGGCTGCTGATAGCTAAGCTATCTGTAATAATTATCCTATCAATAAAAGGGCATCAGAGTAAATCATGTTTGCTACTCAAGGGGGGAAATACAGTTGTTTACAATAGAATCCTAATTCTGTTTTTTTTTTTTGGTCACGTAGCTGAATCTGCTGGAGTGGATTACAAGCAGCAGACAGGAGCAAAGTGAGAGAGCATAACAACAACTCTTCTAAGACTTTTTTTGTTGCATATGCACTGGACTATTTTACACAATGTACTTCTTGTGCTCAAATAAATCATTCATAATATACGTTTCTGTCTATTGTTTTACAATTAAAAATTAGTGGTATGTGAAAAGACTAAAAGAGTTGTGTTAGAAACCCCAGTACATGTGTGGTCATCAGACCTCTCCATATACAAAGAGAGGGAGAAAATCACAAGACATTGTCTCAGAAAAATAATTCCAGAAATTTCATTTTGCATGATTTTGACATTAAATTCAAAACATATACTCAGGAGATATGTAGCTTTTGACCTACATATTATGTGTTTGCTCCAGGACTAATTTCACACATTTGTTTATGAAATAATAAAATGTTTAGTGCGGTGCAATTGTTTTTACATTACTTAAGCATGTATAACTTTTTTTTTTTTATTTATAAGATACATGAACTGTGAATGTAGACCAAACTATTCAGCAACTGTAAAGGTTTCAGTTTGGCATGATTGTTTTTGAGAAAGTGCCTCTGACGGTGAGGGAAAGGAGGACACCGATATAGTCTCAGAAAACTTTTTACAGAAATCTCATTTTTCATGCTATCTTCATCGAATTTGAAATATAAACTCATGAGACACTTAAATATCAAGTCATATTTTCTAGGACATTACATGAATGTTTTCCTGTGTTTGTATATGGAAAAACAAATTTTGAACACGATACAATTTTTTTTTCTCATAACTTCATAATGTATAACTTTTTATATTTTTTTAACATATAACTTCCTCTTTTAACACAGTAAAGCTCAAAGTGTCTTCTTTCCAATGATACCCAGTTTGTGTTTGTAGCTTACTGGAGTCAGCAACTGTTACTGTTTAAAGTTAGGTAGGTGTAAATCCCCAAAATTGAGTTTTGTGTGTTTACATAGATGAATATGGCCACTGTACAATCAGTTACAATCACAGTTACAATCTTATTGCCACATTATATCGTAATGATAACATGATATATGCCTTCAGTGATTTCCTCAAGATAAATACCAAAAAAATAGCACAACTGGAATAACTACAGGAGTCGCCATCGTCGATCTCATATTCTGGTAAATTTTGAAGCCCTTGCCCTAAACAAACAGAGCTAAGGGGAAGGAGTAGGTGTACAAAAATAGAATTGGGATTGGGCCATTATGTCATCTGTATAGACTCCCATTTTGGATGCAGCACAAGTGTTATGTATTAGAAAGAGTCAGTGTAATGCAGCTTATTTTATTACAAGCCTCTTGATGATTATTCCAATTAAACATGTAACACCCTTATTGAAAATTATTATAATTTTTTGTTCATTTTTCTCTGAAAGATTACATTTCTCTGTACATTACGATGCAAAAGTGTGGGAAGATTATTTTTTTTGAATTGTCATTAATGTTACATTTACAGATCATTTTTCAAATATTTCTCAAGTAATGTGTAACAGATCAAGGGAAATGTCATACTATTTTCTATCTCCAAGCTTTTAGCTAGGCTGTTCTATTTTATTACTTTAACTACTTGTAGGAATGGGTTTTAACCACAGCGGTTCGAACTGTAGTTCTGCTGAGTGACTAAAAAGTTATCAGTATTGATGGTAAAAAACTACATTCTAGTCGACCATTCTTCTGCAATCTTATACCAAAAACAAAAATAAGGGCAGTATTGATAGCTAAAAATGTGGGAGAGCGTTGTTATTATGTGATTGTATTGTATTGCAATATGGAGCAATTAAGTGTTGACGTTAAATCAAAAGTATTTCACAAATACTTGAAAATGAGACGATTTAATGACAATTATTCTCTATGGTTACAACTGAATTAATTACAAATAACTGTATAAAATGATAAAACAAGAAATGTTAAAAACATATGATATAAATTGTACCTTAGCTTAATGTAAATTTAAAGTTACCAGAGAGAGAGGGAGAGAGACACGGGGAGGGAGAGAGAGACAAAGAGAGCAAGTAGGCCTCAAAGAGCCTGGGAGCAGAGCCAGAGAAGATAACCTCTAGATAAGGAGAGGAGCAGACCAGGGGGCTATTCCATAAAAGTCGTTTAGAAAAGCGGGGATTAAAGTCAAAAGCCTGACTTCAGTGAGCCAAACTAAACATCCACGCTTAATTTGGTTCCATAACAGTAAGTTGAAGATCATTTGATCTAACTAGTCTGAGTTCAGTTTAAATAGTCTAGATAACTGCTCGTGCACGTTTCTGTCGTGAAACCTTAAAGGTCGATCATAGATACATCGATTATGTTTTGTGCTACCATGGCAACTTCGAGAACTGAAAGAGCTCTGAGATGAGACCGCTGTTCACAGCGAGTGAGCCACATTAGTTTTTAGAGTTCAAACATGTAATAATTTAACATAACAATCAAATAATACGGCTTGCAAGAGAGAACGGCTGACAAGAAATTGCAGATCGTCTCAATAGGCGACATATGTAGCAATATATTTTAAAATATAAGCCATTATTTAGGCCTATTAACATTAAATATTTGTCATTATAGTTAGAAATTGTACTTGACCGCGCGCGTGCGAGAGAGAGAGAGAGAGAGAGAGAGAGAGAGAGAGAGAGAGATAGAGAGAGAGAGAGAGAGAGAATGCGCGCTTACTGCCATTTGTTGCTTGCAAGGAAAAGCTTTAATCCATTGCAGCCTCGATGTAACATACAAAATGTGCTAAATGTAAGCACATTAAAATGGCATCAAAGACCCGTGCACACACAAGCGGCGGGATTTTTAATTTGCTCCCGAAACTGCTGCAAATAGCTGCTTTCTCTTTGACACTTGTGTTTCCCGCGCCCCGTGGGAAAATATCTTTACATTAAAGTGAGCGTACTGCACGGCCCGGATCATCTCCCGATTATTCCACTCAGGGTTTGCAGCTTTAAAGTCATTATTTAAGAAATGTAGTCTGTTTCCTTAAATCAGTCAGCACTTTCGTCTCCCCGTGTTGGCGTGGGCTTCCTCCGGGTGCTCTGGTTTCCCCCTCAAATCCAAAGACATGTGGTATAGGTGAATTTGGTAAGCTAAATTGTCTCTAGTGTATGTGTTTCCCAGTGATGTGTTGCAGCTGGAAAGGCGTCCGCTACGTAAATCATATGCTGGATAAGTTGGCGGTTCATCATTACGCTATATATATACACACCCCTCACCCCTCTTTTAAGTTAATATTTTCTACAGAATGCTTTACAATAATATATTTGTGCATATACATTAAATTATTCACTACTAAATCAAAATTTGGAAATAATCTAACAAAAACTAAACTGAAGATCACAGTGCAAAAATTAGTACATCCAAATAAATATGTTGGGGGAAAATGTTAAATACAATTTTAATAACCAAGAAAAAAAAAAAATCAACAGAAACTATATAAAATTTAGTTGAAAAAATCTAAAATATAGTTGAAATGTTGTAGTTTGTATTTGTTTTGTTTGGAATAACTTATATGAATTTAAATATATGGTCACACTTTATTTTGATGGTCCGTTTGTTGAATTTAAGTTACACTGCATATATTTGCCAACTAATTCCATTAGATTATAAGTATACTGCTAGGTAGGGTATATTTAGGTATATATATATTTACTATTAAGTGACTATAAAGTTTGAATCATTATTAAGAGGTTAACTCAATTAAAACGGCATCAAACTATGGCAGGTGAATGTTAACATTACTTTGATTATGCTTGAACTTGACTTAGCCTGAGAGTTAGCCTGCCCCAGACCAGGCTAGTTTCCCAGCATAAGTTGCCAGGGTAACTAAGTTTGAACTATCGTAAATTTGATTTATGAAACCGAATCCGCCATTTATAAACCTGACTTACCAAAATAAGCCTGGCTTTTTCTCTAAGCTTGCTTTATGGAATAGCCCCCAGGAAAGGTATCAGAGCCAAGTTTTGCCAGCTATTTTGTATCTTTCTTGACCATGTGACTAAAGCCCAATTGCTGAGACATTCAAACTGACCAATTAACATGTGACCACATTGTAAAACCCCCAAAGTCCACACACCAGGCCCTGATCTTATCAGTATCTGCCTTTGGAGTCTGGCTGATTTATACTTCTGCGTCAAGCATAAAGCATGGACCTTCTCAGGTGAAAAAGAAATGTTTTGCCATATAAACAAATGCATATGATAATTTAGACCCTTACATACAGTAGTAATTTAAAATGCATTTTATTCTTGTTGTGCAAAGCTGAATTTTCACCATCATAACACCAGTATAGAGTGGAGGAACTATGACGTCACCTTGTAGGCCAATCGGCTGCTAGCATAAAACTGGTTCCCTCGATAAAATCCCTATAGGATTTTCCCATAGGCTTTTCAAAAATTGCAAATAATAAGCTCTGTGTTCAAACACTGTTCATTAAACTTACACGAAAATACAACTTTTAGCACTTTTGGGTCTTTAATGCAAACGCAAGAACTGAAAAGCTAACATTAGGCTATAAACGGACTACAGCCTTCGGGGCGCTCGCTTGTGATGTCAGCATCACCCTGCTACAGACAATTCTTCAAGCTTATTTTTTAGAAATATGATCCATGACAAAGATTTACTCTCTCGGTTTATTACATTATAATCCACGCTATATATTATAAACAAATAAACACACAAAAACACATAGACCTATGTACCTTTTGTATAGTTTTTACGGGGGAAATACATTTTGTTTTGCTTTACGGTTGTTGTAAAAGTTTTAAAACTGTATGTATAAATGTGCCGACATAGTATTATCATAAGACATGTTTAAATAAGTGTATCGCTCGCGTGCATACAGCCCGCTTACCTTAGTAACAGACGACAGAAATGAGATGTGAGGGACAAGTCTAATGTTATATGCCTGCAAGTTCCATTATGTACACAGAACAACATTCAATATTCTTTTTTGTCACCGAGTACAGCGAAAAGCCGCCAACACAATCACATAGGCTATACATTTTAAGAAGGAGTGTAAATATTGCAGTTATGACAGAGTTAAATGTGTTCAGATGAAGAAAAAAACGACGAAAAATCAATTGATCACGTTAAAATGACAGTTAATATGTATGTATTTTTACACATTTATTCGCACGTTTGCGTTACTAAGAGAAGGAAAGAGACCGGCTGCACTGGTATGCAGTATGCCCATAATATCGTTTAATTAAAATAAAGGATCAGCAAATTAATCTGTCTTGGCAGTCTTTACAAGTGAAGGCATTATCTACACACAATATAAATTCCCAATTAGAAAAATACTACAAACTATAAAATCTACTCATGAAAATACTTTAATCACAGACAAATCCAAATGCCCAACGCAAGCAAGCTGCGCTCCGCTCCAGACCAGTTCAGCTCGATGACGTATAATGTCTCCGACACCGCCTGTAGTCCCGTTTAGCACATTGATAGCAACCGTCTTTTTAAAGAAGCGTAACCCATTTAAAAAATCAAGAGTGTGATGTAACTGATGTGTTTTATGTCGTAGAATAAAACGTGAAAGTATCTTGAGTTTGTATTAGCCACGGACCTTATTTAAGCGATTTAACTGAAATCCCATTGAAAAAACCCATTGACTTTGGGACGAGGGAACCGGAACTGCTAAAATGCTATCTCGCTTCCAGGTTTTTGCATACAAATTGACGTCATAGTTCCCCCACTCTATTTAGCATCACGTGATACTTCAGAAATCATTCAAATATATAAAATCATTCTGAACAAAAAGATAAATCCTAGTTTTCAATTAAAATATTCTTTTGCAACATCAAAAATGTGTCTACTTTCACTTTAGATTAAATAAATTATACCTTGCTCAAGAAAAGTACTGTATGAACTTCTTCTGAATCTAAATCTAATTGGCTGCAAGCTTCAAAACAGTAGTAACACCAAATCAGTTTAAACATCTTGTCTTGATTCCAGTACAGCAGTGATACAGTACGTTATAAACAGGATTATTTTCCATAAAGCGAGTGAGAAAACACCGTGACAAATGAGGTGAGCACAGTTTCTGAGGATCGTGCCATCTGTCAAGCCTCGACTACCTCCAGCTGCCTTCATCTTTCAGAAAAAAAGCAAAATCGTTCATTAAACTGGCCCGAGGTACCTGCATCTCTCTCTTACCGAACACACATTAACATCCAACCAGAGAGAATCAACAGCCTTAAACAACAGCACAACACAGCAGATAATAGTCTGGCCGCTTTCCAGAACCTGCATCAGTAACACACGTGCGCTTTTTTTTTTCCAATGTGTGTTTGCACTGAACAGAAAAGAGAGCTTAATTGTGCCAGTCCTAAGGGCTTGAAATCAATCTGGCAGGCCTGGGATCATGGGAAGGGCACCATTATCAGCCAGCTACAAGCACTGCGCTCTCCACTGTAACCTGCAGGGAGATACAGTGAGCGTGCCGAGCGTTTCTGGCCAACAGTTGTTGCTGAATCCGAGACACTGTTTCAACAGCTTGAGACCCGGTTACACACACTCCACGAGTCTCAGCCTCAGAAAGCTCGCGTGCAGACAGTTTGTGCACTGCCTGATGCATATTCAGCCAAAAGCTGGCAAGGTTATAATCTGATAAGCTGGCTTTGTGCAGTTTCTGCGAGTTAGAGTGTACTTTTTTATCAGTTCGGCAGAAGTTGAAATGTTTCCAGCAGCTCTTCTAGGAAAAGCCAGAAAATGGATTTGATGTTTACAAAGTTCATGACATCAAATCTTTATATATTTGTTAGTTAATAAGAATTTTTTCCCATGTTTTTGAAACTGGTCTCTGCTCACAAAGGAAAAAAATAATAGCATATGCAATATACAGTACGTATCGCTGGTGTGTGTGATAAATTACAATTATTTTTATGCATTGGTTGTTTATCTAAATTTGACCAATCAGATGACCATATCAGATAACAACACACAAAAAAAAATGCTGGGTTCCACACAATTCCTTCATATTGTTCTAACAAGTTAACTTAATTTTTTTAAAATAAATTTAAGTGGATTGAACAAAAATCAATTAAGTTGTCTAAAAAAAAAAACGTAAGAATTGTGTTGTTTTAGCTCAGTTTGAACAAGCAGCAAAAGTTATTTTTTGAGTGCATCTTTATCCCCACCTTCCCAGTAGGTGCTGTTCTGCTATTGTATAGAGTGGTTCAAAGGCGATCCCATATCTAAACATAAATTGTAATGACAGGAGACAAGAGAAGAATATGGCAACAGCCAATCAGATGTAGAATATTTGCTAAAAATAAATAAATGTTTGCAGCTTGTTTTTAGTCTGAAATACAATTAATTAGATCCGAAAAATATATTTTACCTGTTTATATTAAAATCATTACATAAATAAACGATTAAAATACATGGCTAATAAATAGCAGTTTTATAGGGAAATGTTATATCGTAAGTAGGGCCGGACAGAATCTGCGGAGATTTTTTGCTATTTCTGTGGATAATTTTGTAAAATATCTGCGGATTTATGCGGAATGATTTTGGGAGTATCATTACTAAAACCTTAATATATGAAATAAAAAATTAATACATTTTTAACGTTTATTTAATGTTTACAATGCAAATCCAATTAGGTCCACTCTTTGGTAAACAAAGCAAGACTCTCATATAATATCTCTACTAAAAGACAGAAAATATTACTTTACAAACTGTATTGTAAATAATCAAATGAAAATTTTCATATTATTATTATTATTATTATTATTATTATTATTATTATAAAAAATCACAATAATATTGCTGAAATTAATTTAAAAACTGAAAAAATATCATTTTTACACACATTTACATAAGTAAATATATACATAGACTCAATGATGGGCTGAAAATCTGCAGATTTCAGTGCACACAGGTTCCGTGTGGGCCTAATCATAAGAAATATCATTATCGCAATTCTCAACAACAATATCACATATCGCATATTTTACCAGTATCATGCAACTCTAGAATTTGAATGTCTACAACATGGCTAGAGTGGAGTGAGTAACCCTGTGACCCCCATGTGGTTTTGCAAGTATAAAATTATTACAATTAAATAACAAAACAAATAATAGTCATGTACGATGGATTTTACTGTGAATAAACTTTGTATATATGTACTACTTTTTCTAAAGTGAAATTTAAACACTTTCCAGGTGCATTTTCAAACTTTTATAGCATTTAACAAGTTAATAACCAAGCAAATTACATATTTCCATACATATGCATGTGTGATCACATTATATCAGATGCTACAGTATTTGCTATTCTATAGTATAGTATAGTATAGCACAATATAGTACAGTAGAGTAGTATTGTGTAGTAATAGTGTCAGTAATAGTGTTCTATTATAGGAAGATTTGTGATGGCATGTTCGCCCCCAGCCTAAAACTACACGATAGAGCAATGGAGTGCAGGGGGCGTTTCATTGATGGATCTGACAGCCTTGAAGGTTGTAGATATTAATTCCTTAAATTAACTCTCATGTGCTCTAAATAGAAAAGAAGAGTCTGTATTTAGTGAATCAGACTTTATGAACCAAACTGATAAATGAATATTCAATGGAAGGCTGTTGTGGTGAGTGGCCGGTGAAAAGATTTTACCCCTACTGGATTATTAGTGAATGTGCATCAGACAGGGCAGGTAATAATATAAAATAACAATAAATAAGTGAATAAATATAGATCAAGTGGCGTCCCCTTCATGTAATTAAAATGCACCCTAAAGATATGTCATGCTGACGCTGGGACCGCCTGAAGACAAAAATTTTTAGGCATTAACCTAGTTAATTATTGAGTAATTACTTTAAGTATGACATTCATTGCTTTATGTAGACCATAGTGTCTTGTGGGCACCATCAAACATGGAGATTTGCACAAATCTGTCAATCACTTTCCATCTTGACCAACAGTGAGAGTTTGGGGGCGTGGCTACTGTAACAGGATGCATGGAGGGGGGTGTGGCCAGCTTGTAGCAAAACAGATATTTGATGGAATGTTCAGTTTCATTTAAAGCATCAAAATGTATGTTTTTCTCTAAGCTAAACTCAATTTTTTTCCATATTATAGTTTAAAAAAATTGTAAAATACAGTAAAGATAAAGAAATTTCACTAGTTGACATTTTTGTTTTCATACCAGTGCCTAGTCAGGTATAAACCTATGGCTATGAAGAAAATGAATCTAATGTAAGACCTCATTTATGCATAAATGTACAATGGTGCCAGATTCTAGAGACTGTGTAAACTACAACACTTTAAAAACGCCTCCGTATTTTCTCTCTATTATAAATTAGCACTTTGCGAGGTGTAAAGGAGACAAAGCATAATGGGGTGAGGTGCAGCGAGCGGAGATAAAAGTGGATGACATCAGTCAGCAGAGTGTGCGTGTCTGTTAGTCACAAGAGTGGCAGTAAACCATCTGTCTTGTATGCATAAAGGCACATATGCACGCACACACAATACATGCTCACACGTACCCACGTGCACACACACACACACACAGAGCGAGAGTGAGTGAGAGAGAGTGAGACAGAGAGGTGTACAATTTATTTAAAAGTTTATTTAATGCCATTTTGACTTCTATTCTATAAATTCAAAGTAAATAGAATCATGCTAACGTCATGCTAATTCATATTGGAATCATGCTACATGCTAATTCATGCTAGAAACATGCTAACAACATGCTAATTCATGTTGGAATCATGCTAACAACATGCTAATTCATGTTGGAATCATGCTAACAACATGCTAATCAATGTTAAAAAAATGCTAGCAGCATGCTAATTCATGCTAGAAACGTGCTAACAACATGCTAATTTTTGTTTGAATCATGCTAACAACATGCTAATCAATGTTAGAAACATGCTAATAGCCAGAGTTGGATGTAACGCGTTCCACAGTATGCACTGCTGTATTCTAATTGCATTTTTGAGGAACACAGTAATGTAATGAATTACATTTTACATTTGTATAATTTGATTACAATTACTAAAGTCAATGTAATTGCGTTACTTAGGTTACATATATACTATTTAGAAGAAACAAATGCTTCTTTTAAATCACGTTTTCCTTTGCAATTTCAGTTAATAAGCATGTGCTTTTACATTTCTTGAGAACGCAAGCTGAAACAGCTGCTGTCGAGAGTGGTTTCTTCTTCAAGTGGAAATACAGACGTTACTTAGATTTCATTGAGCATAAAACAAAAATATTGCTGTGAAATGCAGTCTATGTCCAGTCTCTAAAGAACTTTCGACTGCTTTTTAAGCAACTTATTTAAGCACTTGAACAGAAAGCATTCTAAGACAATACTCGTCACCAAGGAGGACAGCGGCGCCCAAAAAGCGCCCCAACTCAGCCTAAACAGGCTAAATTGGATTTTTGTGCAGGATCTGGAGTGAAGGTATCTTCTGAATGTGAAGAGAAGTAGCTGCTTATGGGATCGTTTACATATCGCCTCTTTTGCGCATACACATATTGGGAGCGCATATTGCACGTGCTCGCATTTCTCAGGAGGTATCCAGTTTTCTTCATGTCCCTCTTTTGTGTTTGGAACAAGTGAATGACGAGAGAATGTTAAGATTTGAGCGATCTATCTCTTTATCTCTTTTGAATTTGTCAAGCTGCTGTGATCAACCCATTGTAATGTGTTGATGTGATGTGTATTTAATGTAATATGAATATTAAATTACTGGAGGAGCTGCAGTATATTTTGTATTTTTATGTATATTTTATATGTTTTAAAAGTAACTTCAAAGTAAAGTAATTAGTAATGTAATCCGATTACAATTTTCGAGTCATTTGTAATCCATTACCTTTTAAAAGTAACTTTCCCAACACTGCTAATAACATACTAATTCGTGCTACAATCACGCTAGTTACCTGCTAAGTCATACTAGAACAACATGCTAATTTATGTTAGAAACATACTAATTCATGTTGGAATCATGCTAACATGCTAGAATTATTCTAACAACATGCTAATTCATGCTACAATCATGCTACAATCATGCTAATTCATGCTAGAATCACGCTGTTACCAACCACAGACACAGGGATCAACTTCAGTCTTTTAAGTGTTAACATTGTTGACTGCAGGGATCTTAAACATTTTTTTAGCCAACTTGATACTTTTACAAACTTAATGAACAAGAGGCTTTCTCAAGCCATCATACAGTTTATCCTCAAAATTTAATATCTAGTTCTGCAGTTATATCTTAAAAAAAAAAAAACTAAAATCAAGTTAAAATCGCAAGATATAATCTCTGAATTGGTAAACAGGTATAAATTTTATATATCACAATTCTAAACTGTATTTACAGAATTGTGATACAAACTCCTAAACTTAATATACTAGAAAAAATGAGAGAATAATGTTTTTTTTTCTAATTATTGTAAGAATTGTTTTTTGCATCTTGCTATTCTGTTAGTAAAATCTGATTTATGAAATAAAAGTAATAAGTTAAAGGGATAGTTCACCCAAAAATTAAAATTCTGATATTGTTCATTAAGCCTTCACTTGTTTAAAACCTGTTTGAGTTTCTTTCAACTGTTAAACACAACATATATTTTGACTGGAAACCTGTAACCATTGACCTCCACAGTATTTATTTGACTACTATGGAAGTCAATGGTTACAGGTTTTCAGCTTTCTTCAAAACATCTTCTTTAGTGTTCAAAACAAGAAAGAAACTCAAAAAAATTTATAACCACTAAATAGTGTGAGTAAATATACTAAGTCAGGGTATTTGCAAGGTAATTTTAATACCTTTTTAAGACTTTTTAAAGACCTCAGAATATTTTAAGGCCTCGTCAACACTTCAAGTTCTAATCAGCATCAAACCTTTAACTTAATAAACAGTTGTTAATAAACTGTTGTAGTTAAATAAATCAATGGAGCACAACTATGCAACAGAACTCAGATAAGTTCGGAAGAAACAAAGCTTGAAAGAAAAATTACATGGTTGTTTTCAGCGACAGGCTTCAGCCACTTTTTAAACTCGTCTTTCTCCAACCAGAGGTACACAAACTTACATTTTCCCAGTTTGCTGTCTGTTTCGCTCTATAGTTTTTGCTACATGTGAAGAGCATCACATCACCTTCCCGCGTTTGTCGCAAATTACGTGTCATCCCACGGACGGACGGAGGAGCTTGGCTGGACGCACTCCGGCCCGAACCAATCACATGGATCGAGCGTGCCATTGTTAATATTAGGAGGAAAATAAATATATTTATGCTTTTTTGAAGTCAAACACTTTGGACAACGCTTGAACAAAATTTAAGCCCTCGTAAAAACGCGATTAAGACTTTTTAATAACTTTTAAGGGCCTTAATTTTCTCATAATTGATTTATCAATCTTTAATACTTTTTAAGACCCCGCAGACACCCTGATAAGTACACTTTCATTTTGGGGGGAACTATCCCTTTTCCCTTTACCCATTTAAATTTTTTTTTTGCAAGAATACATCAACATCTATGTGTGCTGATTGCTCAATATACTCATTTGTTAGCAAAGAAATTGACAATATAGTAAGAGTTGATGTAAAACCTGTCCAAGTCAGCGCTCCTCAACAAGGCTCAAGATTTTCAGCAATCCTTCAGCATGAAAACATGAGCTGAATTTTTGGCTGAAAAAATAACTAAAAGCTTCTGAATAATAACAGTGAGGCTTTGCTTGAGCATGATCCGCTGTGTCTGAAAGCACTGGGACTGCAGGGAGAAGGAGAGAGGGCTTTACCTGGTGTCCAGCGGCGCTCACGATCCTGTGTGTGGAGAAGGGAAACGCTTCATTGCTGAGCTCTGAATCCAGCACCTCCTGCAGCAGCTCACGACTATCAACACACAAATCACACACTTTACTGACACTTCACCAAAATCAATACTTCAATCAACTTTATACCAATTATACAAGTTCAAAATGTCCCAAGAAGTGTTCAGAAATTCAATTCAATTGATTAATTAGCAGTACTAAAATAAATACATGTTTCCTCACCCGCTTCGAATGTTATCACTTAATTGAATGGGTGTTATCAGCTGATAGATATGGGCCAGTAGGGGCCTTCTGCATCTAGTAGGCTCAGAAGGCTGTTATCATCCATCCACATGGTTAAATCAGCTATAGTAATAGAGAAGGCTCCAGATCTTGATCTGTTTTTACGATACTGTGACCATTGGGTTTAAGGGTTGGGGTAGGGGTAGACGTTAATAAAATACAATAATGGGAAATTTAATAAATAAAATAAATAATTATCGTGATTAATCAGCTATACTAATAGAGAAAACTCCAGATCCAGATCTGTTTTTATGATACTGTGACGGTTTGGTTAGTAGACGTTAATAAAATACAATTGATCGGAAATGTAATAAATAATATAAATAATTCTGGGCAGCATGGTGGTGCAGTGGGTAGCGCTCTTGCCTACAGTAAGAAGGTCGCTGGTTCGAGCCTCGGCTGGGTCAGTTGGCATTTCTGTGTGGAGTTTGCATGTTCTCCCCGTGTTCGCGTGGGTTTCCTCTGGGTGCTCCCCCACAGTCCAAAGACATGCGCTATAGGTGAATTGGGTAAGCTAAATTGTCCGTAGTGTATGTGTGGGAATGGAAGTGTATGGGTGTTTCCCAGTGATGGGTTGCAGCTGGAAGAGCATCCGCTGCGAAAAACATATGCCGGATAAGTTCATTCCGCTGTGGCGACCCCTGATTAATAAAGGGACTAAGCCAAAAAGAAAATGATTGAATTAATAAATAAATCATGTTAACTTCCGGCCGCAGCCAGATTTATAGCTGATTAACCACGTAGATTGATGATAACAGCCTTCTGAGCCTACCAGAAGGTGCAGAAGACCCCTACTGGCCCATATCTATCAGCTGATAACGCCCATTCAATCGACTGATAACATTCGAATCAGCTGGTTTCCTCCAATTGACCAAAATCAATTCTCAAGAAAACAGCTTTATACTTATAATAAAGTACAAGTTCAAATGCTCACACGAAGCATTTTCATAAAAAGTGTTCAGAAATTCAATTCAATTAAAATTGTGCAATTACATTTAATTTGAACAATATAAAAAAAAATAAAAAAAAATAAAGCATTTAAACACTTAGGCCCTAATTCTATTTTTGTATCCCTTCCCCTTGGCCCTTAAAACCAAGTGTGAAGGGCTTCAAAATTTACCCCTAAGAAATGGGACACCACTACAGCACCTGCACACGTCATCGTATGTCATCGTGATCTCTTGCATCATCGTGAAATCAGAAATCAGATGATGGCGACTGCTGTAGTTATTCCAGTTGTGTTATGTTTTGGTATTTTATCTTTAGCAAATCACTGAAGGCATATATTATAACGATATAATGTGGCAATAAGATCTTAACTATACTGTTCATTTACACAGTGGCCATATTCATCTATGTAAACA
Source organism: Danio kyathit (assembly GCA_903798195.1). NCBI lineage: Eukaryota > Metazoa > Chordata > Actinopteri > Cypriniformes > Danionidae > Danio > Danio kyathit. Next base: position 17,035,238 of record LR812528.1, read on the forward strand.
CAACAAAAACAACATTAACAGTATACAATTCACAGTATACAAATACAACTCATTCCCAGCCACTGGACTTTTCTGACAGGGTATTTGAGTGTCATTGAGTGTCAGAATGTTGTGGGACTAATACTGTATAGAGGAGTTATTATTAGGGATTATAGAAAGCAAAATTTAGTGTTTTTATTTTAGCGTTTTTTTAAGCATGACGGCAAAACACAAACGCGGTTATGAATATACTAAAGCATATGATTGTTTGTTGTAAAAATTTGTAATAATGACAAAAAAATACGGATTTGTGGATCTCTTTACTTTCGGGTTTAACTATCCTGCTGTTGTGGCTGGTGTATTCTGGGAAATTTTCTCACCCCTTGGTTTCGAGTGTGGTCTCTTTCGAAGGCTATCTACCCCTTCCCCTTAGCCCTACGCCTTCAAGCTAAAGAAAATTGGGACACCACTACCCCTTCACAGGAGCGCGCAAAACGAAGGGTAGGGGTAAGGGGAAGGGCTAAGGGGTAGATTTGGGATTGGGCCTTAAGCTCTCTTGCGTACCTACTGTAATGCTGCAATTTACTTCTATAAATAGCATACTTAAAAATTAAATAGAATAAAGATGAATAACAAGCAAAACTAAAATAAATATAGTTGCCTTCTATGAACATTTATTTATATTAAATAAATAAAATAAAATAAAATAAGATTTAGATTTAGTAATGTGTGAAACTGAAAGACAGTTTCTTTAAAAAGCATTTGTACAATTAGCCAACACACACATTTTAAAATATTGTATTATTTTCAACACATTTTGCAAACAAAACATTTCATAAAAGACATTTAAAATTACATTAGTTTTATGGAAATATTTAAAAAATAAAAAAAGTTCAAACCAATAATTAGTTAAAATAACTAAAACATAAAAAAACATTTACTGAAATGTCGCTAAATGACACAAATATATAAAAATCACAAAAGACAAAATAAAAGGCAGAAAATGTAAAAAAGCATACAAAACTCATAAAAGTCTCATAAAAGCATAATACCATGTGAGCTTTGCTTATAATCTTCACATACTGTTTATGGAGTCCAGGAAAATGAGTCTGTTTCACCACTTAAACTCTTCTTTCCTTTTGACCAGGTCAGCCATCAGTCTCTCCATCACCATTTCTCTCTATCAGACCTTTCTATTTTCAACCTACAGCCCTCGTCTGACCTGCTCTTTTCCAGAGAGTGTGTGTGTGCTTGTGCATGTACCTTACATTCATAACATTGTCGGGACCAGAAATCCCAATAACAGGCACTACAGATGTAAATTAGCTTTACAGCTAACTCTGGCACAACATGTCATGTTGTACATTGTCCCCGTATAAAAAAACAAAATAATAAAATAAGGAAACAGGCCCATAAACCACATATGAAGTATTGTGAGAATGTTACAATACATAATGTAAAAGATTGGGGTTGGGGGACAACATAAAGTATAAGTCTACAGTATAAAAATCATTATATTTACGAGAAGACCCCATAAAGGTATCTGTACTAGTGTGTGTACTGGTTTATATAGTTTATGAGGACACAAAATTGTATAAGGACATGGGTATGTCCTACAGTAGTTGTACTCTATAAGGTGGTTTATGAGGACACACTTTGTTTTCATCTGAATTCAAAATCACATTGAAATTTTGCCACATAATTCCTGTGAGGGTTTGTTTCGTGGGTATGGCCATTCACACAAAGCATGATAACTACACACACAAAAAATTAATAATAAAGACTAAAGTTAGGAGTTCTAAAAATTGTTCTGAATGTAAAACAGCAACAGAATTCAGAACACAACCAGATATAATGATAAAGATGGTGAGAAACTATATTGTTGTGATCAATTTCAGACCAATTTTTTTTCTCAGATATAAAATGAGGAAACACTGACAGCCAGTCAGAATCCATTGATATATAAAGGGCTTGCACAATTAAAAGAGACCTCATTAAGAATTATAAAAGGTAATTTTTGTGGTTTTGGGGGTCTCTAACAACTGGTTGATATGGTCAAAAAAACATCTTTACTGTATTGTATTATAATAAGCATTTATTTTTACCTAATTATCCCAACGACTTTGTTTAGCGAACCCTTCCTTTGCATGATGCTAATCTGTGGTTCAATGACCCAGTCTGTTGTGATTGGTTGACTATGTTCAGATGCGTATTGGGAGTTCAGAAACGCTTTTAATCAATAAAAGAAACATCACCTTGCATTGTTCACATGATTTTAGAAGCCATATGTGAATACACCCATTAAGAGTTAACCAGAGAGAAGACGCCTCATTTATGACAATGTTTTGTGTCGATGTCAACATGAAGTGGCTAAAGATTTGAAACCAAGACGATTCATATAAATGACTTTGAATTGACTTTTTTTTTTTTGGAAAATCAATAGTTTTAAACACTGCACTTTCAGATTAACCCTCAGCTGGATGTTTTTATCCACTTAGAGCTGTGTTATACAATGCATGGAAGGTAATTTACAAAAACCCATAATACAAGGCTTTAAAGCTACAGACGACATTTTGGAGAAACTCTGCTTGTTGATGTTAATCCTTTCAACTTTTATTTAAAGCTATGTGGGAATATAAATTAATATAATCGAATTCCAAATTAACAATATATATATATATATCTGAAAAGTTATATTTTTTGGTTTTTAGTTATCTCATTTCATTCAATTTCATTGCTAGGTTGTGACAGATATTAAAACATGTTGCTTTCTGAGCACTGGCTGTGCCAAAGTGATGCAAATGCTACGGGCAGGGTCTCAACGAGGCAACTGAGGGAGCACTGCCTTTGTCTTAGTGTGATATTTTCAGGCCAAACAAACCCTTTTGTTGATAAACTTGTGTGGTCAGTGGCTTGGCAAGTTTATTCACCTACCTACCTACTTCATTAACATGCTTTGTTTAGCCATCTCCACCTAGCCAATCCTCTCCTCTTAAAAACATATTATAGACAGGACATCTCTGTCTCAATTTAGACTTGCTGCAGACTTTACAGACAACTCTTGTCACTGTAAAAGACTCCTGTAGGCTCTTGCAGACCCATGGACTTCTTAAAGACAATATTCAAATGCGGTTTCTGAAGTATTGATAAAATGCATTACTTTTATAGTTCATGTATAAGATTGAAATTTAAGATTTATAAATTAAAAATTTCTTCCTTTTTTTTTTGAGAAATAACACCATCAACTAAAAATTCAAGCACTTTCAAGGACCTAAAACCCAAAAAGTATAGGTAACTCAAACCATTTGCGGAAACCGATTGCAACAAATCATTTAAGTTCAAACACTAATCCTAATAAGTACTGTGAACTTAATCCATTTGAGTAAATGAAGCAATTTGAGCAACTCAAACCATTTGCGGAAACCGATTGCAACAAACCATGTGAGATAAAAAAAAACTAATCTATATGAGTACTGTGAACTTACTCCATTTACTGTAAGGGCTTACTCACACTATGCTATCCGAACCTTGCCCAGGCACGTTTCCCGGATTGTTTGAGAAGTGTGAGTGCTCTGAATAGGGCTCAGGCACGGTACACTTGGGTGGCCCTGGCCCGGTTGGAAGAGGTGGGCCAGAGCACGGTTCACTTGGGCTCAGGCGCGGTACGCTTACAGTGTGAGTGCAAGCGTGCCAGAGCCCAAAAGTGAAAGCGAGACGTGACTTTTAAGGGACTGTTTCATATGGATTAATTAATCATTCGTACTGTTCAATGAACACAAACTGTCGTAGATTATTAAAGACGCAAACCCCTCACTGCACGTCAGCTGCGCCTTCAGCAAACTTCCTAATTCCTGCAGCAGGAGGACTTTAAGATTGTTTATGAGCATCAAAAGTGGCTGATCTGTTCAGCGAAATATTAGACTGCATGTCACCACATATCAAACAACTTAAACGTAAAGAAACATCCACTGTGCTGAGCGAGAGCGCTTACTGAGCAGCGCGTCATCGATGACGGAAGCGCGCCCAAGCCCGAATGTAATGTGAGTGCGGGCCGTCGGGGGAAACGGGAGGGGTTTGGCCCGATTCAAGGCAACTGTACATAGTGTGAGAACGGCCTAAGTTGAAGTAATGAGGTCTTTAATTAATTCATTACCTTCAACACTAAGTTCAAAACTCTTTTCAAATGAGTGGAATTAACTTCAGTAAATTTTGAGTTAACTACACTCATCTCATTTGATAAAGTTGACTGTTGGGTTTTACAGTGTATGTTTGTTTTTAACTACTTTCCAGGCCTTAAATTTATATGTCTGAAAATCAAGCACTTTCAAGTACTTTCCAAAAGCGTAGGAATCCTGTAATAAGCATGTTTACAGTGTAAAATACTTTTGTCTCATACACTTATACAAGTATGTGTGTGTGTGTGCACGTGCATGTTTGTATGTGTGTGATGGACTTGCTCTGTCTGCATCATTTGGGCTGACAGGAACAGCTTGGCCTGTTTTGCATTAGCATGTGTGTTAACAAAAGCAGGAGGAGGCCTGACGGATGTTTGCTTCAGAACAAGAGTGTGTGCTCGGCCTCACAGTACAGAGATCATCGAGAAACACACATTGAAGAACATGACATCTGTGTGGGCAGAAAGATCAGAGCAGAAACAGGGCTGAAAAAGGTGAAGGAGGAGGAAAAGAGTGAGTGGAGAGATGGAAATGATGGAGGTGCAGTGCCATGTTTCTGAGAGACCACATCATTTATGCTTGTATGGGTGCACGTGTGTGGTGTATGTGAGAGTGGGTTGTGTGCATGTCTGCGTGTGCTGTTTGCATATGTGTGTGTGTGCGTGCTGTGTGTGTCTGTGTTGTGGATGTGTCATGTACTGTATGCATATCTGTGTGTGTATCTCTGTACAGTATGTGTGCATTCTGTATATATGTGTGTGTGTGTGTGTACTGTGTCTGTGTTGTGTATACATCACTGTAAAGTGTGATTTTTATGTTGTGTGTGCATTTGTCTGTGCTCCCTCAGGTGGGTGTGTTGTGTGTATGCGTACATTCTGTATGTACGTGTGTGTTAGCATCTCTGTAGTGTGATTTTTGCATGTCGCATGTGTGTTGTGTGCGCATTTGTCTGTGCTGTGTGTTGAGTGACTGTCTGTTGTGTGCATGCTGTGTGTGTCTGTTGTGTAAGTGTGTGTGCTTTTTGTGTCTGTGTTGTGCATGTGTGTCATGTACTGTATGCAAATCTGTGTATCTCTGTAAGGTATGTGAGTGTGTATGTTGTGTGTATGTGTACATTCTGTATGTGTGTGCGTTGTGTTTGTGTTGTGTGTGCATCTCTTTACAGTGGGATTTGTGTGTTGTATGTGCTGAGTGTATGTGTGTGCATTTGTCTGTGCTGAGTGTGTTGTGTGTCGTGTAAGCATGTCTGTATACGTGTTGTATATTTTACAGTATGTGTGCTGTGTGTGTTATGTGTTGTGTTTGTGTATCTCTGTACAGTATGTTTGTGTGTAGTGTGAGTGTGTTGTATGTGTGTATGATTGAGGCAAGTCTCCTCCTCTCCTCCCACTCAACCATCAGTCTGTTCACTGAACCACAGAGGCCAACAACCACTCTAATTATACAGTGCCTGTGTGTGTGTGTGTGTCTGAATCTCATTAGATGCTCTGCCTTTCCTTTAGCACTGTCAGTTAAGCAAGGATCAGATATAGTCTTAATGAAATCACTTTTCACCACAGAGCACAAATGAGGAGAAGTGAAGCGAGGCACTCAACCAAAACAAGTTGAAAATCTTGATGCGAACAAAATGTACTAATTAATATCGAGCCATTTTTTATTCAGAAATGAAAATGGTTTAGGGCCATAGACTGACAGCCAGACAGTCATACAGAAAGAAAGATATAGTTCAATCTTCATCATTTTGTTTAATAAAACAATCAAGGCACATGTTTCATTATTTTGTGGAAACAAAATCAGAATTAGACAACATCAATGATTGTAGTAAGATGAAAGATTACCACTAAATTTCTGAAGGTTCCAGCAATCAGAAAAAATGAGTAGCAATTGTAAATGACTTCAGGACGTACAGTATGTGGCCACAGGCATAACTAGTCTCTCATAGACATCAGTAGTCTCACACAAACACTAGACTCACGCAGACTAGTCTCTCTCTCTGCTCTGATCTTCTTCAGTCTCTTTCACAGTTAACTACTGTAAGGCCCAATTCCAATTCTACCCCTTAGCCCTTCCTCGTACCCCTACCCCTCAAGTTTTGCTATGGTTACGCCATCCGTCCACACTACATCTGGGTTTTCGAGCACCGAAAACGAAGCGTTTTGAAAATGCTGGAGAGGCCGTTTTCATTCTAAAATGCTGCTGCTCCGTGTTAGTGTGGATGGGGGAAAACGGAGACATCTGAAAACTGAGGCGAGGCTGCAGACATTCGCCTCTCTGATTGGGGCTTTTTCTTCAGTGTTAAGTAGCCTACACAGAGTTCAGTCCTGCATCCTCTCCTTGTAAGTTCAGACTTCGCAAGTTTGATATGGAAAACAAACTCCCGAGGACACGTCGGGAAAATCTTCAAAGGGAACAGTGTACTGTATAACCTCATTCACATCTCCCTGGCGATGTTGTTTCCCTTTCTTAACAATAAAATGAAGATATGATATAAGGAACTGCCTATTTTCATTTTGATATTACTTAACAGATGCCAAAATGTTGAGGCATCATTTAACTGCATATTTATATGTGTGCCCGTAGCTGAAGAATTGCCCTTATTGAGCGTCATCTTCACTGTATGCATATTTATAACAAAACAGAACAGACTCCTTTCATTTTCATTGAAAATATGAAACATACCCTCTCTTTTGCTGAATACCAGTTTTAATAATCAATAATGGCCATTATAAAAGTATAAAGTACAATAAGTTTATACATTATAGCAAATAAATGCAAGCAACTAGACAAATGTGCAGAATCAGTCTACGTGGTTACATTAAATAATATATTAACCTAACTTATCTTTGCGCACAGCCAAAACACGTTACCTAAGAACAAGTAATAGATTCAAAAGTAGGGGAATATGTTGTTAGATATAGACAACAAGATTAATTAAAAATCACGCTTAACAAATATAGTGAGATTAGATCCAGCGGCAGATCCTTTGATGAACAGTCCAACGTGCATTGCTCTCATATGGGTAGATGTGCTAAAAGCACGCTGCAGTGCATGCCAGAGTGTGCGGTCACGTGATGTGCGTTTCCAGCGGTGTAGTGTGGACGAAGAGTTGTTCAGAAATGCTGGTATAATGTTAATGTTCTTTTTGTGTGTTTACATACAGTATGTGTCAAATATGGCCATGGTGTAAATGCACAGTAAAGTTACGATCTTATTGCCACATTATATCGTTATGATAACATGATATATGCCTTCAGTGATTTGCCGAAGATAAAATACCAAAAGAAAATGTAACTGGAATAACTACAGCAGTCGCCATCGTCGATCTCATAGGAAGCAAGAGAACGCAATGAAATATGTTGACGTGTGCAGGTGTTAGTGGTGTCCCATATCCACAGGTTAAATTTGAAGCCCTTCCCCTTTACACTTAAGGGCAAGAGGTAGGGGTAAAAATAGAATTGAGATTGAGCTTAACTGTAGTGTTTCTTAACCATAACGTTGTCACAAGTGATTTTTCAGAGATTTTCAATCAGGTTCAGATCAGGACTCAAGGCTGCCATTTCATTATTTCAATGCTTTCAGCTTCAGATTTGAATTTTTTGAATACCTATATCCAACTACTACCTTACTAACTATTAACAAGCAGCAAATTAGTACACTACCTGACAAAAGTCTTGTCGCCAATCCAAGTTTTAGGAACAACAAATAATAACTTGACTTCTAGTTGATTGTTTGGTATCAGAAGTGGCTTATATGAAAGGCAAAGACCTCTTGTTTACGCTTATTTTACCAAAATAAAATATGATCAAACCTTGATTTTTTTATTATTTAATTAGGACAGTAAGATCTGACTTGGCTTAGACAAAAATCTTGTCACTTAACAGAAATAATGTACAGTATAGAATATAAAGTCATGGTGCAGTGGAAAAAGAATAAATATTTTGTTCGACTCCCATGAGCTGTAGGGCTGCATCCAAACATCTCTGCAATGACTCAAATAACTTATTAATAAAGTCATCTGGAATGGCAAAGAACGCATTCTTGCCGGACTCTCAGAGTTCATCAAGATTCTTTAGATTCATCTTCAATGCCTCCTCCATCTTATATTGTACTCAATAATGTTCATGTCTTGTGACTGGACTGGCCAATCCTGGAGCACCTTGACCTTCTTTGCTTTCAGGAACTTTGATGTGGAGGCTGAAGTATGAGAAGGATCGCTGTCCTGCTGAAGAATTTGCCCTCTCCTGTGGTTTTGTAATGGAATGGGCAGCACAAATGTCTTAATACCTCAGGCTGTTGACGTTGCCATCCACTCTGCGGATCTCTCACACGCCCCATTACTGAAAGTAACCCCAAACTATGATTTTTCCTTCACCAAACCTGACACATTTTTGTGAAAATCTTGGGTCCATGCTGGTTCCAATAAGACCTCTGCAGTATTTGTGATGTTTGGGATGCAGCTCAACAGATGATTCATCTGAAAAATCTACCTTCTGCCACTTTTCCTAATGATTAACTAGAAGTCAAGTTATTATTTGTTGCTCTTACAGCTGGAATTGACGGCAAGACTTTTTTCAGGTAGTGTATGTCTACCGGCCTAAAAGTCTTAGTTAATGGTTTATTAATAGTGAAAATTGTTAAATGAAAATAAAGTTTGGCCATTGTATATACAGGCTTGTCTAATCCATATAATGTGACAATCAAGCTAAAAATTGACCAAAATAAAAAGTCATTCATACACTTTCTACACTATGCCAATTGTTTTCTAATTAAACTAAATAGTTTTGTGTGGGGAATAAACCATTCACTTTCACTGTTTGGAAAACTTCACAGCCTTGACATTCTGCAGATAATACAGCAAATAAATAATTATAATAACAATAATATGAAATGAATATTAATTCCAACAGTATTTGCAAATCATCACCTTTCACTTCGGTACGTTGCAAACGCAGCCGTGGAAGCGTGTATGTAGATGATAATACAGCCCATATTCACACTTCAGCAGTCGACATAAGAACACTGTCTCTCGCTCCGATAACACTGCATATATCTCTCCGCCGTCCTGACACAAACCCCATACTGTATGACACCAGGATCATTTCAATATGCACACAACAAAATGTGGCTCATAGCATCTTCACCCAAACACACTGCATCTAATGAGCATCACCCCCTAAACAACATATACTGTACACATCCACAAACAATATTTACACAACATCCTTTGCTGCATCACAAAATGTTGAGGCTGGAAGATGTCGTAACTTTGGTAAATCAAACTTTGTGGGAGGAAAGCAGAGTTTTTTATTGTTATGCTGTAATTCTAGCAAAAATATTGAGGAGGATTTTCATGAGGATAAGGCCAGCCGTAAAAATCACAGACGGGACATCATTACTCAGAGACTTGTTTTATAATATTTCATCAGCTGCATCTACATTCACATTCCAATCCTTGGTTCCATATGACATTAATCTACTGTTGAATTTAATTGAGTAAATGATACCCATATGCACTATATTTATATATACATATTTAATATACTGTAAAAAACACAAATGAACAAACTCCAATATTATTCCAATGCTAAGAAATCTTGAGCTTCAGTAGAGAGATTAGAGCTGCTGGATTTACAACATGCAAATTCCTCAAATTCTCCTAAAATACATAAAATTAAGTGGCTGTTTAACTGGAAAAGTATAAGGTAAATGTTCTATTTTTACCTATTCAGTGTGCATCTGTTGTGAATAAAACATATAACCAGAATGTGTAAAATGATTATAATTGCCATCTCTATAGAGATAAGCGTGTGTTTCACAAATCATAAATGATTTGCTTTAAATAAAACAATAAAACAAATGTTACATCGTTGAAAACACAAATAGGTTTTGAGCTTTGACAAGTCATGCGTTTTTCTTTCTCTGGCTCAGACAAAATTTGCTCCTTGGGAAAGGAGCGTGGCAGTTCTTATACACCGTCTAAAGCTGCGGTCACACTGCACTTTTGGCCCCATAGACTTCCATTTATATGCATGTGAATGCAGCAGAGAGGAAACTTAGGTCTGTTTAATTAGGATTAAATCTAAATTGTGCAGGACTGTGGCCTAAACTGTGGTCTAAACCAGTGGTCCTTAACCTCCGGGCCATGCACTGGTACCGGGCCGCACAAGAAATCCTAAATTTTTCCACTTTATTCAGAATTTAGTCTGAACGATATTTTATTTTGAAAAATGACCGTATTCTCTCACTTACATTTCGGTTACTTGAGCGGCCAAATTTAACCCACAAGCAGCAAAATGAGAAAGAAAAAGACGCCTTTGGAAAGTTTCTTTGCGAAAGGGTAAAGGCCCAGAAGGACTCGCAAACTGCCAAGGAATGGATCCGCAACCCATTTGTCAACAAATCAGGTGAATCCACCATGTCTGTGCAAGAAGATCAACTGTTGGAGATCGCAAATAACATTTGCATATCACGACTTTTCTAGAATTTGTGCAAGTTCGTTATTTCCAATGGAGGTGCGCGGCTTGCGCAGCATGCTAAATCAGCATTGAAGCACTCGCGTCTTCCAGACGCACACAGTTGAATGAATGCCGGGAGCCCAGCGCGAGTCACGTGACAAAAACTGACCGATCAGCTTCAGCTTATATCAAATATACACATTTCTGTAGACTAATTACCTCAGACAAACACAGAACACCCAAACACTGCAGTGCTTTGTAATTTTCTCCATAAATAAAACTTGTCATCCTACATCAAGAAAATGGTTGATGGTCGCCTAGCAACCTACGAACCACCACCCAACCCCAACCCCCAACATTTACACAAATTGAATTCACAATAAATCAAACTAATCTTGTCACTATTTTTTATATGAATTGAATAATTGCTGTTTGTGAATCGGCGGCTGTTACTTTTTACTGGGAAATTTCAGTTTCTTAACAAGCTCACAGCGCTCCTCATCTGACAGGTATTTCGACCAGAAAGCAGGATTGTGGCAGTAGCTGCGTTTCATTGTTTGTCTTATTTATACTATTTTCCCCCAAATTTTCAAAACATTCTCACTTTTGCACACTCTACCTACCGCTACCTCAGCTCTACTATGATTGCTAGCAGACTGGCAGTGTCTTTGAACTGATCACATCTCACACATGGGCAGTACGGAAGGAACGTTCCACTATTCATGGGGACTCCTTGTTTTGAAAAGTAGTAATAAGGTTAAAAGGCCTCTTGGCATTGGTCAGGGCCCCCTTATCCGCCTTGGCCCTAAGCGGCTGCTTACCTCTCTTATTGGTTAAGTCTGCCCCTGGCTGCAGACTCTAAATGCAATAAGTTGTATTGGCCGTATTAAATGCACACCCTGATCTAACACAGAAAACATAATGAACAAAGTTGTTTTTACAGTTTTTTTTTGGCACACAAAAGTGTACTTTAATTGTTGTTTTATTACAGTTGAACCAGTGAAGTCACATGGCATTGACAATGTGTTTTATGGACTTTTAATGTCTCACAATCATATCCGTGTATGGAGGATGACAGAGCTCCTGGATTTCATCTAAAATATCTTAATTTGTGTTCAGAAGATGAATGGGGATTGGAAAGACATGAGGGTAGATAATTAATAACAGAATGTACATTTTTTGTGAACTAACCCTTTAAATTGCTGGTAATAAGCCAACATTTCTGGTTGCAAGAACTATTAATTTAAGCATGCATGACAGCATTAAGTTTAAGTGAACAAAGTGTACAGCTGATTCTGAATCTCTATACAGCAAAGCTTTCAGACTGTAATGACTGTGACAATGAAAGTCTCCAGTCACTGCAGTTACTACCGAACAAGAGCTCATGAAGACGGCGTGGGATTGAAACTAGCTAGTGTTCATTAGAAACACTTCGCTATTCTCATTAGGATGTGACGGAGCAGAGCTGACAGAAGCCACTGGCCTCTCCAAAGCCATGAAGATCACGATGAAGGAGAAGGAGATTTCACAAAGCTACCGACTCTTTCATCTGGCTTTCATCTGGACATAAGAGGAAAAGGACTAAAGGACAAAGTCGAAGGACACACTGTTGTGATGAGCAAAGCAGAAGTGCTTGAAAGGGCTCACAGAACGAAAAACCTTATTTGCCTTGATCTTATGAAACAAAAAAAAAAAGTTTTAGAACTACTTTTAGAATTCTGGATCAAAAAATAAGAATGATAAAAAAAAAGCTGCAAAGATTACTTGTTCTGAATGGCTATCGCTATATCTGTATCTCTAGATCTAAAGGGCTTTATTTTGAGAAAACAATAAACATGTCTAAAAACAAAGCATCTTTTTGGTTATTTTATGTAAAAATGCCTCTGAATGACAAATATTTTATTTAAATTGGGATAAAACGTCATCATAAATTTACAGAATACAACCAATGTTGTCATTTAGCAATTTTTGCATAAAATGTGACCCACTCTGTGAAAACTCAGCTAAAGTCTTTTTTTTCCTACAAAATTTCATTCTACACAATGTAAACAATATTTTGTGACATCCAGGCTCGTACCCAGGGGGGATTCAGGTGGTTCGGAAGACCCACCCCTCACCGACAAAGGTCCAGAATTTTTCCCATACATGAGCTCACTTGTCCTATTTTGACTGCTATGCCATAATAAATAGTGAGAATAATCCATCCAAAAACGATTTAATACCAAGCGGAATCATCCGTTGGCTGTCTCTTCGGTGTGACTTTAGCTAATCAGTTGGCCAACTAATATTTTCATTTTATAATTTGACGTAAGAGAAGTCTTCTTTCGCTACTGTATCGTTCTTAAATAGAGAAAACATTTTACAAGTAACTTTTATTCTAAATCTTGGACCTTACTCTTAAAACAAAAAATGACTAATAAAAAGGTGTGAAGCACCAAAAGTGGCCCATATTAAAGCTAATTTGAACATTATTTTGGCTATTGTTGTTATTCATGATATTCAAATGTACTTTCTTTATTTTACAAAAGAGGCAAGAAAAAATTGTGAAGCTCTACATTATTATTATTATTATTATTTTTATTATTACTATTATTATATTTAAATTATTTGATTGAAATGGCCAAATTCTGGAAAGTTGCATAATAAATGGCAATAGTTTTTAGACTTTTAAAACTTTAATTTAAATTAAAAAAATAAGTATTTTTTCATATTTCTTTATTCTAAATCTTTAGGAAATATTTTTGGTAATCCAGTCAAAAAAAGTACTTTAAATATCACAAAAATGCATTAATCTAAAACTCATAATTAAATAGAAAATGAGGCGAATAACTGCAAAAAGGTCCACTTTTGAAGAAAAAAATAACCACCCCTTTCACCAGGCTCCCTACAGGACTGACATCATAACCTTCATATATTTAATATTGACTGAGTTAGCCCAGGTCAAATATTTGCTTGATTTAACTGGATTCAACTGGACACACAGATAACTTCTATAAGCTCCTTGCTTAAGACTGATGCTTTTAATGTAACCTTTTATTCTCTTTATGTGTAATCAGGTGTTTTACAACAAGTCTCTTGCTCATGTATTAATATTATGGTTTTAATACGTCTGCAATCAATGTTTAACTGTACCACAGCTAAACAACATAATAGATCGTTCATGTTAGATGTCCCTGCAAAGCTAATTTGGTGTACTGAATGATTGTTTACATTTTATGTTAATACGTGTGCAACATATTAACATTTTAAGAAGCTTTAAACATTTCTGCATCAGTGTACACCCAGAATCCCTATGCAAAGTATTTTTTCATATATCTTTATCCTAGATCTTTAGGAAATCTTTTGGGTAATCCAGTTAAAAAAAGTGCTTCAAAAATCACTAAAATGCATTATTTAAATCTCATAATTAAAAAGAAAATGAGGCAAATAACTGCAAAAAGGTCTACTTTTGGAGAAAAAAGAACCACCCCTTTCACCGGGCTGCCTACGGGACTGACATCATAACCTTCATATGTTGACTGAGTTAGGCCAGGTCAAATATTTGCATAATTATAGACTCAGAAAATCCCTTTTGGAGAAATTTCAACTTAAAAGTCCCGTGAAGTGCTTTGAAATGTGCATTATTTTATTCGATGTCTGATGTAATTTCAACTGAAAAAACGAAGAGAGGGCGGGACAGAGTAGCTCCTCCCCTTTAAAAAACAGTCAATAGCATTTTGTTTCATCACTGCTCTGCCAGTAAGAGCGGTTGAGCTCAAGCGCATCAAATGAAAAGCAAATGAGAAGGGGGCGGGCACATCAGACACTAGAGAGCATTTCATTGGTCAACATTTGATGAGAAACTGAAGTTTGAGGTAACGTGAAAAAAAAACTTTGATCCATTTAGGCGAAGTGACAAACTACAAGATTTACATGTATCAGTTATATATCTTCTAAACGCGAATTTTGTCATTGTTTTGTACCACACTAGCTTATAGATATCATTGAAGACTAACATACTGATACTAACATCTAAAAACTTTAATTTCACTGGATCTTATATTTACTTTTAGAAAAGCTTATATTTAAAACTGTAACAGGTCTGCACCATAATTACCCTGACTAAGTGACATATACCAAATTAAAGCTGCGATTTACCCATTTTCAGTAATATGTGACGTCTATGAGAAAATTCTTAGTTTTGTAAAAGATATGTTTTTTTTGTTGTTAAATCTGACCTCTTTCTGGGTTATGATATCATTTTGACATGATAGTTTATTATAGTTACAGTATGCTGTAGCATTTACTAACAAAGAGGTGCAGAAATAGGCTGCTATAACAGGCTGCTATATACAGACACTTAAAATTTCAAGAGATCTCTTACATTTTTTTCCATATTCAATACAGTGATAAAATTTGTGAGGAAATTTCACTTGCCACTAATTTGGCTTAAATATTATAATTATTTCATCTCACGTCATTAATATGCTAAAGTTATACTGCTCATTTAATTTCAATTTAATTAAATTTATGCAGATTAAGCATAATATCAGAATATATTAATTCATTCTACTGTTCTTTCTAACATCTCTTCATTGCTTTCCTTATTACACCTCTAAGACACTTCATAACGGCCATTTGACAATATTTGATTTATGGCTCTTTTTCCATCTGTTTCCTGCAGTTTACAGGGCAGACAGCATGTGAAATGGTTTCAGACGTCCTGCGGTGCATGTAATTACTGTATAGAGCACCACATCCACATCAGAGAAAAAAAGAGAAAGGAAAAGGTGAATCTGTAACGATTATCCGATGGAGGAATCTCCAAGATGCTGCCTTTTTGCTATTGAAATTAAGATAAACTAAAATTATAACAAAGAGAAATAACATTGTTGGAATCTTTTTTTTTCACTGCTGATGTATTATTAGTATAGCTATTATTATTATATATTTTGTTCATGTTTTATATTTTAATTGAATGATAATGTGCAATATCTATCATGTTTTATTTAGAACAATAAACCCTTGTTACATTTGTTATTTATATATTTTTTTATTTATACTTTTTTGTAATATTTATTCATAAATGCAATATTTCACATTGATAAAACTGTTGAACTCTACCAAAAACATTGCACCTGCAGTACATTAGCACCTGACTGTGTTCTGTGCTTTTATATATATCATATTTATATACGGTCTTAATCTGTAAACGATGTATGTTCTTAATTATTTGTTCTTAACTGTTTTGTTTGTTTTATTTATTTTATTGTCTGCATAGAGCAACATTGTAGAACCTTTTTGCCCTAGACAAATTTCCTCTCGGGGACAAATACAGTTTATCTTATCCTATTAGTAAAAACCAGTGTTGTGTAAGTTACATTAAAAAGTAATAAATTGCAAATTACTGATTACTACTGGAAAATTGTAATCTGATTACATTACTAATTACTTCATGTAAAAAGTAATCAGATTACTAATTACTTTAATTTGAAGTTACTTTTAAAACATAAAATATACCTATAAAAATATAAAATAAACTGCAGCTCTTTCAGTAATTTAATATTCACTCAAAAACATTACGATGGGTTGATCACAGCAGCTTGACATTTTCAAAAGACTTAAATAGTTTGCCCACAACTTAAAATTCTCTCATCAGTCACTTGTTCTAAACTTGTTTGTCTTTTTTTTTTTTTTTAACACAAAAGATGACATTTAAAAGAAAACTGGATTCCTGTAGCCATTGACATCCATAGTATGAAACAGCACTGCAGTGTTTGGATGTTCTGTGTTTGTCTGTGGTAATTAGTCTACCGAAATGTGTATATTCCAAAGTATGAAGCTGATCGCAGTTTACAACTGAAATGAGAGCGTGCACAATATGTGCTCCCAATATGCGCGCACGCACGCACAAAAGACACGATATGTGAACAGCCCCATGAGCAGCTACGCTTCTCTTCACATTCAGAAGATACCTTCACTCCAGATCCTGCACAAAAAAATTCAATTTAGCCTGTTTAGGCTGAGTTGGACCGACGTGTTTCTGGGCACCGGCTTCCTCAAGTGCTTAAATAAGTTTCTGGTCAAGTTAAAAGCAGTCGAAAGTTCTTTAGAGACTGGACATAGACTGCATTTGACAGCAATATTTTTGGTTTTTTCGCTCAATGAAATTAATGTCTGTATTTCCATTTGAAGAAGCAATCACTCTCGTCAGCAACTATTTCAGCTTTTATTCTCCAGCAATATAATGCATGTTTGTTAACTGACGTTGCAGCGAAAAATGTGATTTTTTTCTTTCTTCTAAAAACAATATTTGTAACGAAAGTAACGCAATTACATTGACTTTAGTAACTGTAATCAAATTACACATTTAAAATGTAATTCATTACATTACTGTGGAACGCGTTACACCCAACTCTGTTGAAAACCTTTAAAAACCTCTGGGACTGAAAAAATGACCTAAATACAGGGAATAAACCAATATAAATTGTAAAAAAAAATAAATTATAAAATGTACATAAATACAGAGGCTATTTCGGAATCCTATAGTTGTTTTTTTTTTTTTTTTTAGACGATTTTCTTATTTTATTAGATCTTGCTTTTAGACATTCTAAAAGATCAAAAGAGAAAGAACATAGTAGAAATTTTGGCTGCCTTATCTGTATTAGCCAATAAATGCTTATTTTTAATGTTACTGCATCATTATTTGTTTTTGCTCTGAAAAATGTAATATATCGGTTATGAATCACCAAATACAAATTTAGATCATTTGCATTTTTATTTATCATTTTGAGAGAATTTTACAAAATTATGCAATACAGCAGGGAAAATAAGTATTGAACACATCACAGTTTTTCTCAGAAAACATATTTTTAAATGTTGAGGTTGACTTGAAACTTTCCCCGGATGTTGGAATCAACCAAATATATCCATATATGCAAAGAAAATAAATCTAATTAGTTTGCAAATTATGTTATGGGTAATTAAATGAAATGATGCAGGAAAAAAGTATTGAACACATAAAGAAAGGGAGGTGTAGAAATGCAGCGAAAGCCCAGACAGCAGCTGAAATCTCTCAGTAGTTATTCAGCAACCCTCTGCCCTTCGCCATTGTAAATTAATATTATCTGCTTTAATCAAACATCTACATTATCAGGATGATGAAGATGAAACCAGGGTGGACATTTCAGCAAGACATTGATCCAAAACACAGCCAAGGAAACTCTCAAATGCTTTCAGAGAAAGAAAATCAAGCTGCAGAATGGCCCAGCCAATCACCTGACTTAAATCCAACATAAAATACAAACTAAAGATCAGATTTGATAGATGAGACTCACTCAAGATTTTTACACTCTGTTGAAGTCTGTGAAAAACTCCCACCTGAGCAATTCATGTGACTTCATTCTCCATATGAGAGGCGTCTTTAAGCTGCCATCACCAAGAAAGCCTTTTATATGAAGTATTAAATACATTTCAGTAGTTCAGTACTTTCTCCTTGAGTCATTTCTATTATTCCCAAGAAAAAACATGACACGTTCAATACTTATGTTCCCCGCTGTATGTATACACTGTTATCATTATTGAGCTGATAAGAAAAACACTTGTTTGCCCTTTGTTCTGTTTAAAAAAAGTATGAAATATTGGATTTACCGGTCTATGCATCGGCTATGGGCTTCCAAATATTATCTACTACAAGTATCGACCAAAATTTACATATCAGTGCATCCAATAAAGTTTATATTCCGGAAAAAGTTGCTCAGCCCAGTAATAACTGTGTTTTAAACAGAGATTATTTATATGTGAGTGTGCGTGTGCCAACCTCTTGGGTCCCTGTATGCTGATCATGCCCATGTCCTCAGTGTGGTCTATTAGTGTGCAGCGGAAACCCTGGTCCTGCAGCACAGACTGAATGTGGCTCCAGTTATGCTGCGCCACACCACCACCAATGGCCAGGTAATACGCATCACCTTGAGCACATACAAACAGTACAACAGAGAGAGTGAGGGGAATATAAACTCCACGCATCCTGCTAAAATGCTGATGAGATGCCCATGACTTCTCTAACATCCTGTTTCAAGGCCTTGCGCATCAGTAGTGTGACCCTGAACGGGATTAATAATGTGTGTTGGTTACCATTTGATTCGGGTGTCAGTGGGAGGTGGGCGGGGCTTGGCTCCAGGCGACTGACAGTGAGGTCAGACTCGACTCCGCCCCTCTGGTTTAACATGCAGGTGTAGACGGTGGATCCTGAAACGCACACAACAGGAGGATTACACTTCTGAAACTGTATTTGGACCAAATGTGGATACATGTGAAGAACAGTAAAAAAACAAATGGTGAGGCACAACACTACAACAACAAATTTTAATAAAAGCAAACGTGTTTCTCCATTTTATGTTTCCCCATACAATGGAAACAAGCCAAAACGCAACTGAATTTGGTAACACTTTAGTTTAGGTCACAATTCATGCTATTAACTACTGGCTTATTATCTGTCTATTATTAGGATATTAACTGTTCATTAGTAGTTATAAAGTATGATCTTATTCTGCATTCCTAATCCTACCCAAGACCTAAACCCATCTTCTACCTTACTAATAATAAACACTATTAATAAACCACTAATTAGAAGTTTATTAAGATAGCAGTATTAATTAATGGCTTGTTCATACAGTGAATTGTGACCTAAACTAAAGTGTTACCCTGAATTTAAACAGCAATTTAAAGTTCACAAGCCAATAGAAACAAGCCACAACACAATACAATTTAAATAGCTAAAATAAGCTCACAACAACCCAACCGCCAACACAATGGGACTTGAAAAGCAAATACACGTTTACAACACAACAAAATTAAGCCATAAAACAACAAAAATGCTTCTGACCACTAAAGGTAGCTGGTCTGTGGAAATGTCTTGCATACTGTATGGTTTATTCTGGCCAGCCTGAATACTTTATTGTCAGACAAGTAGAGACTGTGAATGTAAGCTTTTATTATTATTATTAAGAATAGAAACAGGGGACACATAAAACACATTATTAGCAATAATATTATGTAACTGTTAATGTAGGTACAAACTAAATATTATGCAAGCAATTGCCTGTTTCTGCAGATTACTTCTCCCCGGACAGGACTGTAGCATTTCTGTTGTGTTTACTGTAGCTTGTTTTCATTGTGTGGTGGCAATTCTGCTGTGTTGTTAACTTATATGGGCTTTTACATATAATTCTGTGTTTTAATGTGATTCTAGCTTGATTTTGGATTGATTCCATTGTTTTCTGGCCGGTTTCCTTTGTGCTGTGGCTTGATTACTTTGTGTTTTGAATTATGTTTGCTTTTTACATTTTGTTGTATGGTGCACTACTGGGCCACCAATAGAATATGGTTGTGGTGAATGTGGGTTTTTGGGAGATTGATTTGGCAGGTATGATTCTCACCTGGAGCTTTGTTGACATCAGCTGTAAACAGCCAATCAGCAGCCTTCTTTGCATCCGGACCAGACAGGTAAAACTTACCAAAGTAGGACATATCAAACACAGCTACAGCATTCCTACAGGTTAAACATTCATCTCGAATCTAGAATTAAACAAAACCATACAAAATTTTTAGAAACTTATTTTAAAACAAAACACAAAATACAAACATTAAAATAATGACACCAAACAAAACCTACAGTATAAACATACTGACACGCACAAAACAAAAACTGTGAAAACCTGAGGATATTAAAGGCAAAAATTAAAAGACAATGTAAAACATACACAAACATAGCACATAAACACAAGAAAAAAGTGACAACACAAAAACAAAAACTATAAAACACAAAAACTCTAAAGCAAACAAAAAGCTAAACTGAACTTAAACACTGAAAACTGAACTGACACTGTTTCAATTTACTATAATCTTCTATGTGAAGCTGCTTTGACAATCTACATTGTAAAAGCGCTATACTGTAGAAATAAAGGTGAATTGAATTGAATTGAAAAAAAAAAACAAAACAAAACAAAAAAAACTGACAACAAAAACACACAAAACAAAAACATAAAAAACTAAAACAAACGTAACAGCATAAGCGAAGACAAAAAAACATAAGCACAACAAAAAACAAAACAAAACACGAAATCAAAACAAAACAAAAAACGTAACAGCATAATAAGCGAAGACAAAAAAACATAAGCACAACAAAAAAACAAAACAAAAAACGAAATAAAAACAAAACAAAACAAAAAACGTAACAGCATAATAAGCGAAGACAAAAAAACATAAGCACAACAAAAAAACAAAACAAAAAACGAAATAAAAACAAAACAAAACAAAAAACGTAACAGCATAATAAGTGAAGACCAAAAAACATAAGCACAACAACAAAAAAAAAACAATAAACGAAATACAAACAAAACAAAACAAAAAACGTAACAGCATAATAAGTGAAGACAAAAAAACATAAAAAGGACAACAAAAAAAAAACAAAACAAAAAACGAAATAAAAACAAAACAAAACAAAAAACGTAACAGCATAATAAGTAAAGACAAAAAAACATAAGCACAACAAAAAAAAAACAATAAACGAAATACAAACAAAAGAAAACAAAAAACGTAACAGCATAATAAGTGAAGACAAAAAAACATAAAAAGCACAACAAAAAAAACAAAACAAAAAACGAAATAAAAACAAAACAAAACACGTAACAGCATAATAAGAAGACAAAAAACATAAAAAGCACAACAAAAAAACAAAACAAAAAACGAAATAAAAACAAAACAAAACAAAAAACGTAACAGCATAATAAGTGAAGACAAAAAAACATAAGCACAACAAAAAAAAAACAATAAACGAAATACAAACAAAACAAAACAAAAAACGTAACAGCATAATAAGTGAAGACAAAAAAACATAAGCACAACAAAAAAAAAAACAATAAACGAAATACAAACAAAACAAAACAAAAAACGTAACAGCATAATAAGCGAAGACAAAAAACATACAAGCCAGCAAAAACAAAAAAAAACAAAAAACGAAATAAAAACAAAACAAAACAAAAAACGTAACAGCATAATAAGTGAAGACAAAAAACATAAAAAGCACAACAAAAAAAACAAAACAAAAAACGAAATAAAAACAAAACAAAACAAAACAAAAAACGTAACAGCATAATAAGTGAAGACAAAAAAAAACAAAATGCACAACAAAAACGAAATAAAAACAAAACAAAACAAAAAACGTAACAGCATAATAAGCGAAGACAAAAAAAAAAAAACATAAAAAGCACAACAAAAAAAAACTAAACCAAAAACGAAATAAAAACAAAAACAAAACAAAAAACGTAACAGCATAACAAGTGAAGACAAAAAAACATACAAGCACAAAAAAACAAAAAAAACAAAAAACGAAATAAAAACAAAACAAAAAACGTAACAGCATAATAAGTGAAGACAAAAAACATACAAGCACAAAAAAAACAAAAAAAACAAAAAACGAAATAAAAACAAAACAAAAAACGTAACAGCATAATAAGTGAAGACAAAAAAACATAAAATGCACAACAAAACTAAATACAAAACAAAAAACAAATAACAAAACAAAACACAAAAGCAAAATTAATAGCAAACTATAAAACACAAAAACTTTAAAGCAAACAAAAACACGCAAAAAAACTAATAACAAAAAACAAAACAAAAACATTAAAAAACTAAAACAAACGTACAGTAAGAGCATAATAAGCAAAGACAAAAAAGCAAAGCAAAACAAAACAAAAAACTAAACAAATAACAAACAAACAAAACAAAAAACTAAATAAAACAAAAAACAAAACAAATAACAATACGTACATAAAAGGAACAGGAAACAAAGTGAGAAATTCATATAAACAGTATATGCCACAAATACATTCACACACATATACAGAGTTTGCTCACCACATCATGATGTGGAGGGAAGTCAAAAGTGTACTCTTTGCTCAGTATCCCGCTGTATTTGTAAACAGTGTTCTTAGGAACATTATAAGCACCATAGTAATCATAATCTAGAACCTGCGGAAAAGGACAAAGCAAACATAAGTCTAACAGACACATCAATAGACCATCAACTGATACTAAAGTGGATTTTCTGTCAAAATTAATATAAAGAGTTATTTCTGTCCACTTCTGAAGTAAGGGTGCATTTGTGTGTGTTTGTATAGCTTATGGTGGTTTACAAAGACAAATTTGTATAATGACATGGATATGACCTAGGTTTTACAAAGTTGATGTGGTTTATGAGGACATTATACCTAACAAGGTCTTTTTACAATTAGAATTTGCCAAAGGTTTCCTGTAAGGGTTGGGCTAGAGGTTGCGTAAGGCCATATAATAAGCCTTTTTTACAGTATTAAAATATTATGCCTATGGAGAGTCCTCATAAACCATCGAAATATGTGTATATGTATGTATGTGTGTGTGTGTGTGTGTGTGTGTGTGTGTGTGTGTGTGTGTGTGTGTGTGTGTGTGTGTGTGTGTGTGTGTGTGTGTGTGTGTGTGTGTGTGTGTGTGTGTGTGTGTTGAAATCTCACAGGAGCAGCTCCATCTCGGTTGAACCATCCAGGTCTCTCCCAGCCATGTCTCTCCTGAAACACACAGCCGTGTTCCTGTAGCACCTGTTAAACAACACACACCAAACATCAGGTCAATAACAAACATCAATCACTGCATCAAAATCATAATCAGGTCTCAACAAACTTAGATTAGTTCACCCAAATTAAAATTTTGTCATGAATTACTTTAAGACATCTTCTGAACAAAAGTATTTTAGATAAATCCAGGAGCTCTCTTTAGTCGTTTACTGTAATCATATGAAGCTACATGTAGAACACTTTTGTGTGCCCAAAGAAAAACTAAAAACAACTTTGTCCACCTATGTCTTCTGTGTCATATCAAGGTGCATGTTTATACTAGTGAGTGGTGTAAACTCTAACAGCAATACATTGTACAGTCTATAATATACGTGCACCCTCATCTGACGCAGGAGAGAAGACATAGGTAAACAAGTATTTTTTACAGATTATTTGGTGCACAAAAGTGTTCTTTCAGCTTTGTATGAGTACAGTTGAAGTAACATGGAATGTTTTGACAATTTGTTTGGTTAATTTTCTGAAATTTGAACGTCTCAGAACAATTGTTGTATATGGAGGATAAAAGAGCTCTGGCATTTCATCTAAAATATCTACAGTTGTGTTCAAAAGATGAATGAAGGTCTCAGGGGATTGGAAGAACATGAGGGTGAGTAATTCATAACACATTTGTGTATAAACTAATTCTTTAAGACAGCCATTTTTAGGTCTCCCATGCTGCATCATTACTTAAAATCTAATATTCATTGATCTGATTTAATTCGACATTATTGTTTTAAATTCTGCTGATTTGTCAAGAAAGACAGTGCTATCTAAAAGCTGAATATGCAAAGGTGACTATACAGTATATGAACACTGATATCATCGATATTGATTCTCCTCATGTGAATTTAGGTCACTCTTCCTTTAAAACAAGGCCAAAAGTCACTTTCAAAATACTTTGGAGAAAATGTATGATGTTTTAATTGTGTTAATTGAGGTTTTTTTAACATGTTAAACAGCAAGTGTGAATGTGTGTTTACATAAAAATTCATTACATAATATCAACATTTGGCCTGAAAGGAAAAAAAAAAAACATGCATTTGACCACTTTAACTAGAAACCCACTGACATTCAAAATACAATTAGGCTGAAATATCAGAATCCTTCATTTGGCTAGTCTACATCACATGCTTCTTGAAAACTATCATAAGAAATCATATTTATTATGCATTTTTGGAAGCTCTCCTTGTACTATATTCTCACAGCCAGATCTATATATTGTCTCAAGTATACTTTATAATCAAACTATAAATACAGTGTCATTTTATAGTAGATGTTTATTAGTAGATGTTTGTTACTAAGTATTTATAGTTGATGTTTATCACAAAGTATTTATAGTTGATGTTTATAGTAGATGCTTATAAGTAGATGTTTGCTAAGTATTTATAGTTGATGTTTATTACCAAGTATTTATAGTAGATGTTTATAGTAGATGTTTATTAGTAGATGTTTGTTACTAAGTATTTATAGTTGATGTTTATCACAAAGTATTTATAGTAGATGTTTATAGTAGATGTTTATTAGTAGATGTTTGTTACTAAGTATTTATAGTTGATGTTTATTACCAAGTATTTATAATAGATGTTTATAGTAGATGTTTATTAGTAGATGTTTGTTACTAAGTATTTATAGTTGATGTTTATAGTAGATGTTTATTAGTAGATGTTTGTTACTAAGTATTTATAGTTGATGTTTATAGTAGATGCTTATAAGTAGATGTTTGCTAAGTATTTATAGTTGATGTTTATTACCAAGTATTTATAGTAGATGTTTATAGTAGATGTTTATTAGTAGATGTTTGTTACTAAGTATTTATAGTTGATGTTTATAGTAGATGCTTATAAGTAGATGTTTGCTAAGTATTTATAGTTGATGTTTATTACCAAGTATTTATAGTAGATGTTTATAGTAGATGTTTATTAGTAGATGTTTGTTACTAAGTATTTATAGTTGATGTTTATTACTAAGTATTTATAGTAGATATTTATCACAAATTATTTATAGTTGATGTTTATAGTAAATGTTTATTAGTAGATGTTTGCTAAGTATTTATAGTTGATGTTTATAGTAAATGTTTATTAGTAGATGTTTGCTAAGTATTTATAGTAGATGTTTATAGTAGATGTTTACAGTAGATGTTTGTTACTAAGTATTTATAGTTGATGTTTATTACTAAGTATTTATAGTAGATGTTTATTAGTAGATGTTTGTTGGCCATAGTTGTAGGTACTAATGTGATTAGAGATACTACACTACTTGTTCAACAAAGCATTAATCTGAGATTTGTAAGACTAGCCCTAATAGCAGCCATCAAATGTAGAACTTAGAGGATTCTAAACCACCTTCTACTATCATGTGTATTATATGCCTTTGGAAAAAATTGCATTTCGTTTGAAAAACCGCCAAGATTTGTTTGTCAAATACTGGGGCAGCTTCATTTCTTACTTGGGTATAACAGGACAAAATGCATAGATAGAATCTGCCTTTTTTATGTTTTCTTGTTTAACTTTATTCATGGTTTATTTGTAGCACTATGGGTGGGAGGTTTGGAGCATGTATATGCAGTATGTGTGGGGATGAAATATCTATTTAGATTATTCTGTACTTTGTTGTACTTTGTGTTTAGCTTGGAAAAACCCAATAAACAATGTCTCAAAAAAAGAACATCAAAATCACCTATGAATATTTTCTACAAAATGAAATATTGTTATCTGACTTGTCATCCTTTTCTTTTCTGTCCTTGTAAAGCAGCTTTGAGAAAGTTTACATTGTATAAGGCACTGTAGAATCAAAGGGGACCTGTTTTACTTATGAATACATTTGTTTTGTTGTGCTTTCTCTAACACATCCCATAATGATCACATTTTAGGTCAGTAGACGGTCTTTAGTAACTATTTGAAAGCATTGGTCCACATGAGTGTTTACACTACTAAACTTTCGAGGTGGTAAAATGTGGGCAGACTTCAAACTTTTCAGACCCCATTTACATTAGTTTTTTCGAATCATCCCTTTGTGATCAGACTCACAAAAGCGCACCATAAACTTCCCCTCAAACCAGTTTTAGATGTGCTATCCTTCCCTCATGATTTCGTTTTCCACCCGCTCAAAATAACCCGTCACGATTTCTCAAGCTATTCTTGAGCTCTAAAACAAAAAAAAGCAATCGTCCCCCCACACAACACCACATTTTCACATCTCAGGCCACATCTCAGAAACACGGCTTGCCAGGCAATTTGCCATCCTTCACCAAGGGTTTCTGAAGTTCCTACATTATTCTGGTGGAGTAAAGTATGAGCTGACGATCTCTTCATGAGTCACACGCAGCGGCTCGTCTTATCCGGCATGAAACAGGCTATTATTTATTGTTTTTGATAATGATAATGCTGGTGTTCTTTTACAGGCCTGAGCTAAAAATATGATTTGCAGGAATTAAATCAGCTCCTGTTGCCATGCCAATGAGCCACTCGGGTACATGTTGTCCAGGCTGTTACATAACAGAGGAATTTTTAGAAATATGTGTCAAAATACACTCACACTTAGGTATGTTGAGGAGAAATGGAAAGTTTCTAAAATGGAAGAAGACCTGTCAAGGTTTGCTCAATAGCTATCTTGAGCCTATCATGTGCTGTTGGTATCAGAAAGCTAAAATTTAAGGAAAAGCTCACCTATAAATGAAAATTCTGTCATGGATTACTCATCCTCATGTAGTACAGAATCGCCAGTAGATAACAAAATGCACAAAAGTACTTAAAGGTGCTGTATGTAAGACTCTTCTAAAGCATAAAAATGCCATAATATGTTTGCAGATATTTAAGAAACATGCTAAGTGAACATTCTTATTTATCTAAAAAACAATGCTGAAGTCAGAAATTCTCCTTTGAAAATATGTTTCCCGTGCCGGATCGCTGTCTTTGTTTTGGTTCTTTTAACCCGCCCAATGTCAGTTTAGCCAATTACATTTCAGCATCCCAGGTTGCCTTGTTGGAAAAACACGTATTTTGTTCTTTCATTCAGAAAGGCTCTGAAAGCATGCATCCGTGACCGAAATGTGACCTCTGGTGGACAGTAGCAGTCTCCGAAATGTGACGCAGATTCAGAGTTGCACATGAGGTTATTAATTAGCAAATTATATAAATATTATGAACCGTCCTAACAACACGCTTTGTGATGAGATACGCTGTGATGAGCAATTTGGCTGTTTCCTTCAGATGAAACATGATAGAAATTTAAATTCAGCCATTAAGAAGCACAGAATATGCACTCACGAAATGGTAAGGTTTATAATCTAATTAATACATATTAATTAATAATACACTTTAACAATATTAAATGTATATGCTGAATCACTCTATGTTTATTTTATTTTCAAGATCTGAGGTGAACTATCTGCTGCTGCTTTCAGTATATGGCAATAAATGTCATGTGAAATGGCATTCAAATTCACATTGTTAGCATTTAACACTGATTAAAGCACATGAGGTTTACCTGAGGTGATCATTGTCATAGTTTTCTGTTGTTCAGTTGCAAGAAATAAAAGCTGTTTCTAATATATCAATTCGAGGTGTTAGTTAGGACAAAAACTCCTTTTAATATGGAAAATATTCTTTCTATCAGGTGTCGTTGCGTTTATTTAGAACACGGATTAAATCACTCGTTCCTGTCCTCAATCTGGCAACCTGCGCTTGTGTGTGTTTTGATCCAGGAGTGCAATAATACCAGGAGTTCAACCACTGGGTGTCAAACTTACAGTCAAATCCTTTACAGATGCATAAAAAAGGGGCTACTTTTTATTTTTTATTTTCTAAATGTTGTTATTCTGTGGTAGTCATTGCAATATAAAAAAATGATACATTTTTTCAAAAACATTTAATTGGTTTTATTAAAAAATAACTTGAAAATTGAATTAATTGCAATCAAAACTGAATTGCACATGTAAATATTTGTTTAATCCAAACCATATTTTCAGAGTTTAACAATTTGGGAAAAGCCTTTTCTCTTTTAGAAAATGTTTAGGTGCTCAATTTGACTATAAAATAATGTTTGTTAATTGTGACTACTAAATAAAATACATTAAAAATAACAATTCGCTCCTGAACAAAATCACCCCTGGCATACTAGAAATTATTGAAATGTAAAATGAGTATTGATACAAATATAGCTCAGAATTGTTTGTAGAGGTTGTGGATTAAAAGCTAATAATGTTTTAATAAAGTTCAGTTTCTTGCACAGACAGATCATTTGACATCAAAAGTGTATGATGAGGAGTCACAAGTATTAATTTTGTTTTACCTGTACATCCAAAACATACATGTTCAATGGCCATTTTTTTCTTTCGTTTTTCTTTTTGTTTTTTTTGTTTTTTGGTGAACGATTCCTCTAATTAAATTCATTCATTCATTTTCTTTTCTTTTCAGAGGAATAAACCACCCAAATTATATTGCAGTCTTCTCAATTAGTAATTGCATTAAGTCATATTACATATTAGGCTTTATATACATTTATAGCATGCAGTCCTAATTAAAGAATATATTATGTGGAAAAGAGCAGTCTGAACATTCTTCAAAATACCTTATTTTCTGTTCTACAGAAAAAACCCACAAACGGTGTCAAAAATGTGTTCAATAACAGTTATATGACTGCATTTTGAACAAAAATGAAGTGTTCAGATGCAAAAACCTCTAAATACCTTCTAAAAATTTATTCTAAAATGAAGATTTTTTCACAAGCTCCTCTGTGTATGTTCGGTAAATCCACTTTTATGGAAAAAATGGTTCTTTGCATTGCCTTTAAAGTGAAATAACAGAACAAAAATATTGGAGGCTGAGGAAAAATGCTCATTCTAGGAGAAAATGTGGTATCACTTTATTTTGAAGGTTCCTTTAACACATTTTGTGGAATTTAAGTTACATTGCATCTACATGCCAACTAATTCCCATTAGATTATAAGTAGACTGTTAGGCTGGGGTTAGGGTTAAGGTTAGAGTAAGTTGACATGTACTTGCAAAGTTTCTTATAGTCAGTTAAATGTCTGTTGGAGCAGAATCAGCAGATATTAAGCAGACAGTCTACTAATACTTAAATGAGAAGTAATTGGCATGTAGTTGCAATGCAAGTTTTAGTCAACAAAATGTGCAAAATGGACCATTAAAATAAAGTGTTACCGAAGATTTCAGATGGCACTTAGAAGTTTTTGCATCTAAACTCTTCAAATAATTTGTAGTTTGCAATTTCTGGGTGTTTTCGGTTTATTTAAACTTTCAAATTGCACTCCTGGGACCTTGATCTCTGCTCTGATCTCTGAACTTTTTTTAATTTGAAAAATGTTCTGTTCAACAGAAAAAATCCAAACATGTTGTTAAAAATGTGTTAAATAACAGCTATAGGACTGCATTTGAACAGAAATCATCTGTAGTTTGCAATTTTTTTGTTTATTTAAATTTTCAAATTGCATTATTGGACATTGATCGCTGCTCAGACAATCTTTCAATGTGGAAATTGAACTATGTAGTTTAAAACAAAGGTAACACTTTAGAATAATGGTCCATTAGTTAATGCATTTACTAACATTAACTATGTATGAATAAGCTCGTTAAGCATTTATTAATCATAGTTCAAAATTACCTAATGCATTATTAATATCTAAAGTTGTGGTTGTTAACATTAGTTAATGCACCATGAGTTAACATGAACTAATGTTATTTAACTTGAATAATGTTCCCTAATGTTAACAAAGATATAACAAATGTGTTACTAATTGTTTATTGATGTTAGTAAATTCATTAACTAACATAAACTACTGGACCATTATTTTATATTGTTACCAAAACATAAAGTGGTATTCACTGACCATTCAAGTAATTTGAACTAATACAATGTCTTGGCTGGTCATGTAAAATACAGTACAGAAAGAACAGATAATGAGCTGCCAGTACTTTTTACGAAACTGAACACATTGGTTTAAGATGAGACAGAATAAATGATGACTAATGCTCTAGCACACAAAGTAATGCTTATCATTTTGACACGTGGACATAAACGTGGGGTGAGGAGTTAAGTTCTGAGATTAGATGAAAGGCAGATATCTATTTTCTTTATGTTTCAGTATCAATCTCACACTTAGCCGGATTAGCTCAGGAAGATTTCCAAGTTGGAAAGCGCTGAAAAATTCAGGAGGAAAGTCTAATTTATAGTCATCTAACGGAGGCTCGGTGGTCTAAATGAACGCAGAGTGTTATTATTGCAAGCTATCTATATTTCAGAAGGCTATTATTCACAAGGATGAAGGCTTCACGCCTGGAGCCTCGCCAGAACAAAGCAGTATTTTTGGAAACACTTAAACATCGTCTTTTTAGCAGTAGCTTAGCAACAAGTCTTTTTTTTTTTTTTTTTTGAGCGTCTGCACAGATGCTGGCAGTCGAGCACTGGCTAATACATCCACTCTCAACACTTCTGGCTAGCTGAGGGAAAGCTGAGGTACCAGGTTGTAAAAAATTGTCAACTTAAATGGTGATTAATGTTGAAAGAGATGACGCTTTGATGTAATTAACGCAATTTGTTCTGGGATCAGGCCTGTGGAAAGTTTTTAGCCTCAGAACAAGTGATTATAAAGTGACAAAGATGAGCATTGAGAGTGAGAGAGAAAGAGGAGAGGAAAAGATGAAGACGCATTTATTTGACATTAGTGCGGCGCTTCATTATTCTCCTGATGAAGCTAATTAGGCTGACTGCAAAAGCAGCGCTAACAGCAAAAAAGAACTTGGTGTCTTATGTGTTCTGGTCATATTTCAGCATAAAATCAATACGAAATGAAGGACCATTTTTTTAAAGTGTGACTTATTTTCTTGACCTTAAATTTGGGTAAATTTGGATTTACATAACTGGAAATAATTGTGGGGTATTTTTTATATTAAAAAAAATAGAAGCTAACGTTGTTGTTACAGTGCATCCGGAAAGTATTCATAGTGCTTCACTTTTTCCACATTTTTTTTATCTTACAGCCTTATTCCAAAATAGACTAAATTCATGTATTTTCTCAAAATTATATACACAATACCCCATAATGACAATGTGAAAAAAGATTTTTGAAATTGTTGCAAATTTCTTAAAAATAAAAAACCTGAAAAATCACAGCCTTTGCCGTGAAGCTCTAAATTGAGCTCAGGTACATTCTGTTTCCACTGATCATTCTTGAGATGATTCAGCAGCTTAATTGGAGTTCACCTGTGGTAAATTCAGTTGATTGGTCTATATAAGGTC
The DNA here is from genome assembly GCA_903798195.1 of Danio kyathit. Lineage (NCBI taxonomy): Eukaryota > Metazoa > Chordata > Actinopteri > Cypriniformes > Danionidae > Danio > Danio kyathit. The sequence goes on from LR812528.1 coordinate 17,066,729, forward strand.
CCAGGGTTGACAGTGCATGTCAAAGCACAAACTAAGCATGAAGACAGGAATTGTCTGTAGACCTCAGAGACAGGATTGTCTCGAGGCACAAGGCTGGGGAAGGTTACAGAAAAATTTCTGCTGCTCTGAAAGTTCCAATGAGTAAAGTGGCCTCCATCATCAGTAAGTGGAAGATGTTTGGAACCACCAGAACTCTTCCTAGAGCTGGCCGGCCATCTAAGCTGAGTGATCGGGGAGGAGAACCTTAGTCAGGGAGGTGATCAATAACACGATGGTTACTCTGTCTGAGCTCCATTGTTCCTCTGTGGAGAGAGAAGAACCTTACAAAAGGACAACCATCTGTGTGGCAATACACCATCAGGCCTGTATGGTAGAGTGGCCAGACGGAAGCCACTCCCTGCCTGGAATTTGCCAAAAGGCATCTGAAGGACTCTCAAACCATAAGAAACAAAATTCTCTGGTCTGATGAGACTAAAATTGAACACTTTGGAGTGAATGCCAGGCGTTACGTTTGGAGAAAACCAGGCACCGCTCATCACTAGGCTAATACCATCCCTACAGTGAAGCATGGTGGTGGCAGCATCATGCTGTGGGGATGTTTTTTAGCAGCAGGAACTGGAAAACTAGTCAGGATAGAGGGAAAGATGAATGCAGCAATGTACAGAGACATCCTGAATGAAAACCTGCTTCAGAGTGCTCTTGACCTCAGACTGGGGCGACGGTTCATATTCCAGCAGGACAATGATCCAAAGCACACCGCCAAAATATCAATGGAGTGGCTTCACAACAACTCAGTGAATGTCCTTGAGTGGCCCAGCCAGAGCCCAGACCTAAATCCTATTGAACATCTCTGGAGAGATCTGAAAATGGCTGTACACTGTCGCTCCCCATCCAACCTGATAGAGATTGAGAGGTACTGCAAAGAGGAAGGGACATTAATTCCCAAAGACAGGTGTACCAAGCTTGTGGCATCATATTCAAAAAGACTTGAGGCTGTAATTGCTGCCAAAGGTGCATGAACAAAGTATTGAGCAAAGGCTGTGAATACTTATGTACATGTGATTTTTCAGGTTTAAATTTTAATAAATTTGCAACAATTAAACAAAAATAATAAAATCCCATTGTCATTATGGGTGATTTTGTGTAGAAATAAATGAATTTAATCCATTTTGGAATAAGGCTGTAACATAAAAAAATGTGGAAAAAGTGAAGCGATATGAATACTTTCCGGATGCCCTGTATGTCCCGTTAAGTATTAATTCTGCTCTTTTTATTTTTGGGAAGTGTTCTGTGTGTTTGTTCTCTCTGCAGGAAGCAGCTAATTGCTCCTTGGCTTGGTCCTGCCCCTGCTCCAATTGATGCCACACCCTGCCTAGTCAGCTGACTCCTGGCTTTCTATAAATTCCTCCTTTGTCACTTTCTGTTTAGCTGTTTTGAGCTTACTTGTGGTTGGTAGTGATGTGTTGACTTTCATAGAAAGAAATTGTGTGTTAGTGAGATTTATTGAATTGGAGTTTGTGTATGTATCTGAGGAAAATCTGTCACAGTATTTAGTGCATTAGCTATTGCTTTGTTGTCATTGAAAATCTGACCTCTGCCTGTTAACCGACTACTCTGCTGTTTTGCCCTTTTTGGATTTGTTCGCTGAGTGTAAATATTTGTACATAGTAAGTTGGGAGCTTGACACCATTTTATTTTGTACCTTCTTTTTATTGATTGTAAAAAATAAAATGTATTTACTTTTCTTTTCTTTTGCTAAAAATAGGGAAGTTAGAAGAAATTTGAATTTAGATTGTTTTGTTTATTTATTTTGGCTTAGTTTTTTAAGTTGAAAAAGAGAAAATTATTGTGTAAATAAAATCTCTATATACAGTTGAAGTCAGAATTATTAACCCCCCTCAATTATTAGCCCCCTTGTTTATTTTTTCCCCAATTTCTGTTTAACTGAGAGAAGATTTTTTCAACACATTTCTAAACATAATAGTTTTAATAACTCATTTCTAATAACTGATTTATTTTATATTTGCCATGATGACAGTAAATAATATTTCACTAGATATTTTTCAAGACACTTCTATACAGCTTAAGGTGACATTTAAAGGCTTAACTAGGTTAATTAGGTTAACTAGGCAGGTTAGGGTAATTAGGCAAGTTATTGTATAACGATGGTTTGTTTTGTAGACTATCGAAAAAAAATATAGCTTAAGGGGCTAATAATGACCTTAAAATGGTGTTAAAAAAATTAAAAACTGCTTTTATTCTAGCCAAAATAAAACAAATAAGACTTTCTCCAGAATAAACAATATTATCAGACATACTGTGAAAATTTCCTCGCTCTGTTAAACATCATTTGGGAAATATTTAAAAAATAAAAAATAAATAAAAGGGGGGCTAATAATTCTGACTTCAACTGTATTTTCTTAAGCAGCATTATGTGTGCAGTCTTCCCTATTATGTTGCGTCCTTACCCTAGATGGGCGTAACATTGTGAACGTTCTTTTCCTATTTAATGTTGCCATAAAACTAGGGATGTACCGTTCTCGATACTTGGATCAGATATCGGTTCGATACCGCATATTTTTGCTGGATCGGGTATCGGCCAGCTGGTACTGATCCAAATCCGATCTTGCGTGTGCGCTATATTCGGTGTAATTCATAAGCCAACAAAAGCCATGAAGGTAGCTTATTATAAGGCACTAGAAAGTTATCACGTAGGCCTACTATATCCCAAATGTTCTGAAGCCATACTATAGTTAAATGTGAAGCACATATGAATATTCAAGCGATTAAATTCATGTTTAGTTCAGCGCTTTCCGCCGCTGCGCCTGTCAATCATTCTTCATTCTGCGTGTCGCGTTCGTTTATGACAACACGAAAAACGTTCTCCAAGATCTCCTGTTAATATAAGTAATCAGTAGAGAAATGCATTTAGTTTTGCATTAAATGGGTTAATTTTGACCTGCAACAAGGATTTTATTGCTGTTTTTATATCATGTTGCGCTGTGTCTGTTATATCAGCAAATCGCATTCACAACACTGGAGTAGAGAGGGTTATTACCTGCTCTTCACACACAAAGTAGGCCTACCTGAAATTTATATTAGAAAATGTTCAATAATACATTGGACAGATACTCAACACACTGATTTCTTCCATTTGTGCTGCTCAGTTTTGAAAGTATCCGCTGATACTGGAGGGCTGCACGCTGTGTCTGTGATGCATCAAACACTTTATTCACGCACCGGCTGCGCAGATGTAATGTGCGTCGCTCTGTAATATTAAAAGTTTCTGTTCTCTCATCCTTCTGACTGAGTTTATTCTACCGAGAGGAATAATTTCAGTGCTGTGAATAGTTTGTAAAGCCTGGCTCATTGTGGTCAAAGTAGTTGATTAAATGGTCACACTTTATTTCGATGGTCCGTTTGTTGAATTTAAGTTACATTGTATCTACATGTCAACTAATTCTCAATAGATTATAAGTAGACTTTTAGGTTGGGGTTAGGGTTGGGGTTGGGGTTAGTGTTAGTGTAAGTTGACATGTACTTGCTAAGTTTCTTATAGTAAGTTAAATGTCTGTTTAGCAGCAGTATCAACCAGAGGTGTGGACTCGAGTCATGTGACTTGGACTCGAGTCAGACTCGAGTCATGAATTTGATGACTTTAGACTCGACTTGACAAAATATCAAAAGACTTGCAACTCGACTTGGACTTGAACAGAAATGACTTGGACTTTCACTTGGACTTGCGCCCATTGACTTGTGAAGACTTGCTGCTTCCCATAAAAAACCCAAAGATAAAAAGTATGTTGACACGGACTACTCTGCGCGCGCTCTCTCTCTCTTTCTGTGCGTGTGTGTGGCATGCGCGTATTCGGCACGACATCCAATCAAAGCACCGTAGAATGTTTTGATTCGACAGCGTCCAACGTGACTATATGGCGCCGTAGTGGACAAAAGTCAAGCGAACGCAGAGAGACCGAGCCTAGTTTACAGTCATTGGACCGAGCCAATACTCGCGCGCCAATACTCGGTCTCTCTCACGCGTACATACAGTCTCTCACGCCTGCGGCACGTACAATAGGTCTCTCGCGCCCGCGGCGCGTACATTCGGTCTCTCGCGCCCGCGGCACGTATATTCGGTCTCTCGCGCCCGCGGCACGTATATTCGGTCTTTCGCGCCCGCGGCGCGTAGCCTACATTCGGTCTCTCGCGCCCGCGGCACGTATATTCGGTCTCTCGCGCCCGCGGCACGTATATTCGGTCTCTCGCGCCCGCGGCGCGTAGCCTACATTCGGTCTCTCGCGCCCGCGGCACGTATATTCGGTCTCTCGCGCCCGCGGCACGTATATTCGGTCTCTCGCGCCCGCGGCGCGTAGCCTACATTCGGTCTCTCGCGCCCGCGGCACGTATATTCGGTCTCTCGCGCCCGCGGCGCGTACATTCGGTCTCTCGCGCCCGCGGCGCGTATATTCGGTCTCTCGCGCCCGCGGCACGTATATTCGGTCTCTCGCGGCACGTATATTCGGTCTCTCGCGCCCGCGGCGCGTACATTCGGTCTCTCGCGCCCGCGGCACGTATATTCGGTCTCTCGCGCCCGCGGCGGGTACATTCGGTCTCTCGCGCGCGTATTCAGTCTCTCTGCGTCCGCTTGACTTTTGTCCACTCTGGTGCCTCATACCATTTGTGCTTTTGCTCTCCAGAGATCATTCTGTTAAATTGGTTATTCCAATAATGTTGATATGGTTTATATATTGCTACACTATTTATTAACAATACACGAAAAACTTGAAAGGTAAAGGTAAATTCTATAATAAATTCTAGTGTTTTTGAGTGTTGGGTATACTGCCTATGTTTGAGGCTAGTATTATTTACAACTTGTTAATGAATGCTTCAGCATACTGTAGTATTAAGAATAGTGAACTCATAAAATGAAATACAGAGTGTAGTTTTAATACAGTAAAGTGGTGAATTGTAGTATAATATACCCTATAGTGTAAAAAAAAACAGCACTGGGTAATTTGTTTATATTACACTTCTTGTGTTACTGGCAACGCAGTGGCGCAGTGGGCAGTGCTGTCGCCTCACAGCAAGAAGGTTGCTGGTTCAAGGCTGGGTCAGTTGGCTTTTCTGTGTGGAGTTTGCATGTTCTCCCTGCGTTCGCGTGGGTTTCCTCCGGGTGCTCCAGTTTCCCCCACAGTCCAAAGACATGCGGTGTAGTGTATGAGTGTGAATGAGTGTGTGTGTGGATGTTTCCAAGAGATGGGTTGCAGCTGGAAGGGCATCCGCTGCGTAAAAATGTGCTGGATAAGTTGGCGGTTCATTACGCTGTGGCGACCCCAGATTAATAAAGGGACTAAGCCTAAAAGAAAATGAATGAATGAATGTTGTGTTACCATAAGCCACAATAAGACTTTATTTTAGTTGCCATGATAAAATGGGATTGATAGTGACATTTATGTTAAGAGTGAATAGTACAGTAGGCTTAAGTTTTTCCTTATTTTTTATCACAGTTACATTTCTGCTTGCGTTAGTTTTTGTTTAAATGTTTTTTATTTGATTAGTATGGTGCACCTTTAGGATGTTTAATAAATGTTTTTAAAATAAAATGTATTTACATCCAACGTCTATTCCAGGGGCGCCTTTTTGTAAACTCTAGCCACCCCTGTGTCCACCCCAATATGATTTTGCTGTTGACATTATTCATTTAAATGTACTTATGTAAAAGGACAATATTTCAATAAATAAATAAATAAACAAATAGCAGCCACTAAATTATTGTGGATTGATTGGCGCCACTGACGTAGCTGATTCACTTCCCCACCCCCCCTCCCCGATCGTCGTTGACAGCACGCACACACCTTCAATATAGACAGCAATGGCAATTTATTATTTACTCTAAGGTACATCAATAGAAAAAGCTGTTTTAATAATAATGTGGCTCAGAAAGGAATATGGATAAATGATATTATTAGAGTCTGTATAGTGAGTGTGTGCATACAGTTGCAATCAGAATTATTCAACCCCCTGAATTATTAGCCCCCTGTTTATTTTTTTCCCCAATTTCTGTTTAACGGAGAGAAGATTTTTTCAACACATTTCTAAACATAATAGTTTTAATAACTCATTTGTAATAACTGATTAATTTAATCTTTGCCATGATGACAGTAAATAATATTAGACTAGATATTCTTCAAGACACTTCTATACAGCTTAAAGTGACATTTAAAGGCTTAACTAGGTTAATTAGGTTAACTAGGCAGGTTAGGGTAATTAGGCAAGTTATTGTATAATGATGGTTTGTTCTGTAAACTATCAAAAAAAAATATAGCTTAAAGGGACTAATAATTTTGATTTAAAATGGGTTTTAAAAAATTAAAAACTGCTTTTATTATAGCCGAAATAAAACAAATAAGACTTTCTCCAGAAGAAAAAAACATTATCAGACACACTGTGAAAATTTCCCTGTTCTGTTAAACATCATTTGGGAAATATTTAAAAAAGAAAAAAAAATTCAAAGGGGGTTCAATAATTCTGATTGCAACTGTATATAGTAATGCCTTTTGTTTATTTGTTTGTTTTATTAATTAATTCATTATTCTTCATTAATTTTAGACACGGCATATACTGTATGCTGTACAATAAAAGTATGTAAAAAACCACTGAAAAGTTACTTATATATATGAAACTTGTTTAAAAACTAAATGTTTTTTATTTTACTGAATTTGAATTTCTTGATTTTTGGGGGGGAATAAATTGCAATGTTTCAAGAGTAATTAATTAAATGAATTAAAACCACATTATTTCATTTACCAGAAACAAAAATATAACATTACACTGAATTCATTAATATATTTTTTGTGTGCCACCCCAAGATTTGGTGCGGCCACTTCTAGCCACCCCTAAGAAAATTTTCTGGGGGTGCCACTGGTCTATTCTCTGTATCTTTAAGTGTTTGAAACTGGAAATATTTTATCATATAACACAGCCAAAAATTTTATGATTTATTAGATTAAAAATGTAATATGTACGTCTATTTTAGTATATTGGTTGTTAATAAACTGCACCAATATAAATCATATCGAAAAGCACAAAAGGAAGAGGAAAACACAAGACACAAATTGTGAGTCTGCATATAATCTCTGAGAACGTGCAAGAAAATTTGTGCGTGAGCAGTGCATATTTGAGAGAGTGACAAAATTTGCGCACGAGCAGCGTATATTTGAGAGCTCACAAGCAGTTTTGTCTACAAATAGAGGAAATCGGTGCACGAGCATCACACAAGAGAGCGTAGAGACAGTTCTTCAATGTTATGTGAAGAAAACAACGTTATTGTTTGTATGAAGTAGCCTACTTCATTGAGAATATGTGCTACCATTTTACATTGCTGCTAGACAGATTTGCATCTTAATCTCTTCAACACACACGAGATTCAATTGACAAAATACCAATTTCACTCAATTTCACTTTGCAGCATACAGGAGTTGTTGGTCTACTGCTGCCTCATTGAGGTCGTTTATGTAATTTTCGTTAATCACAAGTTGATCACCGAAGACATAACATAGCACAACTAAAACTAATGAATTAGACAGCAGTAGACCTGCAAATTCTGTGTGATGTGAGGCAAAATGGACTCTATTGTGGTGGAACTCGTTCTTGTGCAATATGCTGTAGAGACGAGAGGCAGCACTGTTCAGCACTTTTTCAGAAAATTACATTTGTATTTTTATGTATCTGAGCAATGTTCTTTCATAAAAAAGGTTTGTTTAATAAATACAGATCTTACAACCATACATAATCTGTATACATTTTATTTTTCTGTTAAAAAGACTCGAAAAGACTCGAAAGTCAAACCGTAGGACTTTGGACTTGACTTGAGACTTGTTGGCCTTGACTTGGGACTTGACTCGGGACTTGCCTGTCTTGACTCGAGACTTGACTCGGGACTTGAGGGCAATGAATTGAGACTTACTTGTGACTTGCCAAACAATGACTTGGTCCCACCTCTGGTATCAACAGATATTAACCAGACAGTCTACTAATACTCAAATGGACCATCAAAATAAAGTGTTACCGATTAAATTAATAAAAGTAAAACTAACGGGCGCAACAGTTGTCATGAACAGAAAATTATTTAGCCTAGTATAGGCTACTTTAAAACTGTGAATATTTCACTGTAAATTTATTTATATGAATATTTTATTTAACAGACAGTTTGCGGTTTAGGGTCAATAAAGGTAGTCTATTACAGATTTTAAAGAAAAAATGGGAAGCATAAGCTGGATCACAACAGAAATCAATGTCATAACGAATGCTCAAACAATGTAGCCTAGTTTACAGCAAGCATCCTGTTTTTAGTTAGATTGCGCCGTCTGTCATATACAGTAGGCCTATTCATAGGTCTGTTATTTTTACTAAAGAAAATATATTATTTGAGTTTATCACAAGGACTATAGAAACTGTATAATGCCTAAAAATAAAAATAAACGGCACAGTATCGGAATCGGATCTGTATCGGTCGATACTCAGAATTTTCAGTATTAAAAATGAACTTCATGAAGCTGAAGTTAAGATTGTCCTTTTTTTTGCATATGGTGACGTACATCCAATTGAAGCATGATTTCATTTATTGGGAGCAGATTGGATTTGGAAGATGAGTGTTGCTAACAAAATGAAGGAAGATTGACGAATGAACTAAAGTAAGGCAGAAACAAGACACACCAACCTTTCCAAAAAGGCACTCCAGAAAGGGAAGATTATGAGATTTGTTAGAAGATTATGAGAGTAAACTAACTGTAACAAAATAAAAATGTGCACAGATACATCTTTTGTAACAAGTACCACTATTTAAAAATAAGAAGAGTACATTTGATAAATTTCATGGCGTCTTTTATTTACTTTACATTGATATTTTCCACATTGATTTGTGTTTGTGTTTAGAAAAATATATGAAAAATCACTGATGAATTTGAAAACACCTTAGATACTACATGTTTTACGACGTGACATTTTACATTACTACTAATAAACAAAATTACAAATAAAATAAATATTAATAATAAATATTATAATATTAAATATTACTAAAATTTGAAAACAAAACATAATTTTATATTTAATTTCTATTTATCTGTCGGTCTCTCTGTCTATCATTTTTAATATAAATTCAAAGTTGGTTTCTATGTAAATTTCTATGGTATCGTTGATTTAAACACCAACTTGAAATTTATGAAACAGATCTCATTCAAGTAGATTCATTTTCTTCCTTTACATGAAACAAAGCTTCATAAATAATTATAAGAACCTATCTAAAATGCATGGTAGAGATGCACCCAATATTCGACTGCCAAAAATTATAGGCGGAAAATGGAATTTATGGTTTTCATCTGAAAATATGAGTCAAACTAAGCCTATGCTTTTTTGGATGAGGAAAGCACTGCACAACCCATTCATTTCAATAGTTTGCAATGCGCAATGGCAAAAAAGCAGAGACTACAACTATGACTGACTATGATCAACAACACAGCCCAATTTTCCACTCTGTAGAGCATAGGTCTCAAACTTAATTCCTGGGCCGCACCTCTGCACAGTTTTGCTCCAACCCTACTCAAACACAGTCTATGCAACTAATCAAGGTGTTCAAGACTTTTTTGATCACCTTGATTATTTGGATCAGCTGTGTTTGATTAGGGTTGGAGCAAAACTGTGAAGAGCAGCGGCCCTCCAGGCATTGAGTTTGAGACCATTGCTGTGTAGAGCATGAACTGCCCATGTTCACCGAAAAAGCAAAGACTTAAATAACGCACCGACAGGACATTTCTACGTAGTATACTTGTTCCTGCTGTTTTCAAAAGCGCTACTGTGCTGTCATGGCAATGTTGGTAAATTGACACCTCTCCACTCGGTCACTGTCATAACATATTTTATATCAATAAAATGTGGTTATTGTATCAGCTTGTGTTTTGTAAAAAAATGTTGTACGTTTTGTAAAGTTAAGTTCTAAAAAATACTACAAAATTACTTTATTTAATAAAATAAAAATTAATTTAAGGCATTTTTCAGTTTCACTTTTTGGCCAAGAGCATTCAGAGTTTTCAGTTTCAGCCCAAAATGTTTAAATTGGTGCATTCCTTATGTATAGTAAACCCTATCTGATAATACTGGACAGTAAAGCACAAACTTCATTCAGCCGGTGCTTCATCGGGGAACAGAGAACAGTAAGAGAAGTGCTGAACCTGATGGAAGGGGTCTTTCCTCATGTTTCGACTTGCCAAAGGCTCATCAAACGGGAAAACTACCGAATAGTTTTTGGCATAGGACTCGTGACTTCGCTCTCTGATCCAGCGGTTGTTGTTGGTCAGCGAATGGTGGAAGCGCCTGAGAAAGAGACAAAAGCAGATGAAATGACACACACATTCGGCAATGAATGGACAGTGAGTTACGAGTCTACTGCCCTCAGTGAGTGTGCCTGACCTTCATAATATCGTCAAATCTGACATTCTGAGCTGCTGTCACCGAAACCTCCACCAGTGTGACCACTGAAGCCCAGTGCAGTGTTTGTTAAATATTTAACCCTTTCAAATTTACCCTTTTGTTACGTTATGGATGAAAACAATTGCCAAATTCACAAATGATGTCACTGATATGGTAAAAAAAATAATAAAAACTCACAAAATGACATACTTCCAATATAAAAAGTAATTGTGGACTGGATTTTTTTTAACCTTTTATCAAAGTCTTGGACATGTGAATGATTAGTAACAACATTGCCTTTGATGCATTATTAGTTTTTGTGCAGCATAAGAATTTCATTTTTCTCCCTAATTTACTGTTGGTGGCTGTTTTTGCCCTATTGACTTCCATTATAACCACATTTTTAATTGCATAACCATGAGACTATATAATCATGCATTTTTGATCGTTGGTGGTTTTCCCTGTTGGGAAGAGGTAAAATTTGTCATTTTTACTGTTGATTATCAGTTGGCACCATCAACCCTTTAGATAGGTCTGTGCAAAAAAAAAAAAAAAAAAGTGTAGTTGCCCAGAGTGTATTGTTGTTTTTGTTTTGTTTTGTTTTTTTTTTAACTCAAAGCATTTTCCCAAAATATGTGTCAAAATAAGATTTGTCACCAAAAATCATTCTGCTAGTTGAAACCAAGTTGTGGCCAAATTAAGACTCAAAATCATCCCAGAGTGGATGAAAACATCCCCAACAGTACATAAGGGGTAAAAATGCCTGGGCTGCATAATGTTGACTGTAACTAAAACTCTAACTAATATTTATTTATAGATTATACATTTATGACTTAATTTCTTCATTTTTAATTGTTAAACCCTAAAGCTTTTAAATAAAGAACATTCTATAATAATATAATTTAATATAAAATAATATAATATAATAATAAATAATAATTTTGTTAATAAAATAATACAATTATCATGATTATTATATTTATTTTAAACTTATAGTACAGTAATTTACACTTATTTTTCAATATTTTGTTACATTTATACACTTTTCTGGACACTCAAAGCGCTTTATATGCAGTGGCGCAGTAGGTAGTGCTGTTGCCTCACAGCAAGAACGTCGCTGGGTCGCAGGTTCGAACCTCGGCTGGGCTGGGTCAGTTGGCGTTTCTGTGTGGAGTTTGCATGTTCTCCCTGCGTTCGCGTGTGTTTCCTCCGGGTGCTCCGGTTTCCCCCACAGTCCAAAGACATGCAGTACAGGTGAATTGGGTAAGCTAAATTGTCCGTAGTGAATGTGTGTGTGTGGATGTTCCCAGAGATGGGTTGCGGCTGGAAGGGCATCCGCTGCGTAAAATCGTGCTGGATAAGTTGGTGGTTCATTCCATTGTGGCGACCCCGCAAGGGACAAAGCCGACAAGAAAATGAATGAATGATTGAATGAATGAACATTTTGGAATAATATAATCATTTTATAAAAATGTACAACTGTAATGTTCATGCAAACACAAAACCCTCATGCTTTTACTCCGATTTTACTTCATTGACACATAACTTTTAAATTAGTCAAATTAACTTTTCTAGTGATCTCAACTTAGTTCAATCAAACTGACTGAAAATATTAAAGAACCCCTATTATGGGTTTTTGAAAATGACCTTCCATGCAGTTCAACACAGCTATAAGTGAAGTGAAATAACCAGCTAAGGCTTAAATCTAAAAGTGCACCATGTTTAAAACTACTGATTCATCTATACAAGAGTCGACTCAGAGTGGTTTAAATGAATCGTGGGGGTAACAAGTCTTTAGCTGTATAGCCATGACATTGATACGGAATTCAAGCCCCGCCCATTTGTTGCATGTGTAGACCCGGGAAAATTTTAACCCCGGGCCCCACCCACAAACACTGTAGAAAGAAAAAGACAAACACTGTAGCAGATCTTGGCTGAATCAAGTCACGTAGATGCTGTGCTCTGAAGTGTGAGGGAAAGATAGTGTTATTTTCCCTACCCAAAGATGAGGCTGTGAAGAGTAAGTGGTTAAAGTTTAATTTTGCAAAAATACCTCAGCATTATAGCCACAGTCCTGTGCTGCATTCCTGTCATTTTTCTGACGAGTGCTTTAGCAATCTACACGCTTACACGGATTTAAATGCGTTAGTGAGTTCGCGATCCACTGCCATTTGTTGTTGCTATGGCTAGTATCTGCTGTTCCTACACACGTGCGTTGGTCAAGTTTCAAAATAGTTCAGCTTTTGCCACTGTGTGGATTAATACTGAATGTGTGTCACTGTTTTTACTTATGGTTAAGAATAGAACAATATGCTGGTGTTAAACTGCATTGCTTTAATGCACTCCTGCATTGGGCTCACACATACACTCTGACTACATCAAAATTGTTGATAAGCCGTGATGGGCATTTCTCTGTGTCTCGCGCTGAACGCAGTCAACCAATCACAACACACTGGGTCATCGGACCAATCAGTGCAGATTAGCCTCACACTAAGGAGGGGTTTGGAAACAAATGAATTGCTGAACGAATCATATGGGAGTCGTTAGGATGATTAGGTAAAAATAGATGCATATTATAAAACACATCGAAAGTGTTTTTTGACCTTGCATGCATATAAGCCTGTTGTTGGAGACCCCAAAACAAAAATATGACATTTTTAATGCATAATAGGGGCTCTTTAAATTAAACTTTGAATAACAAAAAAAAAAAATAGTTGAAACCTTATTAACTTATTAAAATAAGTTAAAGCAACATAGCAACATACAAATATTTGTTGTCTTGACTTTTTGACATCACATTTTATGACAAGTTTGGGAAAATGGCTGGCACGATACATTCTCAAACACACATGATATGTGAGCAGTTGAAATAACTTCAGTCAATCAATATTTCGGAACTGCCTTTGACTCACTGAACTGCAAGTAATCATTTGTGTCAGATCCAACTCAATTTTCAGACTGCTCCATCTAAATGTCAGTCAATTAATACCACATTTGCTCACAATAAACGTACCTGATATCATATCCATACATGTCTTTCTCTGGACGGCCGTGAATGATCCAGTGAGCCAGCTCTTTTCCACATCCTCCCCCTAACATCATACCTGCCAATCAAATCACACCGCACACGTCAGTCAACTTTATCCCAAAATCAGTCAAACTAGTGTACAAACCCCACCACAGCGTTTAACAGGCTACAAAGCACCTCTGACTGACAGCTGTCAATCAATTCATCCTCACTTTCGGTCGAACTGTATCAATCCTAAACCAACAGGAGGAGAATAATGAACGTAAGAGGAGAAAAAAATTCAAGGAGGTAAGAAGGACATTGTGAAGTTAGAGATGTAATAAGGAGGAGGGAAAGGAATGGGCGACAGGATCTTGGATTGTAAGAGTCGTACCAAAGCGCCCATAGAGATGTTGCCGTGTCTCTAAAGGATTTTTGGCTCATTAGCTAGCTGATGACTTCATTAGCATTAGCCAGCAAGCACAGAGGCGCTGAGTAATGGCCAGCTTGAATCCATGCAGAGTCACTGCTTTATCTCTTACACACACCACCTCCCACATGCGGTTTCTGGAGATCACATCACATAGCAGAGAAATGCTAAGATGTGCTTCAAATTACAAGGATTTAAGCACTGCTTTAAAAAAGAGACTACAATCAGGGGCCTGATGTAGAGAACAAAGTTAGAAAACGATTTATAAAGACTTATTTTATTTTTAGAAAGAATGTAATCTTCATCATTGCAAAATTAAGGAAATTGTAAATAAACCATGCTAGAAAAACACAAAATACCCTTCTAATAACGTTCTAATAATAATAATGTGTAAACCAGTCAAACCGGTGAAAACTAACTGTATACATTTTAGTTGTAGTGAGAAGTTTACAAATATTTCTGTACTTAAATTATAAAAATATTGTCAGACTGATTAGACAATGGCGATGCGGTGGTGCAGTATTGCTGTCGCCTCACAGCAAGAAGGTCGCTGGTTTCCTCCAGGTGCTTCGGTTTCCCCCACAGTCCAAAGACTTGCGGTACAGGTGAATTGGGTTGGCTAAATTGTCCGTAGTGTATGAGTGTGAATGACTGTGTATGGATGTTTCCCAGGGATGGGTTGCGGCTGGAAGGGCATCCGCTGCGTAAAACATGTGCTGGATAAGTTTGCGGTTCATTCCGCTGTGGCGAACCCGGACTAATAAAGGGACTAAGCTGAAAAGAAAATGAATAAATGAATAAATGATTAGACTATGGAAAACCAGAGAAGGGAAGTAATACCTCGTTACTGTAGTTTAGATTTTTCTGGTATCGGTACTTTACTCCACTATTCATTTTTCTGTCAACTTTTACTCCCTAAATTTTTACACAAATATCTGTACTTTCCACGCCTTACATTTTTAAATCAGGCTCGTTACTTACGTTTTCATGTGTTTGGTGGTGCGATCTATATTATTTCTTGTCATTGAGCAATTTGAGCGCCTTTTTGATGCAGTCAGTCTATTTTCATCATTGCGCGCCTGCGGGCTGCAGTTTGCGGCTTTTTCAACCAAGGCTATCACGCACTGTACGTACGCTAGTTTATGAAGATTACTATGAAAAAGACAAGGATGACTACGCAGATGAGACAGAGGGAGACGGCGATTTTAATATGACTGATGCTGCCGTTTACACGGTAATAATAAGACACATTTTGCTCGATTAGATCACAGTTAAGAAGAGAGACACATTCCAGTTCAAAAATACAAATACAAATGCCTAAGGTTAGAGTCTTTTGTCCACTTACGATCATACTGCATGAGATTTCTGTGGTCTTTTAATCTAACGCCGCAAAAAAAGTTTTTTGTAAAGTTTTTAGTACTAAAACAATCAAATACTTTATAAAAAATAATGTGCATTTTGATTTATTTCCGATTAGTTCATATTTCCTCATTCAGAATTTATGTTGTTTAACATTTTTAGAGATTTGTTTATTGACTATATGATTTTACTGTAGGCATATTCATTTTTAACAAATGTTTTACAACAACAAAAGTAGCTATACTGGGCAATTCATAAATAAAAAAATATAATGCAAAAGATCCTGAATTTATCATGTGAAAAAAAGAACATGCACATGTTTTGTAGGTTGTGGTCAAGTCTGTGTATGTAGCTTTTAGAATAGAATTCATGTTTATCCATTAAATAAAATATCCACAATACCCTGAAAAAAAAAATATGTATGAGAGCTGCTAAAGCAAAAAAGAAAAGTAGCTTGCAGTCAAATACAATAAGTATTTATTTTAGCAAAAGAAAATATATTTTCAATATATTCAATAAAAATATTCAAATATAAAATGCTAAAGAAATGTATATATTTTGGACTGAATTCAGTGTAAAATGTAAGACATTATTTATAAAGATATACAGGCCTACAGAATTATTTTTAAAGTGTATGAACATGAATAGCAGCTGTTGTTTTCGAACTGCAAAACAACATGATAAACGCTGTAAGTTTACATCAGGATGATGAAACATGGGGGTGTAACGTGATTGGACGCTGACAATGGAATTCAGATCCAAATGCAGGGTTTATTACCAAGAATAGTTAGGCAAGCAACAGTCAACACAGAAACAAACAGATCAATAAACAGGCAGATGGTCAAAAAGGCATGGAGCAGGCAAGATAAACAAACAAAACAACTAAGCGATGGTCTAACATGAAAAGGCACGGCAAGAAAAACGTGTCGTAAAGTTCACAGTAACGTATAACACCACTCAGCAACAATGTGTGTGTTTGTGCTGTTTTTATTGTTCTTGTAATCAGTCTTTGAGCAGCATCAGCTGTGTGAGTCTAATCAATGGAGACTTGGAGCAGGTGTGTGTGTTGCATGACAGTACTTGTAGTTCATGTAAATGTGAATGTTCTCCAGCGATCTATGAAGGTTAGATCACTGGTGATCGGGACAGGGGAAAACTGGACATTTACCTACCAAGTGAAACTAAAACATGTAGTAGTAATGGGTACTTTTTACTTTTTTTTACGTTTCTGAGGATGTACTTCTTTACTTTTACTTGAGTACAAAAGTGTAATCAGTACTTCAACTTTTACCAGAGTCATTTTAAACATGAGTATCTGTACTACTACTTGAGAAAACCATTTGTGTACTTTTGCCATCTCTGTGGAAAACCCTGCTTCCATACGGGCTTTCAATATTAGTAGCACTTCAAGTATCTATTCAAAGACATGGCCATTTTCAAGAGTTTAAAGTAGTTACATTTCAAAAAATCAAATAAGCACTTTAAGTACATACCATGACACAAATGAATAGCTGTTAATTCTGTCATAAAACAGCTGCTGGAGAATGCTTCAATTCTATAGATGTGCTTATAAAAAAAATACGATTTTAACCTTGTTTCAAGAGTTTACACTTAGATATTGCTTGAATAATTGTATGCTTGTATAAAAAAATAAATACATTTTGAATTGAATGAAATATACAAGTTATGTGATTGAAAGAGCAAAAAGAAGGGGTAAGAAACTAAATCACCAATGACAGTGTTTCTCAACCACATCTGCACATTTTTCATTGCTGCGTCCCAATTCACATACTTATACCATGCCCTATAAGTATGTACTGTTTTGTAAAAGAAAAATATATACTTTTGAGTGTATAACAGAAGAGTGTTCAAGCTTTAAGACATACTACTTCCTAGTTAACAGACCATTATGTTTCTTGGTTACGAGCCCTGCCAATCACTCACATTTCTTTCATTTTTAATTTCCTACCTTATTGGAGAAGCAGCAGCAGGTTAATCTGCCCTTCGTGAGTCTTTCATGCAAACATGGGAAACTTGATCGAAATATTTTCCAGGGGGCTAGATATTAATTAACAGCCATATAAACATTTTTACCAAAGCCTCTCTACTTGATGGTTGGTCTTGGGTGTCCACCATATTTGTAGTTTATTTACACTTTTCACCCACTTTTGTAGTTTTAAACAAATTCACATCCAACACGCAATGTACTGTGGGGGCAATATCACGCGTTAGAGCACGGACAGTTCTACACTTTTTACCGGAAATAGTAAACCACCCGGGAACCTTTGGCATACTCTTTTCAAGATACTATTTAGGATGGATAGTATGCGAATTGGGATGCAGCAATTGCCTCCTTAACCAAACACACCTGATTCAGATCATCAACTCATTAGCAGAGACTGAAAAGCCTGTAATAAGTGTGATAGACAAAGGAGACATCCAAAACATGCAGTGTTGGTGGTCCTCCAGGAACGTGGTTGAGAAACACTGACCGATGACACTGCCAGTGTTTCTCACAGGATCTATTTGTCCAATCAGTGCACATGAACTGTAGTTATTGCAGTTCCTATTGTGCCAGATCAAACCATATTCTAAAGAAGAGATAGTTTAACATTCGTGTGGTCTCAGATTTAGTTTTTTTCCGTTTGTCCTACGGGTCAAGAATTACCCGTCTCCACTAAAGCTTTAAAATACAGCAGCAAAATTTAATTTCAATTTTCAAATCTATTTTTCATGAAGAAACAACATAACTCATCACAAACTCTGTTAATGTCTAGGACAGTTTTTCCTCGTAAGTGTGCAACTACACATTTTTAACTAAAGTAAAGGTTTATATTATCTAAACCTAGCTGCATAGGTGTAAAATGTTTTTAGGAATACAGTATTCCCACTTTATACAACAGTTTTATCTGGTTCTTGAATCTGATTGGCTGATAGCCGTGCGATATTCTGCCAGTAACAGCACTTGTACCGCCTCTTCACCCTTGTGTATTACTCCGCCCACATACAGCAACAAGCATAGGACAGTCTACAGTTTGACAAATATTGCTGCTGTTGGACAACATGACGTACTTTTGAGGCTTTTTTAGTCGAGAATTTAGTTGTTAAATTGCAACTATGCAGTTTATTTATAAGGATAGTGCCTATTTGAAAATATTTATAATTTCTGAGAGGCAGCAATTAGCCTGTCATTGAGCAGACCAAAGATGACAGAGACTGCATAATAAGCCCTTAGAAGCATAATTTCTAACTACAGCTGATCAAATCATTATTAAACTGGTAAGTGATATTCTAAGTCGATCTCTCTCTTTTGTATGTTGTAGTGCTGTATTTACACCATATAATTGTAGTGTATTGAGTGTGAGATGGGACTCTCATATCAGGAATGTGTGTTGTGCTGACAAAAAAAGAAGAAGAAATGCCTGGATATGTTTAGTGTTTTTACTTATCGCAAACAAAACAGCAATCTGGTAGTGATTGTGCTGATTGTTTTGGGGTTACTTATTGTGATCTCCCAATTGCAACAGAGAAATACTGTAGACTGTAATACTGTAAGGAGATATCTCTGTAGACTGATTTATGCCGTTCAGCCTTATAATCTTAAAATGTCAGCAAAAATCCCGTTTTGTCTTCACTTTAGATATTACGCTAGAGAATCATTCAAATACTAGCTCTAAAGTGACGTTCATGAATTAATAACGGCTTCTGCAGTTCTGACGTCAGCTGCAGATGTGAATGAATGGTGGAAGAAAGTAGTTCCTAATACAAAAGGGTTTTTAGACTCCCAGTGTTTGATTTTTTTTTTTTATATACACGATCATGCGGTTGAACTGTTGTTTAAACGTAATATTACATTCGTAGCAGTGTAATGTGGCTGTATATTGTCACTCGGACCAACGCACGCCTCCCACCAGTGCCGATATACAGCCACATTGCACTGCTACTCATGTGGTTTTGCTCATTTAACTAGTTTCTTCAGTACAAACACACACACACACACACACACACACACACACACACACACACACACACACACACACACACACACATGCTTCCTCCAATTATTCTAGGAACTGTGAAACATTCATCCAAAAAATATGTTAGTGTGCTTTTGGTTGAGTATCATAGGAAGGGTTGAAATGATGCTGCTTACTTTTGATTTTGTTGGTTGTTTATATTATAGTTAAAGTTTTTTTTGCCGGTTCCTACTTCCTCCTTCCCTACACTTTGAACATTACATTGGTGCCAAACCCAGGAGGAACATGCCATTAAATAACCCTCGATGCTGAGAGGAGTATTACGATGCCCAGAATGATGGCACCACATGTAGCTTTTCACTGCGTCGATGCTGGGCGGGACAGAGTCTCTCACTGTCTGCCAGATTAGAGAAGTGCTGCTGTCATCTGCAAGAGGTTAAGAGGAGTTGTCGGTGTTTGCCAGAAGTCAGGGATTTTAATGGAGGAGCAGACAGAGCAAGAAAAAATGAGGCTCACTGCAAGGCACTCAAAGGTGGAGGAGCGTGTTGGGCACCAAAGGGCTGCCCATATGGAAGGTGGAGAAGTCAAGCCATCCATGGAGAAGTTTCCGGTACCACTACAGTATGTGGCATCGTCTCTCAGTGGGTGAAGGACCAATTTTGTTATGGAGCAGGAGTTTATGTTCCCCTCCCAACACAACAGTCTTTACTCTAAGGTGCTGCAGCCACTTTAACTAGCCCTGCACCTCGTCGCTGAAATGGGATAGAGTCTCTAATATTGGAAATGTGAAAATGTCTCAATTCTTTTGTCCATTCAAATAAAAATCTGAGTAATGGTGTACACCTTTGACTAATATTGTGTGGACATAAACAGAAGAAAAGAGGTCACACTATGGAAAGCCATTTTGACTTTAGTACATTTTTTAGCATATGAATTCTTGATATAAACTCTTCAATACTTGGACTTTTCAGCACATCAGGCAATGTAGTTACTTGTCAACATGTGTCTCTGAAACCAAGCAGAGTGGACATGCTGGTTTTCTTGTTTAAAAATCTTTATTAATTATAAAAAGTATGTTGAAATACTTTACAACCAAAAGAAAGAAGTAACTGGACCCTGTTTCAAGTGTTTTTGTTTTCCTGATTGTTCTAGATCAGGCTCTCAACTTGTTTTCACTAAAAGCCAAATTCTGCCAACAACACCAAGCCAAGAGCCACAAATCAGTATTAACCACAATGTTTGTCCTGAAACTGTACAGATTGCTCATGGTTCAGTTTATATCATAGTTTTAGGCTCACGGTACACTTCAGTAAATAACAGAACACTGCTAAATAAAAATATTAAATCACAAGAAAAGGCACAAATGAATACAATATAACAAACATACTACTAAAATAAACGGTGCTGAACAATATAATCATATCTATAATGCTCAACATAATTGAGTACACCCCATTGTGAAAATATATATTTTTATCCGTTTCTCAGTGAATATAGACAATGTATTTTGGTGCATTTAAACAAAACAGATTTATTAAACAGATATATTTATTAAAATAATATTTAGTCACCAAACATCTTAAAAAAATTGAAAGATAACACAATTAAATTCATGCAAATATTGCACAAAAAATTATAATCTATAAAATTTCAAAAAAAAAAATGAATTTTTTTGATTCTCTTGATTTTTCTCTTTTTAAAATTTGCATTTAATATTTTTCTATAACATATACTGTAAACTTGGGTGTACTAGTTTTTGGACTGTTATCGTAAGTTATTTTGTTAGATTAGCTCCAGATTTGGCTTCCGTACTGACTAATCTAATGTATATGCACAAATATAATATTGTATAGCTTTCTATTAAAAATATTAGGGGTGTGAACCTACACTGGTCTTACAGTTCGGTTACGATTATCATGCCATCGATTCGGTTCAATTCGATATCTCGGTGCATCACGGTGCATTAAAGATGCTTTCCATACATAATTAGAATTTGTTTTCTTTACAACACAAGAAAAAAAATTGTATTAAAATCTATAAATATGTTTATATTTATATATTATTTGTAATACAATTTTGTCCTTTAATACAGGCAGTCAGATACATGAACTGTATCTTTAATTTTATCTGCTCAAAAAAAAACACTCTTTGTGAATGTTTTAGACAAAACTCCAATACATGCACAGAAGACAGCACGAGCATTCATAACAAATAAACTCATGTAAATATTATCCCGGTTGCTTTTTGAGCGCTGGCAAGTTCTTACACCCCTATGATTGGTCATTGTCTTCACACGCTCAACAGAAAGGGCTGCGCTTGGCTTTAGAAACGAAAGCGCAGTTCACCCATGAGTGACGCGGGAAAAACAGCCGCGGGTCAGTCTATATGCGCATAACACTCGGTTATCAGGTAATCCGTAATAGAATAAATACAATACAATAAACTCGCACCACAGGCATGCTTGTGTCTGGATTCACAAGTATTGCTTTAACAGCCGAGGGGAGAGGAAACTTTACCTCACAAACATGCCAACGGGTCAAATGCCCAAAGTGTGTGTGTGTGGGAGAGAGAGAGAGAGAAAGAGAGAGAGGCAGCGATGGAGTTTTACAGCATTTCTCCCTAGTAGTGAAATAGCGGCTCGTGCTTTACCATTCCTCAGTATCAGTGAAAGATCTGCTTTTTAAGTAGTAGGAGTGTTTTATTTACTCACCCTCACCACCTTCGCCATAGTATTCTACCGCGACATCGTGCATAGGGGATAAATGACGTCAGTGCATAATAACCATGATTATTACTGAACCGATATCGAATTGTCCCCATCTGCATAGCGGTGCACCGAAGAAACGATTAATTTTGACAGCCCTAAAAAACATGAATTTAAATTATAGATTTGTGAGGGGTGTACTTATACAGTATATGCTGAATACTGTAACACTGCATAACCTACTGTATAAAAACTTTACTGTGTGAATTAAAAATTAAACATTATTATGGTTACAACAGCTATTCGGTCAAGAGCAGAGAGGGATTTCATTATCTTTTTTTGTTGACAGCACTGAATACTGAACACTGTCAGCAGGAATAACATGTGCTCAATTTAAGACAATCCACAGACGCAACACAGTTAGAAAGTTAGAGACAAAACTATTTCTCAAATGTTTAAGTTCTAAGGCATAATCGATTGAATGCTTATCAAGTCAGGCACGTTGACATCATTAATGGACATAATTAAGTTATATGGTTCAGAATCAAGATTTAATTTGCATGTCATAACTTTAACCCGGCAGCACAGTGGCACAGTGGGTAGCACAATCGCCTCACAGCAAGAAGGTCGCTGGTTCGAGCCCCGGCTGGGTCAGTTGACATTTCTGTGTGGAGTTTGCATGTTCTCCCTGTGTTCGCGTGTTCGGTGCTCCGGTTTCCACCACAAGTCTAAAAACATGTGGTATAGGTGAATTGTCCTGAATTGAAGATAAATTGTCCGTAGTGTATGAAAAGAAAATGAATGAGTGAATGAACTTTCACCTGCTCAGAGGAGTGCAATTCTCAAATCTCGAGTTCTTTTCAGATGCCTATTGAGGAACCCTGGATAACACTTTAGCAGTGGAGAAAAGTGGGGCTGCTATTTTGTTTTATTAATCTGTTTGCTAAAATGTCTGGTTTGTTTTACAGTAAAACATGTAATTTCACTTTCTAAAGTTGTAGTGGAGCTTTCTTTTAAATATAAGTTATAAGTGAAATATAAGTTGGTTATAATATATATATATATATATATATATATATATATATATATATATATATATATATATATATATATATATATATATATATATATATATATATATATATATATAATTTTTTTTTATATCATATTACATATCAAATATTGGATAATTTGATTATTTTGTTATTGCAAATTGCATTTTTCCTCAATAATCGCATAGCTTTAGTGCAAACCAAACAACCAGATTGCAAAGATATCTGATATCAGCAAACTCTTGCAAAATTGTTTACCAAATAAATCAGAAGTCCATAGGTGTTGTGGCTTTGCCAAAAAATATCCTTGATGAAGGACGTAATAACAATATCTGCTAATAACACATTCTTAAGTTTGCAAAGTTTTTCATTTTAAATATCCTTTGGGGACAAAAGTAACACTCTTATTTATGCCCCACTGCTAATAGCCATACCTTATTTTTTACTTCCACGTTAGAGTTTTCAGTGTTTTTATTAATATATTTTATAAAATTAATGCAAATTGCCAATAATAATATCAAAATATTCAATTATTGTAAAAAAAATTAAAAAAAATAAATAAAAAAACATTTAGCATTGTTGGATTGCTTTTGAAACACTTAAAATGTAAAATGAAAATTCAGTTTAATATTTTTGCAAAAATAAAGGACAAAATATGTTTACATTAACATGGTCATAATCAGATATATTTAAAATAAACAAGATTAAGTAAATCAGCAAATACTGTAGTGTTACTTTTGATTGATGGGGTCAAAAGTAGCAATTTATGTTTAAAGTGAAATTATTTTAAAGTTGTTCTACATCTTTTAAATACCACCTGATATTGATAGACCACACTCATGAGTTAGTGACCACAGCAAAAATATATTTCTGTCTAAAACATTCTCTTTTAAAAATAGTTTTTTTTTTATGAAAAGACTTACTATTGTCCCTGCTCTCCCCTACCTTTTTTAGGTTCTAATACATACACCAGGTAGCAATATGTACCTTTAAGAAACTAAAATAAACCATTTTGGTACAAACTTCTACATATTGAAAAGGTACCGCCCCAGCCACATTTATTTCTATAAGAGTGTATTTAAACGTTGGTCTGTGTTATGCTACAACTGAACCATTTAGGCAGGAGGGAAGTTAACATGAGTTAATGTTACCAAGTGGATAGACTTTCCTGTCTATCTTTTGCTCTCAGAACACACATACACACACACACACACACACACACTATTTCTCTTTGTTCATCAAAGCAGCGACCGAATCACTAACGGTATTTTTGCAAATGTCAGGGGAGGTGAGAAAGAAAACAAGGGGGAATAAAATGAAAGAGAGAAGGAGGCTGAGAGAGAGGGAAGCTTCAGAGCGATACATGAGACATGCGGATCACATAAACGTGTAGGTGCCTGAGAGTACACGGTTCTGTTTAAAAATCTACCATACTGTAGGTAGCAGACTTCTAAGGTCCTGTTTCCAACTGATATTGTGTTTTTAAACAATACGATTACAAGTGGTCAGAGCATTATTACAGTTCCAGGGAACCACATACTTTTTAAAAAAAACACTTAAAGAAAGCATGTATGTAATGTAAATGAAAGTGTGCTACACTTCCCATGATGTCATTATTTGGTATCACGTCTATTTCCTTATACACTCAACGGCCACTTTAATAGGTACACCTTACTAGTACCGGGTTGGACCCCCTTTTGCTATCAGAACTGCCTTAATCCTTCATGGCATAGATTCAACAAAGTACTGGACATTTTCCTCAGAGATTTTGCTCCATATTGACATGATAGCATCACGCAGTTGCTGCAGATTTCTTGGCTGCACATCAATGATGCCAATTTCCCGTTCCATCACATCCCAAAGGTGCTCTATTAGATTGAGATATAGTGACTGTAGAGGCCATTTGAGTACAGTGAACTCATTGTGATGTTCAAGAAACCAGTCTGAGATGATTCATGCTTTATGACATGGTGCGTTATCCTGCTGAAAGTAGCCATCAAAAGATGGGTACACTGTGGTCATAAAGAGATGGACATGGTCAGAAACAATACTCAGGTAGCCTGTGGGGTTGACACAATGCTCAATGGGTACTAATGGACCCAAAGTGTGCCAAGATAATGTCCCCCACACCATTACACCACCACCACCAGCCTGAACCATTGACACAAGGCAGGATGGATCCATGCTTTCATGTTGTTGATGCCAAATTCTGACCCTACCATCCGAATGTCACAGCAGAAATCGAGACTCATCAGACCAGGCAACATTTTTATAATCTTCTATTCTCCAATTTTGGTGAGCCTGTGCAAATCTCAGTCTCAGTTTTCTGTTTTGAGCAGACAGGAGTGGCACCCGGTGTGGTCTTCTGCTGCTGTAGCCCATCCGCCTCAAGGTTGGATGTGTTGTGCGTTCAGAGATGCTTTTCTGCATACCTTGGTTGTAACGAGTGGTTATTTGAGTCAATGTTGCCTTTCTATCAGTCTGGTTGTTCTCATCTGACCTCTGGCATCAACAAGGCATTTGTGCCCACAGAACTGTTGCTCACTGGATATTTTCTCTTTTTCGGACCATTCTTGCTACCATGTGATTGGCTGATTTAGAATTTGCGTGAATGAGCAGTTGGACAGGTGTACCTAATAAAGTGGCCGGTAAGTGTATATACTGTAGAGCGCATTGTTTGAGTCTTATTTTAGTGGATTAGTGCATATTTAATAAATTCCATAATGCACTTAATATGCGTAAACAGTGTACACAACTAGTTGTATGTATACACATACAGTAGTCAACATTTGAACTGTCCATCAAAGTTATCCTAAAACTATTGAACACCCATTCTTGTCTTAGGACAATTTTGACAAACTTTTTAATCCACTTGTTGACTACTCTATACACTAACTAGAATCGACGACAAAACCTTTGTCAGGTAAAAGCAACAAATAATAACTTAACTTCTAGTTAATTATTTGGAAAAGTGTCAGAAGGCAAATTTTTCTGATAAATCATCTGTTGAACTGCATGCCAATCATCACAAACACTGCAGAAGACATATTGGAACCCGCATGGACTCAAGATTCTCACAGAAATCAGTGAAGTTTGGTGAAGGAAAAATCATGGTTTGGGGTTACATTCATTATGGGGGCGTGCGAGAGATCTACAGAGTGGATGGCAACATCAACAGCCTGAGGTATCAAGACATTTGGGCTGGAGAGGGCACATTCTTCAGCAGGATCGCGCTTCTCCTCACATACTTCAGCATCCAAATGAAAATTCCTGAAAGCAAAGAAGGTCAAGGTGCTCCGAGATTGGCCAGCCTAGTCACCAGACATAAACATTATTGAGCATGCCTGAGGTATAATGAAAGAGGAGGCATTGACGATGAATCCAAAGAATCTTGATGATCTTTGGAAGTCCTGCAAGAACGCTTTCTGTGCCATTCCAGATGACTTTATTAATAAGTTATTTGAGTCATTGCAGAGATGTATTATTGCATTCCTCCAAGCTCATGGGAGTCTTAAACAATATTAATTATTTTTTGCAGTGCACCATTTTGTCTAGGCAAAGTCAGACTGTAGTGTCCTAACTAAATAATTAAAAATGAAGGTATAACCATATTTTATTTTGGTAAAATAAGCGTAATCTAGAGGCCTTTGCCTTTCATATAAACAACTTCTCATACCAAATGATCTAGTAGAAGTAAAGTTGTTATTTGTTGTTCCTAAACCTTGGATAGGCGACAAGACTTTTGTCAGGTAGTGTATACATTCGAAAAATGCTGGTTTGTCATTTGTTTGTGGTTAACCCATTGTTAAGTCCAATTTGAACAAAACCAACATTGTTTTTTCAAATTATATTTAAATGACACTTTTGGGTTTGTCCAGATTTGATTCAGCATTGGGTTATGACAACCCATCATTTTTTATAAATTCGTTCTATATTAGTTTCTACTCCAACTTATTGTTTAAATCTTACCATTTAAATGCAGCTGTAATGAAAATGTGATGTCCTGCCAGATGCCATACATACAGTTGAAGTCAGAATTATTAGCCCTCCTGAATTATTAGCCCCCCTGTTTATTTTTTCCCCCAATTTCTGTTTAACAGTGAGAAGATTTTTTTTAACACATTTCTTAACATAATAGTTTTAATAACTCATTTCTAATAACTGATTTATTTTATCTTTGCCATGATGACAGTAAATAATATTTTACCAAATATTTTTCAAGACACTTCTATACAGCTTAAGGTGACATTTAAAGGCTTAACTAGGTTAATTAGGTTAACTAGGCAGGTTAGGGTAATTAGGCCAGTTATTGTATAACGATGGTTTGTTCTGTAGACTATCGAAAAAATATATAGCTTAATATAAGCTAATAATTTTGTCCTTAAAATGGCTTTTTTAAAAATTAAAAACTGCTTTTATTCTAGCCGAAATAAAACAATTAAGACTTTCTCCAGAAGAAACAATATTATCAGACATACTGCGAAAATTTCTTTGCTCTGTTAAACATCATTTGGGAAATATTTAAAAAAGAGAAAAAAATTCAAAGGGGGCTAAAAATTCTTCAACTGTACATAGAACTATGAATGCACAAATACAGATACTGTATATAAACAACTTTTAATATAATCTACTCAAGTCATAAAGTGAATGTTCAACTAACTGCTTATGAGAAACGTGGAATATTTGTAAAAATATAAAACCTAAATTCCATTTAATAATTTATGAATATTGAAAATCTATTTTGGATGAAAAAAATGTATTTGCAAATGAATATTTTAAAGCATCACTTAAAAACCACTGAATCGATATTGTTTTTCACCTGTTACATAGCATGAAAGCTGGTCTATTTGGACGCAAAGAGAGCCTGTGTGTTTTCTCTCCAGAAGGCAGTGGAAGTTAGCAATCACATGAGCGATGGGCAACCATCTGCCTCAGATTAACCTGTTCTCTCAGCCATACACACACACACACATTAACCATTTGCCATTAACTGCCATTTGGCCAGTCATCCTAAAATCTTCACGACCACTTCCACAATATTTCCCATCAGAAATCAGTGATGCAATGGTAGAACTGAACAAGAGTATAGAGAGAGAAGGGAAAACAAGAATAAAAACAATCGAGAAGACCTGAAGGAAGCAGCAGGGAAGGACGACAGCACCGTGGTCATGCATACTGATGGACACACACACACACACACACACACACAAACGTAATGATATGCCACATCTCTGATGCAATCACACCCAAGGAGAATCCCTGATCACCATCTCAGGCTGTAAATACTCATTTTAAACACCTCTCATTGCCGTTCTGACATTCATACGCTGAGTGTTTCTATATTAAAATGCTCTGTTTTTCTTCAAGAGCAAAAGATGTTTAATTAATCACATTTCAATTGCTCCTTCCAAGATTGAATGGTTTATCTAGGACAATAATAATGGTTTGTCTTTAAATGAATGGTGACCTTATGTCTTTAATCCACTCTCATTTAAATCCTCATAACCGGCGTGGATAGACTTTAAAAGATGTCTTTGTCTAGACGCTGAATGCATTGTTTTAGACCTCGTTGACTTTGATTGTGTATGGATTCTGAGGAACATCATATTTTGTTTTCCACAGAAGAAAACGAAAAGAAAAAAAAGATTCGGAATGAGCAGACGTGTCCAAATTTTGCATATCAAATAACATAACCAATCAGAGGCTCTTGTACTCGCTTTTGTTCCAGGAAGTGAGTTTTACATGCTGAGGTCAGGAATCGATGTGTCATAAAAATACAAGCACACATCTCATATCTGAGTGTGATTCCTATGGCCGTGTATTTTGATCCGTTCACACGATCACGCCCCCGTTCGTCCGTCAGCATGTCTGAGGCCCGCAAGGTGACCCGGCCCAAGCTGAGCACAATCAGCATTACTCCGGGACGGACTGAGTTTCATCTGACCTTCAAAATCACAGGGCATCTGCGTCCAAAAATACCACCTCCACATGCTTTCAAGTGCTTTTTAATCTCGCGCTCAGATAAAGCATAATTCAATTCTAGGCCACATGGATGAAGCACAAATATGGTTAAAATTGAATTACGAAATGTAGTTTAAACAATCACAGGAACAGGGCTGAAGTGATTAGCTGACATTGTCAACAATGGCGATAATAAGAAACAAGCACTGCCAGCAAATTGTCAAATGTCCTCACTTCAGATTAGGTCACAAAACTGGATGAAGTTGACTTAATAAAGCATTAATTAACATACAAATTAACTATTAATATATGCCTGAATAATAAGATATATAAATATTAAATATTTTATTAGTCATTTACTTACGCATGACTCTGGACCACAAAACCTTAAGTGTCAATTTTTTTACATTGAGATTTATACATTACATGACACGGGTGGGATGAGAATCAGCACCTCCAAATCTGAGGCCATGGTACTCCAACAGAAAAATGGGATGGCTTGCCATCACAAGGATTGAGGAAAATCTTTACGTCAGGTGGAGAAATTCAAGTATCTTGGGCTTTTGTAAACGAGTGAGGGAAGGATGGAACATGAGATTGACAGGTAGATCGATGCAGCGGCAGCAGTAATGCGGTTGATGTACTAGTCCGTTGTGGTAAAGAAGGAGCTGAGCCGAAAGGCAAAGCTCTCGATTTACCCGTCAATCTACGTTCCTACTCTCACCTATGGTCATGAGCTTTGTGTCATGACCAAAAAGACAAGATCTCTGATATAAGCGGCTGAAATTAGTTTCCTTCGAAAGGTGGCAGGGCGCACTCTTATAAATAGGGTAAAAAGCTCTGTCACCCGGGAGGAGCTCGGAGTAGAGCCGCTGCTCCTCCACATCGAGGGAAGTCAGCTGAGGTGGCTCGGGCATCTGTTTCAGATGCCTACTGGATGCCTACCTAGGGAGGTATTCCAGGCATGTCCCACCAGTAGGAGGCCTTGGGAAAGACCCAGGACACGCTGGAGGGACTATGTCTCTCGGCTGGCCTGAGAATGCCTCAGGATCCCCTGGAGGAGAAAGTCTGGGGTTCTCTCCTAAGACTGCTGCCCCCACAACCCAGCCCCAGAAATAAATGAATGAAATTGGAATAATTTCTGAATAAAAGCTTTCCATTGATGTATGACTTTTTTAGGAAAGGACAATTTTTGACAGAGAAACATACTATTTGAAAATCTGTAATCTGCAGGTAAAAACATTTAAAAAATACTGCCTTTAAAGTTATTTAAATTAAGTGCTTATCAATGCTCATTATTAATAATCCAAGATTGAGTTTATATACAATTACAGATATGAAATGCCAACTCAATATTGTAAAGATTTTTGGCAGAAAAGAATAATCTATTATGTTGACTCATTCAGTGTACTTTTGTCTATCAATAAAAATACACCTGTGCAACTTTTTTGTGCTGCAGGGACACAAAAAAGATCTTAAATGAGACCCTGGACCACAAAACCAATCTGTTTCTCAAAGTTGAGATTTTACAAATAAGCATTCTGTTGATGTATGATTTTTTAGGATAGGATAATATATAGCCGAGATACAACTATTTGAAAATCTCGAGATATATGTAAAAAATGAAATAAAAAATAATGCTTTTAAATTCTTTAAATTGAGTGCTTGACATTGTCTATTACCAATCAAATATAGGGTTGGGTATCGTTTGGGGTTTTTTCGATACTGGTGCTAAATCAATACTTTTAAAACGGTACCGGTGCCATAACAGTGCCTGAACCGATACTTTTGAGCCATAAAATTATGGTGGATGACTCTAGAAAAATCTTTTATTTGACAAAATCTTTTTACAAATAATTTTAATAGAACAATATAATTAAAGTTTAAAGTAAACATCATTAAATTAATATATTTCCTTTGATCATTTGTTATTTAGCATGAATTTAAGATTTGCATTATGAAATTACATTAGCTTACTACTAACCTGTGGAAAGGCTGTCATCAAAATACTGAACTCCTACTACTTTTTCTAGGGTTGGGGCTTGTGACTATGTTTACATGGTTATCAGTAATCTAATGATCTGCCTTAATCTGAATAAGACAATAATATGATTAAGGTGTTTACATGAGTTGCTTTTTGAATGTTCCTTTCATGATCCCATCTTACATGTTATAGTACATAGCTTGATTAACGTCATTGCATCACCAAGCTATGTTTCCTCCAGAGTTTCATGTAATTTCAGATGTTTAATTTTAAATTTTTCGACTTTAACTGCAGTTTCACTTTCATTCAGGAACATTTCATTCATGCCCCCATGACAAACAGGTATTTGATGCGAGCATTAAGTAAGGACTGGTGGAAGAGTGCTCTTTTTATGGAATTTGATACCGCACGTTGAATGTAAAGTAAAAACCTCTGCATTTTGAAACGCAGGTGTCTGTGGTCCTTTAAGGTAATCAAAAAAATCACTGTTTATATGGTAGTCTAGACTCTTAATCAGACTATTGTCTTAATCATATTAAAATCGGAGCATTGGTGTCCATGTACATACTCATTAAAAGTGTCAGAGGATGTCGCAAGCTTTCAGAGACAGTGCATTCCTCTGCCTTTAAGTTGATTCCATGAGCCCTCAAATGTTTCATTATTGTGTTTCCCCCTTAAACGTAAAGCATCTGCTTCACGTTGCTGTGTCAGAATCCTTGCTTGTAAAATACGCTTTAGAACGCTTATTTTAAGCGAATTTGATGAACAAGATCATGCATGTTGATCTGAAGAGAGTCGCTCTCGCTCACTGAATGCGCTGTACTGAAAGCTCACTGAAAGCAACAAGAACAAACGCCTGACATCGCCTGTCCATATTCCATACAAGTTGTTTAGAATTAAATGTTTAGAGATGGTGTGACAACGCGTACCTATATGTGTGCCTTTGATGCACTCCTTGATGCTGCTTATGTCCTTGTCGCAGCACCAGTGGCACTGAAATTAGGCACTGAAATTCATATGCTGATGCAGTACATACCGGTTACAAAGGTACCGGTGCTATAATGGCACCGGGTTTCGGTATCTAAGTATTTTGGTAAAAAAAAAAAGAAAATTCAATCATTTTGATTCATATAACGTATTTTTGTCTATTGGCAAAAGTATAACTGGTTTTGTGGTCCAGGATCACAATGTAAGAGCTTGTGATAATCTGTTTTGACTGGTACCTAGGGCTGGAAGTAAAAAAAAACATTTCATTGATTTAAAATGTGTAGATTCTGAATTGATTCTCAAAAGTTCAATTCTGTAATCAAATTAGATTGTAATGTTGTGGGTCTAGACACCTCGTTAGAAACAGAAAAATAATGAGCATTGACAGGCACATGTACTGTCACGATCACCAGCGATCCAGCCTGTGCAGATCACTGGAGAAATACAAATCTGCCAGCAAAAGAACTACACGATCCAGTCATGCACCACTCACACACCTGGCCTGGATCCTGTCTGATTGCAAACACTCACAGCTGAAGTAGCTCATGAACTGATTACTAGGACTATAAAGACAGCACACACACATACATTGTTGCGCTCTTGTTATACTGAACTGTGAACATTACAACGCATTTTCCTCGCCTTGCCTTGCTGTGTTTGATCCTCGCCATGTTGGTTTGTTTACATTGTCTGCTGCCTGCCTTTTGACCATCTCCCTGTTTTATGACTACGACTCTGGATTTCTAACATACATCTGCTTGCTCCTGATTGTGACCCTTGCTTGCCTGACCATCTCTGTATAATAAACCCTGCATTTGGATCCTCATTCCCTGTTGTTAGCGTCCACTTCACGTTACATGTACCAACAGTTGAAGTCAAAATTATTTGCCCTCCTGTGAGTTTTCTTTTCTTTTTCAAATATTTCGCAAATTATGTTTAACAAAGCAAGGAAATTTTCACAGTATTTCCTATAATATTTTTTCTTCTGGAGAAAGTTTGTTTTATTTTGTCTAGAATAAAAGCAGTTTTTATTTTTTTTAAAACCATTTTAAGATCAATATTATTAGCCCCCTTAAGCAATATTTTTTTCGATTGTCCAAAAAATTAAAACCCATCTTTATACAATGATTTGCCTAATTACCCTAATTTGCCTAGTTAATCTAAATAAACCAGTTAAGCCTTTAAATTGGACTTTAAGCTGAATACTAGTACCTTGAAAAATATCTAGTGAAGTATTATAAAATAAATCAGTTATTAGAGATGAGTTATTAAAATTATTATGTTTAAAAATGTGTTAAAAAAAACTTCCATCCATTAAACAGAAATTTGAGGGAAAAAAATATACAGGAGGGTTAATAATTAAGGAGGGCTAATAATTCAGACTTCAACTGTATGCCCCTGAATTTGCTTCATTTAAATAAAGATGGACAAACCTCAGAATTTTAAAGACATGGCGGGACAAAACCTTTTCAAATTCCTGCCGCACCACAAAACGAAACCTAGAGTTGTCACAACACAACACAGTTCTCCGCTTCTCATCCAGTGTGCAACTGGCTTTAGAATCACTAAAGAATGCATACGAGGAGGCATTAATGTGATGCATGGACACTGATTTCAACAGAATAGCATAATGTGTC
This sequence comes from Danio kyathit, assembly GCA_903798195.1. Lineage (NCBI taxonomy): Eukaryota > Metazoa > Chordata > Actinopteri > Cypriniformes > Danionidae > Danio > Danio kyathit. The sequence continues at coordinate 17,100,294 of LR812528.1, forward strand.
ACCATTAAGGCAAGATAAGTGGAAGCTCGAGCCTTGGAGTCTACAAATGGGGACTGTAAACAAAAGTGAACTACTGCATGGTGTTGCAAACGAATGAAGCATTGTGAACTAATATATTTTGAAGCTAGTTCTCTGTGACACTAAGCTAAAGTTATTACTATATATTACTAAAGCTATATATTACTAAAGTTATTACAAAAGCTATTCCAATATATTTTCCAAATATCATTCTTTTAGAAACATTTTTGCTTTGAATACATGGTTATACAAGGTAATAAACAAATTAAAACTAATTAATGCTTTCTTTTTTTGAAAAATAACTTTTTGTTCTTTATAATTTCTCTTTGTAATATGCCATTTCAATGTTACATTCACAGCTTGTTCATCCTAAATATAAATTATTATAACTCATATAACTCTAACAATCATAAAGAAAAGCACAGAAACTCCAATTCTGGTTAAAACGTTAAGTTGAAAAAACATATTTGCACAGTCGAAGAAATATGTAAAAAATGTCAAGAATTGTTTTGGAATCTAATCGTGACTTCGGGGATTGTAATTAGATTAGATTGTGATGTCCCTAAAAATTCCCACCCCTAGCACAGACATATTAAATGGTAAAATAATCAATGATTACACCAAAGAATCACTCTAAAATGTATTCGATCTTTCCATTAAAATGAAGCAATGCCTCCATCCATGATAGTCATTATTGAAGGGTTATGCATTGCACAGGTAGAGATGGATGCGACTGTAAGCCTAGATTGTTTAAGTATTGTACAAATGGATCAGAGATCAAGTTGTGTTGATCTTGAGTAGGAGGAGAGAGTGTGGGATTGAATTTTGCATGTAAACTCTGCAGGGTTTCAGGGTTAAATAATTCATTTGCCACTGGTCATCTCTGGAAGTGAAAGGCATGTGCGCCAGTGGTTTAACCTGCATAACCAAAAAATCAAAAGCTGAAATATGGGCATTGAGGGGATGTTTGGTCAGGCCCATAAGGAAAGCGGCTCATAAATCATAATATGTTAGATTTTATTATTATTTTTAAAAGATGGCAAGGTTTTCTGTGGGGGTTATGTTTAGGGTTAGAGGATAGAATATGTGATCAGCTCAGCAAAAAAATCCATTTTGCCTATGGGAAGATATAAAAATATGTGCGTGTGTGCGTTTCTGTAAAATGTGTGTGCGTGAGAGCTCCTTGACCAACCTGCACTGTTGAAGCCACATCCAAGGAAAAAGCCTCTCACCTCCGGAGCTTCACCCATAAGAGGTTTGTGATCTGCAGTGAAGGATTCTGGAGGGGAATAATAAAAAAATAAATACGTACATATATATTCTCTTTCCCTCCAGTGTTTATCATTTTCATTACAGTTTCTGCCAAGGAGAAACAAGACAGTAACTAAATCAAAACCTGAGGTAAATCGCAAACTACTGCAAATCTAAGTAAATCTCTCTGCATGATTCATTTAAATACTTGCCTCCGAGTTTGAAAGGTAAACACCTACAAATCTATAAAGGTCAGCCACAAACATAACTCCCTACATCTCTCTCAATGCTAGACAGCGCATGTCTTTAGCAAATCCTGACAGGAAGTTTTTAAATGCCAAAAGAGGGTTTGTGCTGCCAAATGCTGTTAGCAAATCTGGCCCTTGACCAGTTTTTTATCCACTTTATCCTACTTCATTTCTAACCACAAGCACTGTATAGGGGAACGTTTTTGAAAAGATTAATTTGGTATAACAGCATACTTTAACATTCTCAATGCTAAATACCTCAGTCCTTACTGATCATTCATGAAAACAAAGCTTGAATTTTTTTTAATCATAATTTTCTTTATATACACAACCAGTCTAACATTTTAGAACAGTGAGGTTTTAAGCCTGCATTTATTTGATCCAAAGTACAGCAAAAAACAGTCGATAAATAGGTAAAATACCAGATTTCTATTGTAATATACTTTCAAATGTAGTTGATTTTTTGTGAATCATAACTTCGGTGACATGATCCTTTAAAAACTATTGTACGGTGCCAATTTGCTGTTAAATTTTGTTTTATTTTTTTTATTATCATTATTCTAAAAACGGCCAAGTGGATTATTGGGGCAGAAGTTCAGAACACCAGCATTTATCAGACATAGAAAGCTTTTGATATAGTGTATAATGTTACAAAAGCATTTTATTTCAGACTAATGAGGATCTTTGCATCTTTCTAATCATCAAAAAACCCTGTAAATAAAGTCTCAACTGTTATACATAAAAACAAAAATAATAATAATAATAATGGCAACATGGTGGCGCAGGGATTAGCACTGTCGCCTCACAGCAAGAAAGTCGCTGGTTTGAGTCCCAGCTGGGTCAGTTGGCATTTCCGTGTGGAGTTTGCATGGTCTCTCTGTGTTCGCGTGGGTTTTCTCCGGGTGCTCCAGTTTCCCCCACAGTCCAAAGACATACGCTATAGGTAAATCAAATGAGCTAAATTGGCCGTAGTGTATGTGTGTGAATGAGTGTGTATGGATGTTTCCCAGTACTGGGTTGCAGCTCCGCTGTGTAAAACATGTTGTGGCGACCCCTGATGAATAAAGGGACTAAGCCGAAGGAAAATGAGTGATGAATGAGTAATAATAATAATATTAATTAATAATGTTAATATTAATTATTTTATTATATTAATTAATAATAATAATACAACTAATAACAATACTAATGTTATTAATAATGTAAATAATAATAACAATAAGCAGCAAATCAGCATATTAGAATGATTTAAGGGTTATGTGACTGGAGTAATGCTGCTAAGATAAATCAGCTTTGAAATCACAGAAATAAATGACATTTTGAAATGTATTCAAAACCTAAAACTAAATATTTTAGATTTTTGAATGGTATAATGTATGTTTGTACATGTTTTGTCTTTGATTTATGAGATATTCATTCATTCGTTCATTCATTTTCTTTTTGGCTTAGTACCTTTATTAATCTGAGGTCGCCACAGCGGAATGAACCTCCAACTTATCCAGCATATGTTTTACGCAGCGGATGCCCTTTCAGCTGCAACCCATCACTGGGAAACATCCATACACTCTCATTCACACACAAGCACTACGGACAATTTAGCCTACCCAATTCACCTGTACCACATGTCTTTGGACTAGTTGGGGAAACCCGAGCACCCGGAAGAAACCCACGCAAACACAGGGAGAACATGCTAACTGCACACAGAAACGCCAACTGACCCAGCCGAGGCTGGAAGCAACGACCTTCTTGCTGTGAGGTGAACGGGCTACCCACTGCGCCACCGTGCAGCCCGATTTATAAGACATGAATACACAATATTAGCCTTTTTAGAAATTACACAAACTACAGGATATCTTTACGGGATATCTTTAATCACATTTTAGCATCAACAAAGACACATTTTCTCAAAAACCTTTATTATTAACTTATATTTAGATTTATGCATACCAAGATTTTTCAGCATATGCTTTAAGATCAAAACCTGCCCAGTTCAAACATAACCACATAAGGCATCAGCTAGTGTTAGGTACTGTTTCGTCAATTTTTAAGGTTGAAGAGAATAATTTACGAAAGGCTGCTTGAATTATTAGAAAATAGTGATGATTTACTTGCTCAAAGTGGTTTTTGGTTGTTTTGTGGTTTTTGGGTCTACGGGTCAACCAAAGTAACTGAAATCATTTGCTAAAATGCTATAATTTTCCCTGAATATGACTGCACAAATTAAAACATTCTTCAGTCAATCAGAATCAAGCATTCAGCATATTAATATTCATTTAGAGAAAAGAAAAAATCAATTATATCAGTTGTAACCTGAACTACTAGCGTGTGCCATATTTACACCACATTATGTTCTTAATGTAAGGAAACTCAAATAACATTATAAAGTGCACTTCAAGAAAATCATAATAGCTGCGATGGTTTGTAACCCAGCTCTTTATAAAGCACAAAAGCCAAGAAAATAAGTGTGAGAGGTGGGAAACTGTTCTAACACGAGGGTCAGATCAGATCTTTCTGAAAGGCTGTTTAAAAATGCAACGCTGCTGAGCGCTCACTTAATAGTCCATTCGTAACAGTCAAAGCTTTCAGTATTAGATATTGCAGGATGACCCACAAATGCATGGAAAACAGAGAGAATTGCAAAGGCGAATTGTGTGTGAGGAGAAACAGAGGCCACGAGTGCAAGAGAGATTGAGAGGTGAGACAGAAAAGAGAGACGGAGGGAAAAAGGACACACCTTTTCCATTAATCCACATGAGAAAGTGTTTTCCTGAGCATCATTTGCTCTTTGTGAGAGCGACGGAGAGCAAAAGGGAAGGGTAAGGTTGCAGCTATATTTTATTTATCCATCTTACTCTGCTCCATTTTACTCATACGTCACCACACAAAGACAGCGATCACCTCCGAGAAATGACCGAATGGCTTTGACTGGATCATCAGAGCTGCTCTGAATCACCTTGTAGAGTCAACGCATCTTCAGTATAGCTCAACCAAACACAGACGGCAAACCAAGACATTAGAGCAGGAGAAAAACATGATCCAGTTTGAACAAACCCTGCTAACTCAAACTATAATACAGTCAAGTTCTTGAAAATATGTTTTTAAATATTAAAGGACTCTTGAAGTGCTTTGAAATGTACATTTTTATTCGATGTTTGATGTAATCTCAACCAAAATATGAATAGAGGATGGGACAGTGTAGCTCCTCCCCTTTTTAAAAAACAGCCAATAGTGTTTTGTTTTCTCACAGCTCTGCCAGTGAAAGTAGAGCTCAAGCGCATCAAATGAGAAGTGTCTTGAAGGGGGCGGGGCATGTCAGATACCAGAGAGCATTTGATTGGTCACGATTTGATGAGAAACTGAAGGTATGAGGTGACATGAATAAAACCGTTGATCCATTTAGGCGGAAGTGACAAACTACAAGCTTTACATGTTTATATTGGTTTTATATCTTCTAAATGCGAATTTTGTCACTGTTTTGGAGCACACTAGCTTATAGAAAACTAACAATACTGATAGTAACATCTAAAAACTTTAATTTAATTTCATGGGACCTTAAAAAATAGGAATTCACTCAATAATAATGTAGATGAAAATTATTTGTTTTAGATTATTTCTAATTTTAGATGAATTGTTTCCTTCTTAATTTCAGAATGATGAAGAACATCTTGTGCCTGTTAAAGCAAATCTCATCCTACCTCGTTCTCTCCAACTTCCTGTCTAGCTACTATCCTATTGGGATGAAGGGAAAAATAACTAAAATAATAAAATAAAGAAGTCTGTTAAAGTTTGATTGATGCGCTCATTAAGACTTGAAAGCAACCACTAGTGACTTCATTAATTTGTATAGTATCTTTCACAGGGTGTATATGGAATCAGAGCGTGAAATTCCTTTTAGACTCTTTCCATACATTTTAAGACCTCATTGCTACTTTAGGTTTCAACCAGTAATATTGGGAACATTTAAACTTACATTATTTATTTACTAAATAAAAATGCTAATCCAGAACATCAGGAATAACAGTGCTGCCTTGGTTACTGCAGTCAAATCTAGCAGGAATTAATCGATATCATTTCATTTAGCATACAGCTTTACATTGTATAATCAAAAATGACACAAAATGTAATACCTTGTAAAATAGCATTCAGGACTTTTTAATGGCCTTAAATTACTCTAAATTGATTCATCAGCTTTTAATACTTTAAGACCCCTCGGACACCCTGTATCATGAGTAATAACTGCACACTTGTACTGTATAATAGAAGGCAGCATTTGCTAAATCCCATCCTGAACAAATCCCAATCTTTTCTTTATTAAATTTTAATGTAGTTTAACGCTTCTAGTGCATTCAAGTACATTTAACTTAATAGAACTGTTCCCTAAACTAATGCTGCATTCCGTTTTTTAGCTTTGCTGATAAAGAATCTGAGATTTATGCAAATTAACACTATTAAAAAAGAGGTTTTGACCCAAATTTGAGTAAAATGTAGACAAACACAACCCAGAATTTAACCCAACGGTTGAGTTTGTCCATACACTGTAAAAAAAAAAAATGCTGGGTTCCACACAATTCCTTTATGTTGTTCCAACACAAATCAATTAAGTTACCTTAATCATTTTTTTACAAATATATGTGGATTGAACATAAACATTTAAGTTGATGCCCAAAAAAAAATAACTGCGTTGTTTCAACTCATTTTAAATGAGTAGTTTGAACAAGCAGGAAAAGTAATTTTTTCAGTGTATATAACCCAGAATTTTTCAGAGCGTGGGATGCTATGTTGTATTTTATTAATGCGTGTCTGTTTATTATTGGGTAAGTCTAAAATAATATTTAGCTTGATACCTGTGATTCTCTATAATCTACTGATCATTAAAACAATATCAAATGTTTTAGATTCAGCTAGCTAAATCAGGATGGTGGCATCTTCATCTCATTTTGTGCCAGGAAAAACCCTGTATTATACACTACCTGACAAAAGTCTTGTCGCCTATCCAAGTTTTAGTAATAACAAATAATAACTTGACTTCTATTCGATCATTTGGTATCAGACGTGGCTTATATGAAAGGCAAAGACCTCTAGATTACACTTATTGTATCAAAATAAAATATGATCATGCCTTAATTTTTAATTATTTAATTTGAACAGTAAGGTCTGACTTTGCTGAGACAAAAGTCCTGTCACTTAGCAGAAATAATGTAAAGTCATGGTGCAGTGGAAAAATAATTAATATTGTGTTTGACTCCCATGAGCTTGGACGACTGCATCCATTCATCTCTGCAATGACTCAAATAACTTATTGATAAAGTCATCTGGAATGGCAAAGAAAGCGTTCCTGCCGGACTACTAGAGTTCATCAAGATTCTTTAGATTCATCTTTAATGCCTCCTCCTTCATCTTACCCCAGACATGCTCAATAATGTTCATTTCAGGTGACTGGGCTGGCCAATCCAGGAGCACCTTCTTTGCTTTCAGAAACTTTGATGTGGAGGCTGAAGTATGAGAAGGAGCGCTATCCTGCTGAAGAATTTGCCCTCTCCTGTTGTTTGCAACGTAATGGGCAGCACAAATGTCTTGATACCTCAGGCTGTTGATGTTGCCATCCACTCTGCAGATCTCTCGCACGCCCCCATACTGAATGTAACTCCAAACCATGATTTCAAGTTATTATTTGTTGCTCTTACAACTGGGATCAACAACAAGGCTGTTGTCAGGTAAAGCTAATCAGCGAAATATGCTAAATATTCTCTAACTTCTGTGTCATTAGCAAAAAACTATTGCCTCTGCTGTACTTATGTTTAATATAACAGTTAATAGAGTAAGTTTCACAGTGTTTAGTGGATTGATGTCAATGTTTAGAACATTTTGATGCAGTAAACACTTTAAACGCTGTGTTTATTTCAAAATCATGTCAAACACCACTGGATGGGTGACCCTCAATCAGCTAATCCTGATTTTCAAGTGTACTTCTTGACTAAAACAGATGCAGTTAACGACCGCCGCCGGTCACACCAAAAAGTATAATTATCGTTATAATTATCAAAGTCCAGTGACAGCAGATCTGAATTATACATATGCTCAACATCTCATTTTTAACATCTGATGAGTGGGTGAATGGAGAGGCTGATAGCACTCTCTTAAAATGATTTGAGGAGCGCTCATCCACTGACCCGAAACCGTCTGCAAGTGACCGACAGCCACTACAGTGTGTTAGCGGCATTTCACACCTGTCAGCTTTTATTACTGCCAGTAAAGGTTGACTGAATCTCTGGGGAGAGCCAAGGCACTGACTGATTATCCAATCAGAGCGCAGAGTTTTTTGATTGACAGTCTAGTTAGCTAATCACTTGCCGAGATGGACTAACAGATTAAACTCGCTGTCACAAATTCTGTGTAATCTGCTGATGAAGATGACATACGCTACATAATTTTCTGGTTTTAAGTGATTCAAAAAATATACATCATGTACTTTGATAACTGAACAAAGTACTTTTCTGAGCAAGAATCTGAGAAGCAAATGTTCCCAAATATTTCCAAACAGGTGACTCTTACACACAATTCATTAATTTAAATTGATTAAGTTAACTTAAAGGGGATGTGGTGGCGCAGTAGGTAGTGCTGTCGCCTCACAGCAAGAAGGTCGCTGGTTCGAGCCTCGGCTGGGTCAGTTAGCATTTCTGTGTGGAGTTTGCATGTTCTCCCCGCAATTGTGTGGGTTTCCCTTCGGGTGCTCCAGTTTCCCCCACAAGTCCAAAGACATGAGGTGAATTGGGTAAGCTAAAATTGTCAGTAGTGTATGTGTGTGAATGAGAGTGTGTGGGTGTTTCCCAGAGATGGGTTGCAGCTGGAAGGGCATCCGCTGCGTAAAACATACGCTGGATAAGTTGGCGGTTCATTCTGCTGTGTTGACCCCAGATTAATAAAGGGACTAAGCCGAAAAGAAAATGAATGAATGAAGTCAACTTAAACTGAAGTGGCTTGAGCATAAAATGATTAAGTTGTCACAACAAAACCTCAAGAATTGTTCAGTTTAAATAAGTAGTTTGAACTAGCAGCAAATACATTTGTTAAGTGTGTGAGTTGGTTCTTTAGTGGGATTAAAAATCGTAGTGTGACAAATGTAGTTTGATTCCTGAATAAAATGACACTGATGAGTTGCCTCTTTTAAATGATTCATAAACATTCAGGAAGGAAAAAAAAAGTAATTTCATTTTCAAACGCGACTCTTATAAGTACATTCTTAAAGAAAAGTAAGGATGAACAATGATTCAGTTTACATTTAAAAACAATAGCATTAAAATGTAGTCTAACTGATTTAAAGGGCACCTATTTCACCCCTTTTACAAGATGTAAGATAAGCCTTTGGTGTCTTCATGCAGCATGAAAAATGTCACTTGGTCCCTGAACAGATTATTACCAAAGTAGTTCTTTTTAGAGATTTAGAAACGTATAAATGTATAGTTTGATTCCTAAAAGAATTACTCTCATGAGCCATTATCTTTTTAGCAATTAGGTCTAAAAAGTTTTTGATTCATGAAGAAATGTGACTTATTAAAACCGGTTCTTTTAATCATTTAAATACTTGTAACATCACTGGGGTTATTCAATTCAACCAGCAAGAGACTCTTACTTTAACTCCTAGGAGTCTGTTCAACTTCATAGTGATTCACAACCATGCAGTGTGAAAAATTTTGTATATTTAGTCATTCAAAAAATCCATTTCTTGTTAGTTTTTTTTAGTAATTTTTTTTTTATTCCTCAGCACATGATTCTTATGAGTCGATTCTCTGTAATGAATCAAAGACCTGATGTTTTGAAATGGCTGTTTGCTGTATTTGTCTGCAGTGTGTGTTTATGTACAATACCTGGACCGCAGACAGTGGATTTGATTCCAGTTTGCTCCAGAGCAGGAACTCTATTGACGGCACCATCAATGTGCTGCATAAACACATCCCAGTCCAGATCAAACAAGCTGAAGGCAAATTTATCAGACACCTGCAGGTTACAGAACAAACACACATTTATAACCCAGCTTAAAAGGCACAATATGCAGTTCTTGCAACTTACGAGAGCGTATTCACAAAAAAACAAAGGCGTAGTTTGGTAAAACAGTGACTTAGGGTCCTATCATACACCCGACGCACGGGCTGACGCAGTTGTTGTTTGCTAGTTTCAGCTTGACGCAAGTGTCGTTGTGACGTTTTGCACCACGCTGTTTAAATAGCAAATGCATTTGCGCTCATATGTGCGCCCATAGGCATTCTGGTCTAAAAAAGGAGGTGTGTTAAGGCGCGTTGCTATTTTGAGGAACTAAATTGACTGCACAATAGACCAGCTAAGAGCGTGTTAGATGTGCGCCTCGCATAAATATTGCTTAATACACACAGGATGCACAGCAATACGCAAATATCTTTACAAATAAAAAAGAATTAAAGGATTAAAATATTACAAAAATTATTATTTTCTACATAAATATAAAAACCACTGCCTTCATCATCTTGGGGGGCTTTTTCAGTTTATTCATGACAAATGGCTTTTGTAGAATATTATTATTAGCAGTATTATTTATTATATGCATATTTATATTTGTTTTATTAAAAACAAGCTTAGATTTGCCCACCTGTCAGGTTTTAGACCATATGGGGCATAGCATGTGTATTTTCATATAACTTTGACCACACTTCGTTATTATTGTTCATTTATTCGTTTGCTAGAAATTAGAACTGAATTTAGAAATAGTTTTGAATCAAATCTTTGCGCTTAAAAACGGAATTAATTATGTAGGCTAATGGATGTCTGTGCGTACAACACGTTTCCTTATCCACGAGAGTGAAAGTTAAAGTAAAGAATGAGGAGGCTCATTCTCACGCTGCAGATGGTCTGTTTAACTGTTTTCTCGCTAGTGAAGCGCTCAGTTTTTCCACTTACAAAGTCAACCATGTAAATAGCAAATGTGCCATGGCTCGACGCAACTGGCTCTTAAAGGGAATGGGAGATGAGACTCTGATTGGTTTATTCTCAAAACACACCTATAACTCATTAAGAGAATAAGCTTAACCCTGTTTGACCATGCGTCGTGGCGCAAATCGGATTTTTCCATCCTTAAAACAGCAAAAGTGGATTCTGACACGCCCTTAATGTTTTTGCGCCCTGTGCTTTGGACTTTGCCCCTAGATCGTCAAAATAGAGCCCTAAGAGTGGAATCATGGGAGTGGTCTTCATTAGATCCTACTGGACTCCTGCAGAAATCATGTTCATGAATTTGCTAAAATTGAGGCCTAGTAGGACCCCAAATACACTGAACAAATTATTCTGCAAAGAGAGGAGCCTTTTAAAAAATATTTTATACTGTCAGAGAGCTTTTTATGCACCTTGGGCATCTCGCATAAGCACCTGCTGCACCTTGTGTTTTTGACAGAGTGCTCTGTGTGCATGCAGTTAAAAAAGTGAACTCTATGCAAAAAAGCACCTGCCATTATGCATTTTAGCATCTAGATATAGTGGATTGATATAGAGGTTGCCTAGCGACATAAAAAAGTGCAGCACACTGCTCTTTTCTAAAGTCAACAAAAAGGCATAGTGGTACTCTGTGCATTTTCAGAAAAGTGTTTGATGTGATCGTTCCCTAAGGCCACAGTCGACCGCTTCTTCTAGTCATGATCACATTTTATTACATTAAAAACATTTTAAGGTGTTGTTATAATACATAATAAAATGCACAACATATTAAAACGCTTTTTGTGCTTCCGTTTTCTATTAAACCAAACCGAAAATCAAGGGTGTGTGACATCATGAGCGGTCCGTGTCACTTTTTTTTTCCATTGCCATTGTCTTTTTCTCTTCATTTTAACATTCTTTATTTTACATTTAGGGTAAAGTGCAAATGTGAGCAAAATATATACCACTATTGTAGTTTTTTTTTAGATTTTAATGAAAAAACGGTTTAGATGTTGTGCAAGATAGTAAAAAGCATCAGATTAGAAATGTCTTTTTTTTTTTACTTGATTTAACTTAAGTATTTTATAGCTTGTGTTTTTTTTTTATTGTCTTGATATAACTTCCTCTTGAAACCCTTGGTTAACGTGTGTGTTAGGGTCTATAAAGCAAAATAAATATTATTATAAAATAAATTAATAGATATGTCTATGATAAATTCAAATTAGAATATATATATATATATATATATATATATATATATATATATATATATATATATATATATATATATATATATATATATATATATATATATATATATATATATATATATATATATACACAGTTGAAGTCAGAATTATCAGCCACCTCTGAATTATTAGCCCCCCTGTTTATTTTTTCCCCAATTTCTGTTTAACGGAGAGAAGATTTTTTTCAACACATTTCTAAACATAATAGTTTTAATTACTCATTTCTAATAACTGATTTATTTTATCTTTGCCATGATGACAGTAAATAATATTTTACTAGATGTTTTTAAAGACACTTCTATACAGCTTAAAGTGACATTTAAAGGCTTAACTAGGTTAATTAGGTTAACTAGGCAGGTTAGGGTAATTAGACAAGTTATTGTATAACGATGGTTTGTTCTGTAGACTATCTAAAAATATATAGCTTAAAGGGGCTAATAATTTATACCTTAAAATGTTTTTTTAAAAAAAAAGTAAAACTTATTTTAGCCAAAATAAAACAAATAACACTTTCTCCAGAAGAAAAAAATATTATCAGACATCCTGTGAAAATTTCCTTGCTCTGTTAAACATAATTTGGGAAATATTAAAAAAAAGAAAAAGAAATTCGAAGGGGGTCTAATAATTCTGACTTTAACTGTTTATAATTTAAATTTATGGTTATCACTATTATACATTAACAAAAACAAACAATATAATAAAATAAAATCATCTGAAGATCATTACACCAGCATGAGTTCATGAATAACTCCAGTATTCATTATGAAAACAAACATATAACATTTTAAAGTATGTGCACTAACAAGCCATGCCTAATTAGACCTGGTATATTTATTAAGTATGTTTAAACAATGCATTTCGGTGAAATGTATCTTGGTACAATAAAGAACTGCTTGTTCCATGACCACTTCTCAGTTTTGTAATTTTACTTAGGCAAAGTCCTCTCAGCTTGTCAGTCTTCTCTCACTGCCACAGGGGACTGTCAATGAACCCAAAACCGTGGGATGGAAAAAAGTAGCAGCAGACGGTGTGAGCAATCTGACAGCTGATGAAATGCTGATCGCAAAAAAAATGTGTTACCGGCCTGCAGTATAAAAATAAAAACTGTAGAAGCTGCATGTATGAGAGCAAGCCAGGCTTCATTAAGAGTTTCAACAAACACATTCCTCAAAATGTTCACACTTCACCAAGATATTGATCTGCGGTTTCATAGCATCACTGTAGATCTGCAGTGGAAGTCTGAGGTGAAAGACAGGGAGCTTGATAAGAAAATTCGGTTACAGAAAGAAAGCTGCAGGCTGGAGATGATGACTATTTGGAAAATGTAGCCTAAATGTGGTCAAATAAGAAGCAATGGGTAAAAAAATAACAATTTTCAGACAGCATTACACAAGAATATCTGCAGACAGAAGCTATAATAAACACACACACATGCTATATTTGGAATATAAATACAGGTGGACAGTCCAATTTTTGTTGCTTCTGCAGTATATGCTCAAAACAATGTCATTTTGTTACATTTTTGTGACGAATTTATATTTAGTCATTTAGCACACTTTTATCCAAAGCAATTTACAAATGAGGATAAAAGAAGCACTTTAAAAACACCAGCAATATATAAATTCTATGACAAGTCTAAGTTAGTTTAACATTTGGTTAATTTGCTTTTTTTTTAAACATATATCCACACATGCACACAGAAAGGAAAGACTGTGTCTCCTACAGGTGGTTTGTCAAGCCCACTCATCTGCATGAAGCACTAAGGCCCTGTTTACACTAATATGCTTTAGTTTTAAAATGGTGTTTTAGAATGAAATGATCCACGTCCACACTAGCGTTTCTGAACAGCTCTCAGTCCACACTACAACACTGAAAACGTATATCACATGACCATACACGTACTCTGTCATGTGCTGAAAGCTGCTTCAGCGTATTCTCGCGTCTGAGCTCTAGGCAGTCAGCGGGAGCTCTGAGCACACGAGCCCAGCTGAGAGCAGCTGAACGTCGGCCAGTCCATCCTGAATCTGCGGCTGGATCTCATTCTCTGTAGTTGTTAAACATGATATATAATTCATCTTGTGTAGTAGACTTAAATCTATTGATTCGGTCTTTTGAAGTGCAAAGATAAGTTAATATACAGTTGAAGTCAGAATTATTAGCCCCCCTGTTTATTTTTTCCCCGTTTTCTGTTTAAAGGAGAGAACACATTTCTAAACATAATAGTTTTAATAACTCATCTCTACAAACTGTTTTATTTTACCTTTGCCATGATGACAGTACATAATATTTGACTAGATATTTTTCATGACACTTCTATACAGCTTAAAGTGACATTAGGTTAACTAGGTTAATTAGGTTAACTACCTGTGAGCAGGTTAGGGTAATTAGGCAAGTTATTGTATAACGATGGTTTGTTCTGTAGACTATCGAAAAAAAAAATTGCCTAAAGGGGCTAATAAATTTATCCTTAAAATGGTGTTTAAAAAATGTAAAACTGCTTTTATTCTAGTCTAAACAAAACAAATAAGACTTTCTCCAGAAGAAAAAATATTATCAGACATACTGTGAAACTTTTCTCACTCTGTTAAACATAATTTGGGAAATATTTAAAAAAAGAGAAAAGAATTCAAAGGGGGGCTAATAATTCTGACTTCAACTGTACCTATTAATGTATGTAAACATGTACATTAAATCCGCACGTTTGATCAATTGATTGTCTTTATTTTCTATATTGTATAAACCTATTGTACTTTATACTTTTATAATTTTTTTTAATTATTACAATTATACCTTACTAATTATTATATTCAGCAAAAGAGACAGCTTTTTCGTATTTCACCCAGCATTTCCTCCGATAATCTTTATTGTGTACATATAGCCTGACATTAAGCACATATTGCCAAAACCACACAGTGAGCCTAATGTTTCATATTTTTCAATAAAAATGAAAGGAGGCAGTTATTAGGCTCCGTTTTGTTATACATTTGCATACAGTGAAATGACGGTCATATAAACATGTACATGATGCCTTAACATTTTTGGAGTCTGTCATGTTTAAGTTGTTAATATAAAAATGAAAGAGACAGTGCTTTATGTCATGTTTTCATTTTATTGTTAAGATAGTAGAACGTAGCCATTGTGAATGATGTTATAAAAGTACACTGCCGTTACATTTGAAGATTCACCCGACATGTCCTCGGAAGTTCATTATAAACTTGCAAAGTCAAAACTTTTAAGGAAAGGGTGCAAGTCTGAACTTTGTGTACTTGATATTGAGAAAAAGCCCCAATCAGGCAGGCGAATGTCTGCAGCCATGCCTCTGTTTTCAGACGTCTCTGTTTTCCCCCCATCCACACTGACATGAAGCAGCAGAGTTTTAAAACCAAAACGGCCTCTTCAGAGTTTCCAAAACACTCCGTTTTCGGGACTCGAAAACTCTGGGGTGGTGTGGGCGGAAGGTGTAACCGTAGCAAAAGTTATGCGTTTTAAAACTAAAACGTATTAGTGTAAATGGTGCCTGAGAATTGCACAATGTATTCCAATGAATTCATAAGAAAGTGTCTGGTGCATATGGAGAGGAAATGAGTGTGTCTCCTTCAGGTGGTTTGTCAAGCCCACTCACCTGTGTGACCCCCTTTACTATGATCAGATGCTTTCTGAACTGCTGTTTATTTCAATTTTAAAATGAAAGCACACACCACACGTTTACTGAAATGTATGTTTTAACAGCATGGATGGTTTCTGAATATTCATTATCAGTACATTATTGCTAATGTATTTTCAGCTTTTTTTTTTTTTTTTTACTTCTACTAAAAATGGAAAAAGAAATTAATTATAAGTATATTAGGACACTGAATCCCATTTATCACAAACATACCCTCTTGTACGTTGATCAATGCTGCAGTTCACTTAATGTCCATCGTTGTCACAAAGACAAAAGGCTTTCTGAATTCTACATACAACGTCTTAAAAACAAGATATTTAATGAGAAACATAACGCATTTTTGGTGATGCAGTGGCGCAGTAGGTAGTGCTATCGCCTCACAGCAAGAAGGTCGCTGGTTCGAGCCCTGGTTGGGTCAGTTGGCGTTTCTGTGTCTAGTTTGCATGTTCTCCCTGCGTTTGCGTGGGTTTCCTCCAGGTGCTCCGGTTTCCCCCACAGTCCAAAGACATGCGGTACAGGTGAATTGGGTAGGCTAAATTGTCCGTAGTGTATGAGTGTGTATGGATGTTTCCCAGGGATGGGTTGCGGCAGGAAGGGCATCCGCTGCGCAGAAACGTGCTGGATAAGTTGGCGATTCATTCCGCTTTGGCGGCCCCGGATTAATAAAGTGACTAAGCCGAAAAGAAAATGAATGAATGAATAATGCATTTTTGATATGGTCAGCTGCAGTACTCTAGCCCTCCCTATGTAAAACCTCTTTGGCAGAACCCCGAAAACAGAATCAAGAGCATTTTAAAGCAGAACTCAATAGAGCGGCACACATTATACCTCAGACGTCCTGAACCACCTACACACGCACATTTACATGAACCACAGGAGTTAATTAAGAGTCTATGAAAGTGATACTGCAGGTGTCATGCACTGCAAACATACCAAGAGCAACACACACACATGTCCTTAAAGGGTCATGGACTGCCATTACTTATTTTGTACTGTTCTCTGAGGTTCAATTACAACTTTATCATCATTCTTACAAAAAGAAACATTGCAATTTAGAAGTAATAGGCTCTTTTGTGTCCTGTTTTGTCCCCTTAGTTGGAAAACACATATAGTTTGAATAGCAGTGGGAGATTGTAGAGTTTGAAATTAACACTCATTGGTATGACTGACTTCTCTTTTAAAGTTTTTGTTGGAAAGGACAGATATGTGTCCACTGCTGTAAGTCTCTGACGTATGTTTGACAGCCAAAAGACATCATAGATAGATAATGCCGTGTATTCGGTTAAACAGGCTTAAATTCTCAATACATATCAAATGATTTGTAATACCAAGATTTCACTATTTTCTATTGAGGGATGCACTGTGTGTGAACACGAGGGAACAAGTCCTCATGAAAATTAATGCAATGATCATGTGAATTTAAGAATTGCAGCTTTAATTTTAGGCTTTTTTAAGCCCTTAATTAATGGAAACCCAGTGATAAAGGCAATTCGCATCCGATTAATCAGACCATAGGCTGGCATTATGCAAATATTCACCAAAGAGACAATAACTATTTGTTGTGCAGTTTAATCTTAAGGTTTTTTTACATTCACAAAAAAGTTTTTAAATGAAAAGTCAAACTTGATGGCATTAGTACGGGCAGTACTGTGGTCATTTTGAGACAGTTTGACATTATCGAGGCAGAAATTAATATGGAAAGCAACAAAATGTTTTTTATACATCATCAAGCCAGAAAATATGCATATCCTCGACAAATTCAGACTTTTTTTAGACCGGAAATGACACCGGCTTCTCCCAAAAGATAATAAGGAAATGTACAAGATAAAACATATGTGAGGTTCCACATATTACGAATGATGAGTTCTGCCTTATAACTGATGGTATAAATACATCAGCACGTATAATACTGAGGTTTTGTAAAGACATTCAATGCCCTACACTTAAATTATGGATGGAATTCATGATTGAGAATGTGCCATAAGAAAAAATGTTAACCAAAATGAATGGCGATCACAAGGAAGTTGATATATGGGGGATTTTAATTTCTTCACTTGAAGGTGCTGTAGGTGATTGTCTTCAGAAACATTTTTTGTTGTGCTGGTTCAAAGTCTCTTCACATAACAATACTGTAGTAATGATTAAAGTAAATGATCTAAATGTGTTTATATGTATTTTTTATATTCTGGGTAAGGCATAAGACTAAAAAATGTTCATCCAATTAAATATTGTCGGGCCGACAATTCCCATAATTCTGATAAGTAGCCCAAACTGTCTGTCAACAAATGCAGATTTGTACAACTGCGCATCCCTGGTCATGCAGATCCGCCATTGGCACGTGCATGCGTGCATGTGCGCCGCATGTTCATGTGCACACGAGACACAGCGGTAAAATCAAATGCTGAATCAAAACTTTTTAAAATTCTGAATCAGTATTGGAGTTACTTTTGCATGCCGGAGGAAGGACGACACTATGGCTGAAGTATTTCTTTTAGAAAGGTAATGTTATGTTTTAATGTTTAGTCACGCAAAGCTGATATAGATTGTGTTGTGTTATGAAAGGGTTTTATTCACAGAAGTGTTGTTCAGCCACTGAAATCTTCCGGTGAAAGATTAGTGTGACTATTTTTAGTTTCATAAGGCCTTTTACAGCATCGATAATCTAGATTTTTATTTAGTTTAACAACAAAACATAAGTAAATCGCCCTATCTGGTCAAACCTGCCTCACTGAGGTGAAGTTGGTTATATATTTACAATGGTTAATTTTTGTACAATGACAACCTGTGACTATATTGTTTACCATGCTACTTTGAATATTTAGTCTGAAATAGCATGTAAGTATGGCTTAGTAATAAGTGTAATTCCTGCATGCCGCCAGCCAACCACTAAGCATACAGTAGTCGCTTCAGGACAAAGTGTGAGAGAGTGAGACCAGCGATCCTTGCATGCATGACATATTGCACATTATGACAAGTTTGGCTTGCTAACTACACAACTGAAAGCGTTCTCGATATATACTACAGTTTTTGGTTGGGAATTGTAGCATTATGAAGTACTATAAAGTTTTCTAACTGGCGAATGACATGATCTAATGGGCTGTCTGCTGTCATCTTTAAGGTGTGAGCGTTCGGATTTCAGGAGGTGTGGCTTTGGACGGCGGGGGTGGGACTGTGTTTCAAAGATATTATGCTAACCAGTTAGCATTCTGGCAGATCACTTACAGCACCTTTAAACTATGAACATG
The DNA here is from genome assembly GCA_903798195.1 of Danio kyathit. Taxonomy (NCBI): domain Eukaryota; kingdom Metazoa; phylum Chordata; class Actinopteri; order Cypriniformes; family Danionidae; genus Danio; species Danio kyathit. The sequence goes on from LR812528.1 coordinate 17,118,907, forward strand.
TCTACCCTGTTGTGCTCTGTATATTACCTTTAAGCATTTGTTACTGTTTTCCTAATAATTTTTTCTATTTTTCTAAACAATTTTCTAAACTGTAAAGAATTTGTATGCATTTTGTATTTTTGTATGGTACTATACTCTATACTAAGAGGAAACCAAAAAAAAAAACAAAATCTACAAGAATCATCATTGTGGAAAAAAACTCAGCTTTTATTTACACATGAACAAAAAGTACGAATTTGCAAGAGGTATGAATAATTTTGGGCTCGACTGTATGTATATCCAAACATGCTAATGTGTCTCTGATGCAAATATAGTTTTAAATAAAGCAGCTTCATAGAGTGATTTCACGTGGCGCCATTTTAAAAGCGAAAGCAAGGCTGCGGTGGGAAGAAACTCAGAAGTATCGCCTGGAGTCACACAGGAACGGCGTCTGCGATGGTGTATTGTTGTGTACTTGGCTGTATATCTTTTCAGCGAAAAAAAGTGACACAAATTTATAATTTCACTGCTTTCCGAGTGACCAGAAGGTGCGTTAAATAAAAATAAAAAGGCATATCGGACCTCATTTTCAGCTAAGTTAAGAGAAATGGCACAAGTTAGCTAGGGTTTTCTTTCCCAAACACACGTTTTAGAAGCCATTTATTAAACTCAAGTTAATGAACTGATTATTTTACTATATTAGACCTGTCACAATACTAAATTTTAGTACTGAAATAAAAAAAACGTCAAGTTCCTGCTAACATTTAAGCACTGTTGAGTGCATTCTTTAACACCGCTGATTTGCCAGTGTGTTCACCAGTGCTCAACAGAAATGACTGTGATTGGCCATGAAGGTCATCAGTTCACCCAACTTCAATGTTTACCGACTGCAAACACAGACGAACGATTCGCTGATGAATTGACTGATCTATGCAGCTTTAACATGCTCCAGTGTCTGTGTATCTGTGTTTCCAGTAAACTGATCACCTTCACTGCCAATCACAGTAATTTCTGTTGAGCACTGGTCAACTATGGCAAATCAGCTGTGTTTATGAACACACGTAAATGTTAGCAGGGAATGGAAAGACATTTTTAAAATTTCAGTATCATGACAACACTTTTACAGACAACACGAGGGTGCTCTCCAAATATTTTATAATGGACTGCATTGTTTTATCGCTCACCAGGATACATAGTCTGAAGAAGGGAAGCCCCTAAGGTGTTTACCTGACTAGGAGCCTAGGAGGACACTTTAGCTTCATTTATGATTTCGTTTGATACCTAATATGCTTTTAACTGATAAGGTTAAACTTAACTGAATGATATTAAAGTAATGTTTACACCATATCTGCACTTTGACAACAGCTGGAGGTTTGTAGTCCACAGCATGTTGTTGCAATGTTTACAGTGCTGATCCTGTACTTCCGGGTTTCTTCGCACCGCAGCCTTGCTTTCATTTTTTAAAATGGCAGCCACATGAAAGTAGCGTATCGGCTATTGAGCTTGTTGACACATTAAGACAGTCAAACCGTACATGTTGACATCAAATGTCAAGTGTTTTGTGTTAAGGTTTTTGGCTCTGATTGCCTTCCACATGCTATTTAAATAAAAACAAAAATGTATGACATGTATAACTGTAGTAAAAATCCTGAAACAATAACTTGTGTCTCAGTCATATTAAATAAAACAAATGATCACAACTCACATCATCCCAGAATATGGGGTTCTGTTCATAGCCTCCCACAGAGAGAGCGTCGCCCTGAAGACGGAGGTAGACAGATGCATCATGGTCCCTGACGTTGGGCATGTTCTAGAGAAAAAAAACACATGTTATCATAATTTCCAAAGAAAACTAGCTCATCATGTGCATGTCTGACGAAGCATTTCCATATGGTGGCATTAAAATCAACCATACGCTTCCACTGAATTTGAATATTTCTCATCCACGAAAAAGCCAATCAGTTTCACTACCACATCGTGTGAATGACAAACCGTTCATCACTTCAGATTCAGTGATGACACATTGGCCTCTGTGTGAAGAGTAACACGGCTGTCATACGGCATGAATCAAACTACAAGCTCAAACACACACACACACACGAGCACACACAGAGTTGCATAATCCACAGCCTCTGAGTTAAGTGCTTATGCCACGGCCGCTGTTGTGTTGTGCCACTGCAGTGCAACAGAAAAAAGCAGACAGGCTCAAAAACAGACCTAGAATGAACATGAAAAAACTAACAGATGGACAAACACAGCAGGGAGAATACACAACACATGAAGTACATCTACTGCTGATTCCTAATTCAGTAAAGGAGTTACAGACATCAGGTAATGGACATTGTAATTCATTTCTGAGCACTATGCAGAAAAACATAGCATAGCCAACTACAACCTTCATCGCTGTGAATCAAATCTAAGATCATTTACAAATAAACCATTTTATGTTCATTAAAATCCTTTTGATCTTTATTTGATGAATATTTGCTGCCATGTCTAGAAAACGAATGAATCCTAATTAACTTATTTGCCCCCTGAATAGTATTTTTATTTAGTATCATATCATATCATATAGACATTCTATATGTCTGTGTCTATCCTGTCTAAAATGTACAATCTAACTGTCTAATCGAAATCTATCATCATAATAATCAATCCATCTTGTAATTTGCGATCAGTAACTCATTACATTTCATAAGTAGTCAACCCAGCTCCTCTAGCACTGGCCTTATTCATGCAAGAACTGTGCTAACTGATGGTAGAAACATGGCATCACATTTTAAAACATGCTAACAATTAGCTAATTCATATTAGAAACATGCTAGCAAAGTTATATCATGCAGAAATGTGCTAATTCAAGTAGCATTCTTGAAAACAAGACAAGAATGTGCTAATTCATGCTAAACATTTTAAAACTTACAAAAAAATGAATTAATTTATGCTAACATTATGCAAAATCACGATAAGTCACATTAAAACATGTTAGCAATTTGCTAATTCATATTGGAAACATGCTAGCAATGTTATATCATGCAGAAATGTGCTAAGTAGCATTCTTGTAAACAAGACAAGAATGTGCTAATTCATGCTAAACATTTTAAAACTTACAAAAAAATGAATGAATTTATGCTAACATTATGCAAAATCATGGTCTCAACACGATAAGTCACATTAAAACATGTTAGCAATTTGCTAATTCGTATTAGAAACATGCTAGCAACATTATATCATGCAGAAATGTGCTAAGTCAAGTAGCATTCTTGTAAACAAGACAAGAATGTGCTAATTTATGCTAAACATTAAAACTTACAAAAAAAATTAATAAATTTATGCTAACAGTATGCAAAATCATGGTCTCAACAAGATAAGTCACATTAAAACATGTTAGCCATTTGCTAATTCATATTGGAAACATGCTAGCAATGTTATATCATGCAGAAATGTGCTAAGTAGCATTCCTGTAAACAAGACAAGAATGTGCTAATTCATGCTAAACATTTTAAAACTTACAAAAAATGAATGAATTTATGCTAACAGTGTGCAAAATCATGGTCTCAACACGATAAGTCACATTAAAACATGTTAACAATTTGCTAATTCGTATTAGAAACATGCTAGCAACATTATATCATGCAGAAATGTGCTAAGTCAAGTAGCATTCTTGTAAACAAGACAAGAATGTGCTAATTCATGCTAAACATTAAAACTTACAAAAAAATGAATGAATTTATGCTAACAGTATGCAAAATCATGGTCTCAACACGATAAGTCACATTAAAACATGTTAGCAATTTGCTAATTCGTATTAGTAACATGCTAGCAACGTTATATCATGCAGAAATGTGCCAAGTAGCATTCTTGTAAACAAGACAAGAATATGCTAATTCATGCGAAACATTTTAAAACTCACAAAAAAAATGAATGAATTTATGCTAATAATTCGTATTATAAATATGCTAGCAACTTGTAAAATGCAAGCAACACACTTGTAACTTTATCTACCAATCTATCTTCCTATTGTGTTTTTCTAATATTGTGTATTGCCTTCAGAGCTTTCAAACTTTCTGCTTAAACAGTACTTTACCCTTCAAGTCATTTTAAATTAACTATTCACTTTAAAAAAAAAAAATCTAATTTCAGTGCAGTTTCACCATTTTTTAATCCAGTCAGCCAATATCAGAGTCTGGCAGGAGCACTTTTAGCTTAGCATACATCACAGAATCAGATTACACCATTAGCATCTGGCTAACAAAATGCCTGAGTTTGTATAATTTTCCTATTTAAAGCTTTAAGTCAAGCTTTAAATAGAAAAAATTATTAAAACTCTTTTTTTTTTTTTGAGTGAGATGCTTATGGTCTAATCTGATTCAATGATTTATGCTAAGCTAAATGTTCTAGGAATCAGCTGAATTAACTAAAATATGGTGACACTCAACAGTTTGACTCATAGGTGACTTGTAAAACGAGCCCATTTTCAAAAAAAGTGGAGTGTTTCTTTAAACTGAAAACCTTCAACTGCTTCAAACATTCTGGCCAAGCCTTTATTTAGTGTTGCCAACTATTTTCTATGAAAAGGCTTTAAGCTCTGCTCGAAAAGTTGCTAAATGTCGCTAGATTACATCATACGTCAATTTGCATATTACTGACATCATCATGTCAGCTCTGTTTGTTTAACAGCCTATGGCAGGGCTATTCAATTAGTCATGGGGGCCAGTTCATGAAAATTATTCTAAATGAGAGGCCGGAAAGATATGACTTGCATAATGAGTGATGACACCACAGCATATAAGAGCTCATATGTTGTATTTTTGCTCCTTAAGACACCCATGTTGGATTTTTTCTACATTAAAATGTTAATATGTTGTATTTGAAACTACATAATGCATAATCAGTGCATTGTACAATAGGCTTTTTTTTTTACAAACATATTCAAATGTTGTATTTCAAAGCCCAACCAAAGCAGAGCATTGCTTCTACATTTAAACTCATTCATATGTTGTTTTGAACTGCATAACAATTAGGGATGCAAAGATTATAGATTTTGGTTGTAGGATTATAGTCTGAAGAATAATCATGGTTTCACGGTTATCACGGCTAATGTAAATTTAGGATTTATATTAGGTAAGTATTTAAATGAACTGTTGTTATCGTCTGCGTTCATATACTGTATACATAATAATTGTAATAATTTTGTAATAGTTCATCTAACATATCTTTTGTTTACATTGCACTGAAAGCCCAGTACTGAGATGTTTTCTACTGGGCGTCGCTCTGCTTGTGCACATATAAAACTTGCGCGCAAAAAAGACGAGATATGTGAACGGCCCGCTGCTATAGTTAATCCAGTGTGTGTGCGTATTAGCCTTGGTGTATAAGCTCGGAACTAGTGCACAGTTGGCATAACTTTTATTTGCAGCCGTTTTGTTCCATGCAACAGAAACGCAGTGTTGAGAAGCCTTTAAGACTAATTACCCATGACGAATTAAAGCAGGGTTAATAGTGAAATCAACTAATCGTTGCATCCCTAATAACAATATTAGTGCATTGAACAAAAGGCCTTTTCTACAAACATATCCAAATGTTTTCGGCTGGTCGCACCACTCGCTTAATGTCAGTTGACTCACACTCTGCGTAGCCTTCAACTGCAGCTTGTGCTGTATTGAACAGATGCACGTCACTTCATAACTATAGCGGCCATTTTTCGACTGAACTAAATTTATTTTTGATGGTCACACTATTTGGAGAGCCAGAACAAATTGCCTCAGGGGCCAAGTTCGGCCCGCTGGCCGCCAATTGAATAGCCCTGGCCTATGGTTAACAAAGGGGTATTTATATTTGCCCTACACTTTACATATGCATGTCAATTAAATTAAATTTATTGTTGTTTAAATACAATTTATCAGTATAGATGTGCAGTTAATTTGCATAAATCTCTCTGACATAAAAAAACTCACACAAGTTCAGAAACGGTCACTTAAATATCTGTGATTATGCACTGAAAAGAATAAACGTTCAAATTAAATTGTTTAAATTTAAAAGAAAAGAGAACCGGATCAGTTTGACTGTACAAGGGAAATACCTCACACTCGCGGTGCTAAATCATTTGCCATTGGTACGAAGAGGGGTGATCTGCTCTCAGGCTGCAGATGTGAGAGACGGCTATGTGGTACTGGGCCACCTGTGAGTGCTCTGAGGCGGGAAAGGGGCCAACGGCATCAACCGCAGCTCATTGAAAAGAGTAGGACCGGTACAGTACGGACAGATGAGAATCTATAAAAAAAAAAATTTTCGTAACACCAAGTTGCTAGATTTGTCGTTAGTCACTTTTTTGAAAATTTGTAGCTGGGGGGTCTGAAAAGTCACTAAATATAGTAACAAAGTCGCTAAGTTGGCAACACTTATTCTCTTTATTTTCATAAACATTTCTATCGAGTTATGTAATTATAGAACTATTTTTATTATTATAGTTATGCTAATAAGTAAACATTAAACTGCATTTCATAAGCTATTTGGCATATTCTAATGACTGAAAAAAACACGTACAATATTCACTGGCAAAAAAAAAAACTCCAATTAAACATAAACAATAAAATAATATAATAGTAAAACATGAATAATTTAATTTCACATGCAAATACCTGAGAAGATCTAAAGCCACAATTTCATTTTTAACTTGTTTTTTTTATATATATACACGTAACTCCATGACAGCTAGAAAGTGCTAGAAACATTAATTTAGTGTAAAACTGATCTGTGTAAAATCTTTACACCAAGACAACTGATGCCGGTTTTTCACATGTCATTTTCTTTGGTTTCCTTGGTAGCGCATTTAAAAATAGTACAATTCATTGGTTTCCCTGGTAACATAATTAAATTAGCACAATTTAATCTCTCATTGACACTGTTAAGGTTGAAAATGCATATATAATGTGCAAAACATATCATCAATAGAGCAGTAGCACAATGACAGATAAACAACTGTTATTATAGCACACAAAAAACTAAAAGCTTAATAAATATTATTTTTGATATATATTTGTATATTTGTGTTAATGTCATATAATGCTACTTTCATGTCAAATATCATACTTGACATTAAAAAAATGTATTATATATATATATATATATATATATATATATATATATATATATATATATATATATATATATAACAAAGAATATACAGTTTGAGTTAGAATTATTAGCCCCTGTTTATTTTTTTCCCCAAATTCCCCAAAAAGTTTTAATAACTCATTTCTAATGACTGATTTATTTTATCTTTGTCATGATGACAGTAAATAATATTTTACTAAATATTTTTCAAGACACTTCTATACAGCTTAAAGTGACATTTAAAGGCTTAACTAGGTTAATTAGGTTAACTAAGCAGGTTAGGGTAATTAGGCAAGTTATTGTATAATGATGGTTTGTTCTGTAGATTATTGAAAAAAAAATTAGCTTAAAGGGGCTAATAATTTTGGTCAGATGTAAAAACCTCTAAATGCTGTCTGTAATTTTCTATTTAAACTATAATTTTTTTCTGAGCCTCCTGTGTTTATGTTCAGTTATTTAACTCTCAAGGTTAAAAAATTTACTTTTTTGTCACTTTAAAAGTAAAATTACTGAGCCTACACACAGGAGTCTGAGAAAAATGCTAATTTTAGAAGAAAATATCAAACAACATTAAGAGTTTTTGCATCTAAACCAGGGGTGGGCAAACTCGGTCCTGGAGGGCCGATGTCCTGCACAGTTTAGCTCCAACTCTAATCAAACACACCTGCTTATAGATTTCTAGTGATCTTGAAGACACTGATTAGCATGTTCAGGTGTGTTTGATTAGTGTTGGAGCAAAACTGTGCAGAACGTCGGCCTTCCAGGACCGAGTTTGCCCACCCCTGATCTAAACTCTTCATATACATCTTCATATATACATATACACATATATATATAAACATATACACACACACACACACACACACACACACACACACACATATATATATATATATATATATATAAACATACATAAACAAACATATACATACATATACATATATAAACAAATACATTCATATACATACACACACACATACATGTATATATACATATATATACATACACATACACACACACATACACACAAACAGACACACACCAGGATTTTAAACAGCTGTTTACGCAAAAAGCAAAAAAAAAAAAAAAAAAAGGCTCCACAACTAAATTTAGATTAAGTTAATTGAAAACCTTTTAAAACACAGGACACACTTTTGTACTAATCAAAATACTAATTAATTAATTATGGTCCAGTGCAATTGCAGCACATTAATCACTTGGTTAAACTGGGCTGCAGGTGTTTGATGAATGAAACTGATTTTATTCTACTAAAGCACACTGCATACAAGTGTTCCAGTTGATGTTGTTTTTTTTAATCAGTAAAACATGGTAAAAAGCATGATTTGTTAATTCATGCTAGTCACATGCTAACATGTTAAAATCACACATGAAAGATGTTATACATGCTAAAACATGTTACCACTGTTATAATCATGCAAGAACATGCTAACAATAGCAAAATAATGCTGTAATTATGCTATTTTGCTGAAAACATGCTAGCTGCCTGGTAATATTAACAATTTATAAATTGATGTAAAACATGCTAGTGGTGTGTTAAATCTTGCTAGCTGTATTTCCTTCAAAATCATCAAACTTTAAGCTTTAAAGCTATTTTAAACTTTCTTAGCTAACAGGAATTGCTCAATCGTGTTAGCAGCATGTTAAATCATAAACATGTAGAAACAATTAAATTCTGCTGTGGCGATCCCTGATGAATAAAAAGACTAAAGCTGAAGGAAAATGAATTAATGAATATTATATGCTTAATTGCAGCTAAACAAAAAAAGTGATATAAAATGGCCAAAGAATGCGGGTTACAACATGTTAGCACTGTTATAATCATGCAAGAACATGCTAAATAATGCTAGTAATTATGTTATTTTGCTGGAAACATGCTAGCTGCATGCTAATATTGATAACGTACAAATTAATGTAAAACATGCTAGTGGTGTGTTAAATCATGCTAGCTGTATTTCCTTCAAAATCACCAAACTTTCTTGGCTAACAGGAATTGCTCAATCATGTTAGCAGCATGTTAAATCATGCCAGCAATTAGTTAAAATGTGCTGTTTTACTGTTTTGCCTTTAAAAACCTTCAAACTTTAAGCTTTGAAACTACTTTCAACTTTCTTGACTAACTTATCCAGTTATTAGGCAATGAGATTGATATGAAAATAGCCAAAGAAGTAAATATGGTGTTGAAACTAAGTTGAATGTGGCTCAATGCTACTGTATGTGCAGCACATTAGTTGCCTGGTTAAACTGGACTGCAGGGGCCTGTTTCAGTAAGGAGGTTCAATCAACTCGGAGTTTAAACTTGAACTCTGAGTTGATTTATCGAGAGATTAAAAACTCAGAGTTTTCGGTTTCAGAATAGCTGATCTGAGTTGGGTCAATCAACTTTGAGTAGACCAACTCAGAGTTAAGCGCGCACACCGCAACTATAAAAAGGCATTATCAATGGAGCGCAGATATTACGAGTTCTCCAGCTGAACTTGATGTGCTCATGCAAAGTTATAGCAAATATGAGCATATATTTAAAAAAGCAACACCATTGCATCAGTGAAACAGAGACAGTTAGCGTGGGAAAACATAGCTGCTCAAGTTAATGCACAAGTTTACATTTAAAGTATTTAAATAATTAAGTATAATAAAAAAGTAATGTAATGTGTTAAGTTTATTTGCCATTTTTTAAAAGTTATTTCAGATGTAATTGCATTAAATTACATAAAATAGGCTAGCGCATTTCTACAACAAATTTGACAAAAAAAGAATGCATATAACCTTAGCTTAATGTTCAGTGGAAATGTTTAATTTAAGGTTCCCACTTTTGCACACATTGATCAGTTTTAATAGATTTAAGTGCACTTGTGTGTCTGCCTTTTTTATAGTTCGAGTGGTAGAGGATGATATGACATTTACAATGTAAGCAGAACAAAAAAAATAGTTTTTAGAACGAGTAATAATCCCATTAATCTAGTTAGTAGGACAGTGAATTTAAGCTAATTAATTATTTAAAAAGGACAAGCTATTCTCGTACGCGACTTTGTTCTTTGTGTGACTGAACGCAAATAAAATTTATGTGCAAAACTGGAATATCGCATAAAAGTGTGCGAGTAAAGCAGCCATCTAACCAGTCAAAGAGAACAAAATTGTCACTTGCTGATTAACTGTCGCTAAATATCAACAGTAAAAACTGAATTTACTGCGGTAGAAGAAGCTGCGTGAACATGTTCTTTATTTAATAAATGACTTGTGCCTCAGAAGACAATGCCGACACACAATGAACGCGTGGTGGCGTTTGAGATGCGCACGCGGAGAACAGACGCTCTTGACACGCTGCAGACTCTCTAAAGGTAATTAATAATATAATAATACTAAAACGGTTAAGGCGTGACCAAAACAACATTTCAGATGTTTTACAGTGTGCTCAACATGCTGGTTTGTCCATTCACACACATTTTCATCATTGTATGATCTCTTATAACAAACCTTTTTAATGCGTATACTGGAATTTGTTCAGTAAAAGTGTTTCCATTGTAGTTTATGCACATCTTTTCTTATTGAATAAAAAGTTTATCTTACTCAGTTATGTGCATATGCTTAATTATGTCTATTTTCAAAAGTTATGTGCATCTTGGCGTTTCCATCAACCAATTTTTTTATGCGCATATCCAAAATGCACATTAAAATAGATGTGTGGAAACGTAAATCTAAGGTGAGAAATACCGCTTCATCTTTAAAAAAGGACCGACAGAAACTCTGAGTTTAGAGAATAAAACCTGCTCCTGACCAGGTTAGGTTCACAGAGTAAGTTACCACGGTAACTGACTCTGAGTTAAAGTTACCTCTCTTTCAGAAACAGGCTTGACTTACCCTGCTTTCTCGAGTTTGACAAACCTGCCATTTTGAAACGGAAAACCCAGAGTTTCTCTCATTTCAGGGTTAAAATACTCAGAGTTTTCACTTAACCTCCTTTCTGAAACAGGCCCCAGGTGTTTGATAAATAAAACCAAGATTTTTCTAAACCAATGCACGCATACAAAAGTTACATTTATTTATTTCTTGTCTATTCAATAATACATAAAATATTAATTACACTTTATTTTAAGGTATTTTAAGTATTTATGAGGCGACGGTGGCTCAGTGGTAAGCACTGTCACCTCACAGCAAGAAATTCACTGGATCGAGCCCCGGCTGGGTCAGTTGGCATTTCTGTGTGGAGTTTGCATGTTATCCACAGTACAAAGACATGCGCTATGGGTGAATTGAATAAACTAAATTGGCCGTACTGTATGCGTGGGAATGAGCGTGTATGGATGTTTCCCAGTACTGGGTTGCAGCTGGAAGGGCATCCGCTGTGTAAAACATATGCTGGATAAGTTGGCGGTTCATTCCACTGTGGCGACCCCTGATGAATAAAGGGACTAAGCCGAAGGAAAATGAAAATGAATGATTGACTGAACTATTTGTATAGCTACTGAGTAATATCAATATGTATTATGTACTTATATGGTTAGGGTCAGAATGAGGAATAGATGTACAGTAGGTTGCAGATAATATACATAGCTAATTGTAATTAGTAAGTAGGCCTACATGGATCATGTGAGACAAGGACACCTTAAAATAAAATAAAATATTACAACTTGATTTTTTTTTTTTCTAAATCATGCAAGTAAATGCTAACAGCAATCACCACCAAATCATGTAAGCAGAATGTTAAATCATGCTAGTAACATGTTAGCAATGTGCAAATTCATGTTGAAACATGCTAGCGAGGAGTTATATCATTCAACAATGTTCTTTTTTTCCTTCAAAACCCTCCAAACTTTAAAATTACTTAAAATTTTCTGATCAGGTTATTTCAAGCAAAGTTTTTCCTGACTAACTTTTTTTATTTTGAATGTATCTAGTTATTATATTATATTATATTATATTATATTATATTATATTATATTATATTATATTATATTATATTATATTATATTATATTATATTATATTATATTATATTTATAGGTGGGCATAGATTAATTTTTTTTATCTAGATTAATTTCACTGTAATCTTGGAATTAATCTAGATTAATCTAGATTAAAATGGCTCATTTGAATTCTGCCGAAGGTATTTAGAATATGTGTGCTATCCAAATAATTACTAAATATAAGTCTTTGAGAATGGGTTTCTTAAGGCAGGCATTCGTTTTCTATTTGGCATGCGTTATTAAATTCCATAACACTCTCACCAGTCTTTACTCCTTATTTGCGTCTAATACATACAGTATACATATATCCATCTATTGTAAATCTCTGTTCATAGCTAATACAGCCTGTATATAATGTTCATAGTACATCCATCTGTAAATATCACCATAGTTTCTCTATAACTGCACTTTATAACTTACACCTGTATCCTGCACTTGCTGCTATTGCACTCCTGGTTAGACCTAAACTGCATTTCGTTTCCTTGTACATGTGTAATGACAATAAAGTTGAATCTAATCTAATACCCCAGTTTGTCACGGGGTCATGAATGAGTGAATGTGAAACTGCCGAACTGCAGTTAGTCACCCAAAATTACAGGAAACTCTTACATGAAAGCACTTCATGTAAGCACCTTATTTATATTATTGTCTATCAAGGCAAATAACTAGATTACAGATGTCCATGTAAACGTAGTCAGTAGTGTCTTCGAAGTAAGTGAAAGATCCAGAAGGGCATCTTGCTGATTTGATTCAGAAGGGCACTGTTTTGTCAGACGGCTCATTGGCCAGGTATACATCCGCCCTAAAATATCAAGGTGAAAGTCATCATAGCTTGCATAGAATTGAACCCCCATCCCAACCCAACTATGACAATAGATTAATGGCGATATTTTTTTATCGCGCGATAAGAGTCTCGCGTTAACGCAGCAAGTTAACGACGATAACGGCCCACCATTAATTATATTATATTATATTATATTATATTATATTATATTATATTATATTATATTATATTATATTATATTATATTATATTATATTATATTATATGCTTAACTAGAAAAGTAAAGTTCGTAGACAAACTTTATGGTGGCTTGAGAAAGCCTAGTCTGAAGGCTTGAAGTAGTTTCAAAGTTTAAATAATTAAAGTAGTTTTAAAGAAGTTTGAATTAGTTGGCATAGATAGATAAGTACATACTGTATGTTAGCATCTTTCTAGTATGGATTGGCATGTTTCTTGCTAGGTGGTTGATAGGTTGCTAAGGTGTTACTAGGTGGTTGCTAGGGTGTTCTGAGTGGTTGCCAAGCTGTTGCTAGGGTGTTCTGAGTTGTTGCTAAGGTGTTAGGGGGTTGCTAAGTTGTTCTGAGTTGTTGCTAGGTGGTTGCTAAGACGCTGCTAGGGTGCTTTGACTGGTTGTTAGAGCGTTGCTAGGTGCTTGCTAAGGTGTTCTGAGTAGTTGCTAAGGCGTTGCCAGGGTGTTTTATGTGGTTGCTAACGCGATTCTAGGCTGTTGCTAGGTTGTTCTGAGTGGTTGCTAAGGCGTTACTAGAGTGGTTGCTTAGGTGTTCTGAGTGGTTGCTAGGCAGTTACTAATATAAATTACCATGGTTCTAGTATGAATTCGCATGTGGCTAGCATGTTTCTAGTATAAACTAGTATGTTGTTAGCATGAATTTAATATGTTTTAACATGTTGCTTGTATGTTTCTAGTATGGATCGGTATGTTGCTAGTATGTCAAATGTAAAGTCAATGGCAGTTTTTTTTTTACACTAGAAGTCTATGGGACAGTAACTAGGGTGCCATAAGTGGTTGCTAGGGTGTGGCTAGTAAATTTAAAGGTCATCAGTGATTGGCAGGTTGGTAGTCTGAGTTAAATGAGCGCAACTTTAAGTCTGTATGACAGTCTGGTGCAAAGTTATGAGGTCACAAAGTTTGCTCCAATGTTAAGTCAATGGGACTTTTTCGAATTTTCCGGGACAGTTTTTGAAAAACCGTAAGTCGGATCAGTTGGAAAAGATATAGCAACTTAATTCAGTATAGCTTGGAGGTTTGGAGTTAGTTTGGTGGTTGTAGTATGAACAGTCTAGGAGGAGATGCGTTCTTAAAATAGTCTAAGAAGACGGAAGAAAAATAAGTTTAAGTAGTGTAACAGTATGTTGACGTTCTCAAGCCACCATAATTACAGCTAAAGAAGGTGATATAAAACGGCCAAAAAAAACGGCAAGGCTTAAAAACACATTTGCACTAAATTGAAAGTTAATTTAATTACGGTTAAAGGCTATTGCATCACATTAATCACCTGATTAAACTGAACTGTAGGTGCTTGAATAAAAAATGGGTTTGAAACTAAAACACTACGTACAAAGCATTACACCTGATTGGCCATTTTGTTTTCTTAATCAGTAATAATCGCTCAATAATAGGTGCTGGACTCCATTTCCAATCCTTTTCCAAATGACTATCTCCCTGTATTTACATTATGTGCATCTCTCCCCATAATAATGTGATTTTGAGTGTTTCTGCTGTGTTTGTATGTTGAATGTTAAGGATATTTGCGCACAGTGTTGGTTGAATATGATTCATCTGAAGACGTTTTCAACCCCTTCTGCAAAAATCTTGTATTTTTGCTGTTCGCACAGCCTGAGACTGTTATAGACAGAGGTGTAATTCCTCAGGAGCCTTATTTCAGGGATATCTATCATGCAGTGAGGATATTTTATGGATTATGTCCAGTACAAATCAAATCTCCAACCTTCCCCACACACACACACACACACACACACGTCAGGCAACCATCAAAGTAGACATGGTTTATTATGTTTGTCGGTTGCGTTGTGTAATACTATGATAGTGTGTCACATTTAAAGTCTGTGTGAATTCAAAATATACAATGTTTAATTTGCTAGCAGACATTGCTATTTAGGTGAGCAACTCTCACATGGTCGCCCACTGAAGCTAAGCAGGGCTGCACTCGGTCAGGACCTGGATGGGAGACCACATGGGAAAACTAGGTTGCTGCCAGAAGTGGTGTTAGTGAGGCCAGCAGGGGACGCTCAACCTGCGGTCTGTGTCAGTCCTAATGCCCTAGTATAGTGAAGGGGACTCTATACTGCTCAGTGAGCACCGTCTTTCAGATGAGACGTTAAACGAAGGACCGTTAAAAATCCCAGGATCTTCTTCGAAAAAGAGTAGGGGTTTAACCCTGGCATCCTGGCCAAATTTGCCATCCATCCCCATTTCTTAATTGGCTTCATCACTCTGTCTCCTCTCAATCAGTTGGTGTGTGCAGTCCAGGTGGATGCTGCACACTGGTGGTGCATGGGGAGATTCCCCCATTGTGTAAAGTGCTTTGAGTGTCTAGAAAAGCGCTATATAAATGTAAGGGATTATTATTATTATTTGCTTCTGCATTTGGAGGGGCGGTCCTTATCTGATGATGTCAGTTTGACAACTTCAGCCACAACATTCTTAACCATGTCCCTCTTACTGTTAATTTGCTACAAGTGAACCCCTACTCAATATTACGTTTCAGTTGGAAGTACATCAACATACTGAAATAAACTTCCGGTTTACGTGGACTGTAAAACTCACCTGAATTCCTTCGATTCGCTCTGTGACGACATAAGCATGGTGCATCGCAATCAATGGCACATTAACACCTGCCATCTCACCCAGTTTAGTGGCCCAGACCCCTGAAAAACCACAGACACAAATGTAAACAACTGGATAATGTATAAAGTATAATATGGTCAGGGCTTGATAATAACTTTTTTGATCACCAGCCACTGTGGCTAGTAGTTTTTTAACATTACTAGCCACTCACCATTTTCACTAGCCACAGTTTTGTTGTTAGGAAAATTTATATTTATATGCATACATTTGACTTTGACATGCTAAAATTACTTCACTTTGATTTTGCATTGTGTCCACAGAAGTCCTCATTCATTTCACTTTTTGTGTTGTGCATGACCTTGCTCAATTAGCACGAGCAAATGGGTTGTGGCTTCATAGTGTTGTATTGCAATTAGAGCTCAACACTAAGAATTTACCAAATTTTTCTCTGGCCACACCAAAAATTACAAATAAATGATTTCTTAGCCATAAATTTAAAAAAATTAGAAATTTTTAAAACAAGCAAGGAAACGGGAACGCACAAGCATTTAAACACTCGTGCGCATCACATCAGCTGTGCACGTGACACTAAAGCCCACGTCAGTGAGTGAGAGTCTCCCCATCCGCGTGATCATCCTCTCATTCGGTTTTTACCTGCTTTCTTTTGCTAGCGCAAACACAGTTGTTTTTTTACAGTAGTGCTGCTTCTCGATGGGCATCCTTATTGTCGAACTTTGCTTTTAAGAAAATTACAATTTAAAAATTATTTTCAACCGGCCAAAGTGGCTAGTGGTGTTTTCAGCATGTTGGAGAAGCTCACTTCACTACATTATGGTTCATGAAAACGAACAACAAACATATTCTCAGATTTATAATGAAAATTGTTCATAATTCTTTTGTCAACTGAATAATATCATTTTAAAATAATTTTTATGGCAAAATAAAAGCGTTTAACGTTTGAAAGCAAAAAAGACAACGTTTACAGATAAGTAAAAAAATTTTTAGACAACACAATAATCAGGGTTTCTGCAGATATCATGTCAAATTTAAGACTTTTTAAGACCCTTAAGTATTAAATTTAAGACCTATATCACAATATCAAAAAATGCAAAATCACAAAATTAGTGGCAAAATAAACTGTACTAAAGACAGGTTAGATGGACCACTGAACTACAAAAAAAAAACATCTTAAGGCTGATTTATACTTTCACTGGCGGCGCATTGCGCACCTCCGCTGACTACGCGCACCTCACGAAACGGACGAGGCTTTTATACTTGACACGTTCACTGTTGTGATATTCTTTAAAACGACAGGGGCCTGTCAGACAAAATCTATTCAAAGTGTTTCATATTCAACTCAAATCAAACGCCGAAATCCGAAATCTGTTCACGCTGCCAGCCGAAATCATGTCGCGCGCACCGAAAGCGAACCTCCGCGAACACAGCGATGACGTCACATTCGCCGCGCGCACTGGGCCCGATAACAGAAAGCTGATTGGCTATTGCATGCTGGTCTCATTTGTAGTTGTAATACCGCAAATTACATTAGGACTACTGAAGTTAGGGACTACAACACCACGAAAACCAAGCAACAACAACAAAAAGAATTTAAATGAGCATTAGATGTAGCGTTACATGGACATCGGAAAAATAAGACCTGTGCAAAAATATTTAAGACCTAGAACACCGAATTTAAGACTTTTTAAGGACTTAAATTTCGATTTTTACATTTTAGACTTTTTAAGACCCCGCAGAAATAATGTTTTAACTTCAGAACAATTTAGAAATCAATATTTGCTGGAATAACAATGATTTTTCACAACACATGAAAACATTTGTTATTATGACAAAAAATTCTCTAAATTATAACATTTAATTAGAAATTTCAAAAGAAATGTTATCAGACAGTTATACACTAAAATAAACATTAACATTTACTCAAACATATACCAAATAAATAAAAAACAGACCATTTTTAAGTTGTTTCTTAATTTATGTACATGCATACAGTGCTCAGCATATACAAGTACACCCCTCACAAATCTTTCTTTTAAAATCATATTTTTAATTGGAAGCTATACAATATTATATTTCTGCATATCCATTAGACTAGTCAGTACTGAAGCCAAATCTGGAGCTTATCTAACAAAATAACTTACGATAATGGTCTAAAAACTAGTACACCCAAATTTATGTTATAGAAAAATATTAAATACAAATTTAAAAGAAGAGGAAAAATCAAGAGAAGTGAAAAAATAAAAATAAAATTCAGTTAGTTGTGATTTTATTTTTGCAATATTTTGCTTGAATTTGATTGTGTTATCTTTCAATTTCTAAAGATGTTTGGTGACTAAAATACTATTTCAATAAATGTATCTGTTTAATAAATCTGTTTTGTTTAAATGCACCAACATACATTGCCTATATTTCACTGAAATGGATAAAAATATTCATTTTCAAAATAGGGTGTACTCAATAATGCTGAGCACTGTATATAAAATTTCAGCATGGCCATCAAGTGATAGTTTACCCAAAAATGAAAATTTACTCACTATTTACTCTCCCTGAAGTGGTTCCAAACCTTTATGACTTTTCTTTTTCTGTTGAACACAAAAGACCACATTTTGAAAAATGTTACAAACTGGTGACCCCTTTGACAAAAGAAGTCAATGGTTACCCATTTCCAACATTTTTCAAAATAACTTCTTTTGTGTCCAACAGAAGAAACTCAAACAGGTTTGTGATGAGGGAGTGGCGAGGAAGACTAAATGATTTTCAGTTTTCTCTTTAACGTGTTGTGAAGTTAAGGATTTTAGCTGTTTATTAATGATCTTAAAGTCTGCTGTGAACACATTTTTAAGCTTCTACAGATGATGTGGTTAAATATCATTCATGATCACACACTGCCCTCTGCTGGTAAAAACAGCCTAATCCTGACCTGCACAATTGACCACACATGGTGTTCGGATGGTGCCATGAGGAGTTTCCACCGCTTTCACTCTCTTAACACCCAAATCATCAACTTTCACCTGGATACCCGTTACTGGACAGTTCTCAATCACCTGCAATCAATAATAATATCCATGTATCAATATACAATTCTTACACTCAAATATAAATTAGACCACTGACTTACAGTAAATCACTTTCCTCCAATAGTTATATGAAAGAAGTGATTTAAGGCAAGACACTGCAGGTGAATAAGATAAATAAAATTATCACCATACTTCCACAGTTGATTGATTTCATTAAAAAAATAAATAAATAAATAATATATATATATATACCATATTATATTATTTTACCAATTTTCTCAAATATTAAATATGCACTAATTTGCATACTTTTTTTGCACAAAACTCAGAACATTAGATGACATCCTTAAAACAAAATTGCCTACAACTATTTTCCACCAACAGTCAAAGTATGCGTATACCTTATTGACTGTGTACTTGTCTATCTGTGCCTACAGATGTCCCCATTTCAATATATTCCCGTTCATACTGCCTTGGAGGTAGTGGGTGCGCCAGCAGCTTTTGACCGCTGGGTGGTGCTTTAACCACAGATTTTCAGCTTTGCCTTTTTACAATCTTACAGTAGATAGGACGGTACTGTATGTGTACCTTATGTGATGTGATCAATTAAAATGGAATTTTGTTTATTTGTTTTGGTTTTCTTAGAAATAAACATGCTTTTACACTATACTGTATGTTGTAGAAAAGATACAATACATGGTGAGAAATATAGCCCTAGGCTGCAATAATTAAGCAAATATAAGATTTAAGTTCTTTAGCCTTTAAAGTGCCCTATTATATTGCATTGGGGTAAAAAGAATTTTTCAATTTCCTTGACCATCATGGCGATGTTATTACCTCAAATCTTAAACGTGCGCACACTGCAAGATATGAAAACCGCGGCACAGCACACACTACATATTTAGGCTAAAACACTGCTTTATTTATTTATTTATGCCTACTTATTTGTATGTATGTTTGTACTTTCATTTTAGATGAATTTTAATTCTTTAATTATATTTTACAAAATGAATCCTCATTGCACAACATTGGAATGATAATAAAGCTTGTTAACAAGTTTTTTTATGATTAATGAAGGAATTATAATGCTTTGTTTCATTGTTTATCTTCATTTACAAGTAGCAGAGTATTTACAGCTACTGTAAAGGCTATTTCTGTCCGTTTGTATCCCGTCCCTTTGTGCCCCCAGGCAGTATAGTCGCAAACTGCGGTCATACCTAAAAACACGTTCTTACTCCTTTAGAGCGGCGGCGGTACAAGGCCCGGCAGTAATGGTCATTTTAAAGTGTCACCCACTGTACATGCGTGTAATGTGTGCTTTTCTTTACATATTTATTGTCTTACGTGTATTTATTGTCTTTTACATATTTATTGTCAACATTGATAACAGTATATTGTTTTGTTCTTGGAATATGTCGTTGTATTTTGCACTGTCTGGCTGAAGATGTGACAATAAAAGTGATTTGATTTGACTCATGAATTTCAGATTCATAAGACTCAAAATGGTATTTATAGAGAGAAATTTGAGCAGGTTTTTTTTTTTTTTACTCCATAATTTGGAGAGACAAATATATGTTTTCCACAAATTTTTGTAGTAAAAATGTTTGTTTATTATCAAGCAAATGATATATGAACATATCCCTCTATAAACACCTTCAGAATATAGATATGAATAAAACTTGGTGTATGTAAATTAAGCTCAAGTGAAGATTGATAGCTTAGTGAAGGAGGAAAAAATACTAATTTTGATAAAACAGCCTTTAAATATATGTATTGTAACTGAAATCTACATACACAAAGGCTGCATTTACACTGCAGATCTTGATGGTCAATTCCAATTTTGTGACTGTATCTGATTTTTTTTTTTTTACAACCCGCTTACATCATCTTTTAAAAGTGACACGTCTTTGGTCTTTCCCTTCTTTAAATAATTATTGGACATTGATTTTTAAATCAATCAGCGAGGCCCTAGGGGAGACATTATTGCCCTGTTCCTCAATAGGTATATTTGGAACTCAGAGTGACAACACAACCATAACTTTATCAGCTACTCAGAAGGGCATTATTGCTTATAAATCTTTATTAGCCCGCAGAAGAATCTTATCACGCTGGAAATCCTCCACACCTCCATCTATGTCAGCCTTGCTTGAATAGGTGATGTCTTTTCTAAAACTAGGAAAGATTAAATACACACTAAGGGGTTCGGTGGACAGGTTTTATACCAACTGGAAACCTATTTTATCATATGTTAAAAATCTAAAATTACTACCCTGCGATTAAATAATCTGTATATCTCTTTGTATTCACTTCATGCTATTTCTTGTCTTTAATGTAGTTTGCAAATTTTTATTTATCTATTTATTTATTTTTCTTCCCATGCTATTTATAATTGTTTTTGTTTTTCTTCCATCATCACTGTTATGTCATGACATGCATGACTCCAGCCTGTTTAATTACTGTATTTGACTCTAATTATTGTATTAAGCTGCCTTTGGATGTTCAGTTCTTGGGGTGTACACAGCACACGGCAAAGACGCAATGACCTGGAAAAAAAAGAGTGGGTGCTGACTGACAGTTGTGATAATAAAAGAGTGCCTTTTTCTCCATTCCTGTATTTCATAAGTTCTTTTGCTATAGTTTATGACAGAAAAGTTATAATTTAGCCTCTGGGTCACTTGAACCAGTGAAAATGCAGCCAAGTTGACAAAGTGTGACAAAAGTAACACTTAAAGGGATAGTTCACCCAAAAAATGAAAATTATGTCATAATTGACACTCCCTTGATTCTTTCTAACCTATTTGACTTTCTTCTGTTAAACACAAAGGAAGATATACTGAAGAATGTTGGAAAATGGCAGCCATTGATTTCTATAGCAAGAAAAAAACTATATATTATGGAAGTCAACGATTGCGGCTTTCGAAAATTCTTCAAAATATCTTTGTGTTCAACAGAACAAAAAATAGTTTTGAAAAAGTCAAGGCTGAGCAAATGATGACAGAATTACATTTTTTGTATGAACTCTCTTTTTAAAAGTGTATTCTGGGTGTTCTCTTTACATTAGTCTGAAAAAATAAGAAAAGTCTAAACTGACGTGCATAAAATGCAGTGTTTTAGCAGCAGTATTGAGAGTGAAGGCTATAGAGACGTACAGTGGCGCCGCGTGCAGTGGCTGCTCTGGAGAGGGTGGTGCAGGTGCCCGCTGGGTCCATGGTGCCATCTTTAGGAACATAGAGTGTGCCGTAAAGATCTTTGACATTCATCAGAGGATAAAGATCTTTGGTCTCAGCTGGCGATAGGACGTGTGACTCAATGCCATACACTTTACCCAGCTGAAAAGCAAAATTACTAATTAGAATACATTTAATCAGCCATAACTCATTCACGGTTAATTGCCAAGTCTTTGAAATTCTTGATTCTGATTGGTCAGTTGCTGTATTTACTATGCCCTTTGCATCCCTGTGGACATTTTAATCTATGTCATTTTATTTTTAGTGATCATTTTGTCTGTGTCAATGCGAACAGCATTCATTTTGGCCATTATGTTGGCCACAAAGTGTAATATGACAAAATTGGCAAAGTGGAATTGAATTATGGGTGTGAATGAATCTATGAACAATTTAAACAGAAATATGTTGAGAAAAAAGTCAAAAGAAATAATAAATATTTGTTTCTTTTAAAACGCTGGTTTTATAGATAACACAATTGCGAAATGACTACATTTCCATTAACCAATGTTATGCAACTGAAACAACACAAGCCCAAGTGAACCACTTTCTCCAAATATTGCATCACTTCATCTTTAAAAAGAAATCATAAAGTGACTTTTATATACAAAAGGTGCCGTGTAAACTATTTTATTGGAATTTTAAAATCTTTTTCGGACTGCCTGAAAAACCACCTCATACAAGTCTAAAAACAGTTTAGTGAAATATGGCTGACGCATTTCTATATCAACTTGAAGGCAAATGGAAATCCTTTGTATGCATCTTTGAAGTATGTGTGTTTTTAGGGCTTGTGCCTTACCGACATGAGGCGCTTGTACTCGTCCAATCGCTGCTTGTTGGACGCAATGAACAGGCCTCCATTTTGGATCCAGCCCGTCTCGAGGCCCGTCTCCTCCTCCAGCTCTGAGCTGACCACGTTGCGAGTGTGAGCCAACAGCTCCACCTCAGTATCACTTGGCCTTAACTGCCACAAAAGTCCTGCGATGACGAAAATAGATCTCATTCAAAATCAGACAGAGTTCATTTGTATTTGAAAGATAGCAACGCCCATGGATTTGGCTTTTATGCAACCAGTTCTGTCAGCCTATTCATGGAGTAAACACAGTAAAACTTGACAATTAAATCTGATTTAATACCCCTGATTGAATTTTCCCTTACACATTCTCCCTCTACAAAGGCAAAAGACCCTAACTTGCAAGAGCATGGGTCTCAAACTCAATTCCTGGAGGGCCACAGCTCTGCACAGTTTTTCTCCAAACCTATTCTAACACAGCGGACCCAGCTAATCAAGGTGTTCAAGACTACTAGAGACTATTAAGCAGGGGCCTGTTCCATAAACCAAGCTTAGAGAAAAGCCAGGCTTATTTTGGTAAGTCAGGTTTATTAATGGCAGATTCGATTTTATAAATCAAATTTACGGTAGTTCAAACTCAGTTACAATAGCAACTTATGCTGGGAAACTAGCCTGGTCCGGGGCAGGTTAATTCTCAGGCTAAGTGTTAAGTTCAAGCTTAATCAAAGTAATGTTAACATTCACCTGCCGTAATTTGATGCCATTTTATTTCACTTAACCTCTTAATAATGATTAAAACTTAACAGTCACTTAATAGTAAATATATATACACCGAACATGTGAATGATAGAATGATAATTCATTTAAATTCATATAAGTTATTGCAAATACAAACTACACCATTTCAACTAAATTTGATATTTTCTTATGTTTCTGGTTTTTTTTTCCTGTTTATTAAAATTTTATTTAATATTTTCCCCCAACATATTAATTTGGGTGTACTAATTTTTGGACTGTGATCCGAGTTTATTTTTTGTTAGATTAGTTAAAAATGTTTCTCATATATATATATATATATATATATATATATATATATATATATATATATATATATATATATATATATATATATATATATATATATATATATATATATATATATATATATATATATATATATATATATATATATATATATATATATATATATATGTGTGTGGGCAACGCAGTGGCGCAGTAGGTAGTGCTGTTGCCTCACAGTAAGAACGTCGCTGGGTCGCAGGTTCGAACCTCGGCTGGGCTGGGTCAGTTGGCGTTTCTGTGTGGAGTTTGCATGTTCTCCCTGCGTTTGCGTGGGTTTCCTCCGGGTGCTCCGGTTTCCCCTACAGTCCAAAGACATGCAGTACAGGTGAATTGGGTAAGCTAAATTGTCCATAGTGTATGAGTGTGAATGTGTGTGTGGAAGTTCCCAGAGATGGGTTGCGGCTGGAAGGGCATCCGCTGCGTAAAATCGTGCTGGATAAGTTGGCGGTTCATTCCGCTGTGGCGACCCCGCAAGGGACAAAGCCGACAAGAAAATGAATGAATGAATATATATATATATATATATATATGAATTACAAAAAACCTAATAAAAGAAAATAATATTAAGGAAGCACTGACTGATATAAAGAAGTAGGCTACATTTCTTAAAGGATGACTTTAAAGCATCAAACCGAATAATCGAGAGATGGATCCAGTCCAAGCAGTAGCCTCACTTTAATTGAAAGATATTTTCACACGGGCCGTGGGAAACACAAGTGTCAAAGAGAAAGCAGCAATTTGCAGCATTTTCCAGAGAAAATTAAAAATCCTGCCGATTGTGCATGCACGGCTCTTTGTAGCCATTATTTTAAACTTAATGTGCTTACGCTAAGCAAATTTAGAATGTTACAGTGAGCCTGCAATGCATTAAAACTTTTCCTTGCGAGCAACAATTGGCAGCAAGTGCGTATTCTCTCACTCGAGTGCGTGCAAGCACAATTTCAATGTATTTTTACAAATATTTAATTTAACGTTAATAGGCCTAAATGAATGGCCTATATTTTAAAATCTGCAATTTCCTGTCAGTCTTCTCTCTTGCTTTGCTGCAAGCCGTACTGTAGTTTTTGATTATTAGGTTTAAATTACTATATGTTTAAACTCAAAAAACCAATGCGGCTCACTCGCTGTGAACATAGCTGTCTCTCATTTCAGAGCCATTCTTTCATCGCAGTTGCCATGGTAGTACACAACATAATCGATGCATCTATGCTCGACCATCAGAGTTTTACAACAGTAACGTGCACGAGCAGTTAGATTATTTAAACTGAACTCAGACTAGTTACATCAAACGATCTTCAACTTGCTGTTATGAAACCAATTTAAGCGTCGACGTTTAGTTCGGCTCACTGAAGTCAGGTTTTCTAATTTAATCACCGCTTTTCTAAACGACTTTCATGAAACAGCCCCCTGGTGTGAGTTGGAGGTGGTTGGAGCTAAACTGTGCAGAGCTGTGGCCCTCCAGGAACTGAATTTGGGACCATTGCGCTAGAGTGTAGAACTGAGAAAAAATACTTGAAACATTTTTAGTCGTCCAGCCAAATTAATCAAAGGAAAGAGCCTGGAAATTTCACAATTAGAAAAAACAGGGAAACTCAAAAGAGCTCCTGAATATCTCGAAAATATCAATAACTAATTTTCAGCGAAAAATGAACTGCTTTTTGCACGGCAAAAAAAAAAATTGCTTCTGCCTTAGTTCAGCAGGAAGAAAACATACTCAACAAGAAGGCTGTATCTGAAATTGCCCCCCTATACTCTTAAATACTGCACAGTTAAAATCAGGTATTTGTAGAAGTGTCTGTAAACATAGTGAATGTTGTTTACAAGAAAGCAAGACCTCTTTTAGGGTTTACAGTATGGTAATTTAACATTAAAACAGAAGAATAAACAGAAAGGAAATCTAAATACTTTACTTTTAAATACTTTTATTTTTTTTACTAATAGACAGCTCGCTAAGTGTTTAATAAACATCACAGGGTCTGACTATGATCTAATCTGTCTGAGGAACTCATCACCCACCAAAGCTCAAAACAAAAATTCAGTGCAAAGTGCTCAGATTTACTCGTTCATTTCATTCACTTCTTTATGTGTGCTTTATTAGTAGACCAATGTAAGGTAAGGGTATAGGAGGCGATTTTAGATCCTATGATGCCTAATCATAAAGTAAACATAGCACAATACCAGCTGTGTGCCAGGTGGTGCCAGCAGTCAGTCTGTCCCTCTCCAGGAGAACCACATTGGTCATGCCTAATTTACACAGGTGGTAGAGGGTCTGACAACCCAGGCTTCCTCCTCCAATCACCACAGCATCTGCAGACTTGGGAAGGGGTTTGGTAGGCCCGCTGAGGCCATCCTCATGTTTGAGGGTCTTCTCATAAGGGACGCTCTTCTCTGTGGTGTGTGTAGACTGAGAGCTATAGCAGCGAGTGGTAGCACGGCAGAGGGGCGAGAGGGGTTGCCGGCCCACCATTGCTCTCCATGCTGCTGTTCCCAAGAAGGCCATGACCCCTGTAACATCACATTAAAAAAATAACAGTGTTCATGAACTGTTAAGGATTCCATCAGGGTTCTGTGCTGAGACCACTTTTATTTCCTACTTTATAACTTTAGAAGCTACTTTTTTAAACAGCAGAGTTACTAATAAAATATAATTGTTATACTTTACTTATATTTGTGCATACATATATATATACATACATATACATATATATACACATATATATATATATATACGCATGTATTACACACAATACAGGACAATATGGCACTTGAGTTCCTCAAGGTTCAGTGCTGGGACCCCTTATGTACGTTAAATGTAATCTTTTTAAAGCTAATAATAGATAATTATTAGGATAATAATAGATCCACTGATATACAATTGCAATTTTATTTTGTCGTAACTTACTAAACTGGGACAACATGGTGGCTCAGTGGTTAGCACTTTCACCTCACAGCAAAAAGGTCGCTGGTTCGAGCCCCGGCTGGGTCAGTTCAATTCCATTCAATTCATCTTTATTTGTATAGCGCTTATACAATGTAGATTGTGTCAAAGCAGCTTCACATGGAAGATTATAGTGAATTGAAACAGTGTCAGTTCAGTTTTCAGAGATTAAGTTCAGTTCAGTTCAGTTTAGCTCAGTTCAGTGTGGGTTAATAATCACTACTGAGAGTCCAAACACTGAATAGCAAATCAATCGATGCGCAACTCTACAGATCCCGAACCATGCAAGCCAGTGGCGACAGCGGCGAGGAAAAAACTTCACCAATTGGCGAAAGCGAAGATTTTAAAAAACCTTGAGAGAAACCTGGCTCAGTTGGCATTTCTGTGAGGAGTTTGCATGTTCTCCCCGTGTTGGCACCTCCGGGTGCTCCGGTTTCCCCCACAGTCCAAAGATATGCACTAAAGGTGAATTAAATAAACTAATTGGCTGTATTGTATGTGTGAATGAGTGTGTATGGATGTTTTCTAGTACTGGGTTGCAGCTGGAAGGGCATCCACTGTGTAAAACATATGCTGGATAAGTTGGCGGTTCATTCCACTGTGGCAACCCTTGAAGAATAAAGAGACTAAGACGAAAGAAAATGAATGAATGAATGAACTTACTAAACTAAACTTTTACTAAGAAAATGATTAAATGATTAAATTATTCAAACAATCTGCAATTTAAAGTACTTACAATTTAAATTCTTAAAATTATTGAATTTTAAATAAATTTAAAATAAACAGCATCTAAAATACAAAAAGTAGTATATATAAGCTGACAAACTAGATTTCATTAAAATGTGTGTGTGTGAATGAATCTATAAACATTTATACAGAAATACATTTTAAGAAATAAGTAATAAGATACCTTTGTTAAATTTGTATTTAATAATTTTGTAACATTTTTACCTTTCTAAAGATAATATTAGCCATTCATTGATTCACTGTAAAACCTAACTATTAACTTTATCAAATGAAATGAGTGCAGCTAACTCAAAATTTACTGAAAGTTAACTCATTTGAAGAGTTTTGAACTCAGTGTTGAAGGTAATGAGTTAATTAAATGCATCATTACCTCAACTTAAATGGAGTAAGTTCCCAGTACTCATATAGATTCGTTTTTTAACTCAAATGATTTGTAGCAATCGGTTTCCTCAAACAGTTTGAGTTGCCTTAACTTTTTGGGTTTTACAGTGTAGTTGCTCACCAGTCAAGCATCATGTGAGACAGCTTATCTAATCAGTTTTAGGTCAAATATGGCAAATGAAAAGTCTGTTAAACAAAAAACTTATTTCATAAAGGTTTTACAGATACACTGTTTACCGGAGAAATAGTAATGTTTTATTTTAATTTTTAATTTTAATACATTTAAAAACAATGTATTTTAAGCATTGGTACAATATAAAAATATGGATTACATACACGTTTAATTATATTCATGTTTTTATACGCACTGCATTAAACAGCAAAATTGGTCACTGGTCACACGAAAATGATCAACATGACCAACTTGTTTTTTGCAGAAGGTGACAAAACCTAATACTTTTGTATACTGTGCTTAAGCAGAGCAATTCGCAGCTTATGCAACTCAATACTCAAACACGGTTAAAGTGCATCAAACAAATAACATGTCAGTGAAAAACAATCGTGCAAACATTTCAGATATAGTTCACAAGTTTTGTAAAACTGAAGGAATGCACTGAAAAAAGCATAAACGCGACCATAAAACTAGCAGCATGTGGAGCAGGTCAGTCGTTCTGTGGTAAACTGTCACTCGCATATTGAACTTACTTGAAGAGCGAAAGTCCTGTTTATAACTGCTTCCTCAAGAGTGAAACTTGTTACGTTCATAAACAGAGCAGCTGGTGCTCAAATATGGCTGTTTGCTGACTGAGCATGTGGACGCACACAGCTGTGGTGAACTTCAGAACTGCAGATGCGGCGGGAAGGAGCAAAACAAACCAAAACTGACGTGTCTATAGAGAAATTTAAACAAATGGCTTGATTTTTAAAAAGATTTCTTCATACTTCACCGCGGATTAGTGGTGGCTATGTGTAGTCAGGTTTCTACGTTCATACGTTTTGCAAACTGTAGATTGTATGACGTTCAAATTTGCATAATATTGACGAGGTATCGATCCGACAGGTAATCAACACGAGAACGCGAACATCAGATTTGCCAGGAAAGTATAACACAAAAACACTTAAATGATTTAATATTATCTCAAAATGTTTCAAATGGTTAATCATTTTAATGATGGTTATTGATAACAAAGGGTTATGGCATTCCCACATGAATAAAATACTTTATTATATAGCGTTTTTAAGCCTTACTACAGTAAAGTGTATTAGTGTGCATTATCTGTATTGTTAAAAACATTTAAAGAATGGTATAACATACTGTAGATTTAACTATCATAAACTGAAAAACTATTAAATATGCTAGCCTATACTTAGTTTCTACAACAGTAAAATGTGGTGTGTTGTATATAGTTGTAGAAAGCTTAATGCAGTATTGGGTTATTTATATTAGCATACTATAATTGTTGTTTAACCACAGAATCTAAATTACCACAACATAATAATTAAAGTACTGTACTATAGTATGGATCAAAAACTCTTAATATAAAGTACTATAGTATTTTCTTTTTTAGGTGTGTAAATTCACATTTAAGATAAAAAAAAGTGTGAAAGGTTAAAAGTGCATTATAACTGTCTGTACTGTATGTTTTTAAAAGGACTCTGTAAATAAATGTCTTATCACGCGACTCGCTAGGTTGTGAGTTCCAACAATGCATGCATTGCTTACCTGTCAGATGAATAAATCCACTAGGGAAAGAGAAAAAACCACAATAAATAATTTTGCTGTTGCAGACTTGGTGCTGCTGTTTAGTGCACACGGCAGCTTAAATGCTGTATTGCCTGCAGCTCAGATATTTTGGCTGGAAACTGCCAAGTAGACATGATAACCCTAGAGTAAACTCTCCACCCACCAACAGATTTGTAGGTCTAATTTAAAGGTGGAATGAATTGTATTGTGAGTATATATATATATATATATATATATATATATATATATATATATATATATATATATATATATATATATATATATATATATATATATATATAATGTTTTACTACGTTTTATACAGATTCCAAGTATTTTCATAGATATCATAAATTAAATATAAATTAAATAATTATATATGATTATAATATATATGTTTATATTGGAACTTGTATTCATCGTATATAGATTATAGATTATTATAATCTATAGATTATTAATAATTTCTAAATAAATAAATGTGCCCAGTGACATGTGGAGACTCAGCTGTTAGTTTTTCCTTCACGAATCACAATTAGAGCAGAAAGGCTGAACTCAGACATCTGTTACATACAGATTCAGATATACACTCAGCACATGCATGACGACATGGACGAATGAGCTAAAGTGTTCCCAATAAATCCATGGCCCCTGCAACATCACAAGACCATAAACAAATACTCTTGTGACAATGTTGATAGTGCATAAAGGAGTTCAGCAGAGTTCAGTGTTCGGCTGCACATTTTTTGTTTCATTTGTGCCTTTTTTACACATTTTTTCTGTCATTGACCCTAGAATATTAGTTGCTGCCTTAATCTTTTAAATTGAATCAAATCTTGCAAGCCATTTCGACTGATTTCAACATGAAGTTAAATCTTGTATAATTAAGAAGCTGAAAAAAATGATTCACATTTTTTTTTAAATAAGCTGAAGCTGCAAAATCAAAAAAATTGTCATTTCTTATTTTTTAGCATAATAATTGTACACCAATACTGTGTGTTCTACAAGAAAATACTGTTTTAGTCTTTCTATTTCTATTCAGCATGTTTTTATTTCTTTGTTTTGTTTTGCAGTTTATTTGTATTATTTATTACCTTAACTATCAATTTCTATTAAAAAATAGTTCTTTATTTTTGAGTGCAGTAAATGTTGAGCCTTAGATCTGATTTGAATTGCTTTAAACAGAAACAACAGCAGCCTTTTCCATGAAGCACGAACTTTGCCCATTATTGGCTGACCTATTTCTACATATGCAAAAAAAAAAAACAGAAAGCATCCATGAGTGCTTGAAGATTCAGCCAAACACATGAATGCTAGTCACTGACCTTACAAAACCTTCCCTATCTGAGACAACCAATCAGAGGACGTTTCGACAGCTCCACCCCCAGACAACAAATATGACAACACACTGCATGAAGCAATGAGAGAAGCCTATCTGTGACAACTCCCACATTACAGCTCACATATTACACTCCATTCATACTGCAGATCTATGGTTTGAACAGTTTAAATCAGATACTACTCTCAGACAGACCAAAATCAGCTGATTAGGCATTTAAGCTGCTGTTTCTGTGTTTAATCACAGCCATTGATTGAGTTTCGTTTGATAACAGAGTCTACAGGCAATGTTGTGTCCCAAGATACAGGGTTCAACGGGGTTATCAAAGAAAACCTCTTCACTTTTATAGAGACCAGATAGGCTTTTATGCCAATGCTGTGGTCACATGACTCACGATTCTTTAAGAAACCCCACTGGCAATTCTCAAAAAACATGTTTTTATAAATTTCATACAAATAGATATTCTAATAACATTTCTCATCAATGCTTAAAAGTATATACACATTTAGATTTAGCTTTTTAAAATGTTATTTCATTTTTTGGTGTGGCAATAATTATTTGGTCCATAATTTTTAGTGATTAAAAAATAAGTTAAAAATGTAACAAACGTAATCAAAAACTGTATTTTAAACATTTACTCTTATTAATGAGAATATATAAACCAGATAAAATATGTTTTGTTGACAAATATTAGGCCTAATTTATGAAGATTCTTCGGGTCACGAAAAATAAAATCAAGCTTTTGAAAGTATTATGAAGATTTTCAATAACCTTGCCTCAGCATCTAGCAAACATTCTTTCTATCATTTTCCTTCGGCTTAGTCCCTTATATATCAGGGGTCGCCACAGCGGAATGAACCGCCAACTATTCCAGCATATGTTTTTCGCAGCCCTTCATGCCGCAAACCAGTACTGGGAACATCTAGCAAACATGTCTTTTTTCATTTTAGAATAATTCTTTTTTTAGAAATAAAGTTGTGGATATTGTACTGTAATTTTCTACTTTAACCAACAGACGGCGTCAGAACCGCATCGGTCTTAACAACACATTGCTCTGTCAGAAATGAAGAAGACTTTTCTCCAAGATTATATCAAAGTAAGTCAGTCTAATGAAACAAAACGATTTTTTTTTTCAGTTTTAGGTTTTGCTAGTAATGGATTTACCACCACAGCACTCAATACACTCAAGAAATAACTCACTGGATGAACTCCAATAAATTTGTTTAGCACCAACTAAAATAAAATAGTATTTACACAATTAAATACAATTGAGTTGGTCCAACGCCATTTTATCAAA
Source organism: Danio kyathit (assembly GCA_903798195.1). Lineage (NCBI taxonomy): Eukaryota > Metazoa > Chordata > Actinopteri > Cypriniformes > Danionidae > Danio > Danio kyathit. The sequence continues at coordinate 17,151,174 of LR812528.1, forward strand.
TTAAAGTTTAAATACATTTGTATTTTTATTTAACTTAAACTCAAAGGTCTAATAATATCATTTATGACTATTATGTGTTGTAAATGTAGAAGTTCCTAGTTTTATTTAAAACTATTTAGCCATTTTTTAGCATATTTCATGATTTACATATATTTTGAAGCAGGCTATCTTACTAATACCATAATAGAATTGTTCATATTATGAATTAATGTTTGGAGAAATTGATGTGAAGTAGTTTTTCTTATAAAAACCACCATAACTGCAAAAAAGTGGCTGTGAAGAGCATGCAGAAGTGACATTCAACTTTTTTTTTTTAATTCAAAAATGTTAACAAATCTGTCATGCACCCGTTTGTACTCATTTCATTTGGTCCTGCTGTTCACTTCAGAGAGTCACAGAAGGAAGTAAGACATGGAAGAGAAATAAATAAGAACAAATGATAATTATAAGAACAGAATAAATCTATACGAACAGCAAATATGCACCAAAACAGAAAGAAATTCACCACATGTACCATTTCAAATATACACTAAACTCTGTTCGATTGTCTGAGCATGATAGTCCTTATAACAGTTATTTAAAATCCTATTTAAAATTACAAAAATGCACCACTACCATAAAAACTGTCAGATGCTTTAGTTTTTTTTTTGTAGTTAATAGAAAAAAATATCTCAATCAAAACTGCAAAGCTAGCTCAATTTGTACCAAAAGACCAATTAAAAAGCTTTCTCTTCAACATACTGCATTGGATTTATAGGATCTTACAGGATCTTGTTCTCTATTAAAATATAGTTTTAAAATCTTCTGAAAGCTTATTTTCTTTAAACTTTAATTTGACATTTTGAGAAATTACATTATTTACTTTTTTGTGTCATGAACCTATTTTTTGGTAGACCTATAAATAAAAATGCTGGCTTGTTTCAATTGATACTTTGGTAAAATGTGTTGGGTTAAATATCATTTAATAAATTACATTTTTAACATAGCAGTTGGGTTTGTTCTTATTTGACCCAAATTTGGGATTAACCAATCAAGCATATCTTTAGACTTTTAAAGTGTATGCTTTAAAGCAGACCAATGAAGTTAGAAACCCAAACTCCATTCACAGTTTATGGTCTCAATTATGCCTTATTTATATATCTAAATTTATGCAAATATAAATTCATCTCATTAGAAATTTGGGGATATTTTTCTTGGAAAACAAGGTTAAAATATTGATTGTTTTGTTGTTGATGTAGAGTGAGTGTCTCCTACTAAGGATCCCGGTCCACAGTTTTGAGATGTCCATAATGAGTATCATTGTCCCTCATCCACTCTGAAAATGCCCATTGCTGTGTTCTTGGTGGCTGTAGTTCACAGCTCGTCCTTGTAGGTGGCGCTCTGCAGGCCGGGGGGTGGCTGTGAGCCCTTTAGAGTCTTATGTGAGCCTCTCCAGTCGGTGCGAACGCTGTCATCGTCCCACAGTGTGGAGGTCTCTGTGTCGCTCACCCACTCTGCGTCTCCGGCGTAATGACACGGCTGCACCAGCAGAGGGTGTGTGGAGTACGCCATCAGATTTCGGTTGGGAAAATGGGATTTGTAGTCCTCACTATTGAGAGTTCAAAAAAATAATAAAATTAAATATTTGAATGCTTTCATGTAGCAGGGACTCAAACCAGCAACCTTCTTGCGTTTAGGCGACAGTGCTACTGACTGAGCCACCCTCGTATTTTATCTGATTTTATTAAAACTTCACAAATTCTTGCTGCCTTAAAATTTTCAGTTGAATCAAATAAACTTTTTTAGTCATCTCAACTTACATCAGTCAAACTGACTTAAAATATTAAGTTAAACTTTATACAACTTAAAAAATCCTGTTGAAACCTGATTAACTTATTAAAGGTAAAGCAACAAAAATATTTGTTGTCTTGACTTTTTGTCACTACATTTTTTACAGTGCACATAGGAAGAGTTCAGATGAAAAAACCTCTAAGTGCCATCTGAATTTCCATTGGAAATGAGCATTTTTCCTCAGACTCCTGTTTATGTTGAGTTATTTCATTTTAAAGACTTTTAAAAGAGTGTATTCTTTGCCATGAACTTGAAGTTACTGAACCTACAGACTGGAGCCTGATAAAAATGCTCATTTTTGAAGAAAATTCCAAATGGCTTTTAGAGGTTTTTGCATCTGAACTCTTCATATATAGACAGCCAAGTTTGGAACTATTTCTACATTTTGCTGTATGTGTCAGTAAATATCAGTTTACAGATATTACATAATATTTACAAACAGGGCTTGACATTAACACCCGCCAACCCTCCAAATGCGGGTAGATTTCAGCTGTGGCGGGTTAGACAGTCACTCCCACTAGCCACTTTGGCTGGTTGAAGATCATTTTTAAATTGTACTTTTCTTAAAAAGCAGTGTTCAACAACAAGGATTTCCCAATGAGGTGCCAGCGTGAGATGACAATTATAACTGTGTTAGCATGAGCAAAAGAAAGCAGGTAAATACCAAACGAGAGGATGATCACACGCACAGTGAGACATAGGTGATCCTGATGCACTGACGAGGGCTTCAGTGTCAAGGATGATTTCAACTGATGTGATGCGCGTGAGTGTTTAAAAGTTTTAAAAAGAAACGGGTTCTTGTTGCGAAGCATCCGTGCCTGGAAATGTAACAGGTGCGATTGGTTCTCTTTTAAATAGACTGTACAAAAAGCGATGTTCGCGCACCCACAGTGCTTTCAAGTGCTCTAGATTTTTTAAAGGTCTTTTTGTAAGCAGCAGTTTGCTTTTGCTTTGACCTTTCTTGTGATCAACCTTTCATTATCGCATACAGTATGTTTTTCACCTGCTTTTTTTTTTAATTACAATTATTTTGGGCTAAGATTTTTTATTTTATTTATTTATTTATTGGTGTGGCTAGAGAAAAATTTGGTAAATCCTTGGTGTTGAGCCCTGAAAAGTCATGTGAAATAAAAACTAATTGCAATGCTATGACACAATGAAACCACAACCCATTTGCTTATGCTTATTGAGCAAGATCACACACAACACAAAAAAGTGAAATGAATGAGGAGGCATGTGGAAATAACACAGAATCTAAATCAAGTCAGTTTAGCACGCCAAAGTCAAATTGTATGCATATGAAATATATTTTCCCAACAACAGAATTGTGGCTAGTGAAAATGGTCGGTGGCTAGTAATGTTGGAAAACTACTAGCCACGGTGGCAGGTGATCAAAACAGTTAATGTCAAGCCCTGTTTACAAATGTTCATTTTGCCATTAATTTGTAATAATCTTGTAAGATTTTTGTTTTCACAAGGGGTCTGTGTATATAAACTGCAAAAATACATGCTGTAAATATACACTGCTGTTCTTACTTAAGGTTTCTTTCTTGTTTCTAGTCCAAATAACTAAAAAATTCTTAAATCAAGAAACATTTTCTAGACAAGTAAAAAAATATTTTGTTTTCAGATAAAAAACCAAGTCAAAATTAAGTGAGTTCCTTCTTAAAACCAGCAAAGTAATATAAACCCAACGCAAATTATTTTGCTTGTTTTGATGAAAAAATTACTCTTAAAAAAAAAAAAAAAAAGTGAAAAATTAATACTTGTCAGAAAATGCTTTTTAATTGAAGAATGTTTTGATATTTGGACTAGAAACAAGACAAAACTTTCAAGGTAGAAATGTTTTTTGCTGTATATTAAGACAGTGGATCAAACAAACAAATTATAATAGCATCATTTAATAATAAAATATATACATTTACAATGTTCATAATACTTATTAATCTAACTTTTTTTACTGTGCAGCATATCTACACTCACTTTATTAGGTACACCTGTCCAACTGCTCGTCATGCAAATTTCGAATCAGCAAATCACATGACAGCAACTCAATGCATTTAGGCATGTAGACATGGTCAAGACGATCTGCTGCAGGTCAAACCGAGCATCAGAATGGGGAAGAAAGGGGATTTAAGTGACTTTGGTTGTTGGTGCCAGACAGGCTGGTCTTAGTATTTCAGAAACTGCTGATCTACTGGGATTTTCAAGCACAATCATCTCTAGGGTTTACAGAGAATGGTCAGAAAAACAGAAAAAATCCAGTGAGCAGCAGTTCTGTGGGCGCAAATGCCTTGTTGATGCCAGAGGTCAGAGGAGAATGGCCAGACTGGTTCCAGCTGATAGAAAGGCAACATTAACTCAAAATAATCACTCGTTACAACCGAGGTATGCAGAAGAGCATCTCTGAATGCACAACACGTCGAAAATTGAGGCGGATGGGCTACAGCAGCAGAAGAACAGGAAACTGAGGCTACAATTCGCACAGGCTCACCAAAATTGGACAATAGGAGATTGAAAAACTGTTGTCTGATCTGATGAGTCTTGATTCCTGCTGTAACAGGATGGTAGGGTCAGAATTTGGCGTCAATAACATGAACGCTTGGATCCACCCTGCCTTGAATTAATGGTTCAGGCTGGTGGTGGTGGTTTAATGGTGTGTGGGATATTTTCTTAGCACACTTTGGGCCCATTAGTACCAATTGAGCATCGTGTCAAAGCCACAGCCAACCTGAGTATTGTTGCTGACCATGTCCATCCCTTTATGACCACAGTGTACCCATCTTCTGATGGCAACTTCCGGCAGGATAACGCGTCATGTCATAAAGCGCGAATCATCTCAGACTGGTTTCTTGAACATGACAATGAGTTCACTGTACTCAAATGACCTCCACAGTCACCAGATCTCAATCCAATAGAGCAGCTTTGGCATGTGGTGGAACGGGAGATTTGCATCATGGATGTGCAGCCGACAAATCTGCAGCAACTGCGTGACGCTATCATGTCAATATGGAGCAAAATCTCTGAGGAATATTTCCAGCACCTTGTTGAATCTATGCCACGAAGGATTAAGGCAGTTCTGAAGGCAAAAGGGGGTCCAACCTGGTACTAGTAAGGTGTACCTAATAAAGTGGCCGGTGAGTGTATAAATTCGTATTTTATCCTATTTTAAATGCCAAGAGATGCTTGTACTGCAACTTTAAAAGAAAAGAGGTCATCGCTTATCAACACTGTAAAAATGCTGGGTTCTACACAAACAATTTGTTTTGGGGCAACATGAAGAAATCAAGTTAACTTATTATTTGTTACCAATTTAAGTATTTTAACATAAAACAATTCATTTGTCTCAAAACAAACTCAAGAATTGTATTGTTTCAGCTCATTTTAAATAAGTAGTCTGAGCAAACAACAAATGTCAAATTTATGAGTGTATTTAATGGATCATTTGGATCCCAAATCTGACAGCGAATTACTTAGGGCTTGTACAGTTCAACATCACCCAAACAAACGAATAAAGTATCAATGACTTTCAGTAAAAGCCTGCAGAGATACGTTGTGTACTGAGACTGAACAGCTTTGTGTGCAGCTGGCAGACGGCCCTCTGTTTTGTCAGGCCTGGAAGGAGAGCAAAGCGGCAAATACCTCTAAAGTAGCTACTAATTTTGCTGGAATGCGGAACGGGTAAGGATTTTAAAGGGTTATCCGTCAGCAGGGCTGAAGCAGCTCGGCATTTACCACCGGGACAGCAGCGGACCGGTGGAAAGATTGAATAACAAGGGGAGAATGCAGCTCTGATCTGCCGCTGCGGGGATGAGGCGCTTGAGGCGGGACGTGCCAAGCAAAATGAATTAGAGTCAGAGATGGAGAGGAAATGGACAGGGAGAGAAGGGATGGCATCGTGCCAATCCACAACACTCACTCACACACACGAGCACTGCTGCCATCTAAAGTTTCTTTCTTGGCTCATTAAAAAAAATCAAATGCTTGTACAATTACATATTGAAGGAAGTGTACAGGGAGTTTTTAGAAGAAAATGGAATCTAAATGAAAGCACAAGTTTGTGGTGAGCTATTTCAGTCAGTTTTAATTGACATGAATGTCAAGCTCTCTTATATTTCTGGATGTTAACTTAGCATATAAAAAGACATGAATGCTAACATTTCATTATGAACTACATGTGGTTTTCATTCATTCATTCATTTTCTTTTCGGCTTAGTTCCTTTATTAATCTGGGGTCGCCACAGCGGAATGAACCGCCAACTTATCCAGTACACGTTTTACGCAGCGGATGCCCTTCCAGCTGCAACCCATCACTGGGAAAATTATTATTATTATTAAAAGTGCTGCCACCACACCTGGAGATTGGCTGAATGGATTCAAAAAATGGTAAAACTCAACTTTTTAACTCCAGGTGACTTAGTGTTCCTTTAAATAATCATTTTAATTTCCATAAGAACAGGTAAGTCCAAATCATAAATAATAACTAAACAACAGAGGAGCAATATGTTTGCTAATGACTTTTAGAACAATATAAAAATGTCAGCCAATCAAACTTTTTAAAGGTCAAGCATGTTGCGTGGCAGATTATTTGAAATGTTGTTTACATTGGTGTAGATGCTAATATCTTTTTAGTTACTGTTCTTTGGCATGAATGGACTTTCCAACACACCCCATAAATTATCTTACCATTTAAACTGTTTCGTCACAATCGTTGGAGAGTTGTCATACTCACTTTGGGTGCTTGTCATACATGATGGGTAGGAACTCATCCACAGGGAGCATCTTGGATACGGGTTCAGCATTGAGGAGCTTCTGGGCTCCCTGGAGAGAGATGGCATAAGACAGCGTCCAGTAGGAGTAATCGGCGAACACCAGATTCCTCACATTCTCCACAGGAACTTCCTCTCCAGGGTTCACCTTTTTCCTGCCCAGGTATCTGCAACAGATCCTAGAACAGTCAATTCACCTGAACGGGGCGCTGCATCAATGTTTTAAATGATAATGTTTTATATTTCAAAGCAACTGATGTAATGTAATAAATGTCAAGTAAGCAAAGAATGCATTATTGTAGGAGCTTGTTTCTATAAGGTAATAAAAAAAATTCAAAGAGTAATTTTGACATTTTAACATATAATCACTTATTATTTAGTTCACCCTGGTTTCATTTTAAAAAATAATTACATAATTACAGCTTTGCATCTACTAATTTCAGTTTATATACTTCTCAATTCTGAAAAAAGCTGAGATAGAGAACTCAGAACTGCAACAGCAACTTTTGTTAATCTGAGTTATATTTTGCAATTCTGCATTTATATCTCTCAATTCAGAATTTTTACATGCATTTCCATGTTTATAGCTCCATATTCCTAGTTAATATCTTGAATTTGTAAAATATAAACCCATGGTTGTCAGAAAAAAAGTCAGAAAAGTGAGATTTTTGTCTATTTTTTTTCTCAAAATAGCAGCTTTGCATCTCACAATTTCTATAAAGCTCGCAATTATGAGAAAATTGTTTGAATTGTAAAATATCAAAACATCATACTCGTATATATAAACTCAAAACTATAAAAAATAAATAAATAAACACAATTGTGAAAGCATATGAACCTTTGCTATGTTATTGCAAGAAATAGTCACAATTCTGAGAAAAAAATTTAAAAATAAACTGAACCTTTGTAGATTTAAATCTAGCAATTGTACGTTTATAGCTAGCAATTGTGATTTTTTTCTTGTGAGCTTACATCTTGCAGAACAAAATATATATTTTGAGAATAAAAGACCCATTTTTTATCCTGAGGCAACCTCAATCAATTCATTCAATTCGATGGGCGGGGAAACCGCACTCCTACGTCTTGTTGCGGTGGGCCTCAAAATGGGAGGGATTTGGATCCTATTTTAATGTCAGGAAATTAAAAAAAAAGAGAGACTTATTGTCTTTACAGTTGCAATCAGAATTATTGAACCCCCTTTGAATTTTTTTTTTCTTTTTTAAATATTTCCCAAATGATGTTTAACAGAACAAGGAAATTTTCACAGTATGTCTGATAATATTTTTTTCTTCTGGAGAAAGTCTTATTTGTTTTATTTTGGCTAGAATAAAAGCAGTTTTTAATTTTTTAAAACCCATTTTAAGGTCAATATTATTAGCCCCTTTAAGCTATAATTTTTTTTCAATAGTCTACAGAACAAACCATCATTATACAATAACTTGCCTAATTACCCTAACCTGCCTAGTTAACCTAATTAACCTAGTTAAGCCTTTAAATGTCACTTTAAGCTGTATAGAAGTGTCTTGAAAAATATCTAGTCAAATATTATTTACTGTCATCATGGCAAAGATAAAATAAATCAGTTATTTGAGATGAGTTATTAAAACTATTATGTTTAGAAATGTGTTAAAAAAAATTCTCTCCTTTAAACAGAAATTGGGGAAAAAAAATAGGGGACTAATAAATCAGGGGGTTAAATAATTCTGATTGCAACTGTATATAATCCCAATATGACAGTGGACACACTATATCTACATACAGTTCTGTCCAAACAGCCAACAAAAAAATTATTTGGTCACACTTTATTTTGATGGTCCGTTTGTTGAATTTAAGTTACATTGCAACTAATTCTCTTTAGATTATAAGTAGACTGTTAGGTTGGGGTTGGGGTTAGGGTTGAGGTTGGGGTTAGGGTTAGTGTAAGTTGACATGTACTTGCAAAGTTTCTTATAGTCAGTTAAATGTCTGTTGAAGGACTGTTAAATGTCAGTATCAACAGATATTAAGCAGACAGTCTACTAATACTCAAATGGACCATCAAAATAAAGTGTTACCAATTATTTTCATCAAAGATGCTCTTTAAGATAAAACATTATTTATTGGTGCATTATTATGTTGATTGTGGTTTGGTCAGAAGTGTGTGACAGACTCACATGATGTCCCAGTCCAGCTCCACCTGCTCCACCTCCTCCATCAGCCGCATCATGCGCCGTTTAAAATTGGCTTGAAAACGTACATCGTCCTCAAAGATCAGCGCCTTGTCAAGCTGCATGTCTACCATCTGTGAGCAATAGATGGCAAATCATTAGTGACAAACTAAACACATATAGACATGATCCTAATATACAGTACCATTTACAAGTTTGGGGTCAGTAAACATTCTTTTAGCAAAGATGCATTAAATAAAACAAAAACAGTAAAGATTTTGCTAATAATTCAAAGAAATGCTGCTCTTTTAAACTTTTTTTTTCATCAAAAACATTACTATTTTATTCACTTTAATAATATTTTCTACAAATTGAATAAAAAATTTTTGGAAAAAAATTATATTAATAAAAAGAACTACTTGTCAACGAAACAGCATATTAGAATGATAGAAAAATATGACACTGAAGACTGAACTAATGATGTTGAAAAGTCAGCTTTGAATAACAAAATAAATCAGATTTTACAATAGATTAAAACAGTAAACAATTGTTTTAAATTGTAATAATATTTAACATAATTACTGTTTTAATTAGGGCTGGGCGATATGGCAAAAATGCAATCTCGATAATTATTTTCCATATTGAACGATAACGGTATATATTTCGATATTCGTTGTTGATAGTTCCAGATTTAAAAGAGTACCCCAACAATGACGGAAGCCACAAAAATTAGAGGGTCCATTAAATGGAATAACATTTTCAGTGGCCAAATTTTCAGTGGCCAAAAATTCGGTACATCTCTAATATAAACACACTTTTAGATTCCCATTGTTGCCAATTTCTGTGTGATTGGCTCTTAGATCAATATGGAGCAAAAATGTCCAGAGTTTATCATTGTTATTGACATAAATTTTACAGCATTTCGATATAATATCTTTAATCAACCCAGGCCTAGTTTTAATGTACTTTTGATCAAATAAAACAAGCCTTTGTCAACGTAACAGACTAATTAAAATATTAAGAAATCTAAATTAACAATACACATTTTATAATGACTATCTTAATATTTACATTAATGAAAACAACTCACAACATTAATTTATTTGGTGAGGAATAGGAGATTTAATTTTTGCTGAAAAATATCTAAATATCTAAATGAAAAATATCTAAATCTAAAAAATATCTAAAATCATTTGAAACAAAAATAAAAACCCAAGCGTTATTTATTGAAATATTTCAATATGCATTAAAAAGAATTTTTTAAAAACACAGTAAATATGTAACAAAATTTTACAAATAATTTAACGAAATCCTGCTTTTTAAAACCTTTTATTCATCAAAAACACTACTATTTTATTAATTGCAATAATATTTATTTTATTATATTATATTACAAATGACTAATAATTTAAAAATAAAATAATACAAATACAACTTGTCGGCAAATCAGCATATTAGAATGATACAATCATGGAATACTGAAGACTGCAGTAATGATGCTGAAAATTCAGCTTTAAATCACAAAAATAAATACGATTACAACAGACTAAAACAGTTCTTTTAAATTGTAGTAATATTTAAAAATATTACTGCTTTCAATGTACTTTTGATCAAATAAATTCAAATAGATTAATTAAAACACTAATTTAGAAACTATTAAGTAATCTAAATAAATGAAATACACTTTATAATGAATATTTTATATACATTACTAAAAACAACTCATGACATCCATTAATTTGGTCACTCAAGCATAGGAGATTTACGTCTTGCTTAAAAATGTCTGAATGTCATTGCATTTGAAACCAAAACACAAACCCAAGTATTATTTAGCGAAATATTTTAGCAAAGATGCATTAAAATAATTTTTTTAAAACACAGTAAAGATGTTACAAAATGTTACAAATAATTAAACAATATCCTGCTCTTTTAAACCTTTTATTCATCAAAAACATTACTGTTTTATTCATTTTTACGATATTTATTCAGGGTTCATACACATTTTTACTGCTAAATTTCCATGACTTTTCCATGATTTTTCCAAGACTTTCAAGTAAATTTTTATGACCTAATGTTTCATGCAATGTCTACATAAAAAGAAAAACAATGCATGTTCAAATTTATTACAGCATATCGTAAAACACGCAACAATCAATTTAGTTTCAGCTTATATTTATATCTATGTAAAATTGATTTAGATAATGCTTACACCGCACTAATAATGTGAGAGTATGTGATTGGCCAAGGACAGAAAATAAGTAAATAACCTATATTCAAGTATACAGATATCTGTTTTCCATGACTTTTCAAAAACTTTGTGGGTTTTTCTGATTTTCCAAATCTTTTCAAAATTCCATGACTTTTCTAGGTTTTCCATGACCGTTTGAACCCTGTTATTACATATTTTATAAACTTTTTTAAGATAAAATAAAATAATAAATTACATTATGATAAATGACACAAATAAAATCAGCTTTTGTGACAATAACAGACTAATTAAAAAACATTAAGTAATCTAAATGAATGTTGTTATTAATGTCTATATTGTTATGTTAGTTTTTTTGTGTGTCCATCATCATTATGACAATGCCAGTTCCACCAATTCCTGGATGAGCCGTGAGCATTTAAAGCTCTGACAAACCAGTGTGTGGTGTGCTCTGCCTCGGCGTACCTTTGTGCTCCACGCAATTTGTATTTTGGCATGATTAGGCCATTTAGTGATTTATTATCTCAGTTTTACTGTGGTAATTCGAGTTTACCGGTTTACCTTCGTTGGCTTTAAGTAAAATGCTTTAATGGTTGTTGTGTGATTCTAAACTGAGCCTATGTCCTTCTTGTTAGATTTGTTTTAGTTTAGATTGATTTTTGTTAGATTACTTTGAGTGTTGGCGGTTCATTCCCCTGTGGCGACTCCGGATTAATAAAGGGACTAAGCCGAAAAGAAAATGAATGAATAAATTAATGAATAGTTTAAGTGTTTTCTCACCTAAATGTAACAGCATCCCTTTTTTAACATCACAAACAAGTAACAATATACATTACTAAAAACAGCTCATGACATTCGATAATTTGATCACTCAAGAATAGGAGATTTACGTCTTGCTTAAAAATGTCTGAATGTCATTGTATTTGAAACCAAAACACAAACCTAAATGTTCATTCATTCATTCATTTTCCTTCGGCTTAGTACTTTATTTATTAGGGGTCACCACAGCAAAATAAACTGCTAGCTATTCCGGCATATGTTTTACGCAGCGGATGCCCTTTCAGCTGCAACCCAGTACTGGGAAACACCCATACACTCATTCACACACACACACACACACACACACACACACACACACACACACACACACACACACACACACACACACACACTCATATAAACTATGGCCAATTTAGTTTATTCAATTCACCTATAGCGCATGTCCTTGGACTGTGGGGGAAACCGGAGCACCCGGAGGAAACCCACGCCAACACGGGGAGAACATGCAAACTCCACACAACTGACCCAGCTGGGACTCAAACCAGCCACCTTCTTGCTGTGAGGCGACAGTGTGACCTACCGAGCCACCGTGCCGCCCAAACCCAAGTGTTAATTAAATATATATTTTTAAATATTTCAATATTTTGATGGCCACTGACCTCTTTCCAGATATAGTAGTGGCTCAGGAAGCAGCCCACCTCTCCTTTGGTCAGTGTGCGTCCAGAGAAAGGATCATAGTAACCAGGTAAAAGATCCACACCTAGAATCTTAATATCGCTGCTGTTCAGAGCTCTGTGTGCGCACAAAATCAAAACACAGCATTCTCATTTTGTATTTAGCAATTGTGAATACAAAACAAATTCATCATACAACAGAAAATGTCTTGCGTATTCATCCACACTTACGCTCCATCTATAGCGTCCACAACTTTAGCGTCAATCTCTAGCTCATACAGAGACCATAACATCCTGTCCCGGCGGTCTTGACGTCTGCGCAGGTTTATCAAGTAAATCTGAGGAGAACAAACACATGCTAAAATGCAGCGATGCTACGCAGTGTAACACGTGCTGAAATCGCAAACTTTACCTCATCGAAACCCATGAGATCTGACTGTTTGGGAGGAACGTGGATGTAACGAGAGACGTACATTGGTGGTCCGTGAACTGTAGAAGACAAATGCCTTAATTAGATTATTGATGATTCTGCTTGATTAAACAGCTAATTGCTAATTAGCTAATCAAACTAAAAGGGTCTTTGTTACATTTACCCCATTTAAAGGAACACTCCACTTTTTTGGGTCACCTAGTCACTCACACTTACAAGTCACTGCTATTTAAAGCTTGACTCTTCTGTAGTCACATTCTGTAGTTAGTCAAATGAAAATGAAAAGTTGCTGTTATCTATGCTAACTTTGCTAGGAGCTATACTCTTATTCCAGCATAATAATCAAGGAATTTTGCTGCCGTACCATGGTTACAACTGAAAATAGTCCCCAGCTAGGTAACTAGGTCAACTTTTAAGACACCTTTTCCATTATTTCATTGGTCTTAGTACACAATGTGACTACAGAAGAGTTCATCTTTAAATAATAAAATTATTAAAGCTCTTTTTTTAATTTTCTTGAGGGCGATGCTAATGGTCTAATCTGATTAAGGCAAGGCAAGGCAAGTTTATTTATATAGCACATTTCATACACAGTAGCAATTCAAAGTGCTTTACATAAACAAGAATAAAAAGACAAGTATAAGAAAAGAAAAAAGCAAATAATAAGAATGATTAAAAACAGATAAAAATGTGTTAAAAGAATAAAAAGAAAAGAACAATAGTGCAATCTGTCGGATGTAGCACAGTGCTCATTCAGTAAAGGCACAGCTAAACAGATGTGTTTTCAGTCTGAATTTGAATGTGCCTAATGTTGGAGCACATCTGATCATTTCTGGAAGCTGATTCCAGCAGCGAGGGGCGTAGTAGCTGAAAGCCAATTCACCCTGCTTTGACTGAACTCTTGGAATTAAATGATTTATGCTAAGCTAAGCTAAAAGCAACTAACTAGGTCAACTTTTAAGACACCTTTTCCATTTTTCCATTGGTCTTAGTACACAGTGTGACTACAGAAGAGTTCATCTTTAAATAATAAAATTATTAAAGCTCTTTTTTAAATTTTCTTGAGGACGACGCTAATGGTCTAATCCGATTCAATGATTTATGCTAAGCTAAGCTAAAAGCATTCCCAGCTAGGTAACTAGGTCAACTTTTAAGACACCTTTTCCATTTTTCCATTGGTCTTAGTACACAATGTGACTACAGAAGAGTTCATCTTTAAATAATAAAATTATTAAAGCTCTTTTTTAAATTTTCTTGAGGGCTATGCTAATGGTCTAATCCGATTCAATGATTTATGCTAAGCTAACCCAAAAGCATTCCCAGCTAGGTAACTAGGTCAACTTTTAAGACACCTTTTCCATTTTTCCATTGGTCTTAGTACACAATGTGACTACAGAAGAGTTCATCTTTAAATAATAAAATTATTAAAGCTCTTTTTTGAATTTTCTTGAGGGAGATGCTAATGGTCTAATCCGATTCAATGATATATGCTAAGCTAAGCTAAAAGCATTCCCGCCAGACCCGGAGAACGGCTGAATAGATTCAAAAATTTAAAAACTCAACTGTTTAAGCCTAAGGGAGTTGAAAATGAAGCCTATTTCCAAAAAAAAAAAAAGTGGAGTATTCATTAATATTCTAATGAATTTCGACATGAAAGAAAAATCTGTAGTTTTGACTACATTTGATTAAAGTTTATAGTTAGCGATTCCTACAAATATGTCCATGCAACATGAGACTGGTTTTGTGGTCCACTCATTAAGTGACTTTTGTCCAACTAAAAAAACGTAGAAGTCTTTTGTACTCACTACAAATCTGATATTGTGATATTTAGTGTTTCTGAGATAAATATTGTGATATGAATACAGTTTCACAAGATAGTTTGAATAGCTCTATTTAACGGTTTTCTGGGGGACTCTAACAGTATTCGGCTACAGAAACTGAATAATCACAATGCAAAAAATGCTTTTCTTACTTTGCTTTGTCTCATTTCTAGTCCAAATATCCCAAAAAAAAATTTTTTCAGCGTCAGAAGAAATAAGGCAAAATTGGGAGTTTTTCTTAAAGCAAGCTAAATTATCTTGCTTTCACTTTAAAAATGTAGATATTTGGACCAGAAATAAGACAAAAAATCTAAGATTTTTTTTGCATAAATGGTATAAATTCCATATAAATACAGTAATTAAATACAATTCTGTAGCTCCTGGTCAACTATAATCCAGACTTACATTGCATATACTTGCGGATGCACACATTGCAATATCAATGCTGAAACGATATATGGCAGCCCTAATACTCACTCAGAGATTCCAGGTAAAGGTGAACAAAATTGATGCGATCGTCCTCCACAGTTTGATGAGGCTTCGCAGGGACGTTCAGATACCCATAGCGCTCCTTGTTGCACAGATACATCTGAACCTCTGTTTAAAAAAAGAAAGGTAATTCATTATTTTAGCTCTTGCCATTTTATTCCAATCAGCTAGACACAGTGAAGAATTTCCTCCTCATTCCAGCCAAAAAATAAACCCAAATGTTAAACTCATCAACTTGCGTAAGACCGGAGTGGTCCAGAAGGGGGAGCGCCACACCTGATACTCTACAGGAGAAGGCGAAAATGATAATGTCGTCAAAGGGCCAGGAGTAGTCTTTGTGAGGGGGGTGAAAGGACACTTTCCGGGTGCCCTGTTTGCGCAGGTCCAGCAGGACAGTGGAGTGGACCATCGGCACAGGATAGCAGCCCAAACGCTGACGCTGCTTCGTGGGAAAATACTCTGCTGTGCGCCGATAGTAACCCTGAAACAAATGTGTTTAAGGATCAATTACGCTCAAAAGTGTTGTATTTCTTTGGGGAAACTGACAAAAAAAAGATGAGAACATTTATTTTGGTACACACAGTTTGTTTACGCAGGTTTACTGTCACTATCTGTTCATGTCAATAAAGGCCTACATCATTCATAATCTATAATGTTTTTAATAATGTGCCCAAACTATTATTTGACAATAAAATATAGTCAAAATAATGCATTTTTCTGATAATATAAGAACAGTGTTACTTTATAATTACTTTGATTTATGCATTACCTGATCAGCCAAGTTCTATTGTGCTTTCGTGTGCATTTGTCCCTCTGTGTTCTGTGGTTAGTCTTTTTATGTATTGTGTTTTATATGTATTATTATTGTAGTGTAGTGTATTGTTTGTTTTTATTTTTTTCTCTATCTCTCTTTTGTTGTAGTTTTGTAAAATGCAAAAGCACGTAAATAAGTGTTTAAAAAAAAGGCCTAAATTAAATCCTTACATTATTAACCATTTAACAACAATTTCTCTACAGAAGGTTTGAATTAAATCACTGGACAGACCAATAAAAATGTCTTCATTTGTGTTGTGAGGATGCTCAGCACTTCCTTTGTTTGGAATGATATGAGGGTGCAAAAATTATGATATTATTTTGTAATAAATTTTGAAAAAGAGAAGGAGCTTAATAAATATTATGAATACATACACCTAAAATATCTATTCTCCTTAATTATGATCATTTGACATTTTTATGACAAGGCAAACTTACTTCATATTTGTAAAATGTGGTGCAACTTGCGTCAAAAATGTAATGATATTCATGTTTTTTTTTTACTTTTGAAAAATAAAGCATTGGGAGTTATTTTTTTATAAATGTGCTTATTTGTGTTCTGAGGATGAACATTGCCTTGAGGATGATCAAATGATGGCGACGCTGTGGCGCAGTAGGTAGTGCTGTGGCTCACAGCAAGAAGGTCGCTGGTTCGAGCCTCGGCTGGGTCAGTTTGCATGTTCTCCCCGTGTTTGCGTGGGTTTTCTTCAGGGTACTCCGGTTTCCTCCACAGGTCCAAAGACATGAGGTGAATTGGGTAAGCTAAAATTGTCTGTAGTGTATGTGTGTGAATGAGAGTGTATGGGTGTTTCCCAGTGATGGGTTGCAGCTGGAAGGGCATCCGCTGCGTAAAACATATGCTGAATAAGTAGGCGGTTCATTCCGCTGTGGCGACCCCAGATTAATAAAGGGACTACGCCAAAAAGACATTGAATGAATGAATGAGCAAATGATGAAAACAAAATTAACTGATAACAGTTTACTTGAAGCGGTGTTAGACTGTAATGAAAGACTGTAAGTAAACGTTTATAATCATGACATAACACATGCCATAAATGTGAATGGGATGTTATGAATGATTATGACAAGTGTTATTTGCTAATTTATGACATTTTAAATGGAAAGATGACATTGTTTGTTATGACAACTTAACATAAACAAATATTTTGTGACAAATATATAATTTTAATATTTGTATAAGTATATCTTCATATCGGGCAACCCAGTGGCGCAGTAGGTAGTGCTGTTGCCTCACAGCAAGAACGTCGCTGGGTCGCAGGTTCGAACCTCGGCTGGGCTGGGTCAGTTGGCGTTTCTGTGTGGAGTTTGCATGTTCTCCCTGGGTTCGCGTGGGTTTCCTCCGGGTGCTCCGGTTTCCCCCACAGTCCAAAGACATGCAGTACAGGTGAATTGGGTAAGCTAAATTGTCCATAGTGTATGAGTGTGAATGTGTGTGTGGAAGTTCCCAGAGATGGGTTGCGGCTGGAAGGGCATCCGCTGCGTAAAATCGTGCTGGATAAGTTGGCGGTTCATTCCGCTGTGGCGACCCCGCAAGGGACAAAGCCGACAAGAAAATGAATGAATGAATGAATATCTTCATATAAACTACCATTAACATGTTCGGGGTTATTTATTTTTTGTTTGTGAAAGAAGTCTTTTATGCTCAGTTTATTTGATTTAAACACAGTGAAACAGTAATATTGTGGAATATTTTATAGTACTAATATGTGACATACAGTATTCAATTGAACTGTTTTCTATTTGAGTATATTTTAAAATAACTAATGAACTAGATTTTATTTACTTCATTTAATGAATGAATATTAAAAATAAACATTAATTTAATACTAATAATATTTATCATAATTGTTTGTCTTATTTTAATTTATCAAAGTTTAATTTTCAGCACCATTATTCCAGTCTTCAGTGTCACATGAACCTTCAAAATCATTATACTTTCATTTGGAGCTCAAGAAATGTTCATTCCTTCATTCATTTTCTTTTTGGCTTAGTCCCTTTATTAATCAGGGGTTGCAGCAGTGGAATGAACCGCCAACTTATCCAGCATATGTTCTATGCAGCGCATGCCCTTCCAGTTGCAACCCATCACCGGGAAACACACATACACTCTCATTCACACACATGCACTACGGAAAATTTAGCTTACCCAATTCACCAATAATGCATGTCTTTGGACATGTGGGGGAAAACGTAGCACCCGGAGGAAACCCACGCGAACACGGGCAGAACATGCAAACTCCTCAAGAAATGTTTCTTATTATTATTTTATTATTATCGATTGCCGAACACCATGTACTCTTTTACTTAAAACAGAAATCTTCTGTAACATAAATATCTTTACTGTCCCTTTTGATCAAAATGCAAACTTCAAATGCAACACTTTTAGATAATATTACAGTACAAAGTACATAACATCTTAATACACTATAAGCTGCTTGATTCAGACGGTGTTTTGTCAGGTAAGTTCTTTTCCAGTGTCAGTAGCTGCCATTTGTCTTCACACACACGTACCCACGCACGCACACACACACACACACACACACACACACACACACACACACACACACACACACACACACACACACACACACACACACACACACACACACACACACACACACACACACACACAGTCTTTGATTCTGTAAATGTGTCGTACCTGCGGAGTGATGCCGCACCAGTAGTTGGAGTAAGCAGACTGTGAGTCCAGCATTGGGGCAATGACTGATTTATTCTCCGCCATCAGGAGGTGCAGTGTGTCCGGATTGGTCAGGATGTTGTCTGTGTCTGAATACTGCAAACAAGGATATAAACAAATAATAAACAAATAAAAAAATTACATCTGACAACACAACCCTAAATCTTTGTAGCAATAATAGCAAACTTATATTATATTGTTATATTATGTAGCGAAGTTATATTGTTTTATCTGCATTCTGAGTGTTTTTGAAATATTAAGATTTAAAGTGTTTGCATTCAATTCCATTTAAAAAATCCACTTGTAATTGTAAGGTTGTATCTTGCAAAGTATTCATTCATTCATTTTCCTTCAGCTTAGTCCCTTTATTCATCAGGGGAATAAACCGCCAACTTATCCAGCATATGTTTTACACAGCCGATGCCCTTCCAGCTGCAACCCTTCACTGGGGAACATCCATACACACTCATTCACACACATACACTACGGACAATTTAGTTTATTTAATTCACCTATAGCGCATGTCTTTGGACTGTGGGGGAAATGGGAGCACTCGGAGGAAACCCACACAAACACGGGGAGAACATGCAAACTCCACACAGAAATGCCAACTGGTACTCGAACCAGCGACCTTCTTGCTGTGAGGCGACAGTGCTAACCACTGAGCCACCGTGTCACCTCTTGCAAAATATTGAAGCAATTATTTTCAAGAAACAAACAGCTTGTTTACATTTAAATAATTATTTGATATATTTGTTTTAAAACCAAAACATTTAAAAACATATATATATTTTGCATATTTTAGGATGAAATACATATTCTTCATTTTATTATACATGCATATACATATTTTCTTGTTTTAAGTTAAGTACAAAAGACAGTGTTAAATCTTTTGCCCAGAGCAAATGTTAATTTTAGGTATAATATGGTGAGTATTTAAACTTTCCTTTGGTTTAGGCAGAAAACGCAATACTGTAATTTCACTCTAGAGATCAGCATGGCTGAAATAACATGTTAACGTTAATGTTGTAATTATGACTGACCCCTTTAATTAAATTGTTGACTTTTTAACCTTTATGGTGTAATTTTGAAAAATGTAAGACATTTTAAGACTTTTAAGACCTGCAAAAAAAAAAAAAAGGTTTTGACTTTTTGTTTAAATGTAAATAAAAGCTGAGCTAAAAGAGAGATAAAAGCTAAGATAAAATCTAATTTTACCCACAATGATCTGTCTATATATATTAATATAATCACATAATGTAAATACGTTGTCACCAAATAAGGATGTGAATCACTCACTTTTGACAAAAATTCCTCATAGAATATTATAATTACAAGGTGACGTAAAATAAAATTAAAAAGTAACTGCGATTAATTACAGCTTTTTTCTGACATACAGTAAGTAAAAACTGAACCTTTTCTGAATTATTACCTGATACTTTTTTTTTTATTTATTCTTATATACACTCACTGGTACACCTGTCTAACTACTCGTTAACGCAAATTTCTAATCAGCCAATCACATGGCAGCAAATCAATGCTTTTAGGCATATAGACATGGTTAAGGCGATCTGCTGCAGGTAAAACCGAGCATCAGAATTAGGAAGAAAGGTGATTTAAGTGACTTTGAACCTGGCATGGTTGTTGGTTGCTGATAGAAAGGCAACAGTAACTCAAATAACCACTCTTTACAACCGAGGTATGCAGAAGAGCATCTCTAAACGCACAACACGTCGAACCTTGAGGCGGATGGGCTACAGCAGCAGAAGTCCACACCGGGTGCCACTCCTGTCAGCTAAAAACAGGAAACTGAGGCTATAATTCACACAGGCTCACTAAAACCGACAATACAAAATTGCAAAAACTTTGCCTGGTCGGATGAGTCTCGATTCTTGCTGTGATATTCAGATGGTAAGGTCAAAATTTGGTGTCAACAACATGAAAGCATGGATTTATTCTGCCTTGTATCAACGGTTCAGGCTGCTGCTGGTGGTGTAATTGTTGCTGAGGGTTCTGATGGCTACTTCCAGCCATCTTTTAAATCGCAAATCATCTCAGACTGGTTTCTTGAACATGACAATGAGTTCACTGTACTTAAATGGCCTCCACTGTCACCAGATCTCAATCCAATAGAGCACTTTTGGGATGTTGTGGAATTGGATATTCGCATCATGAATGTGCAGCAAACAAATCTGCAGCAACTGTGTGATGCTATCTGTCAATATGGACCAAAATCTCTGAGGAATATTTCCAGAGGCTTGTTGAATCTATGCGACGAAGGATTAAGGCAGTTCTGATGGCAAAAGGGGGTCCAAACTGGTACTAGTAAGGTGTACTAGTTAGATAAAAGTAATTCAAAACTGAGGAGTATCTGAGATATGGGGGTCATACCAGAATATAATCAGCCCAGCGTTTCTTGGCAAAGTTTAACGCCGCCTGTTTAAGCTTCATAATGTACTCATAGCGGCCGTTCGTCCAGTGCTTTGGCCCCAACTCGCCTGCATAAGACCTGTGCGGGGAAAGCAACCCAATTTAAACCTTGCTGATGGCACATACACTTAAAAGAAATGCATTTTGTAAATGGTGGTTTTATTTGCTATATGTGCATGTGATGATCATCTCACGTGGGTTTATCTGAAGGTCTCCACTCCACATAGTGATATTGAGTTTGCATGACGGTCAGCCATTCTCGCAGGATTGCTGTTGTGTTGTCAATGTTGTGGTCTGTCGCTGCCCTACAGAAAAAAATAAGAAGAGGCACAGGAATTCATTAGGGACTTCATGTAAATAAAAGACCTGTAAAGTCATACAGTGCAACTAGCATGCATACAAATTGAGAAAAAAAAGGTAATCACAAAGAAGACCCTTGATGAAAGTCACGACTGCGTGTTATGGTCAATATTTGTCATTTCTATGAAACAGCAAAGTTAATTTACCTTGTAAAATGTCATGTGGTTCAACTCCCCCTAAAACATTATTGATATTTATCAATTAATAATTTAATTAAACAAATACATTTTGAACGGGAAAAATACTAAATATGCATTTATATTTATTACTCATGTAAATATGTTTAAGCAATGTGTCTACATTTGGAAGCACATTAGTAGATGCTATTTTATCAGTGTTATGTTTAGCTACAAAAAAAATACATGAATTAAGCAGTGTTGTGAATTAATACGAGCAATTGTTGGGTTTGAACAGTGCTAAATGACAAGTAAAGTCATGTGGTGCAACAAGTATATGCAAAAAGACAATTAAAAAAAAAAACATGAAACTGGAAGTGACATTATAGTCAAGTAGGCACATGATGAAGTCCGTGACTATATGAGGTTAAAATACCAATATAAGGCAAAGTTACTATTAGACTGTAAAATATCATATGGTGGAACTTTCAGCCAAAAACATCATTTTTATCTTGAATGTTTTGAAAAATGTTAAGATGCATTAAATCAACTGTGAGTTCAATAGGAATTTTGATGACACATCGCTCAAGGAAAGCATTAAATAATATTTTACTTGTGAAGGATTCGGATTTCTACCGTCCAGTTCGTCTAAGCATGGATCAACGTTTATCCTTTCCTCATCATCCTATGTCTCGTTATGTTTATTAAATATGATTATTTGAATGAGTATTTAACTTTGAAATGATTTCAACTAATGAATAAGTTAAATACACTGCTTTATGTAAGAATGTTCAGTGCATTGCCTGTTTCTTTGAGACTATTTTCAGGAGCCACCAAACTAGGTCAGAGGTCACAGAGACCTTGAGTGGAAATGAACGGCTGAGGACTTGAAACAATATTGTTCTATTGTTTCTATTGTTATTTCTATGAGTTAATTCTATCTAAAATGTCTTAAGTGATTTTGCTATTTTTACAGTTAATTCTTTTAAAGTAACTTTACTTTTTAGTCAAGATAGACTTGGTGTAGTGAGAATTTAACTGTCTGAATGTAGATTATACCGGTTTTCAACCAGTTTTGATAAAGACGGCTGAGAAGTACACTCAGCCTTGGATAAGAAACAGATTGTACTTTAAGTGTGTGTGCTCTATTTGATTGTAGATACTTTTAACAGGTCTGGAGTCAGCTCTAAACAGTCTATTGAATTTCTGACGTTTATGCTTAAGATATTGTTCAGAATTGTACGCACGCACCCACGTGGAAATTTTCCTAGTCTATCTGTGTTTTAACCAATCAGGCTAGAACACCTATAAGTATGACGCAGAAAATGACATTGTGTAAAGAGTATAATTGATGTTGATTTGTGATTGTAAGCAGAGCGGCCTAGGAACTCATTGCGAGTGTTGAAGCTGGCTTCTGCTGATGAAACTGCAAACTATCTTCAGTAAACTTTATTTATTTATTTAAATCTCTGACTCCGGCTCTTCTTCATCTGACAGACTGGTCATTCTTTGGGTTAAAACTGTAATTACCCCAACACTTGACAGTTACACCACATCCACCATAGCTGTTAGTTCTTACCCATATAGCAAAATATCTCTGGCCCAGCTCTGGCCCACACGATCAGCTTTTGCTTGAATTATGGTACATGACTGAACCAGGTCTGGCTTCCAGATAAGGGCCAAACATGGACCATATTTGGGCCAAGTCTCAGCCAAGTTAATAACCCATAACTTAGCCTGAACTGGGCCAGATATCTTGGTGTGTCTCGACTGCAATGAAATTGATAAACCCATGAATCATTGTGCTTTAAGCTTGCTATGGGTGTGCTTCTTCTCAAAGCAACCTGATTGGTAGAATTTTTATTCTTTATTTGAAAATAATAAAAATTTATTTTAAATGTGGGCCAAAATTACATGGCCCACATATCAATTATTAACATCTGGGCCACATACTACATTTTACATCTGGCCCAAATATTGTGTGCCGCCTTAAAGACCACCTCTGCCAAACCAGGGCCATGTTTGGCCCACATGCTGTATGCCAGTGCCGGATGAAAGCCTGCTGTGCCAGATTTATGCCAAATCTGGGCCAGAGTTCTTTGCTACATGGGTATGTTGAACATGGTATACAAATTGTTTTTACTGCATGAATTATGGAATCAACATGCTTTCCTCCTGTGTTTTAAACTGAAGATTTCTATTTTTCTACCTTTCTGTTCTTTCTTTATATAGGACACTCTATTCGTCAGTGACCCAAATTCATGTTATTACATGTAATAACGATTCTATTTATTTGTGATGTAACATAAGACTTTTATTTTGTTCATTTAAACCATAACATAAGATAGTAGTCACTACTTATCCCTTACAAAAAAACTATGATTTTGCTGCCCTAACCAATTTAACCACGGTATTTGTAGTAAAAGTGGTTACAAATGATAATCAATGCACACACACACACACACACACACACACACACACACACACACACACACACACACACACACACACACACACAAGGTAATCATTGTAAAAGTAACCTACTTTAAAAATTAAAGTATGCATTGCATTAAAGAAATATTTTTAATAGCATTTTGTATAAATGAAACATTCTTTTAAGTGCATATTTAATGAACGCTCACCCTGGACGTTATTAGCAGGGGGAAGGGGGAACAGTGAAGGGGGAACAGTGAAGGGGAGGAGGTGATCCGAATGCAAATAAGACTGACCTTTTGACATCTACCAATAATAAGAAAGATTATCAACAAGCTTAAACGACAGAGAAGGAAGTCACCTACCAGACAGAGATGCGCTCTTTGGGATAGTTTAATCTTTCGAGGGCACCGAGGTAGTGAGGTAAAGAATGAGCGGCGTTCCGTGCGATTATGGCTATAACGATAGTGGGCGGCTGCATCTTTGACTCTTCAGTGTAATTTTCTTCGGAAAAGTAACACTGCACTACCGCAAGAAAGGTCCAAATAGTTATAATCCAAGATAACATGGTTGGATTTTGATGGTCTGCTGCCGTCGTTGCACAAACAGTCCCATCCGCGTCAGCAGCCGAAGGAAAGAGGGCTCTTCCCTAAACTTCGCACTCCCCCTCAATCCTCCTCCGTTCCCCCCTGAAAGAGCCAACGTGTTCTGTTAGCTGGGCTGGAGTTACTTACAACTTCCGTGTGAAGATTTGTTACTGTTACGGGTTATGTTTAATGTAGCTAGCGTGTGCATTCCGCGCTAATTAGATGAACTGGAGAACGGTTACATTTTTGAATGCTAACTTGCATGTTGTCTTTACGCGACGCTACTTTGTTTTGTTTCGAAGCTTCAAAGTATAAATATTGACTTTCAATTTGGGGATTATTTCCCCATACTAAGACCATACTGACGTTTTATTCGCGTATTGTCTCAACTAAAAAGTCTAAATAGCTTTGTAATTTGATCAAATTCGCTGTAAAAGTGAGCCCAATCACTGACATTAAAACTGCTTGTTTGTGTTACAAAAAAATCCGTATTGTAGTTTAACAACAAACCATGGTTTTTTTAAACTTACCATAGTTTAACCATAGTGTTTGTTGTAAAGCTGTGGTCATAAACATTGTTGCTGTAGCGTTAGTGTAATAAAACCAAGATTCATTTTCGTATATGCATATTTACGGTGGAAAGTCCAAATTCCCAAAATACCAAAACATCTTATGAAACGTATACATTTGTTACCTTTTCAATTTAAAATGTAACGTTACAATTCGTAAAAAGGAGTTTAATAAATATGTCAGCATAAAAAAAAGAACAGCAATGTATTTGCTTATGGAAACGTCATACAAATCACAAAGTTCCAGCAGCTTTTTTCACCGACTATTTACCTACAGTGAACAACCACAAGAGGGACGTGTTGAGCTTGTTTTGCAAATGAAATGACGGCAGGCCTATTTTTTAACACATGACGTAGTTAAAAGGATAGATAGATAGATAGATAGATAGATAGATAGATAGATAGATAGATAGATAGATAGATAGATAGATAGATAGATAGATAGATAGATAGATAGATAGATAGATAGATAGATAGATAGATAGATAGATAGATAGATGGATGGATAGATGCATGGATGGAGTGAAAACATGTGACAACTTACAGATGCCTTGACATGAAACATTTACAAGTATTTCCCCTGGTTTGTAAAATAAAAGATTCCTTTGCACTTTAATTTAACCAAAGCACTTAAAAAAAAGCGCCATATTGATTCCATCTTTTACTGGTTGCTCATCTACAAAAGGAGTGTAAAATTGATCAGTGGCCATCCTCACTATTGAGTTCTTGTCTTTATGAACGCTGAGACGCTCTTCAATGTGGAGATGCTGAAGAAGAGCAAAACCTTGGAAACAGAGGGCGTAATGGGGAAAGAAAACAGCCTGCAGAGAACAAAAAGATAAAGGGAGTAAACAGAATACGGCTGACATCCGCATAAACTGATTTCAAGTGGCTCTACTATTATTGGCCAGCCCCATTGCCTGTAACAATCAAATTAGTGCCGTGCTCAGGCCCGGTCCGGAGACGTGGGTCAAAGGGAGTGTCGTTTCATGGTACCCACGCCTTTCCCCTCCAACCCCTGGCCTTCTGAGGGCACTTTCCCAGCGCCTTCCTAACACCAGCCCTGAGAGAGTTCACCAACATCCCAACTAACTTTTCACTGCTGGGTCAAAGGTCTGAGGAGCGGGGCAGCAGGGTGTGCCGGGGGGTCGAGGGCACACAAGACAACTAGCCCGGGCCCAAACATTTATTCAGAGGAGATGGGGGCCACTTTCCCCCTGGACAACTTTGATTAAGCCACTTTATCCTATGCCTGGTGGGGGGTCTGCTGTGAGCCTATGGATATACATAGCCATGTGGCATACAAAGCAAAAAGGGAGGGGGGGTCCAGTGGTCCTAGCACCTCTGCAGACTCTTTCTTTACTGGGTCTGTCGAAATCCCTGAAAGGGCAGCTGCAACACTATGGGAAAGGCTCGAACTTCGTCCAGCGCTGCGATAATCAATAACATGTTCCCATACAAACGTCTCACGGCTCATCAGCTCAATAACTGTCACTCACGGTCCCACGGTCAGCTCAATCGCACAAACTTACTCAGCAGTCGTGAAGTGACAGGCCAACTGTGAGTGAATGTCAGTTTGGGAAATTAGTGTGAATTGCTGAAGCTTTAATAGGAAGTTTTGGTTTTGTTTGGTTTGTTCTGAATGGCACACAAGGAGGCTGCAAACTGGAACAGATGCTCACTGGGGAAAAAATAACAATCCAAAATTGTGTACTTATCTACAATGCGAAAAACAGTTGGTAAGTATAGTATTATGTCTGAATTTATAGTTTTCCTAAATTAGTTGACAAAATGTCAACAAAGGCTCATTCTGAAAACTTAGCCCTATATACATTTCTGGAGTTTGCTAATTATGTAGCCAGAAGTACATATGGATGCATTTCATGTTTAAAATGAATTCTATAGGGCGGTATTACGCCATTCCTTTTCTCACTTACCAACTGACTGCTTACCTCCGTATGGACGGTTTTCCCGCTTTTACCAGTTTGTCCAGTTAGCTCGCCATGTATGTCGGCGGACTTGATATGCAGAGAGAAGTTGACCACGACAGGGTTAAATTCTGGCAAAGAACAGTTCCAAAAAGCGGGTAAGACAAAAACAGAAGCCAAAAAATGAAATAAACAAGTAAATAACAGGGTGAGAATGTGGTAAAATCTGAAAATGTGGTAAAAATCAGACGAGGGCTTTTCTTTTTCTGGATTGCTTTTTAAAACAGTCGGTTGGGTTTAGGAAAGTGGGTGGGCGGGTCAGTCTGTGCTTTTAAAAACATTATTGGTTGGGTTTAGGGAAGGAGGAGGGTGGGTCAGTCAGTCAGTCATTAAGTCAGTCGACAGCGGCCTCTGGTGGATTTAAGCAAGAACAGCAGCCACGATTGGCATTCGAAAGAGAAATTCGAGAGCTGAAAAAGCATACACAGCGGCCTCTGGTGGATTCGCTGAAACAAAAAATGCAAAAAACGTAGCTCCTGGGACGTATTTGGTGCTCTCCAGAAATGCATATAGCAGTACGTTTTCAGAATGAGCCTGGGTTGTAAATTGTCCATAAACTGAACATCTTTCTATCCCATAAGGCCACAAGAGAGGAGTTAAGTCACTGGCAGTGTTGGAGCTATTTCTTTCTTTTATTATTATTATGTTTGGATTAAATAGGTTGATTGGACGATATGATATATTATTAATTTTACATTTGATAATTATTGTATTCAGGTTTGAGTATTTGCTTTTTGTATACTTTTAATGGTGGAGTATTTGCTTTATTGGTTTTGATTTTGTGAATGAAGACTTTTATTCTGTCGTATTCGGGATTTAAGGCAGCCAGGTAGTAGGTGGGGCAGTAAGGGAAGAGGAAACAATTTTCAGACTTAGATGTTGCGGCATTTTTGCTCGAAGCCGATATCTCGTTAAGGGTAAAACAATGACGCGTGAGTTTGTATGTGGTGCTACTGATGAGGAATGGAGCTATCACTGATTTGACGGCACAAGATGTGTTATAAAATAAATGATGATAAAATGTTTCACAATGAACTCACGCGTCATTGTTCTAGCCTTACCGAGATAGCGGCTTCGAGCAAAAATGCCGCTACAAGCAGTGATGGATGAAGTACACAAATCATAATAAAAGTATAAATAGACTAATAAAATATTACTCCAATATTAAAGTCTTGGCTCTCAATTTTAGTAGTCAAAAACTAAAATGGTTTTTAATGAATTTTAAAGGGATAGGTTACCCAAAACTGAAAATTCTGTCATCATTTACTCACCCTTCACTTTTCACAAAATGTTTGAGTTTCTTTCCTAATTATAAAATTCTGCATTAGTAATTAACTTCTGGGGCAGCACGGTGGCGCAGTGGGTACCGCTCTTGCCTCACAGCAAGAAGGTCTCTGGTTCGAGTTTCGGCTGGGTCAGTTGGCATTTCTATGTTCTCCCTGTGTTCACGTGGGTTTCCTCCGGGTGCTCCGGTTTCCCCCACAAGTCCAAAGACATGCGCTATAGGTGAATTGGGTAAGCTAAATTGTCCGAAGTGCATGTGTGTGAATGAGAGTGTATGGGTGTTTCCCAGTGATGGGTTGCAGCTGGAAGGGCATCCGCTGCATAAAACATATGCTGGATAAGTTGGCGGTTCATTCCTCTGTGGTGACCTCAGGTTAATAAAGGGACTAGAAAATGAATGAATGAATGAATAATTACCTTCTCACACATCCAGTTGTGGGCACTCAAGTTGAGAGGATCTCCTGGCTGTTTTTGAGTCGGATTTGTAAATTCAGTGAATATGAAGAATTGCTTTGTCTAGATCATTTGAGTAAGTGAATCAATAACTGGAGACTCTCTCTGACCGGATCATTTAAATCAGTAAAATGCTAACTGGAGACTTGCCCTGAATGGATTATTTGAATCAGTAAGTTGGTCTAATGCTATTTCATGCATTCAGAGTTATTTACAGTGCTGAACTCTGGGTCAAGCTTTAAAACAAGATTTGGAGGCAACAGAGTATTTAATTTCTAAAGATGTTCTGGGTCAGTTTTACAACAAACAACAACAAACATTATTTAATGTGTTCCTCGTGATTTTTATTGTTTGTTTGTTTTTTGGTTCTTGCAACACATTTCGAAAAATTTGTAACAGTAAAGCGTTTACCACTTTGTAATGTTCCTATTCCTTTTCACAACATTTAAAGTGAAAAGTGTTTCAGATGTAATTTTGTCGCATTCTTCCTGCAAATAAGGTGGGCGACAGTACGGGGTGTTCGTTGACGCATTTTGCGCTTCAAAAAGTACCACACATTCTCTATTGGAGACAAGTCGGGACTGCAGGCAGGCTAATCAAGTTTGAACTTGCTTTTAGACTTGTTGCTGGTAACAGTCTGGATGATCCTTTTCTTCTTTGGTCCGGGGCACACAGCATCCATTTCTCCCAGAAAACACCTGAAATACTGATTCATCTGACCACAATACATATTTCCACTGTGTGATGGTCCATTCCAGATGCCTCCGAGCCCAGAGAAGTTCTAGACACCGTTAACATAGGGCTTTCTTTTGGCACAGTGCAGTTTTAACTGGCATTTGTGGATGTAACTACGTATTGTGGTACTTGAAAAAGATTTGCCAAAGTTGTCCTGAGCACATGTGGGGATATCGCTTATAGATGAATAAAGATTCTTGATGCAGTGCTGCCTGAGGGATCGGAGATCACAGTAGTTCAGCTTAGGCTTGTGCCCTTGCCCTTTACGCACTGATATTCCTCCAGATTCTCTAAATCTTTTAATTATCTTATGCACTGTTGAAGGTGAAATATCCACATATCTTCATATCTTTCTTTGAGGAACATTGTTTTTAAGTGAAGTTTCACAAACTAATTTCGAGAGGAGCACGTGATATAATTGACCGCAGCTGGTCTCTCATCTACAATCATTAGTTAGCCAATCAGATTACTCCAAATTCACTATAAGTAGCCTAGCAAATATTACTCCCTTATCTTCGTTTTCCGAAGAAACCCCCCATCCACCCCTTCTCCACCTTTCTTTCTTTACCACGGGGAGCTCTCGAGAACCTGATCTCGTTCTCCCTGTACATGCTCAATTGACCAGGCGGGAGCCCTGGGCTCAATCATCTCCGAGCTCAGGGTTCTCTCCCTGGACAGCATGCCAAACCTGCTAATAGCGTCAAGCAATATCTAAGTGTGAACTCTTGAAACATTTCAATAATTTTCTCATATATTTGTTTGCTAACTGGCAATCCTCGGCCCATCTTTGCTCCTATAGGACTAAATCTTTCTTGGATGCTGCTTTTGTACCAAATCATAATTACAGTCACCTGTTGACATCACCTGTTTGAAATCACATCATTATTTAACCAATTTACCTGATTAACAGCCCTAAATTTCTCCTGTGCCAACTTTTTTTGAAATGTGTTGCAAGAACCAAAACTGGAATACGTGTTTATTATGAAAAAATAAAGACAATAAAAATCATGAGGAACACATTAATTAATGTTTGTTGTATTGTCTGCGACTCAAAGTAAATTTAGAAATCACTACTTTCTTTTTATATTTGGGTTTTCCATACTGTCCCAATTTTTACTGATTTGGGGTCACTTCCATTGACATCGGCATGCATTTTACAAAGAACATTTTTTTTCTTTGATAGCAAATCTTTGTGTTAAAATGTCTGCAACCAAACAAAAGTTATTTCATTAAAAGTACTGACTTTTTGATCTTTGACAAGCTTCTTCCTCCCTCTGACTCAGCGTCAGCCATTGCGGGAGGGTAGATTTAAATTTAGGAGCTGATCAGTGATGCACTGAACATTCCAATAACACTGGAGTGATTGTATGCTCCTGGGACTGACTGATCAGCCTAGACTGATCACACTGCTGTGATTGTATGCGTCAAAGGGTTACGATTACAAAGTTGTTTTATTTACAGCAATATCACAGGATGTGGTCGTGGCTAAGCTGAAGCTGCTGTAAACTGTTGACTCATTAGATCCACCCACAGCACGCCTCCAGGCACTTGCTTTTTTTTCAGAGAGAATTGGAATGCTGTAAATTTGTCTTAAAGGTATTAAATAGGTACCCTATAGGTACTCAAGATTAATCTCGTGATGGGATGGCAGATTAGACTCGTGATGGGATGGCATTGTGGCTCAGTAGTTGGCACAGTTTCCTCACATCAAGATGGTCCCTATTTTGAGTTATGGTTGAGCCATGATAGCTTTCTGTGCAGTTTGCACAGATGTTCTCGATGTGTCTACATGAGTTTCCTCTGGCTTTCGACCACTGAACACTGTTAGGTTATGTGACCATAACAACATGGTTAATGTATATGTCCAAATAACATCAATACTACACACATTCATATTATATAGAAACACTTTGGTCACAAACTTTTTTCAAAAGAAATGCCAGAAAGAGTATGGTATTTTACAGCCCCAAAATAATCAAAATCCAGTAGGTTGCATTGTAGGAAGTGTCTATCTTAAACATGCACATGCTCTACACACTTAAAAGTATTGAATATCTGGTAGTTTGCCTTTTTGATAATCCCAACAATTTGAGAAACTCAAACAAGTTTGTCTGATTAATAACACCACCCCCTGCTACAGTGAAAGTGCAATACATTTCAATTATTTACTGTCTTTGTGGCTGGTATTGCAAAAAGATACATCTTAAGGAAGGAGAGCTGCCGGGGATGTGTTGATCGTATAGATAAATTGACTGGTAATCAGACCATTGGGCAGCTCATATGTTCCCATTTGGCCAATATTGCTGGATGACCAAAGCACTTAGACGAAATTGCCTCTGTAAATCTATAGCAGTGTAGTGATTTTGTTTCCAACAGTAGACTGGAATACAGTGACACCTGTTTAAGCACAATCATTGCTTCACACACTTCTGCAAACTTTGCTTTTTCATATTGAAGTATTAGTATACTGTTCAACTTTGCTGAATAGACACTCACAGAAAAAGATTCCAATATGAAATGTAATGTCCTGGAGAAAATCATTTGAACAATGTCTTTAAGTGTGGTAATGAGTAGAATTATTGATGCTGATCTGTTGAATTATTAGAACACAATGCACAGCTGAGGTGTAATGCATTACAGAGGTCTAATGCTTTGGGGTATAGTGGAACACCATAGTCATTTACCTAGACAAGAAAATGATTTCATTTTTGACTCCTTATGAGTTCTTGTTTTAAACCTATAAGTTACGTTTTAGACAGCTATGTTATATTAATGTAATGTTAAATCCTAATGAAGCACATCTGTCAAGCTTCCAAAAATGCCCAAAAAAGGATAATTATATATCAAGCCATGTGACGTCATATGTTTTCATGTAGGAAACAGCTAAACATAAAGTGAGTCCATCAATTTATTTGAACGTTATTAGTTGTTCATTGAGATTTGTGTATACACACTGTGCCACAGCTATAGTTTGAATGTTCAATTCCCAAATTTTTGGAATCAATCTCTATTTTTACTTGTAGACTTGATTCAGAGAAGCGATTCATCACTGTTGTGATACTTTTTTTATTCTCTAGACACCTATCAGTAGTAAATAATCTAAAAAGAAGCTCAATTAAGCACATAACTTTTATTGCACGCATGATCCTAGACACTAATTCGTGTCTGAAACTGTCAAAAAGTTACAGTAAACTGTACACTGAAATAACCATAGCATTGCAACAATGAATTAAGAACGTGCAGTTTAAATATCAATCCAAATCTGTTCATATAATTACTAACAGGAGAGACTCAAATTATTAATAAGTTCTTTAAAAATGAAAAGAAGCAACAATTAAACTCATGGATCTTTGGAATCCACTCTCGATTCTCAACATCTCGGAATTGATTATTTTTGGAATCGACTCCCTCTCCTAGAATTATTCCCTTTCCTTTGGATGATTTAGGATTATTTTATTTGTTCCTATATAAGGAAATTTGTCTTTGTCTTTTTATGTGGGCTGCAACAAACAAAATGGATAATAGATACAAAATAGAATTCAACACATAGAATATTAAAATAAAATAAAAAAGCAAAACCACAATTTATCTCCCCTAAGTTCAGGGGATAAAAGAATGTTTATATCTATTCAGGTACCTTTTCCTATATTTAAACGAATATACACTCACAGGTCACTTTATTAGGTACACCTTACTAGTACTAGGTTGGACCCCCTTTTGCCTTAATGTGGCACCCAGTGTGGTTTTCGGGTGCTGTAGCCCATCCACCTTAAGGTTGGACATGTTGTGCGTTCAGAGATGCTCTTCTACATACCTCAGTTGTAACAAGTAGTTATCTGAGTTACTGTTGCCTTTCTATCAGCTCAAACCAGTCAGGCCATTCACCTCTGGCATCAACAAGGCATTTGCGCCTACAGAACTGCCGCTCACTGAATATTTTCTCTTTTTTGGACCATTATCTGTAAACCCTAGAGATGGTTGTGCGTGTAAATCCCAGTAGATCAGCAGTTTCTGAAATACTCTGACCAGCCCGTCTGGCACCAACAACCATGCCATGTTCAAAGTCTCTTAAATCCCCTTTCTTCCCCATTCTGATGCTCAGTTTAAACTGCAGCAGATCGTCTTGACCATGTCTACATGCCTAAAATGCATTGAGTTGCTGCCATGTGATTGGCTGATTAGAAATGTGCGTTAACGAGCAATAAAGTGGCCGGTGAGTATATTATGACATGGCAATTGATAAAACTGATTATTAATTTGATTATTCTGCATCATCCTGAACAAAATGTAAAATCTGAAAATGAAAATGACTTCCTTACACTCTTTTATCAATAATTATGATTTCTTGGCCTCTGTGCACAACATATCCCCAAAACTATAGTCCACTTTGCCTAACGTTGAAACCAAGTGCACCCGAGGACTCCAACCAGTGCCATATTCTCTATTGCTTTATTGCTTTCTCTATGATTTAACAGCTGACAAACGGCATTATGGCCTAATTAAGTCCCTTCAATAGTTGCAGCAGCTTCTATAAATTAACTGTCTGGCAGCGTTCATTTCAAAATAAAAGCCCATTCCTGAAGCTTCCCTTGAAGTTTTGTTTGCACTGGGCTTTCATGACTACAAACATTTAAGGCTCAAGTGAATTGATTCTGAAAGCTTTCTTTTTGGGATGCTGTTGGAAAGGATGTGTGTGTAAATTAAAGGAGTAGTTCACAAAAACTACAATTGCCTCACCATTTTCTCCAACCTTTATGAGTTCTATTCTTCTGTTGAACACAAAAAGAAGATATTTTGAAGAATGTTGGAAACCAGTAGCCATTTACACCAATATAGGAAAAGAAAGCCTACAACATTCTTTAAAATATTGTCTTTTTGTGTTAGAAAAAATGAACTCCTACAGGTTTGGAACAAGTGGAGGGAGAGAGAAAGGATGACAGAATGTTACTTTTTAGGTGAACTATCCCTTTAAAGCACTGGCTCTCTGAAAGCTGAATTTCCCAGTAGTCTCTTTAACCCAAGTCACCGCTGCTTCACTTACTGTCCGTGTTGCCTGGCAACCAGCCAACCACACTGGAAGAATTTGTGTGTCTTTCTTTCTCTTGGTGAAGGGGGGCGAGAGAAAGTGGCAATGAGACTGTATGCAAACCCCCCCATCCACAGTTTGCCAACTAAGCATGGGGTGCCGGAAGTTATCAGGAAGTGCCTGGAATGCTGGAAACGAGAAAAGGAGAGCCAGAA
The DNA here is from genome assembly GCA_903798195.1 of Danio kyathit. NCBI lineage: Eukaryota > Metazoa > Chordata > Actinopteri > Cypriniformes > Danionidae > Danio > Danio kyathit. The sequence goes on from LR812528.1 coordinate 17,186,047, forward strand.
ATTAACACAGTGACACTTTTCCCCCCTCGCTGCAACACATTTCATGTCGTTATCTTTAATGATGTCATCAAATATTTAACACTCTAATATTTCGGCATGTGCTCAATATCTCACATAGGGCTGTGCAGAATTTGGAGTTTACAAGTAAAAAAATAAAACTGAATGCTAAAACAAAGTGTCATCATTTCTATTACTTATTTGTCATTTTTTTTAAGTTATTTTAAATGTGTGCGAACATTTCACAATAGTGGTGTTTTTAATTACTTTTGATCAAATTAATGCAATCTTAGTGAAAATTACATTTCATCATTCACTCAAAAAATGACTATTGCTGTTTGTTCAAACTGCTTATTTACAGTGGTGGAAAGAGTACTGAAAAATCATACTTAATCAAAAGTACCATTACTTGCCTAAAATATAGTGCAAGTAGAGTAAAAGTATCTGTTGTAAATATTACTCAAAGTATGAGTAAAAAGTAGACCTTTTAAAAGTACTCAAGAGTAGTGAGTAGTGAGTATTACGCTGTAGAAAGCTGATGCATTTACATGTAATTTGTGGATGTGTGTAAACGTAACATTCTGTAGTGCATATAATTATTGTTTAGCAGGCACACAATGTTATACACCCAATCCCCATGGACAAGAAAAAATAAAGTAGTGACTAGAGGTTGAAGGAAAGTGGTAAGAATAAAAGTACCAATGCACTAAAAATGTACTCAAGGGAAAGTAAAAATACACATTTTTAAAACTGCTTACTAAATTACAATTCCTGAGAAAAATTTTTCAATTAAAGTAGTTTGAGTATTTGTAATTTATTACTTTACACCACTGCTTATTTAAAATAAGCTGAAACAACACCATTCTTGAGTTTTTGAGGGGACAACATAATTGTTTTATTTTCAATCCACTTAAATTTTAAAAAACAAATAAGTTAACTTAATTTCTTCATGTTGTAATGTAATGTAATGTATTGTGTATTTATATAGCGCATTTATTGTGTATGGCCATACACCCAAAGCGCTTCACAATCATGAGAGGGGTCTCTCCACACCACCACCAGTGTGTAGCATCCACTTGGATGATGCGACGGCAGCCACAGGACAACGGCGTCAGTGCGCTCACCACACACCAGCTATTAGTGGAGTGAATAGACAGTGATAGAGCCAATTCGGTGGCGAGGGATGATTAGGAGGCCATGATGGGTTAGGGCCGATTGAGGGACTTTGGCCAGGACACCGGGGTTACACCCCTACTCTTTACGAGAAGTGCCATGAGATTTTTTTAATGACCACAGAGAGTCAGGACCTCGGTTTAATGTCTCATCCGAAAGACGGCGCCCACTGACAGTGTAGTGTCCCCTTCACTTTTACTGGGGCATTAGGACTCACACAGACCACAGGTTGAGCGCCCCCTGCTGGCCTCTCTAACACCACTTCAGCAACCTAGGTTTTCCCATGTGGTCTCCCATCCAGGTACTGACCAGGCTCAGCCCTGCTTAGCTTCAGTAAGTAACCTGTCTTTGGCTGCAGGGTGATATGGCTGTGGCATGTTGTCCCAACACAAATCAATCATGTGGAACCCAGCTTTTTTTACAGTGTTTTCAGAGGCTTTTATCCAAATTCGATTCCAACACCCAACAACACAACATGATGACATTTAATTTGTTTTCCCTTTGCTTTGCATCCCTAAAGAACATCATGATATAATTGGGATGTCGGCAATATAAGTGTCTAAAAATCTGGAATGTAATCTATTTCAGAAATATATTTCACATCCGTGAAAAGGGTGCCTTCATATGCATAAGTACTGTATGTTTTCCAAACTGTAAAACCAGATTAGTTACATTAAAAAGTGAGTAAACTCATAGCTTTAAAAGCGACAAGTTCATTCATTAATTTTCTTTTCGGCTTACTTAATTCACCTTTATTCATCTGGGGTCGCCACAGTGGAATGAACTGCCAACTTATCCAGCATATGTTTTACGCAGTGGATGCCCTTCCAGCTGTAACCCATCACTGCACCCATACACACTCATTCACACACATACACTAGGGACAATTTAGCTTACCCAATTCACCTATACCGCATGTCTTTGGAAACTGGAACACCCAGAGGAAACCCACGCGAACACGAGCAGAACATGCTAACTCCACACAGAAATGCCAACTGACCCAGCCGAGGCTCAAACCAGCGACCTTCTTGCTGCGAGGCAAGAGAGCTACCCACTGCGCCACAGTGCTGCAAGCGACAAGTTGACTCTACTAAAAAGTGACTAATTTACTTGCCTTAAAAAGTAACAATTCTTAAACAAGTAAGAAAGCTCATTTACTACTCATATTTACTCAACTGACAAATTTATTTAGTCATTTTCCTTCGGCTTAATCTCTTTTTCAGAGGTAGCCTCAGAGTCTGCATGCATTAGATACTGTTTACCATGGTGCACTAAGATTTATAACTAATTTTAAATCCCTTACTCATCATCGTGTGTTGTATACTAGGGTAGGTTGGTCTGCTTTGTCCATTCGTAGGCTCAGGCATTGGCATATGTTTGTTTACAAATCTATGATGGGTTTACTCCCATCATATCTCCAGAATAATTAGCTGTGGTCTTCGGTCACAGGATATTTATTTATTGTCTGTTCCTAAAATGCGGACTGAGATTGGAAAAAAGGCTTTTAAATACGCAGCACCTTTTGCATGGAATAATCTACAAGCAAAGTTAAAGTTTAAAGAATTGATTTCACTAAATGCTTTTAAAATGAGTATAAATGTTTTAGAAATTGAAACACAGGCTTGTAGTTGTTTTGAATGGTTTGTTTGTCATTGTGTGATTCATGTTAACTGTCAATTGTTTTTTGTTTGTTGTCTGTTAGACCCATGTGACATGTATAATGCCTAATCTTGGCCAGGATGCTCTTGTAAAAGTGATTTTTAAACTCAATGCGTCTTTCCTGGTAAAATAAAAGTTATAATAATAATAATAGTAGCCACAGCAGAATGAACCGCCAACTATTCCACCATATGTTTTACACATAGCAGATGCCCTTCCAGCCGCAACCCAGTACTGGGAAATACCCATACACACTCATTCACAGACACATACCGCCAATTTAGTTTATTCATTTCACCTAAAGTATACCGCATATTTTTGAATGCCAACTGATCCAGCCAGGACTCAAACCAGCAACCTTCTTGCTGTGAAGCGACAATGCTAACCATTGAGCCACAGTGCTGCCCACTGACAAGTTGACAACTTAAAAAAAGTGTTTTTTATAATCATACACAGATCATGTACTTTGGGTTTACTCACTTGTTTAAAGTCAACTACTTTCATGAATATACATGAAAACTACAAAACCAGACTACAAGACCATATGAAAAGAATGGCTTTTCTAAGTTTAAAGCCAAATCGACTTAAAGGGATAGTTCACCCAAAAATGAACATTTACTCATCCTCATGTGACTCCAAATGGGTTTCTCTCTTTTATTGAACACAAAAGAAAACATTTTGAAGAATTATGGAAACCGGTAATCATTAACATCTATATATATATATATATATATATATATATATATATATATATATATATATATATATATATATATATATATGTGTGTGTGTGTGTGTGTGTGTGTGTGTGTGTGTGTGTGTGTGTGTGTGTGTGTGTGTGTGTGTGTATAATCATTAATAATTAATTTTCCTTCAGCTTAGTCCCTTTATTCATCAGGGGTCACCACAGCGGAATGAACTGCCAACTTATCCAGCATATGTTTTACGCAGCAGATGCAAACTCCACACAGAAATGCCAACTGGCCCAGCCGAGACTCTAACCAGCGACCTTCTTGCTGTTTGGCAACAGTGCTAACCACTGTATATATATTGAAAGTCAATGGCTAAAGGTTTCCAACGAGGAAAGAAACAAACTGTTTTGGAACCACAGAGTGAGTAAATGTTTGGTAAACTGTCAATTAAAGTAATATTCATCTGACCAAAGATCCCTCAGTATTTCAAGTATGATGTAAGAATTAAGCTTTTTACTAAAAAAAAAAAAAAAAAACTACTGTGAAACCATTGAGGAATTGATGATTCTTATAAAATCATGGATGTCATAAAAATGGCCAATGTAGAAGTTATCCTGGGGCTGTTGTTTGCATCATTTTGTTCTATAATACATCCAGCCCAGGCAGATACTCCATACTATTTATAGATTGCACTTATGTGAAGAAAATCCATAATGCCGTTATGATGGAATAAAGCCAATGGCGAGCAATGAAATATAAACTGTGATAATAACGGCACGAAGAATATTGTTTTATTGGAAACAACACTGAGCCTTTTTAGACATGCATAACTTAAATCTGACAACTTCAATTTCAGTCAGCCAGATAAAGCGTGCAAATACCAAACGTTCTGAAACGTTCAGCAATCATCATCGTTTCTAGCTCCAAAAAAAAAAACCCCAAAACATTTATTAATCAGACTCAAGTCACATTAGGTGTGATTTACAGTTGCAGATTTTACCTTGGCTGAATTAGTCCTTCAATAAATGAACGCAACTGAAATATGTCAATAACAGAATGAAAGTGAACAAATTGGCCTTTATGGTAATTTACAGCCAGTGGTGATACATAAACAAAACTATTAAAGTTCTTGTAGCTCATAATCCTCTATAAGCATCTTTTCACAGATGGTCGGAGGTGTACATTGATCCAGCCTGTCCTGCTTAGCTTATATAGCGCGCTTGAGATGCCTTTATCTGGTGAGGCTTATTTTAGAAATCTCCTGGTCCATTGTTCCCATCCTCTTTCTTTTCTCAGAGGGCCAGTTTCATTGCCCACCCCATGGATTTGGACTCCTGTCCCCCACTGCTCTTTTCAGCTTCTGGGTTAAACATTTATCTGTGAATAGGGAAAGCACAGTGCCAAAACAAATCAATGTTTCCCACTGTCCTGATGTGCATGACTTGACAATATCCTGCCCAGCTGGCCCACTGGGCAACTTCAGTTTTGTGTACTTTTCTCCCTGCCAGAGTTTTGTCGAATCTGAGTTTCAAATTTGTTGAGCACAACTATGTGAACGAGGATGTCAGGCATTTTTTTAAGCCTAGAAAGCAATAAGCGCTGGTCTAAAATGAAGGTTGCTATTTTTAGTGCATTCCAATGAAGGGTAATTAGCAAACTATAAAACTATTATATTTTGTTGTTCCTTGAAATAAAATAATTATTAAATGAGAAGACTAAATAGGTAAAATGCTTCAGCATACTTAGTTTCAACTAGTCAATAAAATATTTATATTTTAATACACTTTAAAACTAAAATAACTAAGACTAAATTAGAAACAAAAGATAAAATAATTCCAGATTTAAAAAAAAATAACAAAAGGAAAGCTTAAAAGTTTAAAATTAAACAAATTCTAATATAAAAATGCATTCAAATTGTTAATAAATATTACAATAGTTACTGAATAATACTGAAATATTGTGTCTGATATTATTAATGAACTGTTGAAAAGTTTTTTAATGCAATTTTTAAAATATATTTATTTTGCTAATGGAATTTTAGCAGATCAAATACCAAAGTTATATTCAAAGTTATAAGACTAAATAAAACAAAAAATGTTCGAAATGTAATGTTTAATTCAAACATTTTCTAATTAAATTATCACGCCTGCCTGTACTGGGTTCATGTGTTAATGTTATTGCTTTATTTTGTGGTCAAGATGTCTGTTACATAAACTGACTCAAGTAAGTGTGTCAGCAAACACCGACTTTATGTTTAAAACGCAAACAAATGCACAAGCTTCTACACAAAAGCCATCAATTAAGTCTAAACGCCAATGGGGTTCCATTAAAACATCTATTAAATAGGTATTACTACTCTTGATAGCGGTTAACCCTCTCAAGTAGGCATTCTTGAGAGAGCTGAAGCGCCTGTGAAAAGGCGGCGGCGGGAAAGACTCTTTTAGCGCCAAATGAGCAATGGATTGCACGCGGGCGAGAGACACCCCGCGGAACTGAAGAGGAGGTTAACTCGCTCACTTCACATAGACAGATGAAAGGATAAAATAGTTTCACTTTAAGAGGGAGGAGCAGAGCCCAGGAGGCGGGAGTTACGCCATGATTTATTAGGAGAAAAAGGACAGCGAGGGGATCCTTCAGCTCGCGAGAGTCACGCTGGTGGGTTGAGCGCTCGAGCGGGAGTTCGCCTAATATTACATGATAGGTTTTGGATACGCTTACCTCACTACTTAAGTTAGTTTTGAAGGGTTGTTCTTGTAGGTTTAGCGATAAAACAAACAATATTTAAATGTTATACATCACTAGAAACATCTGCTTATACAATTTTACAGAAGGTAAAAACGAAGTTGTCTGTATGAGGTATTGTACTAGAATAGGCATCTGTTGTCAAAACGTTTAGTGTGTTGATTTTTTTTTTTTTTAAGGTAAACGTATTTTTTAGACCTTCATAAGGTATATTGGATGAGTTATACTTATAGCCTACTCGGATAAAATTAAGGTACTGTATTGGCATCATGGAATAGTTCTAATACACCAAATACACTTTTTGATGCACCTAATGCACCAAATATCCTTCATAGTAATATGTTTTTTTTTGGTTTATATAAACAGTTTAAATGTAAAATGTAATTGTCCCTTGAGGAAATGTTCTTCGGGAAACTAGAACACTTTTGATACCCAATTATAAGTTGTCAATATTGTTTGTTTATATATATATATATATATATATATATATATATATATATATATATATATATATATATATATATATATATATATATATATATATATATATAATGGTGCAGTGATGTCACTGTTGCCTATTTATTTTATTCGTTTGTTGCCTATATAATTTGTGTGTGTGTGCATGTGTGTGTATGTATGTATATATATATATATATATATATATATATATATATATATATATATATATATATATATATATATACAATGTACATGTAGGTATATATTATTCATATGGCAAGACATAGATTGTGTTTTTAAAGAGGATAGCTTACTAAAAATATAAAATTTAGTTAAGTATGATTTACACAGTATTTTCTTAGTTCAGCAAACTTTTTTCTTTTAAGTTGAATTTTTTACACTTATTTTATGCATTTATATTATTATTATTATTATATGCGCGTTTTTATACCCTTTTTTGTATAAGACGTTTTATTTGTTTTACAATGATCAAGCGTCATGTAGGCTATTTTACGTAAGTGCCTGGTTACGGCGTTGTACTAGCTTTCCTCACCCAAGTAAAGGTGTCCAAAAAACAAACGTCATGCAGTGTGTTGACAGAATAAACAGTGTATGGATTGTGATCACTTTTGAGGAGAAAATGGGGCTGTTGTGTCTTTAAGAGGCTGCTGGTCCCTCGCTCGCAGCTGCTGGCTTGTGTGCAATAGAAGACAGTGGAGATTCATTACTTCTACAGCACAATGGACATTTATCACCCCATGGTGTTATTCAAATTCAGTACCAAGCGAAGATCATCCCCACTCCCTCTCGCCGTTCGTCGTGGCAACACCAGTATTGTTACGGGAGCCTGAGAAAAGCCTTCATAGGAAGGTGATAGTCCGTGCCATTCCATAAGAACCGTCCCATCAAGGCATTACTGAGGGCGTGCGGGCTTTTCGAGCGACCCAACGCATCCCTCCTTCTTGCATTTGACCATTTTCTCCGCTTGCGTTAGTGAGGATACAGCTCTCGCGCGCACAGGACAGAGGCTTCCTTGCTTTTTCATCACCACTGCGTTGCAAGAAGAGGCTTTGCTTGAACATCATCACACTTCGGCCATCAAAAGTATCAAAATGGGACGACTGGAAATGCTTTTTGCTAGTTTTTCGGTGTTTTCCAATATCAGAAGATGATATTCCTTTGCCTGATGTCGAGAGGTGGAACTACAAGGATGTGCGCCCTTACAGGTGCAGAAATGGCGAAGAGCTGCTTCTGTAACAAACAGGACTTTACAAAACTGCTGATTTCATTTTATTCCTTTTAAGAAGTGTTTGTTATGTTTTGAGCCGAGGTTTGCCTTTTTTTGTGTGGTTTAGCCTATAGCCTACAGATTTTTAACAAGCGCAGTGAAGGCGCGTCAAACTTTTAACCTCTTTTTCATTAAAACAAGATTAAAACGAGCATACATTTAAGTTTAAAATGATGATTTAGATTTAAATAAAGTTTAGATTTAGATTAGAACCCGTTTATAAAATTTTAACTTTGTTTTTCTGAAATGAAAGACCAGTTTCAATTTTATTTTATTTTTAATTAAGAAAAGGTACATTTGTGTTCGTTAATTCTAAGTTAAAAAACATTCGCACAGACGCTAAAAAACTAAGGTCAGTCTGCCTGTTTTCATTACAACAAATAACGCGATACACGTTTGTAATTTACACAAGTAAAAAAAAACAGGCATTCAATTGATTAAATTGCGAAACGAAGTGCTCTAAACAGACTTATTAAAATGTAATCTGTGTGAAAATATAGGCTGCTAATAGGCCAGAAATAGTTAGTATTTCGTTTTAAAAAGAGAATAAAGTTTCTATGAATGTTGTGACCAAATTATCCGTTTGAAAGGGTCCCAGAGATTGATTGTCCAAACGCAATTCTTGTAACATATAATATAAATCCAAGAATTGTGCCTGGACATCTGTTGCTGGAGATTCAACATCATCTTTCTGGAGGACACAGGCCTTGCTCCTATACCTTAGCTACAGTAAATATTCATTTTCGTTAAGTTTGGCTAAAGGTAAGACAGCACTCGAACAATTATTTTACAACTTACATTTGAATTAATGTTGTCTTGATACATGCAATAAAATATAACAATTATCCAAACTCCTTTGTTTAATGCATTCGCATTTTATATCGTCATTCATTTGGGAAATTTATTATTGATTATTTTAGCTAAAACGAAAAGTGAGTATGCATGTACAGAAAGGTTATTTGAAAAAAGCCTTTCTCGGGTAATACAATAAATAATTTCCCAAACGAAATTCGTTGACTATAAGATTCCTCATAATATGGTTTGTTCATGTTAGTATGGTTTTCTCATTGTGTTGGTAGATGAATAAAAAGTCACGCTGATTATAAAAGCATGGTGGGAAAATGCTTTGAGCATGCTTGAGCTTCTCATTCACTAAGACTGCCATCTTTTGCCCAAAGCTGCATGCTGAAGGACTTTGAAACGGACTGAACTAAAACGCCTTTTACTGAACTCATTTTCTGTCTCATTTATTAAGCTCACAGCAGAGATTTATGTATTTTTTTCTGTTTTTCTGTCTTTATATTATTTTGTATTTTACAGTAGACTTGTCTGTTTTAATTCACACTATAGGCCTGTATCACAGAGTCAGGCCTAAAAAGTGCTGTGTGTGTGTGTTAATATGAGGGTGTGTGATGTCATCTGATGCTACAGAACTAGCAGTAACATTTAATTAAAGGTTATTCGTATTTTTAAAAAATAGAAATCATTAAGCTAAATGCAGTTTAACATCGGGGCAGCTTGTCGGTAAATAGTTGTGTTGTCTTGATTTTATATTGCATTTCAGACAGTCGATTGATTGTATTGGTAACTACGTTCTACATGCTGAATCAATAAACTGCTAATTACACTACAAAGTAGTTTCAGTGACGTTTTTGACACCGAAAAATACGACACCAAAAATGTACAACACTTCAACAGACAGTTTTCTTTGATATTTGGAAGCACCGAGGGCGAATTAAACCGTTGCACCTGCTCCACGTGTGAGCCGATAAACTAAAAAGAATAATTTACTAAATGAATTAGAAACACGTGCACTACAACTTATTACAGTTTACTCGTTCCTTTGACCTTAAAGTCATTTTGTGAATAGTGATTAAACAGTCTGAACCCAACAAGATCTTTTGGCAAGCTGGGCCTAATATTTTAAAGCTTCAACATATATGACCAGACAAAAAAAAGTTTTAGCTAAGTAAATATAATATAAAATAATAAAAATAAACAATTATACGAGTTTGAACCTCAAGACTAACTATAAATGGTTTGTGCAGGAGAGGCCTGGCTCAGGTTACAGCTTAACTGTTTATATTGGTCGTATATGGTTATGCCAAATAATTGCATAATTTCTATATGAAAGTAACATTTTTTCCGTTTCCGGTTTAAAAAAAAATTATCAAATTAATATTCAGAAGGGCTGTAGCCTAACTGAAGACTACTTCAATCGAATAATACTATGAAAAAAACTATTATTGGTATGTTTTTCTTCCCGTCGTGTGCCTAAGCCTGTAAATGCCGTTACCTTGCCTGTCGATGGCGCACTTCTGCTAACGGTTGTCAACGTTTATCCGTTGCCTAATCCAGTTCCGGTGGAAGCGCGGGTTTCCAAAAGAATTACAGCTGAATACTAGGCCTACATTTAAAACGTAATCATAATCATCATATCCTGATGGACCAGTGGCTTCAAAAGAGGTGGTGTAAAAAATCTGTTTATTTTATTTGTAGACACGACTAAATTTCAGGCCTGAACTTGAGTCAATAGCCTGAACATGTCTTTAGGATAGATAAAAACGAAAAAATAATAATAGATAAAATTATGATAAATTATTACTTTTGAAAGTTTTTGAAGACAAGCATACAAGTAAATTGTAGCGGTGAAACTAATAAATTACAGGTCATCATTTACGTCATCAATTCGTAATGTAAGTACACAGAATGCGTTATCTATATAGTCTATAATTTCATACGGCTATTGACTATGATAATCTGCTCCAGAGAAATCCTTTATAGAATTCATGTTTTATATTTATTAGGAGGCTGAACGTTTTTACTCCATACGGTGTTGGATATTTAATCTAGGCGTCACACAATAATTTGAAGCCTGTATTGTTAAATTATCGAATTTAAATGTTACGCTGACGAATTTAAATGAGACCTATTTTTTTCACATCAACATAACGTTATTCGTATAGACCTATCCTGTGACTTGATGTACAATTTTGGAAATGTGTTATTCTTGTAAACAAAACAAAAAATGTAAAAAAAAATAAATAAATAAAAGAACAGTAGACTATACTCAAGCAAGTGGGTTTAATTAATTCACTCATGAAAAAAGCCAAATACATAGCCCTAAACAAAAGAGCATCTTATATTATAAGATCTTATATTATTGTGCAACGAATGGAGCAAAATATTAACTTAAACTTGAGTTTAATCTTGCATTTTCTGCGTTATAGGGTAGGCTGTAGGCCTATAAAATATTTCAGCCTAATTTAGGCTTATAGCCTATACGGCTAATGCAGATAATAATAAGCCAATTTTTAAAGTAATTTTGCAAATAATTAATTTATTATTAATACATTGCTAATATTAAAATAAAATACAATAAAATATTTCTAAATAATATGTAGGCCTTGGTAAAAAACAAAACAAACGCATTAAAAATAAGTAAAACATCTTTATAAATAACGTATTGAAAAATAAGCGCAAATTGCGGTTTACCATCATAAACCTTGTTTAAATCTCCGCAGGAAGTGCCTTTAATAAAAGAGAAATTGACTCGTGGCCTCCCAACAGGTCACACTCTAGGAGAATCATGTTTACCCCTGTATTCCCCCCTTTCTCAAACACACACACACACACACACTTTAGTAGTGACACCACGCATTTCTCCTTCGACATCATTAGCATCTGTATTAGTGTTACTATTATCATACGGGTTTCCGTTGCAAATCGAGTCTTGAGTCAAGAGAGATTTGTGCTCGACCTCCCGCCGTCATCTTATAGTTTATTCTAATGAATATTCTATAGGTGAACCATAGGACAAGGAAGTGTAAGGAAATCAATCTCTAACATAGCAGATAAAACGCCATTTGACTACAGAAGTGACGTTTTTTTTTCTGTACGGCGTGATGATGTTAAAGAAATAGCTTGTACGAAAGCCTCAAAATAATATTTAAAGGTAGGTATAGGCTACTAGCAGTCTATAGAAGCGTGGTAATATGATGATGAGGATAATAATAATAATAATAATAATGTAATAATAATAAAAAATATATATGATCAAAAGTCATCCTGATAAGCTTATGCTATATAAAACATTAAGGTACTGCATAGAAGGGGTAACTATATTTAAATACTAAAAAATCTAATGTGAATTTAAACTTGGACGACATTTAAAATGGCATTAGTGCTAGTAAAAAAATAAACATTACAATATTTACACAATTTATTTAGATAAAAAATAAAAGCACCATGACTGATAGAATTGAAAAGGCATCAAACAGTATATAAAGGCATCGGAAAAAAAATTATAACGGAGCCATTTGACATGGGGCAATCGGTCCACCATGTCTCAAGAGAATCCATCTGGACACTGGCTAGACATAGTGACCTTCTTAATGAGCCCTTGCTCTCCATCGTAACCCCGCCACGCTCCTGAAAGGTACATGGGACAGTGAACTGTCCCTCCAATGCCAGATTCCCAACGACATTATACGCTTTACAGGACTTATAGCTAAAATAAGCTTTTCACAAGTCTCGATTGGTAGAGAAGTCCAAGACTGAAATTGAAATCCGTCACCAATGCCGCTGTTGATGAATCATGGTATATTTGACCTTTTGAATTGTGGAGGGGCTCCTGTATGGGTGCGGTGTATCTTTTAGAGTCATTTAGCCTCCATGAAGAGTGGAAATAAAGACAACGTTATCCTTGTCCTGAAGTTGGTAGTCCAATTCTCCCTGGATGCACACACACAATAAAAAATATATTAATGTACACTAGAAAGCCAATGCATACCAGTGTTGAATGTCAATTTCAGAGAACACTAGAAAGAGTCACAGCTTTAAATGAACACTTGATTTGCAGGTTTTTTTCATCATCGACAGTTGCAGAGACATTGACTTTTTCCCATTGATTGTGTTTCTTTAAATTACGGTCTGATGCCAATACATGTTTTCCCTGAAAGAATAACCCAGCACAACCTGACACTGGACCTAAAATGAGCATGTCATTAAAACAGAGAGTGGAAGCAGTGATTGAGGACCTGTACACACACACAAAAACATACTCTTACCATCAGTTCCCAGTCTGCGTCGTTAATCAATACAAGAATCCCAGGTCTACTGTGTGTGTGTAAAAGAAATAAGAAAAAAGAAGAGCCCATGTAAGTGATGTGAGCTACATTGAAAACATGACAGTAAAGCAGCTCTTTTATAATATAATGCAGCCTGTTTATACACAATGAAATTCGCCAGTGCTGCGGTTTTCGAAGACCCTTGCATCTGCAGTTCATTAAATGAATGAGCATTTCTCTTACAAACATACACGTGTAATAAGAAACACAATGAAGACTGTGCACATAACACCCTTTCACAAAGATTAGCACAACATTTATAATTGCAGGGATCAATACGACATAACCAAAAAATCACTTTGGATATTGCTTTCTGTGTGTAACCATTAATACCAGTCTACTTAGATCCTTTAAAAAGCAAATTAAATATTTTAACAATACTTGTTAGGAGCTGAACATCAAAATGTTTTTAATTTTATTTTAGATTTGAAGTACAAGGCACTAGTGTTGAGGAACCCTGCCTCTCACGGCTAAACAGTCAACGCTGAGGTTAATACGCCACTGAAGACTACACGGTGTACCCGGAATAATCAAGGTATCCACATCAGATTTAATATATTTTTAGACTGTTTTTAATGCTGCACTTCTTTCAAGGAAAGAATAAAGGTCATTTGTGATGATTACCTCTATAAAATCAGTTGGATTTGCTAAACAAGCATTATTTTGGAGGAAAAATATATCAGAATTATGAAAAAAACTGAATCCACTCTTTAGTCTTTCAGAAAAAGGGGAAAACAAATATTTCCTATACCTCATGCATTTAAAAAAAATTGTGTTTTATCATCCCTGGCCAAATCGCACAAGCAAGCGTGGTGTGCATCTACCTCCTTGACCTCACGGCGAATGAATCCGCAGCGAATGCGTAGCACTGCATTTATTACGAGCATGTCTATGGCGCGTGTGTATGTTTACCCGAGCATCATCCTGCATTGGTAACATATTTACTGTGCATCTATGTGTGTGTACTTACACAGTGTCGCCCTGCATAAAAAGCTCTGGGCGCTCCTTCAGCATGTTCCCTCGGATCCACGCCAGCAGCTGCTTCATGTCCCCTGTAAGAGTACCATAGAGGTCAGAGGTCACAAGTCAGAGTTCAGTGAGCCAGCCCCACGGTCGATGTGACGCGACAGTGCTTCGAATGCAAGGTGGGGGGGTGGGGGTGGTATATCAAGAATAGACTCAGCCACTGTCATTTTTGAGAGCGCCATCGAAAATATAGATGGTGATCAAATTCAGTTTTGTAAAAACAGAAAAGCCACAGAACCTGACCACATCGGTCTGAATGCACTGGCCAGGTAAACATGATTGGAATAGGTTAGCATAGAGAAGCTGCACATACATTAGGGTGTGGGGGTGGAGGTGTGGGGTGATTGGGTGATTGATGGATATAAACCCCGCGCTCCAATGTGAATTCAAATGAAACCTTCAATGTCTCGCACCCCCCGTGAAAGCAGAATGTGCTAGAAGGCTATCTTTATAAACAAACAACCAAATGTCGTGTGAGAATATTCAAGACAAAATATTTTTAATTAAAAACAATTCACCTAAATATTATCCTATCAAAGCTATTGGCTGTTCCAGTAATTAAAGGCCTTTAAGATGTCTGCTTGGTTATAATTCTAGCATATGACGGATAATGATAGTTTTGTTTTCTATACATTCATTGTTAGCAATGAAGCTTCGCTGCCCAACATGGCGGAGAACTCCGTATGTCCAACATCAACATTGTATCATCAGCATCCATTTCTGGAACATACCAGTTTTCTGCTCAGAGGGGTGGTAGAGACAAAGACGGAGAGAGAGTGAGGTTGAGGGAGTGAGGAAAAAAAGGAAAAAAGAGATAGAAAGACATCTTTCATTTGATCTGGGGAGGAGTTTATTGTTTGTGAGTTTGCTATGGTTGATATTGTTAAGGCTGGGCACGCAAATTGTGCACTTTCCATATTTGGTATTCTTCAAGACTGCTAGTTTGCTCGTATGAAAAGCCATTACACTTATTGGAAATGTGACATCAGAGATGAAGCTTTAAAAAAAACACACATCAAAAAATAGTCATCGGACTGCCAAACCAATCAGAATGCATGCATAGACTCACCTGCTTAACCACACAAATCATCCATATGGATTCTTATCCTTGTTCTGAAATGTAATCCTGTGCATGTTCAATCCTTGTGTCAACAACTTACAGAGTCTTTGGATGCAAATAGAACCACAAGACCTTAATGTCATTTTGTTGAATATAATCCTAAGGTATATTTGAAGGGGTATTACTGAATAGCTGGCAATGTCTGCGTAGGTGTTCTTATGTGTGTCAGCATATATCTTGGTTGTAAATCCCATAAGGGAAGATTTCTTTTTTTTTTAAAAGGAGGTCTATTAACTGAGGCATTTGGCAACATTTAACACTGAATGCCGTCCATTCATACTCTGTATGTATGTAGCTGTAGATGTTTTAGAGACACCAATCTCAAATAAAGCAGCAGGATGGGACACATGGGCCCAATCCCAATTCTACCCCTTAGGCCTTCCCCTTACCCCTACCCCTCGTTTTGCACATTTCCGTGAAGGGGTAGGAGTGTCCCAATTCTCTTTAGCTTGAAGGCGTAGGACTAAGGGGACGGGCTAGATACCCCTTCAAACTGAGATTTTTCAGGACCACACTTGAAACCAAGGGGTAAGAAAATTTCCCAGAATACACCAGCCACAACGGCAGCATAGCTTCACCCGGAAGTAAGGAGATCCACAAATTAGTGTTTTTCTGTCATTAATAGGAATTTTTACAACAAACAAGCACATGTTTTAATATATTCATAAGCACGTTCGTGTTTTATCGTCATGCTTAAAAAAATTGCTAAAATAAAAAACGCTAAATTTCGCTATCTATAATCCATAATAATAACTCCTGTGCTGCAGTCCTGCAACATTCTGACACTCGATGACACTGGAATACCCTGTCAGAAAAGTCCAGTGGCTGAGAATAAGCTTTTTACAGTGTCTGCTATAATGTTCACGTTGTTTTTGGTGTGTTTACATAGATGAATATGGCCACTGTGTAAATGCACAGTTTTTGCCACATTAGATCGTTATGATAACACAATATATGCCTTCTGTGACTTCCTGAAGATAATTACCAAAAACAAAAAACACAACTGGAATAACTACAGCAGTCGCCATCACCTGATCTCATATGAAGCAAGAGATCGCGATGACATATGATGACATGTGCAGGTGCTGTAGTGGTGTCCCATTTCTTAGGCGTAAATTTTGAAGCCCTTCACATTCAGTTTTAAGGGAAGTTTAAGGGGAAAGGAAAGGGGTACAAAATAGAATTGGGATTGGGCCATGGTCTCAGGCGGGCAACGTTAGAACTAGAACCAGAGAACCAGTGTGGGGGGCTGGGAAACCCTTGATGGATTTGAGGAGACATGATGGCCAGTGATGTAGTTGCTAGCGCCATTGTGCTATAGCTAACTGGCTATGCCAGCATGTATAATTAGACCAGGATAAATTAGCAAGAGGACGAAAGAAGAGTGCAAGTGGGTGCAAGAGTAAGGGTCTATACAATACTCTTGACTGGGCAAGTTTCCACCAGAACTGAAGCTTTCAGAGATGTCAGCACCAATGCGTGCAAGTGTGTGCGCTTGTAAGCGTGTGGCGTGCTTCTCAGCGAGAGACAGGGGTCGAGCAACAGAGGCTGTTTCAGGTTAATTGGATCGCTGTCAGCCTCTTCAGTTGTGTAACGATCGTTGTACCTTGCAGCTCAGCTAGCCCACAATCCTGAACCTATAAAGAAGAGTGATGCTTGCCCCTGTGTTACGCTATCGCAATGAATATTGGCTAGAACCAAAATAAGGGGCGAAAACAGACGTGATCACTTTCAGCCACATCAGTCCTTTGATTGGGGGAACTTGAAAAAAATTAAGCAAAAGTCTTCGACGGAGGATCTTCATACAAAGGATGGTTTATGTGAGCCAAGAACATAGAGTGAGGGGTCAACAAGGTGCCCCGCATCTCTTTTGCTCTCTTTTCATTAGGGGTAAGGGAAGAATGGAAGAAGAGAAGAACTGGAGAGGTTGTGGTGAGGAAGGAGGAGACAGAGGGAAAACATAACTGGGAGGGGGGACTATGCGTCACTGCAGACAGGTGCATGCTGGGATAAAGACTGCGTGGGAGGGTGGCGACGTCTATGTAGCATAGCGGCTGGCTAACGCTCTCCATTTAATTTCTCTTTGCATGACGATCATCATTATCGCCACTATCTGTGGGTGGGAGGGAATAAAGCCATTTATCTTGCTCGGGATATGAGGTTTAGCTTCTCTATGACAATCATGTGTGTGTGTGTCCGGCAATGGGGGGGCTCAGCACTGCTCATCAATCACTCAGAAGGATCTGGACCAGTAGACAGAAAATTTAGGAGGGATTTGTGTAGAACATCAGTGTCAGCCTCAGAAATCATAGCCAGCCACCCGTGATTTACTCAAATCAGGCCCACAAACATATATATATATATATATATATAGGCTTCAAAGGTGCTCCAAGGTCATCCCTGGGCCCCAGTAAGGTCTTGGTGGCCACATTCCCTCCTGCCGTCCACTTTTGTGGTCAGGTTGTCCTGGATACTCTGGTGCCACATAGCTTGACCCTTCTCTTGTCAGAGTGCACATATATCCTGATGTTCCCAACCTCAGAGCTGCGGCAGGGATGCAAAGATATTATCACACTTAGCCAAAAGTTCTAACTGTTCATTACAAGTCCGTCCACAAGTAAAGGATGAAGCGCACTGTGCATGAGGTAAAAGCTGGCTGTTTCTGCATAAAACAACTTTTTTAGTAAACAACCAGATCATATTTGAGCTGGGGTGTCCAATCCTGCTCTTGGGGCACCAAAGTTCTGCAGATTGTAGTTGCAACACACTTGCGTAGATATTTAATTCGGGAAACCTTGAGTAGCTAGTTTAGATCTGATTTTGTTAAATGCTAAATTCTCCAAGAAAATATGGAAAGTATATAAGTTGCAGTTGGCGCAAACTCAGCAGCACAAATTATTTCTAGAACTCCCCTTTTAGAGCACATTTCCCCAGTTCTTTAAGCTCTGCACTGGCTCTCGGTCAAATTTTATCAAATTGAATCTAGTGTATCAAATATTGTATCAAACTTACAAAGCTTTCAATAATCTTGCTACTTTGTATCTTTGTAATCTTCTTCAAAATTACACTCCTGCAGGCACCCTGAGACCCTCTTCATCAGCTTTACTTATTACAAGGCATATTTGAGGAGTATGGGGTCAAGAACCTTTAGCTATGCTGCCCATATTTGTGGAACACTCTATAGTTATAAAATATTGTAAATAGTTTGAATTATTTTAAGAGTTTTCTTGTCTTAAAACCCCTTTCTTTTTTTATTGTATTCTTGATTGTATGGTTTTATGATTATTTGTAAAATGACCTGGATGAAATGCGCTTGTAAATAACAATAATTATTATTATTATCGAAGTCAACTTGGTAAAACACAGATCAGCTGCATCAACTCATTAATAATTTTGTAGATTTCCATTAATGACTTTTAAATGACGGATATGGCAGAGAACTACTCTCCGCTTCAATATAGAGGGCTGCCCCACAACCAAACATATAGCCACTTTAAGCCAAATGTCTCACCAGGAAGCTGCAGGAATGCAAGGTGTTTGTAGGAGTGAGGCATTTGTACTGTCAAGCATCCCCAAAAATGACTGCACACAAAAAGGACTTAGTGCTTTGTAACAATTGTGCCTCCCTCCTTCACTGGCCCTCCATTCTCCCTACCTTTCCTGTGACCCCAGCACTAGGCATAAAAGATCCATCAACAGTATCACTGGCTGCATTTACAAGTGAAAGGGGCCCAATAATGGAGCAGTTAGGGGAAGAATGGCTGGGCGCAGGGAGGCTCACAGATGTTGGTGGTTGAGGGGGAGGTGGGATGTATGGAGAAGGGGCTCAGCTCCATTGTTGCTGAGGGAGGGGTGGATGGGAGGGAAAACTCGATTTGTGATGGCAGGCCGGCGCTGCTTCGCCACTGGCTTGAAGTCAGGCTGAAAGCAGGACTGGCTGGAAGAAAAGGTGTCCAGGGAAGCGTGTGAACCAGGGCTCTGAGAGGTCAGGGGACGAAAGGAGGCGAATGGGAAAAGGGCATTTGGGAGAGAGAGAGCAGCAAAAAAGAAATAGATGTGGAGAAAGAGGCACATAATTTGGTATGATTTGTGTGGCTTTCTTCTATAGGAGCGCTATAGAAAGAAAAAAAAGCGTCCTTTAGTTCCAGCAGGCTGTTAGGCCAATAAGTGAACCCTATATCCGAATCTATGGAATTGGGAAACAAAGGATGATATTTGGAGCTAATGAAGTCATCAGCACTGGGAATTGTGAAAGTGTGATAAAGGCGCTAAAAACTTCTTGTGGTTTTCAAACATATTTACTGTTACCTTAACCAAACCATAAGAAGATATCCACTATAAATGTTATCCTTATTATTTTATTCAATTTGAATAAAACAAACACTTCAGCAAATATTATTTCATGAATGATATAAGCTAGATTTTTCTTTGCAAGTCAGCATAAGTGGTGTTTGGTTGTGGTTTTTGGGGTGTTGGTAACTTTCATTTGCATTTTATCATTCAGCAGACAATTTCATCCCAAGCAAATGGATAAAAATATTAAGGTCATCCTCAATAGATCTCAAATGATCTAATATACACTCACCAGCAACTTTATTAGGTACACCTTACTAGTACCCTTTTGCCTCCAGAACTGCCCTAATCCTACGTGGCATAGATTCAACAAGGTGCTGGAAATATTCCTCAGAGATTTTGGTCCATATTGACATGATAGCATCACGCAGTTGCTGCAGATTTGTCGGCTGCACATTCATAATGCGAATCTCCCGTTCCGTCACATCTCAAAGGTGCTCTATTGGATTGAGATCTGGTGACTGTGGAGGTCATTTAAGTACAGCTAACTCATTGTCATGTTCACGAAACCAGTCTGAGATGATTCACGCTTTATGACATGGCATGTTATACTGCTGGAAGTTGCCATCAGAAGATGGGTACACTGTGGTCATAAAGAGATGGACATGGTCAGCAACAATACTCAGGTAGGCTGTGGTATTGACAGAATGCTCAATTGGTTCTAATGGAAAATAAGAAAATATCCCCCACAACATTACACCACCACCAGCAGCCTGAACCGTTGATACAAGGCAGGATGGATCCACGATTTTATATTATTGATGTCAAATTCTGACCTTACGATCCAGATGTAGCAGCAGAAATTGAGACTCATCAGACCAGGCAACGTTTTTCCAATCTTCTATTATTCAGTTTTGGTGAGCTTGTGCGAATTGTAGCTTCAGTTTCCTGTTCTTAGCTGACAGGATTGGCCACCTGGTATGGTCTTCTGCTGCTGTAGCCGATCCGCCTCGAGGTTGGACATGTTGTGCGTTCAGAGATGCTCTTCTGCATACCTCGGTTGTAATGAGTGGTTATTTGAGTTAATGTTGCCTTTGTATCAGCTCGAACCAATCTGGCCATTTACCTCATCAACATCAACAAGGCATTTAAACCCACAGAACTGCTGCTCACTGGATATTTTCTGTTTTTCGGACCATTATATGTAAACCCTAGAGATGGTTGTGCGTGAAATTTCCAGTAGATCAACAGTTTCTGAAATACTCAGACCAGCCCATGTGGCACTAATAACCATTCCACGTTCAAAGTCACTTAAATCACCTTTCTTCCCCATTCTGATGCTTGGTTTGAACTGCAGCAGATCGTCTTGACCATGTCTGCATGCTTAAATGCATTGAGTTGCTGCCATGTGATTGGCTGATTAGAAATTTGCGTTAACGAGCATTTGGACAGGTGTACCTAATAAAGTGGCCGGTGAGAGTACAGTACAATAATACAAATGGTGCATAAATAATTATTGATTTAAGGTTAAATTAGCATTCATCCAAAAATAAAAATGTTTATAATATCTTAGAACCCAGTGATATTCATTATATGGTAAAACCGCATGAAACATTTCACAGAAAGAAGTAGTAAATATAATTTTGCGACAACATGCAAGTTAGTAACCTTTCATTTTTGGGTGAGCTATGTTTGTAATCCTAAAACTAAAGAGTTTATTTCAGTTTTGAGCAACGCGATACCTACATGAATGAACTCCACAAACAACAAAACAGCCATATTTTTTCATACTCACAGGGATTTGATTGGTCAGGGAGTGTCACTTGATGATTCTTGACCCCATCAAATAGCAGCTCAGCTCCTCCTCTGAAACAGAAGGCACATCATGCTGTTAATAATGCTACTTTCAGGTTAAGGCTGCACAATTTATCCCTTCAGTATTAACACTGAAGTATACATATTTACAATAATCACATCAGCAGATGTGCAATGTTGGGCCTGGATTATATTTGACCAGACAACACAATTCAGAACAAACACACAACTGTGAAGTCATTGCAAAGTTTAACCATAATCAAATTAAAGTTTATCATTTTCATTAAGGTTTGTGACTGTGAGAGTATTTGAGTCAACTGTTTGGGCACAATAAATTAAAATGTTTGTAGCTTAGACATTAGCCATTAAGTCAAGTGTTATTTAACATTTGATTATTCAATTTCTGCACCTGAAAACCATAAAGCAGTTGCATCTTGTATTTATCTATGGTTATAATTTATTATATTTTATGCACATGTACTCCACAGGGGCTAACAGGGCTAACAAATTAACTGGTGAAATAGTTTTTATATTCCAATAAATACTGCATAAAAATAAAATATTGCAATGTCAGTTTTTCCAATATTGCACAGCACCATTTCACATAGCGCTTTTAAAAATCACAATACTAATGTTCAGTGAAGTTTCTCCCATTTACAAAATCATTTATCAACATCTTCCATGCATTTTGACAACTAGTTAGTGCAGCAGGAAATTTTAACCATGCCACTAACCATTTTTTTCATAGACACAAAAAAGGATGATTTTATTATTTTAAGCAGGGCAGAACAGCACTCAGGACTCATAAACTAAAATGAATTTGTGCAGACCAACATATCTTCTAATACGACATAATTGCTTGTACATTGCAGTGTATATTGTTTTATTTTTGTTTTTTTACATTCATCAAACCAGTCAAACAGCATTTAAAACGTGCAAAATCCATGCAAGAACAAGAGAAGGTGCATGTCAAAAAAACAGACATGGATATGAAGTCAGAGTAGGACTCATATAGCAGGTGCAGGCCCAATAAAGAGAGCTCACATCTCCTGGAGAATGCCCAGTTGTCCTCCAGATCGCCAGGCTTGGCGAGATGCCCGTTCTCTAGCAGTACAGAGAGATGCCAGCCTGTGTGCCAGCCTCAGAGAGTCCACTCACAAACACCACCTCTGTCCATAGGCGGTCACACAGAACTCTGATGCGACTTGAAATCAGTGAGGACTCTAAGTGCCAAATACTACATTTTGTAGCATTTATAAAGATTTACTTTGAGACATTTGCTCTTTTAGTCACCCTCATTTACATTCCCTGCTCTATATCTGTGTTTGAAAAAGCATAATATCCAAGCAACCACACTTATTATCTCTGGAATATACTACACGTGTACAATGAAGTACGTTAGTCAAAACAGGGTGAGCGAGATACTGTATCTGACAACATCTTTCTGATTTATGGCTTAGCAATGAAATATCAACGATAATTATCTTCATTCGATTTTTCAAGATTTGACAATTATTGATACCGACTTATTCATAAGTAATATATGACTATGATGAAGCATGATCAAGTTAAAACACTTATCATGCAAATGTATCAAAAAAGCATCATTTACAGTATTAAAACTAAACAGAAAAATGCTAAATAATTATTTGCTAAATAATAATTTCAGTGTAAAACATTTGTTGTTGTATAACTAGTCCTGTCTCGTTTTAAAATGCAACATATTAAATAGCATCTAGTGAACATTGGAAAGTAGTGAACACTATGCTTGTATTTTATTCCAAACCGGTGGTGGATGAGATTTCCCCCCAGAAATATGTAAAGCATTTTGAGTGTCCAGATATATTTATTAAAATAATATTTTAGTCACAGAACATCTTTAGAAATGGAAAGATTATACATTTAAATTCATACAAAATATTGCAAAAAAAATTACAAACTACAACATTTCAACAAAATTGTATATATTATTTGTTTCTCTTGATTTTTGCTATTTTTGAAAATTTGCATTTAATATTTGTATGTATTTAACCTAAATTTGGGCTAGATTAACTCCAGATTTGGCTTCAGTACTGACTAAACTAATGTATATGCACAAATATAATATTGTAAAGCATCCTATAGAAAATATTCATTTAAATGAGAGATTTGTGGGGGGTGTACTTGTATATGCTGAGCACTGTAAATGTAAGGAATTATTATTATTAATTATTAAACTGAAGCTGTGACCTAAATTTCATATACTATCATATGTAATTATTTTAAATAATTAATTACTCTGCAATTGATAAATAAGTAGGGCTGCACAAAATATCAAAAAAATGTATACAGTTGAAGTCAGAATTATTTGAATTTTTAATTTTTTTTTTATTTCCCAAATGATGATTAACAGCAAGGAAATTTTCACAGTATGTCTGATAATATTTTTTCTTCTAGAGAAAGTCTTATTTGTTTTATTTCAGCTAGAATAAAAGTAGTTTTAATTTTTTGTATTCATTTTAAGGTCCAAATCATTAGCCCCTTTAAGCTATATATTTTTTCGATAGTCTACAGAAAAAAAACATCATTATACAATAACCTGCCTAATTACCCTAACCTGCCTAGTTAACCTAATTAATCCAGTTAAGCTTTTCAATGTCACTTTAAGCTGTATAGAAGCGTCTTGATAAATATCTAGTAAAATATTATTTACTTCAAGGCAAAGATAAAATAAATCAGTTATTAGAAATTAGTTATTAAAACTATTATGTTTAGAAAAGTGTTAAAAAAAATCTTCTCTCCATTAACTAGAAATAGGTGAAAAAAATAAACAGGGAGGCTAATAATTCAGGGAGGCTAATAATTCAACTGTATATGCAATTTTTCTATTACAGAGAAGTGTAATGAATTTAATTTATTTTATCCACCAAGCATTTGTTTTGCACCATGCATAGGCTGTTTATCCAAATTTGACCAATCAGATGGAGACTTAGAATTTTTACACCCACCTCCTCAATAGGCACTCTTATGGTATTGCCTAGAATACGGCCAAAGGTGAACCAAGAGAAAGCTGAAAATAAATACTAATGGTGGGAGCAGAGACAATCAAGGGTGACAACAGTGAATAAGAAAACTAAGAAGTTTTCAGTCATTCATTGTGTTTTAATGTGTAAATGATTTTAAACAAATGCCAATAAACTCAGCATTTCTCTGGGGAAATGTTATTTCATAAGAAATATTGTTATCATAATACTGAATAAAAATATGACATATTTCCCCAGTAGTCCAGGTTTATAAAAAGTGTTCTATATAGTATGAATGTGTGGTGAAGAATAAATGAAATGGATATACTATATTTGCAACATTGCTACTGTCACATCATTTGGATGGTTCTTTCCATTCCTTTCATTCACAAATCCTCTCTGTAAAATCTAGATAGGATACATGGCCGAGCAGGGGTGCGTTTCCCAAAACCATCGTTAGCCAACTAAGGTCGCAAGTTTCGTCGTTACAAACATAGTTTGTTGATTTGCTGTTTCCCGAATCCATCGTTCCAACGAACATTCACAAACTGCGTCGCAAACTTGAGCACTTGAAATGACACCTCTGGAGCTGTAGTTAGAAGCATAGTTCCTGGCTGTGTTCTATTCCCAGTTATCCCCCCTATGCCCTATTCATTTAGAACATTCTAACATTCAAAGTTGGAATTATTAAAAATAAAAAAGAATTAAGTTAATCTGTCTTAGGTGTAATTTGCTTTCAAAGTATTTTTACAGTTCAGTTTTAGCGATCTTCATGTTGACAATTGTGCTCCCTTCACAGTGCACTTTGAAAACATTGATATCATTTTGAACACAGCCTCATGGCGAAAGCTATAGGTATATTTAAAAGCGGAAATTATGTTACGTCTCCAAAGCTTGTGAAAATAAAAAACATAGCATATGTTAATTATTTTATTTTATAGTGGGTTATTTATTAAGTATCTCTGCTGTATATGACATGGGTCTGTTGGTTAGAACTTTCTGCTGTGGTTTGCACGTGTAATTAAATAAATAAACAATATCCTAAATAATAATAATAATAATAATCATCATCATCATCATAATCATCATCATTAATATTATTATTAAAGTAAATATATTTATAATAAATAGCTTCATTATTTATTTATTTATTTATCTGATTTATATATAAGATTAGAATAGTGTTAGCTTTTGTAAGTGATTTTATGTTTTAGAATAGAATATGTAATGTTGAACTTCTCAATAATATTAGTAAAGCAAACACAGGCCATTTACATATATTTCAATTAATATGGAAAGCGATATGGGAGTGCATGTTTTTACCAAAACTAATATTGGATTTTATTTTAAATGCGTGTTTGTGTAAAACAATATAATTTGCACAAAGACATGATGGGGTTCTTCTCTAAAGTAGTTGTTACTGCACCCTGTTTAGAGCATCATTGTGGGCGTTTTACATTATAGCTAACGTGGTTCAAGCGATTGGATCTGCGACAGACAAACTAGGGGATTTGGGAAACACTCGTCACTACATCGTTCTTTTTCCAAACGATGCATCGAACTATGATAGTTCAGCAACGAGTTATGTCGCTGTTTGGGAAACGCACCCCAGAAGTGCGCATTTTTTATGACACCGTATAACAATAATTAATATTTTTACACTACTGTAACGGTTGGGTTTAGGGTTAGGGTAGAGTTAGACGTTAAAAAATGCAATTTATTGGGTAATTTAATAGATAGCATAAATAATACACGGTACAACTACTGTTTTTACATTACTGTGACGGTTGTGTTTAGGGTTGGGGTGGGGGCAGACGTTAATAAAATACAATTAATGGGAAATTTAATAAATAATAAAAATAATTTTCGTTAACTTCCGGCTGCAACCGTACCTGATCAACCAATCCTCTCATGACCAAATGGAACTGAAAAGTGTTCATTTGATGCAAAATATTGCTGGAGGTAGTAGGTCATCCATCCATCCATCCATCCATCCATTTATCTATCTATATTATTTTTTAAATACTCCTTTATGAAAAGCACTGTGAATTCTAACACATCTATCGTCACAAACTGTTTTTTTCCAAGGTTATGCAATTTTAGACGCAGAATTAAAATCATAAAAGTTAATGTACACGTGTCCCCCATTTGCTGTCAAACACGTTCAGTTAGCAACTTAACAACTAATCAATCAACAAGTATTTCTGTCACACATTTTCACTGGTACTATTCTGCCATTTACTTTCCCAATTTTAATATTATCAATAAAAATTAAATACAGTAGGGAACGCGCATCAAACCTTTTTTGACATGAAAGAAACATTCTTACTGTTTTATTTGTAAGGTTAATCATTATTATGATCACAGTTTCTGTTATAAAACAATAGAAAACCAAGTTACTATGAAGAATAAGTTTGCCATATAGTATCACATTTTTAAATACTGTCAAAAACTCATAAAAGGAATGTCTTAAACCTTTTCTGACAAGAAAGAAAATCTCTTGCTAATATTTCTCTCAGTGCAGCATCGAAAATCGTTACATGTACACTGTTTCAGCTTTAACATGTAGTAGCATGTAAGACCTAACTGCTATCAAAAAATAAAGCTAATTTAAACGAGTTTACATCAAACTGGGTTATTAAATTGGTCATTTTAACGACTGAAGCGGATGTTTCTTCTAGCCAGCTCCAAGTGCGCGCGACACCTGAATGATTGACAGCTCTGACAACCCCGTCAGCACGCGCTGCTCAGAGAAATAACTCCATATAAGACGAGTTTTTATTCCCTGGTAAGTTATTTAGGCTTCAAATCGTCTTTCTTGTAATAAATGGCGCGAAGCCTTGACAAAATTCTTGTAGTGTTTATCATCTTGGTCGCATTGATAAAGCGTCTGTCGCGCTGATTTTGAAGACGCGTCTTTACGTACCTATCGTTAATGTAAATACTGAAAAACGAGAAAGAAGTAATGGATTAACGATGAAGAAACATTGAATACAAACCCAAACTCCAGGTGCAGACCTAAGGGCGCTGCCATGTTGCTGTAAAACCCGGAAGTAATCTCACACTCAGGAAATGACATTTTTCCACTGAGGATCCTCATTTTACCGGAGAGGGCGTTTGTGTGTCGACTCGAAGCCATCCTTGGTACAGCATGAGGTATTTGCAGTGTAATTAATTATAAATTAACAAATAAATGTTTTGAGGGAAAGAATAATCCAAATGATTTTATGTAATTTATATTAAAATACCCATAAAACAGAAACTATTCATTATATTATATTATATTATATTATATTATATTATATTATATTATATTATATTATATTATATTATATTATACCATATTATATTATATTATATTATATTATATTATATTATATTATATTTTATTATTTTATATTATATCATATTATATTATACCATATTATATTAAATTATATTATATTATATTATATTATATTATATTATATTATATTATATTATATTATATTATATTATGTTTTATTATTTTATTATATTTTATTATATTATATTATTTTATATTATATTATATCATATTATATTATACCATATTATATTATATTATATTATATTATATCATATTATATTATGTTTTATTATTTTATTATATTATATTATATTATATTATATTATATTATATTATATTATATATATTCATCCATTTTGCTTCAGCTTAGTCCCTTTACTAATCAGGGGTCGCCACAGCAGAATGAACCGCCAACTTATCCAGCATATGTTTTACACAGCGGATGCCCTTCCAGCTGCAATCCAACCCTGGGAAACATCCATATGCTCTCATTCACACACATACACTACGGCCAATTTTAGCTTATTTAATTCACCTATACCACATGTCTTTGGACTGTGGGGGAAACCGGAGCTCGAACCAGCAACCTTCTTGCTGTGAGGCGATCGTGCTACCCACTGCGCCACCGTGCTGCCTCATTATATTATATTTACTTATAAATCTTTTGATTACCTTATAATTAATGATCATTTTAGAAAAAAAAAATTCTGTGTTCTGCAGGGAAAAAAAGTTAATATATTACAAGTATTATATGTTTTAACTATTCATTCATTACGTTTCCTTCAGCTTAGTCCCTTTATTTTTCTGGGGTCGCCACAGTGGAAAGAACCACCAACTATTCTGGCATACATTTTACGCAGCAGATGCCCTTCAAGCTGCAATCTAGCAGCCTATTGGGAAACATCCATACACACATTTACAAACACACTACGGCCAGTTTAGTGTATTCAATTCACCTATAGCGCATGTCTTTGGACTGTGGGGGAAACCGGAGCACACAAAGAAAACCCACACGAACACAGGGAGAACATGCAAACTCCACACAGAAATGCCAACTGACACAGCCGGGATTCAAACCAGCGACCTTCTTTCAGTGAGGCGATAGAGCTAACCACTGTGCCACCCATATTTTAACTAAGTATGTTACTATAAATTAATATTGAAATAAAATTAATTAATATTAATAATAGTTAGATTTAAATGTATAATAAACTATACAAATTTTATTTACTGTAAATACTGATTTTAACTTATATTGATGCATATTTTCCAGTGATGGGTTGCAGCTGGAAGGGCATCCGCTGCGTAAAACATATGCTGGATAAGTTGGTGGTTCATTCCACTGTGTGTTTAATTAAATGAATTAATGAATATATTGATGCATAATATATGAATAATACATATATTTATTAAATATTTTTTGGATTTCTGACTAATACTACTGTAAGAAAATGTGTTTGTAATTGATAAAAAGTAGGTTCACCTTTAGGCGCATTCTAGACAATAGCATAATAGCTCCTGATGGGGAGGTGGGTATAAAAATTCTAAAGCTCCATCTGATTGGATAAACAACATATGCATGGTGCAACACACAAATGCTTGGCACATAAAATAATTTAACTTATTGCACTTCTCTGCAAAACAGATATTGCATACTATTAGCGTGATGACAATACAATTTCAATATTTTGTGCAGCCCTACTTTTTACAGATATGTGTATGCACAAGTGGGTATGTGTCTCTATATATATCAATCTTTCACTCTCTCTCTTTGTCTATATCAATCTTTTTGTATGAAGGGCCAAAAAACCAAATATCATTAAGAGTTGTGGGCTGAAGATAAATATACCAAACTATTTTACATGGGTAATTTCCTAATTTATTTTATAATATTTAAAAAAAAATAGAAATCATTGCTTTAAATCGTATTAACTAATGCAATATAACTTTTTTAATTATAACTAGGGCCAGACAGAATCTGTGGACATTTTTTGCTATTTCTGTGCAGAATTTTGTTAAAAATCTGCAGATTTATGCAGAATGATTTTAGGAATATCGTAACTAAAACCTTAGTATATAAAATAAAAAATAATACCTTTTTAACTTGTATTTAATGTTTACAATGCAAATCCAATTAGATACACTTTATTTAGTAAACAAAGCAAGTCTCTCATATAATAGATCTACTAAAATACAGAAAATATTACTTTACAAACTGTATTGTAAATAAATCATATGAATATTTTCATATTAGTCTAAGGTGAATAAATATAAATTTACACACATTTACAAAAGTAAACAGAATCAATAATGGGCTAAAAATCTGCAGAATTCTGCACATTTTAAACTAAACTACAGCATTTAAATTGAAACGTTTGATTTCAGTCAGCTTTTTCTGTAGCTCAACAATAAAACAAACAAATGAAAGGTTATATTAAATTTGAAATGACAATGACATCCCCATCATTCCCCCTCTCTTCTCAGATGGGATGGCGGGCCAAATCAAAGATTACCATGGGCCAACTTTGGCCCGTGGGTCCTAGTTTGGGCATCTCTGGTCTATATAGTCTCACTTTAGATCATAATGATCTTATTGTATTTTTCGGTTTAATTGTTAAACTGCAGTAAAGTCTCATTAATGGACTGTTTACCTGATACAGTCCCACTATTAGGCAGTTCTATCTAATGATTTTTCTAATATGATTTTAATGTTCTCATAATGCGTGTCTCTCAGTCTCGTCCGGGGAAGCGTGAGGGCGCACTGCTGTCATGTATTTGGGAGTGATGTGGTGTTCCCCACCCCCTCGGCCTCTATCACACTGCTGACAGGTCTGTCCCGACTAGCAGCAGATTGAATTGCAAATCTCCTGCCTTCTGTTGGCGTCCGAGGCTGAACTGGCCCTTTGCAGCCGGCCATTCATGTGGTAATGTGAAGTCTGAGGGGCAAGAGGGGGGCTCTGGGGCCACGCAGAGTCACACGAGGGGACACTCGCGACTGACTTTCAAAAATACCATTTATCACACAGAATCTGGTGATCGTGCTGGTATGGGCGCACTAAAGCTACATCTGCTTCTAACGTATAGTCAAACAGATGCGAGATGTGAGTCTAATAGCACACTTGTGTACTTCCTTGAAATCATAAATTAAGTTTTTGTGTGTTATTATCAATATGTCAGTCTTGAGATTATCTAGTGTGCTCCAAATATAAAGAGAAAATTCATATTTGGAAGATGTAAGTGTTCAAAACCTGAAGTTTCTCATTTCCGCCAATACAAACCAATGCTTTTTTTGATGGCATCACCTCTTACTGCAGCTTCTCATCAAATCTTCTGACCAATCAATGCTCTTTAGTATTGGAAGTGTCCTGATGTCTGATGTCACTTTCATACACATATAACCTAATGTTTATGCCAAGGACATCCCGAAACACTTGCATACACACTTGCATATATAAGAAAATGATGACCAGCAGGCGTCACAATATCAATTTGAATTTCTTTATCATTTTAATCATAACAATGGCAGGAACCCTAAAAATCTAGGATTCTGAAATGTGTTGTGCACATGTACGCTCACCTGCAGTACTTACAGCAAGCCCAGAAAGGGCAAGTACATTAAAGACACACAAACACATGTTAGTTTATTATATGGCCTTATCCCACCCCTACACCTAAACTGAACACGTACCTAAAACCTGTGGCAAATTTAGAATGTGAAAAGACCCCATTCATTATGATTTCTAAGCATTTTTTAATTATGGGAAAACAAGCCATGTCCTTGTTCATTCATTCATTCATTTTCTTTTCGGCTAAGTCTCTTTATTAATCCGGGGTCGCCACAGTGGAATGAACCGCCATCTTATTCAGCACATGTTTTACGTAGCGGATGCCCTTCCAGCTGCAAACCATCTCTGGGAAACACCCACACACACTCCTTCACACTCATACACTATGGACAATTTAGCCTAAACAATTCGCATGTCTTTGGACTGTGGGGGAAACCGGAGCACCCGGAGGAAACCCACGCGAATGCAGGGAGAACATGCAGACTCCACACAGAAATGCGAACTGACCCAGCCGAGGCTCGAACCTGTGAGATGACAGCACTACCTACTGCACCACTGTGTCGCCCCATGTCCATGTAAACCACCATATTAGAGAACAACTAAGTCATACCCATCTCATTATACAGATTATTTTGCTGGTTTTAAGGAAAAACTCACTTAATTTTAGGATAATATTTCTTAAAACAAGTTTAGTAAATGTTTCTTGATTGAAGGATTTTTAGATATTTAGACTAGAATTGAGACAAAAAATCAAAGTAAGAAAAGCAATTTTTGCAGTGTGCAAATTCTCACAACACAAACAAATTAAGAAAACACGCTGCTAATTCTGACAACACATGGAAATAGCATGGAACACAACTAAAATGTTTCAAGGAGACCCAAACACCTGACAGACCCGACAATTTAGACTATGATTAATTAGGCTAATAATATACAAAAGTCAAGGGAATTGCGTAATTAGAATGTTAAAGTAAACAAATAAAAAAAAACTTTTTTGGGTTCCATACTATTTGCATCTGTTGTGAAAAATTGCAGCACATTTTTCTTAAATGTTCTTGTTTGTGTTGTAAGTATTTACAATGCGTTTTCCTAATGTGTTTGTGTTGTGAGGATTTGCATATGTTGTCAAAACGATGAAGATCTTTTCTTAATTTGCTTTTTTTTTTGTAATTGTATGTGTGTCAAGCTCTCTCGGCTACCATACCAAACAGTGGGCTCTATGTTAACAATCTAGGCGCAAAGTCTGAAGTGCAGGGCGCAAAAGCATTAAAGGCGTGTTCGATTCCACTTTTGTTATTTTAAGGGCGGAAAAATACGCTCTGCACCGCTGCACATGGTCTAACAGGGTTGTGCTTATTCTCTTAATGAGTAATGGGTGTGTTTTGAGAATAAACCAATCAGAGTCTTATCTCCCATTCCCTTTAAGAGTCAGTTGCGTTGCACTATGGCACATTTGCTATTTGCATGGCAGACTTTGTAAGTGGAAAAACTGAACACTTCACTAGTGAGAAAACAGTTAAACAGACCATCTGCAGGGCGAGGATAATGAACGAGCAACCTCCAATCGGCCTTTCCTTTCACTTTCACAATTCA
Source organism: Danio kyathit (assembly GCA_903798195.1). Lineage (NCBI taxonomy): Eukaryota > Metazoa > Chordata > Actinopteri > Cypriniformes > Danionidae > Danio > Danio kyathit. The sequence goes on from LR812528.1 coordinate 17,218,929, forward strand.
GTGGATAAGGAAACGTGTTGTACGCACAGACATCCATTAGCCTACATAATTAATTTCAATTGTTAAGCGCAAAGATTTGATTCAAAACTATTTCTAAATTCAGTTCTAATTTCCAGCAAATTAATAAATAAACAATAATAATGAAGTGTGGTCAAAAAACTGAGTTATATCTAAATACACATGCTATGCCCCATATTGTCCAAAACCAGACAGGTGGACAAATCTAAGCTTGTTTTTAATAAAACAAATATAAATGTGCATATAATAAATACTACTACTACTAATAATAATAATAACATTATACAAAAGCAAATTGTCATGAATAAACTAAAAAAAGCGTGGTTTTTATATTTATGTAGAAAATAATACATTTTTTAACATTTTATTCCTTTATTTCTTTTTCATTTGTAAAGATATTTGCGTATTGCTGTACATCCTGCGTGTTTTAAGCAATGTGTAAGCGAGGCGCACAACTAACGTGCTCTGTGCTGGACTTTAGACCTGCTTTCAGTCTGTCTATTACTCAGTCTATTTTAGTTCCTTAAAATAGCAACGCGCCAGCAATGCGCCTTAACACACCTCCTTTTCTAGATCGAAACACCCATGAGTCCACAAAGTGGCACAAATGGATATGCTATTTAAACAATGTGGCGGAAAACAGGAAATTAAGGTTGCGTTGGTCTGAAAATAGCAACACGTCGTGGAAACGCGTCTTGCGCCTTATTGCGCCGGGTGTATGACAGGGCCCAGTAAGTTTAACCCATAATCTGAAACACAGTAGTAACGTCCCAGCAGGCACAGTATGTGAACCTGACATCAGATTGACATTGTACCCCAATGTTATGGGGACGTTGCATTTTGTTGGGAAATGAAAATCGGGTTGACGTCAGAACCCAACGTCAGGCCGACATCAATGTCCAACGTCAAACCTAAAATCAATCAAATATGAAAGTCTAATGATGTTACAGCATAATGTTGTGTGGACGTTACCACTATGACGTCTATCAGACGTTGGATTTTGGTTGGACATACCTGACGAATAAATGTCAGTATTTGATGTCAATATGACATTGGTTTAAGATGTTGGCTCGACGTTGGGTTTTAGTCATTTTCAAACACTAAAATCAACCAAATATCAACGTCATTTGACGTCATTATTGGACATCAAAATAACGTCCTTAGATGCTGACTAGACATTGAACTTTGGTCACCTGACATCATGACCTAAATTTAACCTAATATTAACGTATTATGATTTTGTGTGCCTGCTGGGGTGTGGACAAAGATGAATAATATTCACACTAGTGTGGTGACTGACAGTCAGAAATCTTTCTCAAAACATTAGATTTATCAACACTGATGCACAAATCAAAAGATGATTGTTCCATTAAAAATTGCAATTGCAGGATTCAAACAGAGATGGAGACAGAGAGGCAAAACTTGCAATTTTAAAGGGTTGCACAGGACTGACAGTAATGAGTTCACCAATGTGTTTGTGTGCGTTTGTGTGTGTGTGTGTGTGTATGTTTTGTGAGGTGGATGCGCTCTAGATTTAGATGACAAAGTGTTAAAGCACCAAGACATGTAATCCAGTCACTTTACATGTACTTAGGCCTCCGGGACATGACAGGCTGTTCCTGCACTGTCACCAGCGAAATAAATCAGCTTCCAAAAACTGAGAGGAAGAGTGAGATGAATTCAAACAAGCATAATGACACAACATATTAAATGTGACCAAAATAAGCTGGGGAAAATGAGCTGCTCGTGTTTAAAACTGCACGTCACAGCTTTTCTTTAGCCCAATTTGAGGTATTTTCAGAAGAGTAATGTCAACCCCTGAACACTGTTGTGCTGAGAAACACTTCAGCCGCAAATAGCCCAAAGGCACACACAAAGAGCATTTTCACAAGATTGAAAAACAAATAGAAAGTCGCATACCATAATACTGCAGCAGAATGACAGCTTCACCTTGGGCATCTCTTCATTTATTTATTTTATTGGTTTTAAATATTTTATTTTGCTTGCAGAGTCCATGTTATATACCATATTTACATAGGCCTACGCATTCTTATATGCTTTTTAAAATAAATGGACTAATAAAATGTTAAGTAATATATTTATAAATATAAATATTTAAGTAGTATTTAAGTTATTAGATGTTCTTTGTAATATTCTAAAAAAGATATCTATCAAGTGCGATGTTATCAAATATTACTAACTCTAAAAATTAATGCTATGCACTTGTATTTATATTGAATATATATACAGTTAGAAGCAAATAATTTGCCATTCTGTGAAATTTTTATATATTTTTTAAATATTATAATAATAAGTGCTGTTTAATGGAGAGAGCATAACTGTTTTAATAACTAATAACTCTAATAACTCATTTATTTTGTCTTTGCCATGATGGCAGTATTATTCATTCATTGATTTTCCTTCAACTCAGTCCCTTTATTCATCAGGGGTCGCCACAGCGGAATGAACCGCCACTTATCCAGGATATGTTTTAAACAGCGGATGCCCTTCCAGCTGCAACCCAGTACTGGGAAACACCCATACAGTCTCACATTCACACACACACTCATACAATACGGCCAATTTAGTTTATTTTTATTTTTTGTGTATGTTTATTGATTTTCAACATTTACAAAGATCAAATAAACAAACAAAGAAAACATACTCAAAGAAATAGAAAAAAGGCAGATATATATTCATAAACATTAAAGATTACATATGTAAGTCCTCTAGAAAATATAGACGAAATATTCAGCCCCATATACAGTTGAAGTCAGAATTAATAGCCCCCCTTTGATTTTTTTTCTTTTTTAAATATTTCCCCAATGATGTTTAACAGAGCGAGGAAATTTTCACAGTATGTCTGATAATATTTTTTCTTCTGGAAAAAGTCTTATTTGTTTTATTTCGGCTAGAATAAAAGCTTTTTAAAGTTTTTAATTTTTTAAAAGCGATTTTAAGGTCAAAATTATTAGCCCCTTTAAGCTATATTTTTTTTCGATAGTCTACAGAACAAACCATCATTATACAATAACTTACCTAATTACCCTAACCTGCCTAGTTAACCTAATTAACCTAGTTAAGCCTTTAAATGTCACTTTAAGCTGTATAGAAGTGTATTAAAAAATATCTAGTCAAATATTATTTACTGTCATCATGACAAAGATTAAATAAATCAGTTATTAGAAATGAGTTATTAAAACTATTATGTTTAGAAATGTGTTGAAAAAATCTCTCCATTAAACAGAAATTAGGGGAAAAAATAAACAGGGGAGCTAATAATTCTGACTTTAACTGTATGTTAAGATTGGTTCCTACTTTTTATGAAATATGCAAACTTTATTATGAGCAATGCAAGTTAAATAATTTAAAGAAACATATTCAAGAACAACCAAAGTGATATTGAAGGGGCTTCTCTGTTATCCAGTTTAATAAAATTCTTTTTTTTTTTTTGCACAGAATGTCAGAAAGACTGTTTATGTTCATCCACAATGGAATTACATTGTATTCCAAGCAACACATTCAAAGGGTCACAAAGAATATCAATGGTCAAAATTTAATGAATCTTTTGACCTACCGCAGCCCAAAACCTGTGGATTTCCCTGCAATACCGAAAACAATGAGGAAGATCCTTCTCTTCTATTTTACATATTGGACACAATGAAGAGCAGTCATTTCTGAATGTGTGTCTCTGTGAAGGGGAAATATGAGCTCTGTGTAATATTTTCAGCCGTATTGCTTTGATTTTATTACATATACTCAAAGTTTTTGCATTCATCCAAGCGTCCTCCCATTCATCATCTGTGATTTGTATGTTCTTTCCCATTTCTCTTTCTGATGTTTTCTGTCTGAAGTAGCACTTTCCTTAAGAGTTCCACGAAAAGAGCTTATAGCTTTGTTTCAATATAGAAAATGTTGTCTCTCCACAGCTGATGTCTTCCGATTCATAAACAAAGTATAGTGTCTCTCTTTACAAAGTCTCTTAATTGTAGGTAGTGAAAAAAATCTTGCCGTGGGATGTTGTATCTTTCTGCTAGCTGATCAAACGCCATAAACAATTTAGTTTATTCAATTCTAAACTTATACCGCATGTCTTTGGACCGTGGGGGATAAGGGAGCACCCGGTGGAAACCCACACGAACACGGGGAGAACATGCAAACTCTACACAGAAATGCTAACTGACCCAGTTGGGACTCGAACCAGCCACCTTCTTGCTGTGAGGCGACCGCACTACCTACTGCGCCACTGCGTCGATAGGTAAATTGAGTAAACTAAATTTTATGTGTGTGAATGAGTGTGTCTGGATGTTTCCCAGTACTGGGTTGCAGCTGGAAGGGCATCTGCTGTGTAAAACATATGCTGGATAAATTGACGGTTCATTCCGCTGTGGCGACCCCTGATGAATAAAGGGACTAAGCCAAAGAAAAATGAATGTATGTAAAAATATTTTTATTTACTGAAAAAAAGAATTTATAATGTAAATTTTGTTATTTAAAGACAAACAGTATATACAACAGTAAACAAAACAATATTAAAATGTACACACACTGTAAATTTTCTTTTATAAATGTACAACTTCCCTGATCAAGTTTGATATATTCATTCATTCATTTTCTTTTCGGCTTAGTACCTTTATTAATCTGGGGTCGCCACAGCGGAATGAACAGCCAATTTATCCAGCACATGTTTTACGCAGCGGATGCCCTTCCAGCCGAAAACGATCTCTGGGAAACATCCATGCACACTCATTCACACACATACACTACGGATAATTTAGCCTACCCAATTCACCTGTACTGCATGTCTTTGGACTGTGGGAGAAACAGGAGCACCCGGAGAAAACCCACGCGAACGCAGGGAGAACATGCAAACTCCACACAGAAACGCCAACTGACCCAGCCGAGGCTCGAACCAGTGACCTTCTTGCTATAACTATAATCTTCTATGTGAAGCTGCTTTGACACAATCTACATTGTAAAAGCGCTATAGAAATAAAGGTGAATTGAATTGAATTATATATTACAGTGTTTCTCAACCACGTTCCTGGAGGCCCACCAACACTGCATGTTTTGGATGTCTCCTCAGTCTGTCACACCCATTACAGGTCTTTCAGTCTCTGCTAATGAGCTGATGATCTAAATCTGGTGTGTTTGGTTAAGGAGACATGGAAAATGTGCAGAGCTGGTGGGCCTCCAGGAATGTGGTTGAGAAATACTGATCTATTATATGTTTTATATGTTTTCATTTTAATAAATGTATTATTAAGGTCACACTTTATTTTGATCGTTAGTTTGTTAAATTTAAGTTACATTGCTTCTACATGCCAACTAATTCTCATTAGATTATAAGTAGACTGTTAGGTTGGGGTTAGAGTTAGTGTAAGTTGACATGTACTTGCGAAGTTTCTTAAAGTCAGTTAAATGTCTCTTGAAGGAGCAGTATCAACAGATATTAAGCAGTCTACTAATACTCAAATGGACCATCAAAATAAATTGTTACCATAATTGAACATCTAGTTTGCACTTGCATATACGTAATGTCATAAATTTTATGTTTTTTTATTTCTTCAAATACAAATGTATCAGGTGAATAATATATGCACCCAAACACACACACACACACACACACACACACACACACACACATATATATATATATATATATATATATATATATATACACACACACACACACACACACACACACAGTTAAAGTCAGAATTATTAGCCCCCCTTTGAATTTTTTTTCTTTCTTTGTTTTTTTCAGAGCAAGAAAATTTTCACAGTATGTCTGATAATGTTTTTTAAAAAAGTCTTATTTGTTTTATTTTGGCTAGAAAAAAAGCAGTGTTTAATTTTTATAAAAAACATTTTAAGGTCAAAATTATTAGCCTCTTTAAGCTATATATTTTTTTCGATAGTCAGAATAACATTTCGATAACAGAAATTGGGGGAAAAAAATAAACGGGGGGGGGGGGGGGGGGGGGGGTGGAGGGGGGTCTAATAATTCTGACTTCAACTGTATGCATATATATACAGTTGAAGTCAAAATTATTCGCCCCCTTTAAATTTTTTTTCTTTTTCAAATATTTCCCAAATTATGTTTAATAAAGCAAGGAAATTTTCACAGTATGTCCGATAATATTTTTTTCTTCTGGAGAAAGTCTTATTTGTTTTATTTCAGCTAGAATAAAAGCAGTGTTTAATTTTTATAAAAAAAAATTTAAGGTCAAAATTATTAGCCCCTTTAAGCTAACTTTTTTTTTCGATATTCTACAGAACAAACCATCATTATACAATAACTTGCCTAATTACCCTAACCTGCCTAGTTAACCTAATTAACCTAGTTAAGCCTTTAAATGTCACTTTAAGCTGTATAGAAGTGTCTTGAAAAATGTCTAGTCAAATATTATTTACTGTCATCATGGCAAAGATAAAATAAATCAGTTATTAGAAATGAGTTATTAAAACTATAAAGTTTAGAAATGTGTTCAAAAAATCTTCTCTCCGTTAAACAGAAACTGGGGGAAAAAAATAAACAGCATTTTCCCCTATTTCTGTTTACCGAAGAGAAGATTTTTTAACACGTGTGTGTGTGTGTGTGTGTGTGTGTGTGTGTGTGTGTGTGTGTGTGTGTGTTCATATTTAATAAAAAAAACCTGTAAATATTTTATTCAATATTGTCAGGTACACTGAAAAAATGATTTCTACAAAATTGTTGCAAACAATTTAAATGGGTTGAATTTAAACAAACGAATTAAATTTAGTAATGTTGAACTTCATTTGTTTCTTTAAATTCAGCCCAAATAAATAGTTTGCAACCACTTAACTTAAAAAAAAAGGTAAATCCAAGAAATCAATAAATGCACTGATACAGATGATATTTGCAGCAGTTCCAGTCATAAAATCTAAGAAATCTTACTTATGTCAAACCAATGTGCTTTTAATATACTGTCTAATCTTCCACATTCCATGTTGATGCAGTCCCGTTCTTTTTCAGAGCAGAGAGTGTGTGTGTCCTATTTTGTGAGTTGATTTCCTCAGTATTTTTTGCACAGTGGTGTGTGACGGGCAGCTCGGCCGGGTCTTTGTGCGCTGAGTGGGCATTCAGTGGGCCTCTGTCTGCATCAGTGTGCCGCTCTGCCAGCAGCGCCTGGTGGACCTCTCTCTGACTGACACAGCTGTACACACACACACACACAGAGAGAAAGATTGCATCATGGTTTCTCTGCAACCCCCCCCCCCCCCCCCCCCCTCTATAGCCACCATCTTGTCTTGGTGAAGTCACTTTAGCCTGACGCACTCAAACTCAAAGCAGCACGCATGCTCTGTGTCGCAGTGCACACGCACACACACACACACACACACAGAGAGAGAGAGAGAAAGAGGAACACATAGCTAAACACTTTTGCGCGCACACACACACACAGACATACACAGATACAGTGACACACAGAGAAGAACTCACATAAACAAACACACAGACGCACACACCGAAAGAGAGAGAAACACACATTTACACACACACAGAAAGAAACACATATACACACATAGAGAGAAAAACAAATATGCACAAAAAGGAGAGAAACACATATATACACACATACAGAGAGAAATGCGTATACACACACAGACACAAGAAAGACACACACAGACACAGCGAAGCACTTTTGAGCGCGCACACACACAAACAGAGAAAAAGAGACATGCATATTTCCATATACAGAGAGAAACGCACACACAGAGAGTAACACACACACACAAACACAGAAACACACACACACACACACACACACACACACACACACACAGAGAGAGAAACACGCACACACTTTCTACACAATGATTCTATACATACTGTACATTTAATTTTTAAACAGTCAAATCAACATCAACCCTTAACATTTCTCAGACTATCTATAGTTTAGAAAAGGTAATACAATTTGTCAGACTTGTTGTATAGCTTCTTCGTTTCCTGTTGGTTTTTAATGCTCTGTATGGGTAATTTTGTTCCATAAAAGGTCACAATTTAAACCAGGGGTGTCCAAACTCAGTCCTGGAGGGCCGGTGTCCTGCATAGTTTAGCTCCAACTTTCTTCAACACACCTCCCTGGATGTTTAGTATACCTAGAAAGAGATTGATTAGCTACTTCAGGTGTGTTTAATTAGGGTTGGAACTAAAATATGCAGGACACCGGCCCTCCAGGATCAAGTTTGGACACACCTGGTTTAAACGATTTATAATGTTCTGCACTCAAATGTCATTTGTATACAGTCAAGCATGAAATTCTATATAATATATAATGTGTGTCTGTGTATGTATGTGTACACGCACACACACACGCACACGCACACACACACACACACACACACACACACACACACACACACACACACACACACACACACACACACACACACACACACACACACACATCTAGTGTCTTAATAATGTTTGACTGTAAAAAATTGTTAGCTACTAACAGGGATACACTCTTAGTTCCACTTATATACCCAAGCCAGGGCGTCCTTAAACATTTTCTTATGAAGGGCCAAAAACAAAACTTGATTGAGGCTAGTGGGCCGAAGGTAATTATAGTTGCCATGGGTAGATTCCTAATTTATTTTATAATGTTAAAAATTACTAGAAAACATTGCTTTATATTAACTAATATAGTTTTTTTTCTCCATATTTTGTAATTAACTTATTACAGTAAAAACAAAATAATCTCATTTATAACAGAATTACACTAGTTTTTGCCCTGATTTGCTTGCCAATGTCTTCTGCGTAGTCCTCTATCTGTAGTCCTCTATCTGTCGAGTGGCAATATTTACATTTTTAAAAATCAGAAACATTTGAATTCAGTTTATTTATTTTGCAGTTCAGCAGTAAAACAAACAAAAAAGGTTACGTCAAATTAGAAATGACGATCTCTGTGTTAAAGTCTTTCGCCCCAACCCTCTCTTTCATCCTTGCTGTCAGATGGGATGGTGGGCCAAATCAAAGGTTACAATGGCCCAACATGGGCCCGCTGGCCATACTTTGGGCATCTCTGATTTACATAGACAAACCCAATGTTGAATATGCATACTATATAATAAAACATGATTTATGCTCGCATTTAATTGCAGTAAAGTGTTCTAAGGTTTTATAAATACAGTTGAAGTCAGAATTATTAACCCCCCTTTCAATTTTTTCCCCTTTCTAAATATTTCCCAAATGATGTTTAACAGAGCAAGGGCATTTTCACAGTATGTCTGATAATATTTTTTCTTCTGGAGAAAGTCTTTTTTTCAGCTAGAATAAAAGCAGTTTTTAATTTTTTAAACACCATTTTAAGGTCAAAATTATTAGGCTCTTTAAGCTATATATTTTTTCAATAGTCTACAGAACAAACCATCGTTATACAATAGGTTGTCTAATTACCCTAACCTGCCTAGTTAATCTAATTAACCTAGTTAAGCCTTTAAATGTCACTTTAAGCTGTATAGAAGTGTCTTGAAAAATACCTAGTCAAATATTATTTACAGTCATCATGGCAAAGATAAAATAAATCAGTTATTAGAGATGAGTTATTACAGTTTTTCTCAGTGGCTTTGGTGCATTTCTCACAACACTATTTACATTTGCACAACAGTTAATGCATTTCTCAAAACAATTAGTACAAACTGCAAAACCTAGTTGATAATCTGCAAAAGCGCATCACTTGCTCAAAATGGAGAGCTCATTCCTCAAATCAAGTATTCATGTCAATGAAAGTGTCAGTGTCATCAAGATGAAAAGTCCTGCCACCATTGTTTATGAACAAGATAGTCAAATGGCTTTGTCATGTTTTCATTATGACAGTTTACTTTGTTCATTTTTTCCAATGCAAAAAAGTCAGATTTTGGTGACACTTCCTGAAAATGCTCAACACTATATACTATTTGCACAGTCAATAGTCTAAAGTTAGACATCACTGCATTTACTGAGCTATCTGAGTACAAGACACTGAATATGTATGTTTCACATTTTTACTGCATTTGCTCTTTGCAATTCTAATTTATTCACAGCATTGTGCAAAAGAATAAATACACCCTTATTTACAACAAACATAAACTTCCTTTGGGTAGAGCTGTGCACAACTGTAAACAATATTGCAGTACATACTGGAACTGAACCTACAACATACACAGGTCTGTAAATCATTCATGGAATTGTTCGATTTAGAAGACATTTTCAGGAAAAAAATGTAAAAAAATTTTTTAATAAAATTAGCTTGACAGATTTTGACAACTAGTTCAAAATGTTTGTATGTAATGACTCAAGTAATGAAATGAGGACTATTAGTTTTATATGGAATGACTGTTTAGCTATTACAAGTTTAGTTAATTTTGACTGACATGACATAAGCAAATGATAATGTTATAAAACAGCAGAGAGCTGAATGAAAGCAATTGATGCATGTCCAAAAGCATTTGCAATTTGTTGGAAGGAATGAGAAACTGCTACTATGATGTCCACAAATGACTAATTGTTTTGAGAAATGCATTAACTGTTGTGCAAATGTAAATAGTGTTGTGAGAAATGCACCAAAGCGACTGAGAAAAATGGTAAAACTATTATGATTAGAAATGTGTTGAAAAAAATCTTCTCTCCGTTTAACAGAAATTGAGGAAAAAAAATAAACAGGGGGCTAATAATCCTGACTTAAACTGTATATATATATATCGGCCTAAATACACATATGGACAAACCCAACCACTGGGTTAAGGTTTGTCCAACATTTCTTGAATTACAAAGTGATTTTTTTTAAAGTAAAAAATAGAATATTAAATTGATTAGAACGTTATAATATTAGAGGACTATACAGGACAAATAAGCTATTAACTCTCATTAAAAAATGCTGGGTTGTTGGTTGGTTGGGTCAAACATGGAGAAACCCAACATTGGGTAAATTTTTCAATACAATTTGAAAAATTCGGCATTCGCCCCAACCCTCTTCTTCATATTCGCTGTCAGATGGGATGGTGGGTCAAATCAAAGGTTACAATGGGCCAGCTTTGGCCCGCGGGCCCTACTTTGGGCATTTCTGACCTATGCTTTAGAACAAATCTCACCACTCACCATTTCCAAACCCCAGGGTGTAAACTACGGGGAAGCTAGGGGGAGCTCGACTCCCCTGAATAAGGCATGGGCTCCCCTGAAACCTGATTTGGGACAACGTAAACTTGACAAAACGGAACCCCTTTCAATGGTGTTTCTTTCATTTTCGAATTTGCAATCATGTTTTACCAGAGTGAAAAGTAAGATCCCATGACATTGTATAGCCCTATGTAAAATAAAAAAGCATATGCTGTTCTTAATTCCATCATTTTGAGCTTATAGAGTGAATAGAAAAATGACGAGCTAGGCTACATGACGAGGTTATTTAGTTTTACTATTGTGGTGTATTGTTTATTTAGCCTTTGCAATATTAGTTACAATTATATAAATATTTGTTTTATATTTATAGATTTTTTTTTGTTTATACAAAGGTTGTCTAAGGACAGGGATCCCATGTGTCTTATATAGCGTACATCATTGTGGCAAGGGACTCTCAAGATCAAAGCGACACCCCCGTTAGAAAGGAAAAAGTGGGCTCCCCCAAAGGCCCTGTTATAGTTCAAACACTGCCAAACCCTTATGAGTTTCTTTATTCAGGTGAACACAAAGTAAGATATTTTGAAGAATGTTGGAAACTGGTGGAGATTGACTTCTGTAGTAGGATTCTTTAAAATATCTTATTCTGTGTTCAACAGAAGAAAGTCAAATATGTATAAACACACTTGAGTATGAGTGAATGATGAGTATATTTACATTTTTAGTTGAACTGCCCCTATAATAGGGCGGCGTGGTGGCGCAGTGGTACGGTGGGTAGCGATGTCGCCTCACAGCAAGAATGACGCTGGTTCGAGCCTCGGCTGGGTCAGTTGGCATTTCTGTGTGGAGTTTGCATGTTCTCCCCGTGTTAATGTGGGTTTCCCCCACAAGTCTATAAGTGAATTGGGTAAGCTAAATTGGCTGTAGTGTATGTGTGTGAATGAGAGTGTATGTGTTTCCCAGTGATGGGTTGCGGCTGGAAGGGTATCCGCTGCCTAAAACATATGCTGGATAAGTTGGTGGTTCATTTCTCTGGCGACCTTTGATTAATAAAGGGACTAAACTGAAAAGAAAATGAATGAATGAATGTCCCTTTAACAGCATCATATTGCATGTGCTACAAATATAGAAACAAATATAGAAATTCACTAATGTAACAGAATCAGGAATGCATTACTTTGTGGATTACAGTACTAAGTGTGTGGTGTAAATGGAAATGTTGGACCCTACTTTAAAATTCTTTTACGTAGGGTCAAGTGCAGTAAATTGAGAGGACTGACGTCACTGCACTAGTGAAGCTGCTCTTGCTTTGACTTTGCTGCCACCTTGCTGTCACATTGTAGAGCTGCACTGCTTTAGCCAAGAGTACAACAGTAATTCGTTTGACAAATATTCAGAAATAATAATATAATGTAAAATAGCTTTGTTAAAACGTTTATTATTTTTATAATTGTAATAATAATAATAATAATACCAACAATAATAAAATCAGTATTTTTAACAAAACAACACTATTTAGTGTTCGTACACTTCGTATTTAGCCTACCTACCCAATTCACCTATAGCGCATAACCGGAGAAAACCCACGGGAACACGGGGAGAACATGCAAACTCCACACAGAAATGCAAACTGACCCAGCCGAGGCTCGAACCAGTGACCTTCTTGCTGTGAGGCGACAGTGCGCCATTTTTTGTAAGTCACTATATTGTATGTGTGTTTTGTTTTGTTAATTATTTCTAACATAGTTATTTATAATATATTATAAACGACATATCTTTCTTACTAGTGAAAGAGCAGCACAACCTGTCATTCACGTGAAATCCACCAATAGCAAAAAGACATTCGGTCCAACCCTCGGATCAATTGAAGTTTGTCGTTAAAATTTGAACGAAGTTTTGTTGTGGCGACACCTTGCTAGTAGAAAAGGGTTTTACAAAACAACCAACACCACACATCATGCTCCTCAGCAAAGGTTAGTCTGTCCTTTGATTATTTCTTCCTGCTGATAAAGGTTTGGTAACTGCATGGCTTTCAGTCCAAACAGACCATGTGCACGAAACATTTTAAAGCCAACCAAAAACTTCCGGTGAAAGGTCGGCGTTATGATGTGACTTTGTTTCATGAGGTCTTTTTAACAGCATTCATAGTGAATATTCCGTTTATAATCAGAATATAGTTACTTATAATTTAGTTGTTCAACAATTAAAGTAACAGTTCTCCTAAAAATAAAAACCATTACCTCACACTCACACTCTGGTGGTTGTGATTATGTATACTTTAATGAGTTTAACAATACTTTAATGTGAGTTTAATAACAACATATTCTGAAGAATACTGTAAAAAAAGCAGCCATTGACATCCATAGAAACAAAATATACGGAGTCAATGGCAGTTTAAAAAAAAAGCATTCTTCCGAAAATCTTAATGAGTAAATGATGACAGAATTGTTTTTTGGCTGAACTATCTCTTTAAATGTAAGTGCAATGGCAGGCTGCAGCTGAGCATGTACATTCATAGAAAATATTGTGTTAAAATAAATATTTTAAGGAGGCGTCATGGCACGATGCAATTTGGGAAGTGCTTCTTGTCCAGTATGTGAGCAACTTAAAATTTTTTGTCTCAATCAGGCAGTGTAGATTTTTGGTTTTATACAAGGCAGATCTCAGATCTAGTGAATTTGTGACACAACAGTTCCCTGAAGCATTTATCCAAATTCACAATATATGCGTAAATGAGACACTGTATGGTGGTAAGGTGGCTTTAAATGCTGCAGCTGGTTCTTGCTGGTCATGAGCTGGTTTAAAAAGTGTTTGACAGATAATTTAGGAATTGCCAAAGTTACACCAATAACTGTAGCTTCTAATCTTGAACAATGTCTTTATTCTGTGCTTGAGGATAGATGTAACTTATAATGTATGCTTATGGGTAACTTTAAATAGGACATTGACCTCAAAATTCCAGAGATTGATTCTGTAATTTATATCTTCAATGTATTCACTGTTACTACCTCTACCTCTTTTTTTGTGACATCTTTTGTGTCTATGCAATAACCCTAATAGCACAGATGCATGAGCGTTTTCTCATCAGCGAAATGTCTATTAGACTTCATTTTTTGGATGTTAAAAAGATATTCATAATATAGTCTATAGACATTAAGATGTTTAAAATTTAGAATGTTTGTTCAGGAATAACAAATAATAACTTGATTTCTAGTTGATCATTTGGTAAAATAAATTATGATTATGCCTTGATTTTTAATTATTTAATTAGGACAGAAAGGTCTGATTTTGCTTAGACAATGGTCTTGTTACTTAACAGAAATAATGTACAGTATAGAATATAAAGCCATGGTGCAGTGGAAAAAGAATTAATATGACTCCCATGACCTTAGAGGACAGCATCCATACATCTCTGCAATGGCTCAAATAACTTAATAAAATTATCTGGAATGGTGAAGAAAGTGTTCTTGCAGGACTCCCATAGTTCATCAAGATTCCTTCAATGCCTCCTCCTTCATCTTACCCCAGACATGCTCAATAATGTTCATATCTGGTGACTGGGCTGGCCAATCCTGGAGCACCTTGACCTTATTTGCTTTCAGGAACAACTATGATCAACTAGAAGTCAAGTTATTATTTGTTGCTCTTACAATTGGGATAGACGACAAGACCTTTGTCAGATAGTGTACTCTAAAAACAAATACATTAAAAATGACCAACTCTGAGGGTAAAACAGTGCATGATGACATGATTTAAAGTCTCACCTTTCATTTTAAGACTTTTGGCCTTCCATACAACAGGAAACTTATGCTGAATTATTTTTGACATTAGACCACTGACAATAGCAGGAAATAATCAATACCAATAACAGAAAGAAGGCAAAGTAGAATAAGAATTAAGTTGAATAAAAAACAAATTCATTATTCATCTTGAGGCACAAAAAAGCACAAAACACAAGCTCACTGTATTTTATTTTCTGAAAAAAGAGTGCAAAACGTATGACATACCAGTATTTACAGCACATAATAAAAGGATGCAATCACGTGACCTCGTCCAACTCACCGATCATCGATCGTTTGGGGGTAACTATTTACAAAACAAAATAGTCACACGTTTACCTTTACAGTAGAGAAACCAAACTTACAACGTACAGTCCCAGACCAGCAGGCCTTATAAAACAAAGTCCCCAAAAGGTTCAAAACTCATTTCCATTTATTATTTTAGCTTACTAAACAGAGCCCTCTGCTGGCTAAAAGTGAAATTGCATATGATCCACTTTTCATCCTCGATCTGCGACAGACAACATCGTCTACTTTCAGATGTGCCTTTATTAAGATACCTGAAAAAATACCTTCAGAAGATTTCCCTGGTAATATGCATTGATAGACTGGGTGTGAAGTATAGCAGCTTGTATATGATACACAATCAATTGTGGTAGAACCAAATACGTAGAACTTTTTCTCTTTACGATAGCTACCCAGAGATAAGGGTAGAACATTTACATTTCGGACAGAGGTATATGTATGTGACTTTGGGTTTTGTTTGACTAAATCTACAAGAATATGAAAACGCTAATTGGACTAATAAGGTTAATGAACGTGTTGCAATTATTAGCTGAAATCGAATTGTAATTGCTTGTACAAAAATGTTCATAGTGTTGCTATGCAGTTATTGGTGGTTGCTAGGTGGCTACTAACTGGTCCAAACCAAATGAGCACACATCCATTCCGTTATTCAAGAGATCTTTTTTAGCTCTTATATTATTTGCAGATATGAAAACCATACACGATCAATTACAAAATTAATAGTCCACCTCTTCTCAAAATCTCACAATATGAGGTATAATTCATGTCTGTTGGAAAAAATGGATGTGTTATGCAACAAAACATGGAGTTTAAACAAAACTCCTGATCCTAAATATTAGCGAAATGCATTAGCATAAACACAATGATTCTCCATATATCAAGTTGTGATTTCTCTTATTGCCATAACATTGATTTGATCAAATGTCTTTGCTTACTTGTGATGGATGATCTCGACATGAACTTGATCTGTAAATTTTGGCTATACGGGTCTCTTAAATAATTTAAATACAAACCGACATTCATTGTGATCCAGTCTCTTGGACAATATACATCATGTATCTAAAACAAACAAAAAAGCCTTATTGATATGGCCATATTGACTAAAATGACCTGCCGTGAAAGATATTAAAGTGGTCATATCATGATTGATTCAGTCCATTTTATTTACTTATCCATCATGAAACAGTTTTTGTGCTGCTGGCTTTATTTAAGTGCCCTTTTTAACTTTGATAATAAACACCAGCTCCGCTTCTAAGGTTTGCGCTGCCTCATGTGACAGATTAATCAAACAATTTGAGCTGAAAATGAACTTCTATACAATTATCAGATCAAGGGCTGTGCGATTTGGGGAAAAAATCAAATTCCTATTTTTTATTGCGATTAATATTATTATTAATATTATGTATAATATTTTTATAAATATTAATATTGCGATTTAGATTTGATTTGCAATTTAATTTTGTAGTCAAGCTTCAGCTCAATATTTTGTATCGTAGTTTCTTACTGCTAAAATGAAGTAAGTGTTAGTCAAAAAAGGAACTGAAAAGAAACTTAATCGAACGTTCAAAAAATTTGTTCAACTAATTTGTTCAAAAACATTCAGAAATTAAACATTACTTTTCTAACCCAGGCTCATTCTGAAAACGTAGTCCCATGGACGTTTCTGGAGACCGCGAATTATGTAGCCGGAGGTACATATGGATGCATTTAATTTTTTAAGCGAACGCTATGGGGCAGTATGACGTCGTTCCTTTTGGCGCTTACCGGCTGACCGCTTACCTCCTTGTGGAGGCTTTTCCCGCCTCAACCAGTTTGTTCCGTTAGCTCAACAACCGGATTCGAGTCCGGGGAAGAGCGGTTCCAAAAATCAGGTAAGACAAAAACAGAATCCAAAAAAACAAAATGAACGAGTGAACAACAGGCTGAGAATGTGGTAAAATCTGAAAATGTGGTAAAAACCAGACAAGTGCTTTTCTTTTTCTGGATGGCTTTTGTAAACCGTTGGTTGGGTTTAGGAAAGTATGTGGGTGGGCGGGTCAATCGGTAAAATTGGTTGAGTTTAGGGAAGGAGGAGGGTGGGTCAGTCGATTGGCCTGTCGCCCAGTCAATCATTCAGTCAGACAGACAGACAGACAGACGGTTGGTCGACAGCGGCCTCTGGTGGGTTTACGCGAGAACAGCGCGGGCGCGAACGGCACTCGCGAGAGACATTTGAGATACGAAAAAGTGCACTCAGCGGCCTCTCGCGGATTCGTGAAAACAAAAACTGCAAAAATACGTACCTCCGGGACGTATTTCGCGGTCTCCAGAAACGTCCACGGGACTACATTTTTTAGAATGAGCCTGGGTTGACTTTTCTCTAGATTAAACAGTATTGAGTTATGGCATTAGTTATCACTTAGTGCCTGTGGTGCTTTTTTAGGTGCGGGTTGTTGTATTTCCTCATGCTGTGGCAACAATTCTGCAACAGCTCTTACAATTGACTAGTTTTTGTTCGGTGTCTGTAACTTTGAAACCAAAATATTCCTATATTACCGATGTCCTGTTTTTCTTTGATATGAATTTGTCAATTAATGCTTCTGAAGTGGCAGACGCCCTCTTTCCACTTGTCCACGCTTATTGTTTGTTTGTTTTTTATTGTGAGCTCTCCACATAGTTCGGTTGCGCAATTCTAATTGCAACGCTTCAAATCGCGATTGCGATTCGATTTCGATTAATCGTACAGCCCTAAGCAGATCCTTTGAAATTGGACTGGGCAAGATGACAACAATGCAATCTCGATAATTATTTTCCATATTGACTGATAACGATATATATTTCGATATACGTTGTTAATGCTTCCAGATTTAAAAGAGTACCCCAACAATGACTGAAGCCACAACGTTTAGAGGGTCCATTAACATTTAGAGGGTCCATTAAGTGGCATAACATATTTTCGCCTGATAAACCTTCGGTGGCCGAAAATTCGGTACATCTCTAATATCAACACACTTTTAGATTCCCGTTGTTGCACATTTCTGTTGTGTTACTGGCTCTTGGATCAATATAGAGTAAAAAAGTCTAGAGATTATCTTTGTTATTGACATAAATTTTATCGCGATTTGATATAATATTGTTTATTGCCGGAAGTGGTGTTAGTGAGGCCAGCAGGGGGCACTCAACCTGCGGTCTGTGTGGGTCTTAACGCCCCAGTATAGTGAAGGGAACTCTATACTGCTCAGTGAGCACCGTCTTTCAGATGAGGCGTTAAACCGAGATCCGGACTCTCTGTGGTCGGTTAAAATCCCAGGATGTCCTTCGAAAAAGCGTAGGGGTTTAACCCTCAGCATTCTGGCCAAATTTGTCCACTGGCCTCTGTCTATCATGGCCTTCTAACCATTCCCATATCATAATTGGTTTCATTACTCTGTCTCCTCTCCACCAATCAGCTGGTGTGTGGTGTGCAGTCTGGAGCAATATGGCTGCTGTCGCGTTATCCAGGTGGACGCTGCACACTGGTGGTGGATGAGACCCCCCCCCCCCCATTGTGTAAAGCGCTTTGAGTGTCTAGAAAAGCACTATATAAATGTAAGGAATTAATTTTTGGCCCGGCCGTACTTCGAAAGGATCTGCATAGCCATAGATGCTAGGCCAAGCCAGAAACAGTACATTATGTGGTGGATTTTCCAGTTTCAACTGTCTATGATTGGCTCAATCATTGGAGCTTTAGCAGTAAAGTATAGTTCCATGTACAATCTGCAATTTTGATTTGTGAAGTGGACGGTCATATACTAATTGTGCTATTTAGTTGTAATAAATAAACTTATGCCAATACATACTTGAGATCTGAAATAAACACAAGCTCAGGGTTTGCTTAATATGTTGTAGATAAATCACAGCATTACTTGTATAATTAGTTTAAATAGAGTTTAGGAGTAAAGTTTGTTTGCTTACCCAATATATATTGTTAATGTTTACAGTGGGTGGTCATATGCTAATCTAACTGTTATAAATACACTATTGCACTTCACATACTCATTTCAAATACAAAGGACTGTTTAATACCTCATGATATGACCTCTTTAGACAAAAATAAAAACCCCAGGACGACAGAAATAGAGGAAAGTAAACAGCATGTCTTCTATCTTACACTTCTTCGCTAACACATACAGACACCAAAGCGCTCTGGGAAACAATGCTGTCAGACCTGGAGAGAGTGTGAATGTGAGCATCTGTCAGACACTCATTAAAAATGAAAGCCCAATTCCATTTTTATCAATAAAGCCTTGACAAAACAGAAAATAAACATATAAGCGAAACCCCAAAAAATGAGCATAAAAATAAGACTCTTTATCCAGCAGATATCCGTTTGAATTCATGATTTGGCAACTTACATTCAGACATCTGACAAGTGAGTGTGTATTCAGTCTATTCCAGCAAAAAGTCGTGACTATGAAACATCAAAGCAGTCTCATCTCCGGTACAGAGACTCGTCCCCTTCACAAGAAACAAAAGCTGATTAGAACAAACTCATAAATTCACATAAAACAGGATTCAGACCCATTTGGGTTAAAGTCAACTTGGACTTCGTCACATTCTCTCTTTCTGAAAAGAAAGTGGTCGCCACTGAAGAAAGGATTTTGGCTTTAGATTTATTTCATTCCATTGCTGCAGTTCACATCTGTGTCCTTTAGGGGGCGCGATCATGCTCGCACAAAGCCTGTGCCCTTTTGTGCCTTGATTTGCAAAGTGAGTCCCTCAAATTCTCCACCACGAAAAGCGTAATGGTTCAGTCCAGGAGTAGGAGCCACAGACAGGTGAAGGGTCATACCATTAGTGGATTGTGGGTGGTGCTATAATTCACTGTGTCGTACAGGAGGTTCGAGCTTGTGGGATAGAGCTGTGAGGACTTTATCGAATTTCTCATAACGCTCGGTTTGACTGCCTTCAGAGCCACGACTGCCCCATAAAAGCCTCATCTGAAACTCTGTACAGAAGATCTCCAGCACCTCCTTTCGCTCCTGGAAATCTGAGGAGAGATTAATTGTAAAGAACACAAAATGAAACGTTTATTAGAATACTGTCTGTAATGTATGTGAAAATAGTGCACTGCAATTCACAGCATAGCCAAAAGTTTTGGGGTATCTGTCGTAACATGCACATGAAATGTAATGGTTTAATATGGAATTGCTTACACTTTGCAGCTATAAAAGCTTTAACTTTTTGGGAATGCATTCCACAAAGTTTAGGAGTGTGTTTATGGCTATTTTGACAATTTGTCTAGAAGCACGTTTTGAGGCCAATAGGGTTGTCACGATCCTGGAATTCGATACCAATCGGTACTGAAATTTTAAAAACGTCCATTTCCTACAAACATTTAATTGATGGGGAGCATGTTCTTAAAGACTGCTGGTTTGCCATTGTGTTCATGTGCTCAATAGATATGACTGTGTAGATCATCAGTTCACCAAACTCGCAGCACAGATAAAGGGACACTGGAGCGTTTCAAAGTCATGTCGATCAGTTGGTTTTTCTATAAGCTGACAACGAGCGATACGCTGATGAATCGCGGCTTTAAAACGCTCCAGTGTCCCTGTATCTGTGGTGGTTACTAGGGGTGCAATGGTTCAATCTACTCACGGTTCGCTATGTATCATAGTTTTAGGGTCACGGTTTCGGTATCGTACGGTTTGTGCTAGGCTTAGAAAAAAAAATTTAAGAACAATAAACATATTTATTGGTTAACAAACACCTGACAATGCAACAGCTTCACACATATGACTGTAGATGTGCATGTTGTCGCAATAATTAAATAAAAGTAGGGCATTTTAAAAATTGTATGTTCGAATAAATTAAGAAAATAAGCTTAAATTTCCCCTATTTCTATTATACATCTTGACTCATTAGTCTCAACTAATTATGCAGATAAAAATTATGTCAACACATTTTAATAATTGAGTACTTTTAAGGTATTGATTACTTCGGTTTACAGTATGCTTGCATTTCACTTAGCACCATTGTAGTGAATAAAACTTAAGCAAAGAGAGAGCGTTCGGCTGTTCTGTCTTAATTCAGCGGGAACAGTCAGTCGAGGAGAAAACTGTTCTAAGCAGGCAGCGGGTAAACAGAGTGAATAGCGGGAGCGATCGGGTGCGAAAGAACATCCTGAAGAAGCGGAACTGAAGTAACAGACCTGCTGTATGTCCGCGTCCATATGGGACGCTTCTGGGTCTGGACACGGACCTTGATCCGCCTGTTAGTGACCACTAATTTAATCTTTGCAACAACAACAAAAAACGGCACTCGCTATGTTTTTGTGTCTGTTGAAACACTGACAGCAATGTGCTGTGAATTGGCCTCACCTGCGGATTTGCGCTTTATCTCCTTTACTTGCCATGCTGAAACACACAGAAACTCCACACGCAGGTGAGGAAACGTGATGTCAACAACAGATTTACATACTAAGGTGATTGGACAGGTCTTCGCGCATGCAGTGGATGGGTAAGGTAATCTGAAGCATACAAAGGCGGAGCTGCTTTGTTGCAGTTGTTTTTAATAACAAACCAATATTAAAATTGCATTTTTTGAACCGCGAATCACAGGGTGCACCGAACCGCGGGAGAACAACGGGACGATATATTTTTTTACTGAGAACCGTTGCATCCCTAGTGGTTACACTTAGTAAACAGCGGTGAGTTTGGTGAACTGATGACCTTCATGGCCAATCTCAGTCTTTTCTGTTGAGCACATGAACATAATGGCAAATCAGAGCTGTTTAAGAACATGCTCCACAGCGCTTAAATATTCGTGGGAAATGGACGCTTTTAAAATTTCAGTACAGATTGGTTTCGAATTCCAGTATCGTGACAACCCTAGAGGCCAGGATCTAATGTTAGACAAAAAGCCCTTGCTCACAGTCTCTGCTCTAATTCATCCCAAAGGTATTCAGTCAGGTTGAGATCAGGACTCTGTGCAGCCCAGTCCAGTTCCTCCACAGCAAACTCCTCATCCATGTCTTTATGGACCTTGCTTTGTGCACTGGTGTGCAGTCATGTCGGAACAAGATACGGACATCCCCAAATTGTTCACACCAAATTAGGAGCATGAAATTGCCCAAAATGTATTGGCATGCTGAAGTATTAAGAGTTCCTTTCACTGGATCTAAAGGTCAGAGGCATTCACATCCCTACACCCCTCACTTTGCACTTTACTTGTTGATGTAGGGTGTGGACACAGATGCTTGACCATGAAAAACCTCCATGCACTGATCTAAAGCTAATCTGAAGGCCTAACAAAGTTTGGAGGTCTGTAGCTATTGGGAGTCGGTTGCTCTAACAAGGAGGCTAAAGACCATGACCTCTAGCGTCTGTCGCTAGAGCACCTTTTTTTAAAGGTCAGAGGAGCGAGGTTTACCTTCTTCGCTAGCTGGCTTCTGTTACATGTATTTAGTACACCAATGTCATGTAAAACACACTTCAGTAGTTCAGTAGGTGTATTTTGGAAGCCAACTCTTGTGTTCACCTCTTGTGCTGTTAAAGCGAAGGTTTGGGCAGACTTTTAATAGGCTAATAGAGTAAGATGCAGATGTAAAATGTAGATGACTAGTTTACCCTGTAGTTTGCTCTCTGCATTGGTGCGGTACAGTCCTCCGTGGTGGGCGATTGTTCTGGCTGCCTCCAAGTGACTCATGACCACATCCACACCAGACTCTACACTCTCCCAGCTCTCCAGAGCCTCTCCTGCTGCCACACTGCGCTCCAGTAGAGACAAGACCGGCACCACATGTGGGAAACACGTGCTCGACAGCACACACGTCTCTGAAACACACACACACACACAATCAATCATCAATAAAAATAAGAGTTCAAGCTCGAGCTGCTAGGGGGTTAATAAATTAAAATACACTCTAATAAATTCATATAAGCTCTGAGCATTCATTCATTGTATTTAATTTATTATATTTATTTATTTAAAGTTGCTTTATTATTATTATTTACCTAAAAATGATCTTACTTTAAGTAATAAATAAACCAAATAATTGCCACAGCTTTTATTACACTCAAAGTATTTATTTGATACATTTTTATTACCTTATACTTAATTTAATTATATTTTTATTTTAAATTTAATTATATTTTTATTTTATTTTAAAATAATATAAGTAAATAATATAAAAATATATTGACAATGTGTTATTTTGACGTGCGGTTTCAGTATTGTGTGATCTGATCATGGATTAAGATGTGTAAAAGTGCTAAAGTATCATTCATTCATGCATGACGCGATTTACATAAAAGATAACTACACATGCTATTCTTGTCATGAGCCTCAAGATGTGGGGGCGCTGATGAGCAAAGTCCACTCATATCAAACAAGACATATGCACATTGAGACACTACTTATTCATTTTCTGAAACAAATGATGTGACGTTCTGTTTCGTTTTATTTGCTTACAGTTGGTCAAAACAATGTTTAAACACCGTGACATTGTTGTAAACATGTTGGACAATTAAGCTGAAAGCAGTTAAACATGACAAAACTGAACCCCTTTCACAAATGTGTGTCTTTCATTTTCGAATTTGCGATTATCTTTTACGGGAGTGATACGTGAGATCCCATGACAATCTATAGCTCTATGTAAAATAAAATAGCATATGCTGTCCTTAATGCCATCATCTTGAGCTTATAGAGTGAATAGAAAAATGATAGGCTACATGACGAGGTTTTTTTTATTTTGTTGCTAAGTGTTGATTTTCTATAAATGAATGTAGTCCTCTCACAGAAGCTGATAATTATAAAGATAACGATGTTCTGTTGTTTAGGCTGCTGTTGTTTGTGCATGTAAAAATAAATCCTTAAAAGATATTTTCAAGGGTCAAAGAAAGTTATTGATGGGAAAACAAGCGATTTTTATCGAGAAAGTACACGGTAACTATTATGGTGTTTTGTTATACTTTGTAATATCAGTTGAAATTATATAAATATTTGTTTTATATTTATAGATTTTTTGTTTATACCTAGGCTAACTGTTTAAGGACAGGTATCCTGTGTGTTTTATAGCCTATGTGGCAAAGGACTCTCAAGATCAAAGCGACAATACCCATGAACACTCCCCCCCCCCCCCCCCCCCCCCCCCCCCCACAGAATTATTGTTATTATGAAGTACCATACAGTTAATTACTGTGAATTTACATACAGTACCTTATTGTGAAAGTAATGCAATTATTAGCCAGTAATTTACTGTAAATTTAAGATAAAATGTTTTACAGTGTAGTTTTTTTTATTTGCTATTTTTTTGACATGCTAATACTTTGGTTAACAACAAATTACTAATATTTTGACTTTGACAAGATATGTCATTGTGTTACTGTGATTGTAAAGTGAAACTCCACTTTACCTTTGCCGTCATTCATGGCCTTCAGGAATGGCTTGAGTTTCTTCTCATAGAGAATGGCTCCTTCTGTGTGTCTCTGTCGCAGTGTCATCCACGTCTGCTCCAGTCGAGAGATCTACAAACACATCACACACATGATACAGATCATCCACAGAAAATTAGATTTACTGGTTTTATGCTTCAAAAGCGTCTGCTAAATGATTAAATGTAACATTTTGTGGAAATGGCCAAAAATTATCATCTTTCCCCAATTTCTGTTTTACGGAGAGAAGATTTTTTTAGCACATTTTTAAACATTATAGTTTAAATAACTCATCTTTAATAATTGATTTATTTTATCTTTGCCATGATGACAGTAAATAATATTTTACTAGACATTTTTCAAGACACTTCAATACAGCTTAAAGTGACATTTTAAAGGCTTAATTAGGTCAATTAGGTTAACTAGGCAGGTTAGGGTAATTAGGCAAGTTATTGTATAGTGATGGTTTGTTCTGTAGACTATCAGAAAAAAATTTTAGCTTAAAGGGGCGAATAATTTTGTCCTTTAAATGGTGTTTAAAAAATTAATAACTGCTTTTATTCTAGCCGAAAGAAAACAAATAAGACTTTCTCTTATTAACAATATTATAAGACATGCTGTGAAAATTTCCTTGCCCTGTTAAACATAATTTAGGAAATATTTAAAAAAAGAAAAAATTATTCAAAAGGGGCTAATAATTCTGACTTTAACTGTATATATTTCCCCCCTTATCTTTGGTTTGTGGGGCATTTTTGGTGCCATTGCCTCAAATTCCCCCTTAATTTCTGATCATGGGTAAAACACTGTTGTGCTCCCGACATGAAGGTCAGTTCAGGTTTAGTGGTTTGTTGGAAACAGGTGTGTTTTCTGACCTGCGGCAGCTCCAGGGCTCTCATGACCGCGGCGAAACCGTACATGTTGCCCATGTTGCTCTTGAGTTCAGCAGCCAGCTGGATAGTTTTATGCAGGAGGGCTGCCCTTTCCTCCGTGCTGCCCGTACAGCCCAACAGATCCACCGCCATCATTATAGACATGGTGTAAAACCTGTTAAGCGAGAGACAAACACGGTGAAATAAAGCTGATCAGCAAGGTTTTAGGAAGCATGGTACTATATATTACAATAACAATGTTTTCTGGAAATTCAATCAATAGTTTATCAGTCTCTCCAGTATTTTGTGAAAATAAAAAATCTGATTTTATTCTAAAATTACAGATTTTGTGTAGAGTTTTTTTTTATTATTATTTTGCAGCTACACTGAAAAAAATCATGTCTGCAAAATTGTTGCAAGGAATTGATATGTGTTGAATTTTAACAAACTAATTAAATTTAGTAATGTTGCAACTTAATTTGTTTGTTTAAATGCACCCCAAATAAATTGTTTACAACCACTTACCTTAAACAAATTTAGTAAATCAAAGGAATCATCTTTGAATATTTTTTTTTCAGTGTATGCTGTGAAAATATGCACAAAATTACACATCTTATTTCATTATTGATTTTTTTTTTCACCTCGAGAACCATTGAACCATTGAGAGAACAGAGATAAACTTAAATTAACCCTTAAGCCTGCTGTATCATATTTGAAAATGAAACCAATTGTTTGAAATT
This sequence comes from Danio kyathit, assembly GCA_903798195.1. Classification (NCBI taxonomy): domain Eukaryota; kingdom Metazoa; phylum Chordata; class Actinopteri; order Cypriniformes; family Danionidae; genus Danio; species Danio kyathit. Next base: position 17,245,158 of record LR812528.1, read on the forward strand.
AAAACTTAACCTCCTACGTGGACGTGGACAGCACATTTTAGCTCTTATGTCTTATGTTTTATATTTTTTACAGACATACAGTGACATCCTGCAACTGTTTTGCAGCATATGAAATGTCCCAAACACTATTTTAACTGTCCAAAATGGGCAAAAAATTTTGTTTTTACTGATAGTCAAAATATGTTCAAAAATATGTGTGTATGTGTTATTAATGCATTTAAAAGAAAAAAAACTGCTGTGTTCCACGCAGAAATATAGAGTTTTTCATTCTATTACACAAAGGTGACTTTATTGTGTTTTATGGAAATTCGGACCACGAGTCTGTTGTCTGTGTTGTTTGATGGCTATTTGAACATGTTGATGGAAATTATGAGAGAGTGCATGCTTATGTGTGTGTGTTTGTGTGGGCATGTGTGTGTGTGTGTGTGTGTGTGTGTGTGTGTGTGAGAGAGAAGGCTACGTTTATGAAAGCAGATGCATATATACAATTAACAGAAATTTAGTGATTTATACAACTCATGAGGCCTAGTTCAAACAGGCTTTTAATGCGCATTGTGATAATGTCACATGACACGAAAAGTGTGTGTTGACAGCTCGAGGCTTTGCGCACCACATGGGCATATTCTATTTATGAATACTATAATGTTTATGAATGTAAAACTATGCAAATGCACTCTGGTGCTTTAGGAATATGAACAGGGTCCTTGCTGCAATTAAAAAAAATTGTGTGCTTCACAAAAATGAGACATTTGCTTGGTTTTGCATTAAATTCAGTGATCATGGTATCGCTAAATCCTGTTTATATAATCAAGCGCAAAAATTATTCATACCCCTGCCAAATTCAAGGGGTGTGAACCTACATTGGTCTCAGGGTTCAATTTGGTTATAATTATCATGTCATCGATTCGGTTCGATTCGATATCACGGTGCATCACAGTGCATTGACAATGCTTTCCATCCACAACTATATATTATTTCTTCACAACACAAGAATTCTTGAATTAAAATTTTTAAATATATTTATACAGTATCATTTATAATACAATTTTGTCCTCTAATACAAGCAGTTAGATATATGAACTGTACTTGCTCAAAGAAAACTCTTTTTGAATGTTTCAGACAAAACTCAAATATAGTTACAGAAGACAACATGAGCATTTAAAGCAAATTAACTAATGTAAATACTATTCCGTTTGCTTTTTGAGTGTTGTCGAGCATGTTTTTACATCCCTATGATTGGTCATTTTGTTCACACGCTTAACAGAAAGGGCTGGGATTGGCTCTAAAACTATTAGAGCTGTTCACCGATGAGTAATGCGGACACTGAAAAATGCGCAGTAACAGTCTTTAGGGGAGTAATAAAGCGCACATTGTGTAGCTATCACAGCTGATCCATAATAGACGCCATGGAGAAAACTCACTCTACAGACACACTTGTGTCAGGAGGATCCACAAGGATTTAATAACTTTAGAGGAGAGAAAAAGTTACTTTCCAAACATGCTAGCAGTTCAAAGGTCCAAAGTGAGAGAGAGACAGAGAGGCAGACATAGAGAGAGCTTTCATTTTCTCCCTAGCAGTGAAATAGTGTCTCGTGGTTCTGCTGTACTGTGTCAGTGAAAGACTTTCCAGCAAACTCGCGTGCAGTGAATTGTGAACAGTTGTCTGCTTTTTAAGTAGTTGGAGCATTTTAATTATATAATTATATAACTCGCCTTTTTTTATTATATAACTTTTTACACCCCTGCCAAATTCTGACTTAAAGTTACTTTTATTCAAACAGCAAGTATTTTTTTGACTGGAAATGACACAGGCTTCTCCCAAAAGACAACAAGACGATGTACAAGAGGCATAGTTATGGAAAAAAAAATATTTCTCAGCTTTTATTTACATTTGCACAGAAGCTTAAGTCAGAATTTGCCAGGAATATGAATAATTTCAGGCTTGACTGTATATGTTGACTGCAGGGATAGGACTATTTCACTTTAAAGGGCCATGAAACCACTCTCTTTTGGTTCAAGACTACCTCAGAATCTTTTCAAAAATTGCTCCATGATAGGGAGGAGTGGGCGTGGCCGACAGAGCAGGGGGAAAGAGGGGAGCAAACAACTGTTGTCAGTTGGCTCACAAAATGAAACACAAACTGTGAGACGCATGATTTTATAGTTTACACAGCTAAAAATGTGGCTTTTAACGATGTATGAAGTTCCCATGACAAGCGTCGAAGTAGTGGAGAGAAAGATCAACAAGCACCTCCGGAGGTTTTACTTCAGGATTTTTACTTTAGTAGGCCTTTTTTTATCTTAGATCAGGGCAGCTCCAACTTCCTCTGTCATCCGTGGTGGAGGAATTTAAGTTAGCAAAGTGCAGGGTCATAATGACATACAGAGACTCCCAGGATGAACAAGTCAGGCAGGCAGGTATCCTTACAAGATCAGGACGCAAGTGGGCAGCTGACTCATCTATTGCACAAGCTAAAAGTATGTTGAAGCTACGTGACATCATGGGAACGCCATGCACAGGAAGACAGGATCTTGGAACTTCCCATATTCAGCATTGGGGAAAGGCGGGATCCAAGGATAGAAGGGCTATGATCCAGGAGGAGGTTCGGAACCTGGAGGAGGAAGGCCGAAGGGCAAGGGCAGTGGAGCTAGCGTCCCAGGGAGCATGGACCAAGTGGGACCTACCCAAGAGGAAGATCACATGGGGAGATCTGTGGAGATTGGAAACTTTCTGCATCTCATTCATGTTAAGATCGGTGTATGACACTCCCAACTCTGACAAACTTGCACAAGTGGGGCTTAAGAGAAGACTCATTGTGCAAGCTTTGTGGGGAGAGGGGTACATGGCACACATCCTGTCAGGGTGTAAAATAACACTTGCCCAAGGTAGATACAGGTGGCGCTATGACAAGGTGCTCATGGCACTTGCTAACACCCTGGAGCAAGAGAGATGCAGGAAACACCAACCACATGGAAGAGCAACACCATCAATCAAGTTTGTAAGAGCGGGTTAAAAGCCACCAACCACAGTAACAACAAGAACCAATCTGCTGCAAAAGGCCCAATCATGGGAAATTATGGTAGACCTGAGGGGAAAGACTGCAATTCCCCCCGGTTGTCCAGACAACCCTGAGGCCAGATGCAGTACTGTGGTCTGAAGAGGCAAAGAAGATTATTCTCATCGAACTTACAGTCCCATGGGAAAAGGGTTGTGAGCAAGCATTTGAGAGAAAGAGCGCCAAATACCAGGACCTCTTGCATGACTGCAGGGAGAAAGGTTGGCAGGCATGGCTCTTCCCAGTCGAGGTCGGCTGTAGAGGATTTCCTGTCCAGTCAGTATGGAGGATGCTTACAGCTATTGGAGTGATGGGGAGAGAGAGAAAGATAACTGTTCACAGGATGGGGGAGGCAGCAGAGAGAGCTTCTTACTGGTTATGGAGCAGGAGAGAGGAGCTTAGCTGGAAGCCAGAGGGAGTTAATGGGCAGTGATTTGGCCACCACTGCTGACCCACCAATGTTGAGGGTGTTGCAGTTTAGGGTTGAGACACCCAATGATCGTTGGATACCGCCTGATGACATCAACTTCTCCTGGCCAAGGCTACATTCACCAAAAGTGAATGAAGGAGAAGCATCTTTGGATGTAATTGTCACGATTAAGATCCAATTTTTTTTAAAAATCATCAATCTTCACTACCTGTTAGATATAAGATATGAAGTGAGTCTCAGATCGGACAAGAAGCACTGCATTAAACTCCATTTCCCCCGCCATGTCTTTAAAATATGACAGTTTATTTTACCCCAGTGTTTTCAATGGAATTTCTGTGCTAGCCTGTTGCTGTCTTTCATCTCGTTTTACACTTGAACAACTAAATGAATGCTTAAGTCTATTTAACTGAATGTATTGTAATTACATTACAACATCAATGCTGGAAAAACAACCTTGTGAAATTGAAATAGTCACATTAAGCTTTCACTGGAGGTTTATCATCGGCTTTAAAACTCTAGCTGTGCATAGAGCCCATTTAATACCCTGCTACATTTGTTATTTGTAATTTCATATTCACATAACCACAATTTGTTATATCATTATAAAGATAATCGTGTTTATATAAACACTATAAATGAGGAGGACTTCTCTCTATTTCAACTATTAACCTTGCAAACACAGCAGCATGGATATAGGCGATATGTCTGAATGGTAACAAACTCAACTGATAAAAGACAAAGTCTGCTATTCTTCAATTCTCTTACAGCAAATATTCTTGCTACACAAAAATAGCTTTGCTGTATCAGCCCTGACAGCATCGCAGGAAAAAAACATGCAACAAACCCTGTGAATCATGGAAAAAAACACATACGACTTGTGCCGTGCGCGTACACAGTCTCATCCAGTCATTGGATCTCACAGCTTGGCAGGTCTGACTTGCCTTCGGAAAGCTTGTGCTCTTGTGAATAATTAAGAAGCAGGGTCTTCTCATAGGATAAGAAAACTCCGCTATGAATAATAATGAGAAACTGTTGTGTCATCACTCCACTAGCAGATTTGCGCTACGTCACTGATTTTGATCCCGCCCTGAAAATTATTATAAACCCTGAAGATGAAATTAGCTGACAAAAGCTCAAAATTATCCAGGTTTATCCACAATTAAAGCTGACAGGTGCTAACATTGTCTTAAGTGATGCTCAACACACACAAATCTGTTAAAATCTCAAAAAAAGTACTTCAGGCTGTCTCGAACCTTTAAAGTATATACTCATTTTGTCACTTTATTTAGTACCTGTAAATACAAATGTTTGATTATGAATGTAGAAATAGAAATAAATATTCATGAAATATATATACAACACTTTTTAAAAACAAATGATTACAGATGCACCAAATATAGTGCTAAATAAAATGCAAAATGTAAAAAAAATGCTAAATTAAACAGCTCAACATTAATCAAACAATTTTATGAGGTGCCTTCATTCACAAAACTTCCTCCAAAGTCAAAGCCCTGGCAACAAATAATCTGCATAAGATTTTGGATGCACCTTTCAAGGCACTTCAGGGGATTTTTTATTTCAGAGCAGCTGAAGTCTATGTCACGTTCTGATCTGGATATGTGCACATATCGAATGTGTTCCCTCACCTCTCCAGCAGATCCAGCCTCAACTGATGTCCATGAGGAAGAGTCAGCTGCTCCAGCCCTGAGCTCACTCCCATCATCCTCTGCATCTCCTTGGTAACGCCCAGTATCCTAGCAACCTGCAGATGGCCACACAGTTACAAGAGCCATATATTCAAGCCTAATATATTCACAGGCAGTAGAAGAAAAAAAAACACAATTAATTAGCCTTGAACTCGTCCCATCACATGATGAATGTGGTCAACAGCAGTGTGGAAAGAGTTTATTAACCCTGAAGGTTTAGATGTTAATAGAGAGCACCAACAGATGAATGGTTTGGGTTGATTTCCAGACTTTATCAGTCCGTTTCACATGTGCCTTACGTAATGCTGTCTGCCCTTACGGACCGGAAAATAGAATCAAGGGATTGAGAACCCATAAGACTTCAATCTGTCAGTGTGTTGTGGGTTTTACCTGTGGGCTTACATTGTTTATAGGGGTGGGTTTGGAAATCTGAATGTGTATTTTCTTGAATTGAACATGGCCTTGGGATCACTAACCATTCATGTACAGAATATTCATTTATTAAGTTATGTAGTAAATAAGCCAAAACTGTATCTGAAAAATAAGCAAGCAAGCAAACAAACAAACATTTAATTTTTGCATTTAACATTTAAATGTTTTAAAGACCTATCTATTCTCTCTCGCTTTTACTACTTCTTGTTTATTTTACTATTTTACTATTTTTACTATTTTACTATAGCCTTTACATATTAATTTGGTAGTCTTGTTGTCCATTTACATTTTTTTTTTTCATTTTCTACTCTGCCGTTAGTGCTCCATTTAGTACAGCATTTTGGTCAACCTCTGTCATTTTAACTGTGCTTTACAAATAAATATTGAATTGAATTAATTGTAATTTATTTCTCCAAAAGAAGAGATTGACATCCCACTGATTAGATTTTAATAAATATATATAAAATGTATATCATTCATTCATTCATTCATTTTCTTTGCAGCTTAGTCCCTTTATTAATCCGGGGTCATCACACCGCCAACTTATCCAGCAATTTTTTTACGCAACGGATGCCCTTCCAGCTGCAACCCATCTCTGGGAAACATCCATACACACTCATTCACATTCATGCACTATGGACAATTTAGCCTACCCCATTCACCTGTACTGCATGTCTTTGGACTGTGGGGGAAACCGGAGCACCCGGAGGAAACCCATGTGAACGCAGGGAGAACATGCAAACTCCACACAGAAACGCCAACTGACACAGCCTAGGCTCGAACCAGTGACCTTCTTGCTGTGAGGCGACAGCACTACCTACTGCGCCACTGCGCTGCCAAAATGTATATCAGTTTTATATATTAAGCAAGTTATTAATAAATAATTATTATTAATTATTATATTATTAGGAGCCAAGCGCTGAAGGTGCGTAGGCACTTATTGTATCCGTTACGGTTCTTATTATTATTCTTCTGGCTTCTTCTTCTGCTCTGGGAGTCTATGGCAGCCCTATGAACCGTTTGCAGTATTTGCGCAAACTTTGGCACACTGATAGAAGACAGTCTGATCTTCGACCACAACAAATTTGAACTCTCTAATTCAAACTCTCTAGCGCCACCGCTTGTCCAAAATTTCACTTATGTTTATTGTTATAACTTTTGAACCGAATGGGCTACAATCAAACATCTTTTTCCCCTCTGATTTAATGGTTCATGACGATTCAAACGCACCCTATGATGTCATTTTCCCATTATGAAATTTTTTTCGCTATTTTGATTTTTTCGCAAAATCTATTTTATCAAACTAGTTCTAGGCAATGTGTCTAATCTTCACCAAATTGAATTACATGATCTACAGACCATGCTGACCAAAAGTTATGGAGTTCAAGTTGATTAGACTAACCTTTTTTGTTTAACTTGCGAACAAATCTGATGTAGAGCTTGCGAAAATGGACTTTAGGCAATATCTCTATAATGCGTTGACGTATTCACACCAAAGTTGGTGTGTGTTATGACAACTATGGTCTGAGGTAATCTGCAGCGTTACAGCACACTGCTCTCTAGTGGTCAGGAGATACAAAAAATGGCTTTGCTTGCTTATAACTACTCAAGCGTTTGTCCAAAATTCATAAAATCTCTACATCTGGCGGAGCATGACGAGTCCGATGATGTCTGGTTTTCCCAGGTCAGCCATTTTTTTCTGTCGGCCATTACATACTTCAAATGTATTCAAAAACTCATTGTTTCACTTTGTCTGATGCTCCTTACTAACCTTATTGCTTTTGGCCTCTAGACTGCTTTGCTTATTTTGGCTCTGGACTGCTTTGCTCATTCTGGATATGATGTGCTCGGCCCCTTAATTGCTGCTTGCAGCTATATTTATTATTATTAGTATTATTATTATTATAAAATAAGCAAGTATTATAATTAATATATAAATAACAGCTAGTTTTACATTTTAAATTAAAGTTCATTTCATATAAAGTACAGCTCTCAGCTCTAGTATTAACTCCAAAAATATGTAAATCTGCATACTACACATTTAATTAAATGCAAATCATAGTTAACTAATTTTATCAACAACATTTCTGTCAATAGATCTTACTACGGTTTATGTGAGGTTGCTTAACCAAAACAATGCTTATAAAATTTTGTTACACTAAAAAAACTGCTTGGTTCCACACAATTCCTTCAAGTTGTCATAACAAAAATCAATTAAAAACCTCAAGAATTGCTGATTCAACTCAATTTAAAGTAGTATTTTTTGGAGTTGCATAAGCAGGGTTAAAAATTGTGTGGGAAATGTATGTATATGTATGCTACTTGGAAAAATTATTGTGCTCCAACTAAGCAAAAATCTAACTGATTTACAATGTTTTGCTAAACTTTCTTTATCGTATCTTTTTAATGTAATTTATAAGTAATGTTTTCTGTGCTTCAACTAAATTTTTATTTGTGTTTTTACCGTGCAGTCAGCCTTGGTGATGTGCTTGGCAGCTGTTTTGGGATCCACCTCCGCCAGAAGCTCCTTCACCCTCTTTAACACACTCATCTCCAGAGGTTTATTCTCGGGTGGCAGAAGAGTCGACTGGTATTTCCCAGGCTTGAAGGATGAACTAGTCTCCACCTGGGGGAGCATGAAGCCCTCTAACCCATCAGGAGCTCCAGGGCCCAGGCTTTGGCCCTCCTCCACCTTCAGCCTCTCTACGTAGCTCTTGCAGGGAGGAATGGGGGCTTGTCCGGGTCTCAGCTCACAGTAGCTGCCGCCTTGCTCTGAACTCTCAGATTGGTACCCGTGAGCAGGTGTGGAGTGGGTGCTAGGGCCCGTTTCTGAGCAGGGAATGTTGTTATTGGAGGAGGATGGCGAAAGGTGGGGATCGCTGGAGCGCCTCATCACTGGAGAAGGCGGGATGACTGCGAGGACACGTCCACCTGAACCATGTCTGTGGCGGGAGACTGGAGAAATAGTTCAAATAGCAGATTTAATTGGGTAAGTTAAGCCTTAAATGGCAAATATTACAGTGCTATTGTTATACAGTATATTTGTATTGTATCTGTATACAGTATATGTCCCCAAACTTCCCCCCACCTCCAAACAACACTCCAAACAATTCTACTTAACTAAACACTCCTGATTCGACTCACTAGGTCACTGAAGACACTCCAAAACGCGCTGTATCCAAAATCGTCCCCTCTATTCTTAAATAGTTCACTGTTTGAGGTAGCAGACATTTGTAGTGGTGTTTGAAATCACATTGGACATTCTGTAGTGCACTCAATCAATCCCATAATATACTGCAATAATAAGTGTACAACTGATGTACATTCAGAGAGTATAGGGTTTTTATAGCAGTTTTGGATACAGCCCTGAAATGGGTGTCTTACATAGTGCAAAATGTGTATTGTTGGGGTTTCTCCAGCTGGTGTGTCAGCGTGGGGATTATTATTTACAGATACTGCAAGACCTGAAATGGGTGTGTCCAATGCTGGGGGTTATTCAGCAGTGGTTTTGTACTGGGGAACAAGGGAACTCATTAGACTCCAAGACCTGAACATGATCGCTGAAAGTAATTTTGACCACCAATTTGGTTGAGGTGGCCTGAAGAAAAAAAAACTTGGCCGAAAGACCAGAATACCTTGTGCTTTGCTAGTGTACTCTGAAAATGGGACAGGAACCGCTAATCTTCAAAGCACAATGTGAGTAAACCTAAAGAACAGAAATCACTTAGCTGAACTGTCTCATGTGCTGCTATTTTTTTGACTTTCTACAACCCCATTACCCAATTGGGTGATTTTTCTCAAAATATTCTCAAAAATACTTCTCAAAAAATTGTATGGGTATCCAAAAATGATGCCATAGGTACCACAAACTACGATTTACAGCTGTTCATTAAGCCAGAGGAGCTGAAAGTCAATTAAAGCGAGTGGAGTTTCTTTTCTGATAGATGCTCTAAGAGGTTGACCTATCAGCAGTTCACTGGGGCAGCTAACCAATCGAAGCAGGCAGACTCATTAAATAAAGACAGTTGCGGTCCTCGATTCACAGTCCAAAAAAAAAAAATCATGGTTTCACGGTATTGTGATCACTGCTTTAAAATATATTCTTATAAACTTTTTTTACCCTTTGAACACAAAATATTTGATTTTAAGAAACATTTACAATATTTGGAGCAGTAAACATGTCAGGCTAAATAATTCAAATGAATCATTGACTTCTGCTGTCTTTGTTAGTTTTAAAAACACTGATTTCTTTACAATTTAAAATGGCATTTTGGATATCTTTTCTGCTGGAGATACTGTTGTCCTAAAAAACAAAACAAAAAAAACGTAAATAAAATATCTTACATATATCATAGGAATGGTATAGCAGAAAATTTTGCGGTGTTAAAACCTTGACTTATTCAAACCACAGTATATATGAAAACGGTTATCATCCATCCACGTCAAGAATGTGAATGAGATTTTATGCATGCTTATGACAATTGTCATTAAGTGTCATTCACTCGGTTAGGACATTTTTAAATGCAAAGATGACATTGTTTGTTATGACATCTTGACATAAATACATCACAACCTGTTTTTATCTTTGTCATTTCAGATACAATAACCTATATTTATCAAGCTACACTGTTTAATTATGCTTCTAGTAGGTGTCAGTTTGGTTTAAACCAATTCAGTATCAGTGTGATTAAATATTCAGGTACATGCATAAGAGTGTGTGGACTCACTGGCGCTGTAGGCAGAGGATTGAGGTGTTTCCCCCACAGGGGACAGTGGACAGCGGTACTCTTGGATCTGATCCATACTCATTGCGCAGTTTCTCATGGCATCCTTATGGTGCACTGTGGAAGGGCTGGAAAGGACAAACAACCAATTAAATCTTCCTTTCTTTGATGAGACATCCTAGGTTTGGCTATATACAGTTGAAGTCAGAATTATTATCCCTCCTGAATTATTATCCCCCCTGTTTTTTTTTTTTTTTTTGTTCCCCAGGTTCTGTTTAAAGGAAAGATTTTTTTGACACATTTCTAAACGTAATAGTTTTAATAACTATTTTCTAATGACTGTTTTCTTTTATCTTTGCCATGATGACAGTGCATAATATTTTACTAGATATTTTTTCAAGATACTAGTATTCAGCTTAAAGTGCAATTTAAAGGCTTAACTAGGTTAGTTAGGTTTAATTAGGCAAGTCATTATAAAATGATAGTTTGTTCTGTAGACAATCAAAAATATTTCTTAAAGGGGCTAAAAATATTGACCTTAAAATAGTTTTTTATTATTAAAAACAGATTTTATTCTAGCTGAACTAAAACAAATAATAAAAAAAAATATTATAAGGTATACTACACAAAATGTCGGCAAAATAGTCTCATTCGTTTATGGTACGTTTGTGCTGGTTTGTGCTGCAAAAATATTTGTGTATTTTGTTTTGGTTTTTTGAGATATTAAAATAGCATTTGTAGGTCATTCAGTGGTCACACAGACCCCCGCAAACCCCCCCCCCCCCCCCCCCCCCCTGATCCCCTTAACATGCTTCAAATTCACCGCCAATATTCTCGTTGGTTTGTGCTTCGTTTGTGCTGGTTTGTGCAGGTGAAAATTCCGTTTGTGTTGTTTCCGCTATTGAAATATTACACATTTAAGTTTGAACGATGATGTCATCAGCCTCCCTACATGCTCCAAATGTAACCTAAATAGTCTTGTTTGTTTGTGCTTCGTTTGTGCCGGTGAAAGTTCAGTTTGTGTTGTTTCTGTTAATAAAATATTACACGTTGCATTATGGACACTGATGTCATCAAATATCAAAAAGGCACGTACTGTAGGTCTATATACAGATGTGTTTTTGCATATTTATTGGTTTATAATATATAGCATGGATTTAGAATATAATAAACAGAGAGAGTAAATCATTGTCATTGACCATTTTTCTAAAAATAAGCTTGAAGTTGTCTGTAGCAGGGTGGTGCGTGACTGCTGAATGACCTACAAATATTATTTTAATATCTCAAAAACAAAAACAGCACAAAGGAATATTTTTGCAGCACAAACCAGCACAAACGGACGAGACTATTTTACTGACGTTTTGTGTTGGGTAGGGGGTCAACTTCATGGATGTGGAAAACCTGTGAAAAATGCCTTGCTAAATTAAACATAATTTGAGAAATATTTGAAATAGAAAACAAATTTCACAGGAGGGCTAATAATTTTGACTTCAACTGTATAGCATTTTCAGCCTCTAATTGTGAATAGCAACACATCGCACAGCTACAAGTCTACACACATTCGGTGCTATTGTGATCCTACAGACAACATGCACAGAAGCAAGTGAAGGGTTTCCATGTGGCCAAATCTGTTTGGAAAACAGAGTGAGGGGGAGTGAGTGGGGCGGGGTCTGTGCCAGCTGTGAACACACACATAAACACACACACACAAACACACACACCAGCTGTTGCCCTCCGCTGGTTTCACCTCTGGCTCGACTGTCTGAGGCTCATCTGGCTGTGTAGGCTGGGCGGCACTGATAATACAAGACATCCTACATGAGCACATCACTCCTGGATCTTTGGCACATGTGCATATGACCAATTAAAAGATTGTGCATCCATCAATATGCCCAAATTTAGACACCTGAACTCTAAGAATGCAATCATATATTCAGGATTAGGAGATTAATTAATGTTGGTTCTTGATGCAAATATGATCTCCACGGGTTGAATGTGATCACACGAAAATAGGCATAATCGAAACCAAAACAAACAAACAATGACATAACATAAGATATAACATGACAATAACATATAATAATAAATAAGCCAAAAGCATAACAAAACATGCAATGAAAGCAAAAAAGAAAGCAAATCGACTTAAAGTAAATGAGACTAAACATGGTGTTGTGGTATTGTCTCTAAGTTATTTGATTCCTGGTGGTCACTAAAACACAAAATAAATGAATTAAACCAAGACAAAAAACACAAACACATATATATTTTTAAATAAAATGAATACAAAAAGCAAAAAAACAATAATATAATAAATGTGCCATTGTCCAAACACAAATAATAAAAAAAACACAAAACTGAAGAAAACTTATTCACAAAACAATTTAGTGGTTAATAAAATCATTAGAAATAAATAACAAAAACAAAACAAAGAAATGAAAACAAAACAAATTAAATAAATAAACAAATAGATAAAAAACACGTCATTGTTATTATGACTACTAAATAAAAAATATATGGTCACTAAAAACAAAAATAAAAAACTAAATAAAAAATAAATCTAAGCTAAAACAATGGGTTGCGTCCGGAAGGGCATTTGCTGTGTAAAACATATGCCAGAATAGTTGGCAGTTCATTCCGCTCTGGCGACCCCTGATAAATAAGGGACTAAGCCGAAGGAAAAAATGAATGAATCAATAAACAATGCATCAGGAATTAGTCCAATAGTTGATCCATCCTAATATTACAAGATATTATAAAACATAACTATTTTACGTATTGGCAGAAAAGGGGCTAATTTGTATGAATTAATACGATTTCATTCATATAATAATAATAATAATAATAATAATAATAACAATAATAATAATAATAATAATACATTTTATTTGTAATGCGCTTTTCTCAAGCTCAAAGCGCTACAAGGCAAAAACTATATAACAGTAAAAACAATAAATAAGAAAATATAATAAAAAGTAAGATAACAATAGATCACACATGAAAAACTACTAAAGAGGTGAGTCTTAAGCAGTGCCGGCCTGTCCAACAGGCAATATAGGTGGTCGTCTAGGACCCCGCGATTCTTGGAGGGCCCCAAGAACGCTATATTATTATATTTACTGTGAACGTAAGCGCAAGGACGAGCGTGAACGTTTAAATCATTAACAATGCACATTGCGCAATGCACAAACCCCATTTAACGTGATACAATTTACAAGGTCGGTGAGAAAAAAATAACCTCCACATTTCATTAAAAGAACAGCTCTGTATAATTCATACATGACAAATAGCTGAAAACGATAATAAATACACAACAACAGTATGAATAAAAGCAGAAAATATTAGAAACACAGCAGCACAACACTCTATTTTGCATAACACCACCTGCGATCGGCTATTGGGGGATTTAAAATGTCGTAACGTATTTCTACACAGACTCCACATATCTCTCCAAATTGGTCACGTTGGATATGAAGCCAAAAAAAGTGTCTTAAAGTCTTAAGTAATATAACGTCACTAAGTGTCATAAGTGATTTTTAATCGATCTTAATCAAATTTTTTATTTGAAATGAAATGGCATCCAAAACAAATGGCATCTTTCTGGAGCCAAAAAAGGAAGAAAAGAAAAACAGAGGAAGAAAAGCAAGCTCAAAGTAAAGGTATATTCTGCTATGCATTATACATTATTTAGTAGTGCAGTATTAGAACTTGTTTTAATAAATGCAACAATGTCCATGATCACAGAAATACTTGTGTGATATGTGAGTAAAAAATAGGCCACATTCAGCATGTTTAATAAATAATCAGTTAATTATCTATCCCACTAATTCACCCTGCTGAAAAAACACAGGTTTCCCCCTCATTTGGTTAAAATGTAAGTTTACCCACTGTCCCACATCTACTGCAAAGTTTAGTTTCTGTAAATCTCTATGTAAAAACAAGCTAAAATGTCTCCTGCATTTCTAGGTATATGCATATATTTGTATGTTATTCATTTACAAAAAATGCATTTGATTCATGTTTTATTTGTATATGTCACACTTAAATACTTAATTTTTTTTAGTGTTTTCTGGCTTTATCTGAGTAAATCTGACTAAATATTTTTACATATGTATTATAGGTTAAATATGTTATAGTTTACATCAATGGGCCCTTTTTTTGATCTAGGGCCCCTCAACCCTACGGGCCGGCAGTGGTCTTAAGAAGCTTCTTAAAACAGTCCAGAGAAACGGCATTCCTTATGATAATGGGTAATGCATACCGTAATTTCGGCGCTCGGCATGAAAAAGCCCTACCACCCATGGTGTTGTATGAAAACAAACAATATTTGAAAGAAGACGTGCCCCCAAACCCCTAAGCTTAACTGTCATTGGGGGATGAGCAAATTGTATCAAATATGTAAAACAAAATCATACAAATTCATACGAATTACCCTCTAAATCAAAAAGTTATGAATTTCCGTGAGATAATGTAGGTTGTAGATAATATCGATAATGTCTGCTGAAAGTCTACCTGTGAGGAATGATCTTCTCTGTCGTGAGTCCATCTGTCATAGTAACACTGCGTCTCTTGATGTGCGCCCCCCTCTGGGCAGATGGTGAATGTGCAGATCCTGGTCTTCCTCCAGCTAAAGCAAACGTGGCCTCCAGGTACCTCAATGGCAGCGTTCGGTTCACCGGACACAGCAGCTGGGCTCCTGTTCGCGGGCACACCGCTCGACCCGTACCAGCGTGGTGCCTGACCAGCGTGGGGACAGAGTCGAAGCTCTCATTCTCCAGCATGTACTGGATTTTAGTTTGTCCACTTTTGACCAGGACTTTACTGATCCGACAGTGAATCACTTCTTGCTGCCAGCGACAGGTCAGGACATAGTCACCCACTGTTGACAAGGAGTCCCGTACTAGGAAGTCACCACTGCGTAGGACCAAGGTTTCAGAGGCCTGGGTTTGAGATAAATAAAATGAGATAAATGAAATTCTTTTATTATTTTATAGGGATTAATTAAAGGACTGTTGCAAGGCGGATTCAAACCTACATTTCCCAAGTAGGCATCAAAGAGCAATCATCATTAAAGATAATTCTTCAGCCACTTTTGACACATACGTAGGGCCAGACAGAATCTGCGGACATTTGTTTTGCTATTTCTGTAGAGAATTTTGTAAAAATCTGCGGATTTTTGCAGAATTACTTTGAGAGTATCATAACTAAAAGCTCAATATATGAAATAAAAATAATGTCTTTTAGATTTTTATTTAATGTTTACAATGCAAATCCATCTAGATCCACTTATTTGGTAAACAAAACAAGTCTCTCATAAAATGTATCTACTAAAAGACAGAAAATCTTACTTTATAAACTGTATTGTAAATAAATGAACATTTTCATATTAGTCAATAATATTACTGAAATTAATTTAAAAACTGGATAAATATAAATTTACACACATTTACACAAGTAAACAAATAGACTCAATGATTGGCTAAAAATCCACGTGCAGATTCCGTGTGGGCCTACACATACGTTAATGAGCTAAATAGTGCAGAAATCTCTGATAATAATTTAAAAAACCTCAATATTTACAATATAATACCTCAAATATGATGTATTACAATCACGTCATGGAGCCCCACACTTCCTTTGTTCATTTACTGATTTGGCATGACTGTTACATGTGTCAGGTAAATTCTTTGTATGAATGTTACTTATGTCTTATCATAAAAGTAAAAAAAATAAAAACAACTTTCAATAAATAAATAAATAGTGCTGAACTACACACAGATTTTTATTTGTGTGTTTACATCATAATGTGTCTTTACTTTTTATTCAGATTTTGAATAGCTGAATTTTCTTTTGAGTGATAAAAATATAGAAATAAAAATATCTATAAATAAATAAATAAATAATATTAATTAATTATTTCATTCATACACTTATTTAATCATTCTTTCATTTATTATACTATTTGTTTACAGATTTTAGAGTTTTCTAGAAAGACTTGATTGATTGATTGATTGATTGATTGATTGATTGATTGATTGATTGATTGATTGATTGATTGATTGATTGCACATTATTTGAATACCAGACTTTGTCTAGAATCATGTTTTTAAATATTTATAAAAATATAGTAAAATAGCCAGTGATATTTCACTGTTGCTGCTCTGGAGTGCGTTTACAAAAACCATTCTTAGCTAACTAAGGTCACAAGTTCCGTCGTTACAAACATAGTTCGTAGATTTGGCGTTTCCCAAATCCGTTGTTCCAACGAACATTTGCAAACTGCATCGCAAACTTGTATGCTTGTAACTACACCTCTAGAACTGTAGTTAAGCATAGTTCCTGGTTGTGTTCTATTCCCAATTATCCCCCCTATGCCCTATTCATTTAAAACATTCTAACATTTAAACTTGGAATGATTTTTAAAAACATTAAGTTAATCTCTCTTAGGTGTAATTTGCTTTTAAAGTATTTTTACAATTCAGTTTTAGCAATTTTCAAGTTTACAATTGTGTTGCCTTCGTAGTGCACTTGGAAAACATTGATGTCATTTTGAACGTGACTTTTGAATTTTACATATATTTCAATTATTTTTGCAAAACGAATGCATGTTTTTACCAAAACTAATATTGGATTTTTTGTAAATGCGTGTGCGTGTAAAACAATATAATTTGCACAAATAAATTATGGGGTTCTTCTCTAAAGTAATTGTTACCACCCCGTTAAGAGCATAATTATGGGCGTTTTACGTTATAACTAACGTGGTTCAAATGACAGATCTGTGACAGAGAAAGTACATGTTTGGGGAAACGCTCATCACTACATCGTTCTTTTTCCTTCATTGTACTATGATAGTTCAGCCACAAGTTATGTCGTTGATTGAGAAACGCACCCCTGAATGTTTGAATAGATTTCTATTAATTGTAAAAGTCATCAACATTAAATTAATTCACTTTAAATATAAAAATATATATATTTTTTGAACTTAATAATGTTTACACATGATTAAAGCAACAAAACATGCACAGCAAAATTGACAGGGCTAATTCAACTCTGAGAGAGTAAATTTTTAACACTTTACCAGTGTATATATATATATATATATATATATATATATATATATATATATATATATATATATATATATATATATATATATATATATATATATATATATATATATATATATATATTGTATATATAATCTACACTGGCCAGAGTTAAATGAACATTTTCAAAAGTTAACAGTTTAACACTGGCTCAAGAGTTAAATATTTATTTCTTGTTTTATCAGTAATTATATTTATATATATAAAATATATTTATAAATATGCAATACATACTTTGCTCATGCATTATAAAACGTTAAAACGTAATTAGTGTTGTTTCAGAGCTAATTATCATTATAAACCAATACAAAACAACAGTGTTCTACATGTCAGAAAGAGAAAGTTCTAAATAATTTTTGCTAGTTCCCAAAGCAATGTCATAAGATATTTTTAAAATACTGTACACTTAGGAGAGCAGAAGCACCTCAAACTTGTTATCCACAGCAATGTAGTACCAGTCAATTTTGTCTCGACTCCTCCCCATGGCTAGAATATATGGTTAATGACCCACACATATATGCACATATATGTCACACTATCAGTGTTAATAAGGTCAGGCTTTCAATGATTACACCAGTCAGAGAATACTGTTGACTATCAATTTTAAACAACACTTAACTCTTAAACAGAGTAACACCAGGATTTTAACTCTGGGAACTTTGCTGTGTGGTGTTTTGACTGATCCTATTTTTACTTTATTTACAGTATTCTAATCTAACATTTTCTTGAACTGTAAAATATATTATTAGTTAAGTATCAACTTAAACAACATCTATGTGTATTTTACCCACGTGAATTAAAAAACCCTCATTAAAGATGCTTGACATGGAGAAACGTTTAGTGACCAAATTTATATATCTTTGCTTCTCACATTTCGGTTTCTACTGCACACCTTAAAGATTTGGAAGATGGAATTAGGAATTGACATTTCATCCTCTACTTGGGAGGAGGGATTGAGTCGTGTTCACTCTTGCTCTATAAATGTAAGGCTACAGCTCATACAATTTAAAGTGATGCATAAAATACACTATATTAAAGCCAAACTTAATAGGCGGTATCCTTCTATCTCTCCTTTGTGTGATAGTCAGGAGTTGGGACCTATGGTCATATATTCTGGTCCTGTCCAGAAGTATCTGAATTTTGGAAAAGTATCTTCGGACTTTATTCCCAGACTTTTGAAATAGACATTAAAATTGATGTGGAATTAGCATTGTTTGGATGTTCAGACCAGGCTCTAACTTGGCCTAAACATCAACAACTCTCCCTTATGTTTGGCATGGTGCTGGCCAAGAGAGTGATTCTGATGGAGTGGAAATCCATGACACCTCCAAGTTTTTTAAAATGGTTAGCTGAAATGGTTTCTGCCATCAAGCTGGAAAGGTGACGTTTCTCTAGATTTGACAAACAGAAGATGTATGACAAAATATGGGGCTCCTTCCTTAGATTTATAGGTTAATAATGTCTCTGTAATTTTTTGTAATATTTTTTTACATGTCATTTTATTTAGTTTCTTATTCCATTAGTCTGGCTGATATATTTTTTTTTATGGTGCTGTATAATTGCTGTATTGTTTGCTGGTGTTTTGGTGCATGTTCTAGTTAGTATCGGGTAATAACACAGACACAATTCTTTTAACATATATACATGATGTACACTATTGGGTGTTCTATAATTAAAGTTAAATAAAGATGCTCAACGTGCTTTTATGCCTGTGCTCCAGCAGATGGCGCTACAGTACACAGTGTGAGGTCAGAAGTGCAGCATGGGGGCGTATCGCCATGGTGACTGGCTATAGTTTATAATAGAGAGGGCTGGAGTTTGTCTTTTCTGCAGCTCCAGCAGGAATACATTATGCTAATGCGCAGATGGCGGATCTCAGAGTAGAGACGGCATGGGCTGCAGTTTGACGGCTCTATGGTGCAAAACACACACACTCACAGAGAAACCCAAATAAATACACAGGAAATCAAGCACATATACAAGTCAAATACGGAAAGAAACTACATCTAAAATGGCTAACAAAGTTTTTCCTTCACCTACTCATTAGTTTGGTTTATATATGTGTATGAACCTTTCTTTGACGTCTATTGTCCACAAAAATGAAGTGTGTAATCATTATGAAGTTAAAATCTACTTTTTATTATTACACTTTAACATGAAAAGACAACTGTAACTTCTCTGTAATTTACCAAGGGGTGTAAAACTAGACTTTTCCCTCAGTTTGTTTGAGTAATAGATTAGGATTTTGGGAAGGCTGATGATGTAAAACTGTAAAAATATTTGTTTATTACCAGTTTTTCATATTTTTATTAGTTTGAAGTGATATAATTCAATTAATCTTTATTTCTTTAGCACCTTTACAATGTAGATTGTGTCAAAGCAGCTTAAGGTCTAGTAAATTGAAATTTAATCTGTGTCAGTCCAGTTTTCAGAGTTGTAGTTCAGTTTAGTTCAGTTCAGTGTGGTTTAATTTTTACTGCTGAAAGTCCAAACACTGAAGAGCAAATCCATCGATGCGCAGCTCCACAATGTTTGGGATGGCGTTGTAAGTTACAAATCAAAAACCAATAAAATGCAGTAATGTTTTTTGTTATTTTACAGACTTAATTCCCTCTATATAATTCTCATGAAATGTATTGTTAGGGGAGCGCGGGGCACAAAGTAACGCGGGTTAAATGTAACACAGAGTTTTAAGATATTTGCTCAGAGTTAACCATGGCATGCATCCAAGGTTTTCACCACAGTGTCGGCAGACGTCTTCCTGCCAATTATTGAAAAAGTTCAGCAAAATTTGGATGAGAAACACAGGAGAAACAATTTTTGCTGCATAAAAAACATTTTTATTATAGTCGATTTTTTTTATTTAAAAAAATCTGTGAAAGTATGTACAGTAAGTGAAATCTTATATTGTTGTGATCACCATCTTCTAGGCTAAAATATGAAATCATTTTGAAAGATGTAAAAAACACAGTGACTGCTAGCCAGTTTTGAGGAAAACACCACACAGCGGGGTTAGTCGTAACAGAGTGTTACAATTAAGCCACACACTGTTGGACACCAATTAAACTAACAAAATGTTTTTTTGAATTTTTAATGTAATGTTGAGAACTTTTAATTTTAAAATGTTTTAATAGAAAATATATTTTTTAATAGAAATAAATAAATTTTATTGCTAATAATGCAAATAAATGCATCATATAATAATGGGTAAATGGTTGATAATGCATTTAATATAAATTTAATAATGCAATATAAATTCAAATGTGTTTATCAAATAAATAAATAAATAAATAAATAAACTTTTTGTGCTATGCAGAATTAAAAAAATTAGCAAATTACTAAGGAATAGGAACTATAGCTACTATTTAAAGTAAACTGATTTAAATTAATTGTGTGAAATCTGCCTTTTTAAGCACATGATACAACTAACCCTCTGACTGTTACAACTTGCCCCACAGGTGGGGTAAACAGTAACATTTTTACTCCTGGCACGTTTGGCAATACTGCACAGAAACCATAGGTCCGGCGATCATAATTTCAGTGCACATTTGTAGAAAAGGCTTGTGTGTTGTTGGTATAAACAATAGGTTTGTCTAACCCCATTACTTTGTTCATTATTTGGCCAAAACCAAAAAGTGTTACTTTGTGCCCAGCTCTCCCCTATAAGCTGCTAAAATAATTGTCAATAACTGTCAAAAAGTCACTTAAAATTAAACTGCTGTGTTGAATTTTCATAATCAAAAGTCCACAAAGCAGAGATCAAGGCCCCTAATACAAACCTATCCGTAAATAAATGGAAAAAACCTGTGAATCAGGAAATACAGAACCTGTTAAATCAACAGATATTTTTTTACAGTGCATAGAGGCTTTCAGTTCTTACACTGAACATGTGATTTATTTTACTCTATGCTGCCTGAAATCATTATTTCGGTTAGCGTTACATAACTTTCGACTTGTGTTTTTAATGGTCTGCTTGACAAAAAAAGGTACCAGGGTGATGCAACAATTGCTTTAAAGTATGAAATGAATGACTGGATTTTTACACAGTTTGCCAGGTTAGTGCTTTTAAGTCTTTTAAAGATATTCAGAGTCTTGTTTGAAGCTCTTCTTCTTGTTGAAGAAGTGTATATTTAGGATGTGTTCATGCATCTTGTATGCGTTCATGTGGTAATTTTATCAGTTGAGAACTTGTGAAGAGCTTATGAGATCTGTAAAAGTAGTCCAAAGTGTGACAGGAATTCCTCCTTCACACATATCTGCTGCAAAGAGATGCATTTCTTGTGTCTTTATTGAACTGTAATGGGCAATGTCATGACTTTGACATGGTTCATTTTGATGTCTTTGGTTTCAGTTGTGTTCATATTTCAGTCGAACCACAAAAGTGAAAGTGGTCCTAGGTTTTAGACTGGTTTTAATCAAACCAAACCTGCCAAGCCTTAAGTTTTACTCATTTTGTTTTGGTAAACTGGTCCATTTTTCCACTAATTTTAGATAAATCAGACTCTACATGGCAAAATGCACTATGATTGATGAATGAATATATCAGCAGGCACCTTGATGTCAAAATGACATCAGAAAACATGTCAACAATGCAAATCGATTTGATGTCAATTGACTACCTTTATGTCAAATCAACATTGAAAAATTCACATCTACGTAACAAAAATCACGTCAAATGACGATAACAGGACTGTCCTATAATCAATTCAGCTTTTAGATTAATACAACTTTTCTTATATTCTTATACTTTTCTCATATTATGCCCAACTGAGTCTGGTTTCTCTCAAGGTTTTTTTATCCTTCACTTTCGCCAATTGGTAAAGTTTTTTTTCGTCGCCACTGTCACCACTGGCTTGCATAGTTCAGGACTTGTAGAGCTGCGCATCGATGGATTACTCTTCAGTGTTTGGACTCTCAGCAGTGAATGTTAAACCACACTAAACTGAACTGAACTGAACTGAACTTAAACTCTGAAAACTGAACTGACACTGTTTCAATTCACTATAATCTTCTATGTAAAGCTGATTTGACACAATCTACATTGTAAAAGTGCTATACAAATAAAAATTAATTGAATTGAATTATAATACTTTTGTGTCTTTATTTTGGTGGTCAAATGGGCATCAAGGTCAAGGTTTTGACATCAAATCCATTTGCATTTTTGACATGTTTTTTGACGTTGTACTTGACTGCGATTTGATGTTGTTTTAACATTCAAAGGTGCCCACTGGGGTGTCAGTCTGAACGTCTATGTGGCTGAGACCAGGCAGAACATGAGATGAATCACAACATTACAAACTTCGATTTAAACCAATAAGTAATTGAAAATTGGACAAAAAGAAAAAAGTACTCGGCTGTGAACTTATAATAGCTTTAATGACAGGAAGTGGTAAAATAAAGGTTGTATTAATCTGCAATCCTGTGCAGCAATGCAAATAAATGAAACTAAATTAAAAACAGAATTAGAAAACCATTTGCTTAAAGTGGTTGCTTGTACCCGCTTATTGTAAAATATTTAAGTTTTTTGAAAGTGTAGATATTCTAACTTTTTACTCACAGTATTTCATAGAAGTAGGTGGAGCTTATTTCATGTGATTAGCTTGTGACAACTCTCCGATTGGTGGAATTTTCTGTACGGATTACTTTTTTCTGCACTAGTTCTGCTAGTAAACACTACAGTTTTAAAACTAAGTTGAAATAATGTTGACCAGAGGCTTCAAAAAACATATACCTTCGATTGTCAAAGTCAAATCTGTTTTTAATGATGTGTATGTTATTCTTCAAATTGCATTTCCCTATGGAGAAAATGAACGAGTTTTTACTTCAGGAACAAAACTCTTTAGATTTCAGAGTGGACCACACTGTAAAATTGATGCGTTCCACACAGTTCCTTCATGTTGTCCCAACACAAGTTAACTTAATCATTTTTACGAATTCAAGTGGATTGGACTTAAAACAATTAAGTTGTCCCCCAAAAAATTAAGAAATGTGTTGTTTCAACTCCTTTTAAATAAGTAGTTTGAACAAGCAGTCATTTTTTGAGTGCAGACGTTGCTGTTTGGTCAAAATTCTGGCAGTGGTTGGCGCCAATAGTGTTAAAACACAGCACTAAGGTGCTCACGGAGACCCAAGTTTGATTCCCGGTTCTTCCCCTCTTTCTGCTCCCAACACTTTCCTGTCTGTAAATCTCCACTGTCCTATCATAATAAAGGTGAAACCCCTAAAAAAATATTCTGACTGTGTATAAGCCAGCAAACATTGTGAAACGCACCTCTCGTGGAATATGGCCATGGTACCAGCCGTGGCTCCTCATGTCACTGCTGCTGAGTTTGAGTTCCTCCTCCAGCTCCTTCCTGAGTTTCTCTGGAGGCGACTCCAGCAGGTACTTCTCCTTGGAGAACTGCAAAACACAGAAAACAACGACACATAAGTTATTATTTCATGAACACGCAAACATGCGATACAGCAATTGAGGAGAAAAAACAAAACATTCTTAAGCAAACAATTGTAAGGTTTATTGCCTCACTTATCAAACTGACGTGGCAATCCCTATAAGAGATTAAATAGTCATTTCTTTAAATAATTTATGTAACATCTAACCCTGTTGCTAAACAAATGGAAGCATCAAATACACACTGTCTCGCCAAAGGATAATACTGTCTAAACTGTGTCTGTTTAGACAACAGCGCTCTGTGTCCAGTAGAAATAAAGCTTAGTCTATGAGCGTGACAGTTCAAGCCAAAGGTCTCGACCGTCTGACACAGGAAAACTAATCCAAACACAGGAGTCATTGTACTGGTCAATAAAAAAGCCAACGGACACAGCTTAGGATTCAAAGTGTGGCAAGCTGTTTTAACATTTTTTTAACATTTTCATCAATTTTCATCCTACTAGTAGTTTTTAAGATCTTTTCTATTAAGTACTGGTACTTATACATTAAGTATAGTGATTATTTTTAGGTAGTACTATGTTTTAAAAGATACGTATTCATTGGACACTAGTTTTTATTCATTAGATATAACATTCATTACTATAATCAGAAAGGCCCTATTTGAGTTCAGTTCATCTTAGTATTATTATAGATAAACATGTACTATTGATTATTGAATAAGTTCTAGGTACTTATAAGTAAGTACTAGTATGTAAAGGACAAGTACAAGTATCATAGATATCTAATAAATAAGACATAATTCCGAAATCCTAATAAATAATAAACACTATGACAATAATAAGAACTAAAATCTTGTGAACAAATACTAGTATCAAGTAGAAGACATATACTAGATAAAAACTAAAATCTATGGGTATCTAATAACAAGCACAGCCACATCACCCTGCAGCCCAGACCAGTTACTCACTGAAGCTAAGCAGGGCTGAGCCTGGTTAGTACCTGGATGGGAGACCACATGGGAAAACTAGGTTGCTGTTGGAAGTGGTGTTAGAGAGGCCAGCAGGGGGTGCCAAACCTGCAGTCTGTGTGAGTCTTAATGCCCCAGTATAGTAAAGAGGACACTGTACTGTCAGTGGGTGCCGTCTTTCGGATGAGACTTTAAAACGAGGTCCTGACTCTCTGTGGTCATTAAAAATGCCATGGCACTTCGCGTAGAGAGTAGGGGTGTAACCCATGCCAAATTCCCTCCATCGGCCCTTACAGATCATGGCCTCCCAATCATCCCCATCCACTGAATTGGCTCTAACATCATCTTTCCACTCCACCTATAGCTGGTGTGTGGTGAGTGCACTGGCGCCACTGTCTTGTGGCTACCATCGCATCATCCAAGTGGATCCTGCACACTGGTGGTGGTGTGGAGAGACCCCCTCATGATTGTGAAGCGCTTTGCGTGTGTGGCCATACACAATAAATGCGCTATATAAATACGCATTACATTACAAGCACTAGAATATTCAGATTTAGTATTAGTATGGGAAAATAAATGCTAGAACTGAAAAAAATGCACTAGTCATTATCGGAAAACATACTGAGTAGTTTATATTTGAATGTCAGGTCCACATATAAGTCAAGTGTTAGAAGCATTTTAAAATTTGTTATTACAGGGTGTCCGCGGGGTCTTAAAAAGTCTTAAAATATCTTCATTTCAAAAACACAATTTTATGCCTTAAAATGTCCTAAATTGACTGAAATATTGTCTTAAATCATTTTAAACGGGTTTTAATTTTCCTTGCTTAGTAAAGCTACCCAATCGATCCAATATACAGTACATTCAATCGCCAACAACACATCTCAATAAAACCTTTAGCAAAACTACTCACTAATATTATGGTTTTACTTAACTAATATTATAACTGTAGTCTGTTGTGCAAAGATTTAGTATTTAAAGAGTTTCTTTAAAGTTATGTTGAACAAAAATGTATATATTTGGCTAAGGTCTGCTTGTTTTGCCACTTTATTTAAAATATGTGGCTAAGAAATGACTAATTAGATTGTTTTTTTCTGCTGGGCCATTAAAAATGCGTCTAGCCCTATATAAGTCTGAAATTTAATTCGTCGTGGTCTTAAAACGGTCTTAAAAAGTCTTAAGTTTGACTTGGTGAAACCTGCAGAAACCCTTTATTATTAACATCAGATTAGTTACAATCACTAAAAAAATTAAGTCCACTAACGAATAAGTACTACTAGTATGCAAAAATAAATACCTGAATCTAATGAATAACTGCATGCATATGTTAAATAGGCACTCTAATGAATGAACACTGGTAGGTACTGAATAAGAACTAGTATATAATTCGTAAGTAGCCTACTATTATCCTTTTAAAACCTGTTAGTACCTAAAAATAAGCAATATTTCCTAAAGAAATAAGCACTAGCAGTTAATGTGTATATACTAGTATTTAATAGAAAGGATACTAGTATTTTAAAAATAATTACTAAATAGATTTAAAGTTTTATAGACGGAATGTTAAAACAGCTTGCCATATTCAGTCGGTGAATATAGGAGATGCAGGATCAATTCTGCAGTCCTGGGTCATGCTAATGGTCTCTTCCTCTGTGGTTCTGAAGTAAACTGATTAAACATCTGCTTCCTTTTTCTCTTCGACCGTCTTTTACACATGGGAAGCAGGAAAAGATGCTAGATTTAAGCAGTCATTTATCTGGTTGTGTGCGCAAGTGTGTGTAAAGTGTATAAAGATAGTGAGGCAAGGTCAAGTGTAGGGAGTTATTGCTTTTGTCTCTGCCTCCAGGGGTCGAGTCCACCACCTGGGTCTAACCAAGACCTCTCCGGAATCTCATATAGGTGTCTGTAATTGTCTTTCGCTGCCTCATGATGGCCACAAGGCATGATATTCTGGTCTCATATATTCTCGATTTAGGACCGCAGGGGAAACTCCAGTGTGTGAGTGATAACAGAGCCAGGCTGATATACGGAGTTCATATTGACTTATGAGAGGTGCCTTTCACTGGAGACCGACGACCCCTTTTCCAATTTCACAAAAAGTTTATTATAGTGTTTATTTGAGGAAGTTGTTTATGTGAAGTTTTGCCCAGATGGGATGGGACAAGGCAAGAGGAAAGTGAGATAAGCAAGACAAGATACAAAAAGAAGAGATGAGATGTGGTGAGAAAAGACAAAATGAGGCAAAGAAGAGGTTAATTTAGAATAAATTAGACATGACAAGAGGAGATGAAGTGAGATATAAAGAGGAAGTGAGGACAAGGTAAGGTTTTAAAAGAAATGAGACAAAATTAGAAGAGAAAATACAAGCTGAAGCAAAGTGAGGCGAGAAGACAAGAGCAAGACAAAAAAATACAAGTAAAACAATGAGATGAATTGAGAAAGAGACAAAATAAGGAGATGGATGAGAAATGACAAGATAAAATGAAAGGTGAGATAAGAAATAATAAGAGAGGAGACACTACGAGGCAGGAAATTATGCCAAAATTTGATTAATTAAGACAGAAAGAGAGAAGCTAAGAAACAACAAGATGAAGTGAGGTGGGATGAGCAAGACAAAGGATTAAAAGATGGAAAAACCGATAGTCTGAGAAAAAAAGAGACAAGAAAATATGAGACAAAGGGAGGTGAGATGAGACGAGACAAAGCAAGAACCGATGCCAAAATTGCATTAAGACAAAATGAGAGATGCTAAGAAAAGATTAGATGAGATGAGGTGATCAAGACAAGGCTTGAAAGATGGAAAAACTAGATGGTCTGAGAAAAAAGAGACAAGAAAAGAAAAGATGAGACAAAGTAAGGTGTGATGAGATAAAACAAAGTAAGAAAAGATGCCGAAATTACATTGAGACAAAATGAGAGATGCTAAGAAGAGATGAAGTGAGGTGAGATGAGATGAGAAAGACAAGGGATGAAAAGATGCAAAAACTAGATGCTCTGAGAAAAAAGATAAGAAAAGAAAATATGAGACAAAATGAGGTGAGATGAGACAAAGCAAGAAAAGATGCCGAAATTGCTTTGAGACAAAATGAAAGATGCTAAGAAAAGATGAGATGAAATGAGGTGAGATGAGAAAGACAAGGGAGAAAAGATGCAAAAAATAGATGCTCTGAGAAAAAAAGAGACAAGAACAGAAAAGATGAGACAAAGTGAGATGTGATGAGATGAGACGAAGTAAAAAAAAATGCCAAAATTGCATTGAGACAAAATGAAAGATGCTAAGAAAAGATGAGATGAAATGAGATGAGATGAGCAAGACAAGGGATGAAAAGATGGAAAAACTAGATGGTCTGAGAAAAAAAGAAACAAGAAAATATGAGACAAAGTGAGGTGTGATGAGACGAACCAAACAAGAAAAGATGCTGAAATTGCATTGAGACAAAATAAGAGATGCAAAGAAAAGATGAGATGAGGTGAGATGAGACGAGACCAAAATGAAACAGGGCCAGGTAATATTAATAAAAAAGAGGTGTACTGAGCCAAGAAAAGTAGAGATGAGAACGAGAAGAGACTAGATGAGAAAAGACAATGCAAAATAAGGTGAGACAAGTCAAGAAGTCAAAACAGCTGAGATGCAAAAAATAAGATTGATTGAGGCAAAAAGAGACAAAAATGAGAAAAGATGAGATGAGAGCAAGTGAAAAAAGGATGTTGGAGGAGACAATAAGATGACAGCAAGTAAAGAAAGGTAATGACGGTGAGTCTGAGGGTAGACTCCATCAGGAAAAGAGATATGATGAGAAAAGAGATGAGACAAAGTAAAATGCAACATGACATAAGGAGCGATGAGAATAGGTAAGGGGGGCAAGAAAAATGCAGTTGGAAGTAAGAGATAAAATGAGACCGAATGAGAAGAAATGCACCTGGTAGACAAGAACAAAAGGACAGATGAGATGACATGCAAAAATGTGAAATAAGATGAGCGACACAGGAGCAAAAAAAAAAAAAAAAAACACCTAAAAGAAAAGCGGAAAAAAGAAGACAGAAGTTCAGAAGAAGTTTTAGCAAGCAGATATTGTCGTTTCTTCAGACATTCGCTCATTAAAAAAACCTGAAGAGAGGTTGACGGAGATCGAGCTGCTTTCTACTTTTCGAGCAGTGATGTCTGAAGACTCCAGAGAGACACCTGGGCTCTTTCAAGTCCCCTTGCCCCACTTAGAGCTGCCCCCGAAGGGCTAAAATGTCTTTCTCGCTGCCCTCTTTCTTCCACAGAGAAAGCACTTCTGGCAGTCTAATGAAGCGCATGCTGGGAGAAATGACCTGACCACATGCGCAAACACAGACACACACACAGTGTAACCTCTACAGAGGCACAGGGACAGAAAGAAATTCAAGATACAGAGCTGAAAGAAGAGACACGGAAAGGGGGTGATAGACCTTTGCTGCTCACACCCCCCCAGCACTGAAGCACCGGTTGCCATGGAAACCTCCTATTATGTGAGTTGGCCCGGTGCCGTTATATGTATCACACACACACACACACACACACTCTGCAAACAAGAGGGCATTGCATTGTGAGAAACAATTATGCTTCCTGGCACAAGACAGGGCATCAGCAGCCAAGAGACAGAACTGACAGTAAACTTTTTTGGGGGAAAAAAGAGCAGTTCCCAATTATACTTAATATATAGTGGTTCCTTGTTTCCCATGAACAATAATTCAGACAGCAAGGGCTCTGAACATTGGACTCCACTTGTAATGGAGGTCACCATAGTCCAGATCCAGTCAGAAGTCACGTCCACAGATCTACCATATTGTTTTGTATGTTTAATATTTCATAAAGTTTTTTTTTTTATCAGGATTTCCAGAAAATGTGGTCTGCCTGGAAACAACCAGCCGCTTTTCCACTATTGTCCCAAACCGTTCTAAGAACAGTTCGGCACGGTTACGGTTGTTTCTCCACTGAGCCTGGAACGGCGCGGCATGATTACAAACCGTTCTCCGCTCGGAATTCTCGGCACGGTTAGACAGCTGTGCTAAACTGTGCCAATAGATTCTGTGTTGACGTCGCTACCACAACTACCTCAGCGGAGGCGCACTAGTCATCAGACATCCACAAGTAAACACCACTACGTTTAACATAAACGTAATTATACAGGTCTAAACGATACAGTTTGAAAAAGTTTTTAAAACCATAGAGCAGTCTCTGGAAGAGAAGGCAATCACTGGCCCACCACATTCTTACCAACAAATTTTATTTATTAGTTATTATTTCATTGACTTGACTATAATTGACCATGTATAATTTAATTACTAATCCGTCATCTAAAATCCTAAAATAATAAAATAGCCTATTGTTTTATTCGTGGTTAGAGCTTGATTAATTTGATTGACATTCTAGGCAATGAGACCGTTACTGCGCCTGACTGAGCGTGAGTTTATTGCATGCAGTGCTGTATTTGTATTTGTATATAGCACAAAAACTCGCTCTGATCTGGGTGAGAACTTTACCAACGACTACATGCACTGCTGAAAGACTTTTTTTGCTGTCAAATAAAGACACGCTTAAGATCATCGATGTCCACAATTCACAACCACATTGCTATATCAATGAAACACAAACTGACTTTTTGAACAGCGAGGAAATAATTGCACTTTTTAATTCAAAGCCCAGACGGCTTGTTTTGTAATTTTGTGCCAGCTAGACCACCTGAGGACCGGTTTTCGTGCGTTGTGATGTCAGCCGTCACTATAGAAAGTCAAATCTTTCTTTAATTTTTTAGACTTTGCTTTAAAGCTTTACGGAGTGGCATTGTAACTGTCCAAGGTACTGTTGTATGATTTAAATTATAGCCTATATATGCACCAAAAAGTGAAACACTGTGTATGTTTACATGGACACCAATAATCCAATTTTATTATGATTAAGACAATAGTCTGATTAAGAGTCTACCATGTAAACAGCGATTTTTGATTAATTTAATCCGATTAAGGTCATAATTGAACTAAACAGAAATCGAATTAAAACATGTGGAGAATGCCGATTTTAGTTGCATTATTGGTGTGCAATACAGACATGTAAACACCTTAATCAAACTATTACCTTCGTGCAGGATTTTTGCCGCATTTTGTGTCAGGATAGTCTATACACACTGTTTGACACTATTCTCTGCACCTACAGAGTCAGTGAAGAACCACAGATACCTGCATCGCAAAATGCATAGTTTTTTTTCCCCATACAACGTGCGGTATCAAATTCCATTAAAACAACACTGTTCCAGCAGTTCATACTCCCATCCAATGTCCTGAATGAAAGTGAAAGTGCCAAACTGCAGTTAAAGTCGACAAATTAAAAATGAAACACCTGAAATTACATGAAACTCCGGAGGAAATGTGGATAGCGCGGGAGATGCAATGACGTTAATCAAATTATGTGTTATAACATGTAAAACGGGATCATGAAAGGAACATTCAAAAAGCAACTCATGTAAACACCTTAATCATATTATTGTCTTATTCAGATTAAGGCAAATTATTTGATTACTGATGTTCATCTAAATGTGATGAATGACCTCATGATGGCAAACCCCTTCATGGGGAAGAAGAAAACTGACATGTTGCAATACAACTCCAGTTGTACATGCTGGTCTTTTATTGTTGAGAGATTGATGCTGCATTTTCATGCCTTGAAGGATAATGCTAGCATAAAACTAAGGGTGCTTTCTCATCTGTGGTTTGGTTGAAATTATACATTGTAGCATTTTTCTGCCGTTTTTGTGTCCTTTTCACACCACACTGATTGCTTTGGTCTGAACCAGTTGAAAAGAACCAAAATGCAGTCATGTGACAAAATCCACATCACTCATTGGCCAGATGTTATTGAACGTATTTCCTAAACTGTTTTTTGATTGGTCAGAAATAATGTGTGGGAAAATGCCAATGGAACTCCTGCAAGTAAACAAACCGGCAGACACAAAATGACACATTTTACCATGGAAGGATGACTGCGTTGGCTGTTTGTATCTCTGGTCAGAGTATACTATATAGTTTGTATACATCACTTTAGAGAAACTATACATTTTGTGGAAAACTATGCTTTAATGCATTGCAAATGGCGAAGGCACATTGCAAGTCACTTTAGGAGGAGGCGTGAATTAAATTAGCTAAACTGTGACATGGTCATCTTCCGGAAATATTACCAACGATCCATCAGGCAATGTTTCTCTCTCTCTCTCTCTCTGTTTAAAGTTATTGGTAAAGAGCTGCCAACAAATATTTTTCCTTCACACCCCATAAGATGGGACAGCGCATCGGACTACGGCAGCTGGATTAGTCCAAAAAGGCGCAGTACTTTTTGCTGTTGTGTCTGTTTTAGTGCGTATCATGTTCTCACCACAAACAATTTGCTCCAGGATTGTTTAAAAGCATACCGAGACCACCTCTTCAAGAAGGTCTCGGTACGTTTGTTTGGTCTGCTTTTTGGTGCGCACTTGAGTGCGATTGCCACATTCACACCCGCCCAAATGGTAAACCGCACCAAGAGGGAAAACAAACTCTAGTGCGATTTAACCGAACTAAATAATGCAGGTGTGAAAACACCCTAACTGAGATTGGTTGCTTAACCTGCCAGTCAGATGACCTGTGGGTGGTCCTTAGTCAATTAAAGCTGCAAATGGAGTCCAGTCTGAAGCTCTTACTATGCCAGACTCACCCCAATTTGAACAACAATAAAAATGATCTTAAATTAGTGATCCAGGGATGCACAATATGTCAGCTGCAATAAGAGTATTGACTGATAAACTGCTATTTGTCATGTTATCATTATTGGTTTGATCAGAAAATGATAAAAGTCAAATTAAATATGCATTTTTCCACAATTCCACCTGCCTTCCACGTCACACATTGCATGGAGCCATTGCACAATTAAGAGGAAACACAAGATGCCAGGAGTGAGGGAGATTTTTATTGTGAAAAACCACTTTCAGAATTCAAACTTCTAAAGGATTTTGAGAAAATAATGCAGGAAAATCAATTGTCCACTGTATTTGTTTGCCTTTTGTTCTTGTAATCAGGTTTGTAAAAAGTTTTTTAAAAGCTTATGTATCAGTTATCAGCTTCTAAATATAAAAAGTAATTGGTTATCAATTTTTAAATAGATCCATCCCTAAAATAAGCATGTATTTGTATTCATCATTTTAATAGATTTCATAGATTCCTTGGTAACAAATAAAATGGATCCAGAAGTATCGGTCTATTTGAAATTATTGCTTACGATAACAGCTACTCATTTTCATGCTTTAAAAAGACTACTTTGTTAAAATAATCAATCCTAAATTGACCAAGTACTATTGCTGCCAAGTGCCAACCTGGAAATATACAATAATACACACTGCTCATTTAATTTAATGGTAATGCAGAGGCTAGACATTCTTAAACTTTAATTGAATACCTCTGACTTAAAACCTTGTATTGAACAAACTGTACTTCTAACGCTCCTAGCAATATTTCTCAGTTAAATTAAATATGCTGTCCACTATGAAAGGTCTGTGATGGCCACTCTGTAGAGACAATATAATGTATTTAAATAATACTCCAATGGTCCATACATTCTTTTGTTTGTAGCAGGTTGACATCAGAGCATCATTATTCTTTTTTTAGTAAAACTGAACAATTTTTAGCTGGTTTGTAAATTTGGTCTCTGATTTGAATCCAGTGGGACACATCTCTGGGTAAATTCATCCACAAACACCAACCCATTCAAAGGTGTTTATCTCCAGACCCCCATGGCTTGTCGTGAATAACATCCAGGCATGATTCATCGCCCAATTTCACTCAGCACCCCCAGTCTCTTCAACCACCAATCACGGCATTGCGTTTAACCAGACCCCCACCTACCTAATTCCATTTCCACCAATCACAAGAAGCTTTCCAATCACTCAGATCACGTTTGATTGAGTGCAGCTGCCCCTCTGGGTGAAAGGAAAACCATAGACGCAAAAAAAAAAAAAAAAAAACCATTAGGCCGACACGAACCACAGATATGGCAGATAAAGATTCACAGGTCAGCGCCTGCCATTGAGTCTGCTCTCTGGGGTAGAGCTAATCCAGTCGGCCCTGCTGAGCAATGACCCAGTGCTTTGAGAGATAACAGGACAGCTGGTGTTAAAATCTCCTGCCACTCTGATGCCGAATATGATTTGGACCATAAAATAAACAAAGGCACGAAAGTGGATGTGAGTGCTTAGTCAAGAAATTGCAAAGACGTAGTAATACATGTAATACACATTCTCGGAGGTACCATGGTGGTTGTACCAGACCTCCATCTTCAAGGGGGCAAAAGTACTGAGGTTCAATGTCTGTGGCTTTACTAGTTTCACTTACCATCCACTAAATAAGGTATTATGCAAATATCCAGTCAGCCAATCACATGGAAGCAACTCAGCATATATCCATGGTCAAGCAAATGTGCTGAAATTTTCACCCCCACTCTTTAAGGGGAAATGGAAAGGGGTAGGTGAATGCATATATCTGGGTTACTGTTAAAATGACACTACAAACATCTGTTAAACTGTTATGCTTGAGTTTTAAGTCTTGTCCATCGGCTTAGACACAGCCAAACACACACAGTCCTGTGACATTTTCCTCCGGGTTATCCAAGGGTCCTGATTTTAAGACGTTGTCCATCTGCTGCCCATGTGGTTTTGTTGTCCCTTGATCCCACCTTAAGCTGTCTTAATGCCCCTATCATGCCCTTATCTCCCTGAAATCCGTCTATGCATTATCCCTTCATCTATCCTTGCTGTCTTACACCACCCAAATCTCCACCAAATCCCCATATCTGTCATTGCTGGCCTACATCCCAACATATTAGATCTGAAATGATTTCTGTTTCTTAGATTCTCTCTCTCGGTCTCTGTCTGACTCTCTTCAAACACACCCACACACAATCTCTGGTGTTTAACAAGCACATATGCAGGTCAAATGAGGTACTGGATCTCATACAACTTGATTAGAAACAAAGCTAAGCTGATGTTGTGAATATTTCAGAGGTGTTTAAATTGTCAACCAGTTTCACATGGTTTAAATACTTCTCATCTCAGATCAGCTCCTTTGCCCTGAAAGATGACCTTAAAGTCAGCATGCAATCAAAACTTACATTGTCTATTTTCGCTAGCTCATGTTATTATTCGTAAGTTAAATAATTATTCATTCATTTTCCTTCGGCTTAGTCCGTTTATTCATCAGGAGTCACCATAGCAGAATGAACCGCCAACTTATCCAGCATTTGTTTCACGCAGCGGATGCCCTTCCAGATGCAACCTAGTACTGGGAAACACCCATACACTCTCACATTCACACACACACACACTACTACCAACTTAGTTTATTCAATCCACCTATAGGGATGCCCAAATCCAAACAGGCCTGATCATGTGGGTTCAGACTCGATCGGAATCGAATATATATATTCTCATAATTTTTTTACACATGTATGCAGTGGCACAGAGTTAGACCTCTTTCTTGACTTCACACAGAAACAGCAACATGACTGCTGCATGACATTACTTTGTTGCAGAGATGCTATTGGTTAAATGGCGGCAAAGTAGAACACGGAAGCAGCTTGAGGCGGAAAGCGTGAGTACGTCTGCGGTCTGGAGGTATATAAAGTTGATGATGACAACATTGCCATAGCAAACTGTGAGATATGTAAACTTAGGATTGCAAGGGTGGAAAGGAAAAAGCTACATTTAACACAACAAACCTGATAAGGCACCTTAAAAACAAACACCCGACACGGTACAGCAAGTTTACTCGGGCAACCCAACCAAGGACAAGTCAGCTCACAGTGCAGGAGAGTTTGAAGAGAAGAGAAAAAATGCCCTGTGACAGCCTGAAGGCAAAAGACATAACAGCCAAGATAGCACAAATGATCGCAATGAGTGACCTGCCATTCCCCTTTGTAGAGAACCCTGGATTTCTAATGCTTATGGAGCACGTAGAACCTCAGTATGAATTTTTTTTTAATGTATTATAGAAGTATCGCATCCGGTTTCAGTATCAATAGATACACAAAACCAAATGACTTGGACTCAAGGGAAAATAGACCTGATCCCTACCACCTATAGTGCATGTGTTTGGACTGTGGGGGAAACCGAAGCACCCAGAGGAAACCCACGCAAACACGGAGTGAACGTGCAAACTCCACACAGAAATGAAAACTGACCCATCTGGGATTTTCTTCTTGCTGTGAGGCGACAATGCTAACCACTGAGCCACCGTGCCGCCAGTTAAATAATTAATCCACCGATAAAAGGTTTGTTTTCGTAATCTTCAATCAAAGTGACTCAAATGTTTTGAGTGGTTGTTCATCTGTTGACGTCAACTTGATGGCTTCCATAGCAACTGCAAAGCAATTTGATCAGTGCTATTGTCCTTATTCTTCAATGTGAAATAAGCTCTTTTCTGTGTTTTAGATCTTCCATTTCATTTGCCTATAGGGAAAATGACTGAATAAAAAAAGCCAATTAAGTCAAGCTACTTGCTCTATAAAAACTGCTCATGATTATGCATACAAAAAAAAAACTAATATAATAAGAACGTACTAGTTTGCAACATCAAACAGCATAACAAGCTGTTTATTACAGCTAAAAATCAATGGAAGAAAATTAGACCGGAAGTCTCAAGCCAATAAGTTTCCAATGGCTGCGCCCGTGAAAGAATAAGGTCAATAGTGAAACGCTTATGTGGTCAAATGCATTCAGACAGCCACAAAAAAACAGTTACTCTCCATCCACAACCCTAACACATAATCCTCATGGGATGTGCATACTTTGCTGGTAACCGAAATACACAGATTACAATTGAAATGGTGGTCCACAACTTTTAATATTTGCTAAATTTCAAACTTATGCATAAACGGGTGTACCATGGGTTTGCTCATTCATCAATACCTGTGTGTTGTAGTGAACACTCCCACAGAAGTGATGTGGAGCATAACAAGATAAGGAAGGAGTCTCGATAAAATCTGAACACGTGACCACAAGATACACAGGTTGATAGTAAGTGGAATCAGGGCCTAGGAAAACAGAAAACATGATTTTCTTTTTTACCACAGAACGAGACTTTTTAAGTTGCTTCTGTTTATAAATTAAAAAACGGACTTAGTTATAGATGGAAGTATAGCCAGTGTTTTATACGCATACATTCATTAACTTTTATTGGCTTAGTCCCTTATTTATCAGGGGTCGCCACAGCGGAATGAACCGCCAACTATTGCAGTATATGTTTTTATGAAGCAGATGCCCTTCCAGCAGCAATCCATTACTGGGAAACACTCTTGCTTTCACACTCATACACTACGGCCAATTTAGCTTATTCAATTCACCTATAGCGCATGTCTTTGGACTGTGGGGGAAACCGAGCACCCATAGGAAAACCACGTGAACATGGGGAGAACATGCAAACTCCACACAGAAATGCCAACTGGCCAAGCCGGTACTTGAACCAGCGACCTTCTTGCTGTGAGGCGACAGTGCTAACTACTGAGCCACCGTGCCACCCATATGCATACACTTAAACTAAAAAAAATTACATCTGCTGTTTGTTTAAACTACTTATTTACACAATTCCATTTTTTTTTGGGGGGGGGGGGGGGGGGGCAACTTAATTGTTTTATGTTTTTTACAGTGTACCTCACTTTAGTTCCTATTGTGCTGGGTTAGACTATGCTCTGAGCTAACTTAGTTACTTTCCAAAACTATTAATCAAGTAAAATATGGCAGAATTTTCTGTATCTACTTAATATATCAAATCTTTAAGTTCAGTAGTCTACCCTGATGGAAGAATTCATGATATAACCTTGAACCCGGTCAGTCTCAGATAAAGCAAAAGGAAAGTCACTGGAAATAAACTCGGTGTAAAGTTGAGAGTTCTTATCTCCAAACTTTGAGTATCTGAGTCACTGTCCTGCAGCGTTTTGAGGATCTGCAGCACAGTGTTAGTGCTCAGACCGCATGGGCATGCAGCGAATCTGGAACAGTTGATTAATTTACTATGCATGGAATGATGTGCTCTGAATTATGAACTGTATTCTCAGTGTGATGTCACACCCCATTATTTTTTAATCTAAGCTAAATGTGAATGTGCTTAGCAATTAGAGCAAATGTGTTAAGTGGGATAAAAAGAAGACATCGTCTATAGAAAGCGCATCTATATGAAGATATTTTCACAGGTGAGCAAGCGGTCATGTTGTGTCAGCTTATCAAGAGCTTCATTCATCGAATCAATGTTATTGACCTTCCGAGTATGCAAATAAGAATGTTAACTCAAGCTTTACAAATGTACAGTGTGACATTTTAAACCTCTTGTATTATCTCAGCAGTCTTGGCATCAGGCCTCAATCCTCCCTCTTTTCAGCTGTTTCTGTCTTTTCAGTGCACTTGTGTCTCCCTCTTGAGCTATGCAGACACATTTAGGTGTAATGACTCTTGACTGAAGTCTGTAGTCTTGTATGGCTGCCATCTGCTTCGTAAAGGGGGTCTATATGGACCCTTAAAGTCAACATGTATGATACTCCTATTCACATTCGGTTCTGTAACGGTAGGACACTGGACAACGGAGTTGAGGATCCACGTGCAGTATTTATTAAACAGAGAATGGTCAGGCAGACAAAGGTCGATCACAGGAGCAAACGGGTACATACAGGTAATCCAAAAATACGGGCTCAAAAACAGGCAAATGGTCAGGACAGGTGGCGAAAACAATGGAAACAATAAAACAAGGCAAAGGGTCAAAAAACATGTCTGGACAAGACAAGAAAACACTTCGTGGTGTTACAATAACAAGACTCAGCAATGTATGTGTGCAAGTGTGGTGTATAAATAATGCGTCTCTGTAATGAGTTCTTGATCAGCTTCCAGCTGTGTGTGTGTGTAATTATCGGAGAACGGGAACAGGTGTGTGTGAGTTGCATGATGGGAAATGTAGTTTAAGTGACAGAACTGTAGTCCGGGTGAAGGTGCGTGTTTACCAGCGATCTGCGAGCCTGGATTGCTGATGATCGTGACAGGTGTATAGCAAGGTTATTATAGTTTTGCATTTTTTAAGTTTGGTTATATTTTAATACTACTTTTAAATTTGCTGTACATTTCAGCTTATTTTTTTGTTCATTTCATAAACCGTTTTATTTTAGTTTTATTTTCTGAACAGATTTCTATTTAGTTTTAATATATTTAGTTTCAGTTTTTGTTAGCAAAAGTTTAGCAGAGTTAACTGATGTCCACTGTTGACCAAAAAAAGATGAACGTTTGTACTGCAACACTAACTTAGTAATTTGTAATTAACCTCTTAGTAATTAAAATAAAATAATTGTTTGAACAAATAGTGAGAATCCAAAAAACATACAAATGCAAAGGTAAAATTAAAACATAAAAGTAAAAGTAAAACATTCTGAAGAATTCAAAGAAACTTCTTAGTAGTAAAGATCATACTGTTAGTTAAACATGCATAGTTTACATTTTTTGGCAAATGAAGAACATTTAGAGGACACATTTTTTATGTTTCATGTTTATATAAACATTTTTTTTCTATATAATTATGTGCTTTACTGATGTTTGGCTGTAAAGGCGCCATCTACTGGTACTTCTCTAAACAGCTGCAGGTCCGATTTTCCACCACAGAATGAGTGTATCTGAATTCTGAATGTTAATTTATTTTTGCTGATTACTATAATCTTTTTAGTTAGTTTTATTTTTATTTTATCTTAGTCACAGTCAGGGCCGGATTTAGTAATTTGGGGGCCCCAGGCAATTTGAGCCACGGGACTCGGAAGTCATACAGTAATATGCACACTTCGTATTTGTATTTATTTATTTATCTAACTGTCTTTTTCTTATATCACTCAGTCCCGCTTTCTGCATGTTTTTTTAACACAATCTCTACATTTTAAAAGATGTTTTTGCTTAAAATGAATGCACAACTAAAAAAAATTGAATGAACTATTTAGTTTTTAAAACAAAAATTTCTTCTGATTTTGACTGCTGGACTGATCTATGATTGGGGATGTGAGACACATTTGCACA
Organism: Danio kyathit; assembly: GCA_903798195.1. Classification (NCBI taxonomy): domain Eukaryota; kingdom Metazoa; phylum Chordata; class Actinopteri; order Cypriniformes; family Danionidae; genus Danio; species Danio kyathit. The sequence continues at coordinate 17,285,041 of LR812528.1, forward strand.
GATTTGTATTTTTTAGACCCTTATCCTACAAAATTTGATAGAAAATTATGGTATATATAATTTATGGAAACTTCTAGGTATTTATTGTGGGCCCCCAGACTTCCTTGGGCCCAAAGCGACCACTTACCTCGCTTATTGGTTAAAAACGCCTCTGGTCACAGTACACAATGTAACTACAGAAGAGTCAAGCTTGAAATATAAAAATTAGAGAAACTCAATGGTCATTTTTGAGTGAGATGCTAATGGTCTAATCTGATTTATTGATCTATGCTAAGCTATGCTAAAAGTGCACCTGCCAGACCTGGAGATCAGCTAAATGGGTTCAAAAGTGATAAAACTCTAGGAGAATTGTAAAACCAGCCTATATTTTAACAAGTGAATAATTTAACAATGTTAATAAGACAGAATGAAAGATCATAAAAAATAAAAAAAAAGATTTCACATATTTTTTCATTAGTTTCTTATATATCTTTTAAACCGGTGTAGTGCTAGGCAAACATTAATTAAAACTCCAATGTTTGGAGTGGTGACTAATCTAAATCTAAATGCTTCTGATTGTCTATTGTGTTCATTAGATTAACAGAATCATGTGATTGTTAATTATGTGGAGATGCAAGACAACACAACAACAACAAAAACAAGAAGAAATAAATCTAGAGATAACTATAAAATAAATAGAGATCTAAATGTAATGCCACAAATTGACTTTTTTATTATTATTTTTATTTAATTTTGCTACTGTATCCTGTTTATTTCTAACCCTGAAAACATTGTGCTTCTTTATATCAGTAGTACACTAAACAAGCATGCATATTCACCTGGATTGAACTTGAAATAATTACTAACAGAAGTTTGAGTTCAGCTCAGAACAGAAGAGGAATTAGGTCATCTCAAAGCCGCCCTGCAGTCCCTGTTATTGGCAACCCTCGTGACCCATTAAAAATGAAGCAGTGCACTTTAGTCTTTAGCATTTTGATACAGTCAGTCCCATGTCAAAACACATACACAAATAGGCTTCTGTCAAACAGCATCAGTCATCTGCATGCCATGCAGGGCGTTTTGTTTTTCTGTGTTCACCCGCAGGGTCACAAGGCGAGTGTGTGAAACGGGTGACATCTCATGAGCCAAGAGTGTGACCTCAGCTCTCAGAGTGCAAACACCTGGTCATCTCATAGAAAAACTGCTTGGTCCCCTCTGATTGGACGTCTCAAGGGCGGTGAGATGTGTTTTGGGGAAATGAGGGGGAAATTTTTGGGTGGATGCGTGTGGACAACACCCCATCAGCTACAGCTGTTCTGGCGGGCTGTTGTTGGGAATTCTGTGTCTGAAACCGCTCCCTATACACTATACAGTACACTATTTCGGATGTTTGCCATTTTGTAGTGGTGTCCAAATACTGAGTGAATGACTTCATATCCTACATTCGTTTGCTACTTTTTACCCACAATCCACCCTGACTTTGAAGCGATGATTTACTATTAAATTTCATCAATTATTCAAAAAAATTATAAATAAAATGTGTTCATATACCTGTATAGGCTCTAGTTGATAGGTATTATGTGTATGTATATGTATATGTATATATACAGCTTAAAGTGTAATATAGCTTAAAGGGTCTAATAATTTTGATCTTAAAATGGTTTTTAAAAAAATTAAAAACTGCTTTTATTCTAGCCGAAACAAAACAAATAAGACTTTCTCCAGAAGAAAAAATATTATCAGACATACTGTGAGAATTTCCTTGCTCTGTTGAACATCATTTGAGAAATATAAAAAAAAGAAAAAAGAAAAAAATCCAAGCGGGGCTAATAATTCTGACTTTAACTGTATATATATATATATATATATACATACATACACATACATACATACATACATACATACATACATACATACATACATACATACACACGCATGCATGCATACATACACACACACACACACACACACACACACACACACACACACACACACACACACACACACACACACATATATATATATATATATATATATATATATATATATATATATATATATATATATATATCAAATGACACATTTTAACCAAATGGCTGGATTTGTCCATATTTGAGCCACAATGAGTCGCAAAAGCCATAATTTTTTACTATATGTATAATTGACAACATATATAATTGATAATTGTTTATTTTTCCCCCAATTTCCCCCAATTTCCCCCAACAGAGAGAAGATTTCTTCAACACATTTCTAATCATAACAGTTTTAATAACTCATCTCTAATAACTGATTCATTTTATCTTTGTCATGATGACAGTAAATAATATTTTACTAGATATTTTTCAAGACACTTCTATACAGCTTAAAGTGACATTTAAAGGCTTAACTAGGTTAATTAGGGTAACTAGGCAGGTTAGGGTAATTAGGCAAGTCATTGTATAACGATGGTTTGTTCTGTTGACTGTCAGGAAAAATATAGCTTAAAGGGGCTAATAATTTTGTCCTTAAAATGGCTTTTAAAAAATAAAAAAACAGCTTTTTTTTAGCCGAAATAAAACAAATAAGACTTTCTCCAGAAGAAAAAATATTATCAGGCATACTGTGAAGATTTCCTTGCTCTGTTAAACATAATTTGGGAAATATTTAAAAAAGAAAAAAAAATTCAAAGGGGGGCTAATAATTCTGACTTCAACTGTATATACACTCTCAGAAATAAAGGTTCAAGACCATTCACAGGGATGCTACCTTTCAAAAGGTACATTTTTGTTCTTAACAGGTGCTTAAAAGGTACATATTAATACATAAAAAATACAAATGTGTACCTCACAGTAACTTAAAGTTACAAAAGTGAATCCTGAAGGTATAAAAGTGAACCGTAAAGGTACTAATGTCCACCTGTACAAAAGTGTATTTTTAGAAAAGGTACCACCCCAGTGACCGATTTTGTACCATATATATATATATACACACAGTATAGTCTTTTTACACATTTATGTTTGTACTTTATGCTGTTAGCTTCCTGTTGTTATTGTTGGATGTTTATTGCAATGTTTAATTTTTTGTCGTAATTGTTTCCTTTTTGCAGTTCTTATAAATGCCCATAAATACTCAAAAAAAAAAAAAAGATTTCTGCTGCTTGTTCAAACTACTTAATTGAAATGACCTGAAACAACATAATTCTTGAGATTTTGGGACCACTTCATTGTTTTATATTCAATCCACTTAAATTTGTAAAAACAATTATGTTTTAACTTAATCCATTTGTGTTGGGACAACACGAAGACATTTTGTGGAACCTAGTATTTTTTACAGTGAAGAAATTAAAAAGTAAATAATTTTGTTCTTTTTGTTATCAAATAATTAAGTACTTGTGACAAATGAACAGTGAAACGTATTCATAAAGCTAGAAAATAAATATTACATGATAATTGGTTTAAAGTTTAGGTTCATTCTTGGCAGACTATTCTCTGGCTATTTATGTCACTGTCTCACTTCAGCCAATCTTTCCTAAAATATAGTCCACTCAACTATACAGGGATTAGTGAATGAGTGAACACGTGAGCGGTTTCAGACTTTCATTCCAGATCAAGCATTTCTACAAACCCTGAGTGCTTCCTTTGGTCTGCCAGGCCTCAGGGTTTAAATGATTTCCTATGCATGGCTAATGTCTCTTTCAAATGAGATTGATAATTAAGCATCAATTATGAATTGGCTTCCACGCCTCTAATTCAGCTGAAGGATTCTGGGATTCAGACTGACGTTTGGGATGTGGGAGTCTCCGTTTGGACCTCCTCATTGGATTATGAGACAGTTATATTAAAGCTAATTTTGTCTGTCTAGATCATTAGGACACATCTGCATATATTAAGTGCGTTAAAATAGAGACTACATTATACAGATTGCAAATGACAGAAAAAAAATTGTATAGTTAAATAAATAATACATTAAACTTAGTTAAAACTGGTTGTATAACTTAACAAAATTTAAAAACATGATTAACTTTAAGTTATTATTTAACGAATTCAAATAACAAAATATGTTGTCATGATTTATCATATATTTTTATTGTGTGTATCCATATATGTGTTTTTTAATACTGACTCTTAGACTTAGAGCAGTCTATACAATACAATAGCAGATTATGCAAACAAAAAATATTTCAAAAGCCCTCAGAAAGAAGAATATAGGCAAATACAAACATGCAGTGTATTGCATAAATAATAATATTGTAAAATATTTTTAATAATCACAATCAGAGTTAATTTAGAAAGTAATGCATTAGAATATTGAGTTACTCCCCAAAAAAGTAACTAGTTGCGTTACTCAGTTACTTTTTATGGTAAGTAAGGCCTTACATTACTTTTGAGTTACTTTTTATTACCTAGCTGAGGCTTGATCTCTTTCAGAACTTGCAGGTTTTCTTTTTCTTCTTTTTTTGAATAGAGGAACTCTTCAATTAACAGCACACTCTATAACCTTCATTTACCTTTTAAAAAAACACATAAACAATGAATGTAGGATAATGTTGCTTCCTGACCCCAGAGCTCTACATTCGGTATATACAGATTCCTAACAGTTTAAAGCAATGCGTTTTGCTACTTTTGTACTTTTTTCTTATTGAAAAGTAAAATCAGTGTCCATTCTGATAATCCTCTTTTCCTTTTCTTCCATGAGTTCAAAATAATGAGAATATTTCTATCGCAGAAATGTAAGGCTCTGCCATCTCCATTTCTGTCTGCTCCTGCATTCTCTCATTGAGTGCAGGATTCAACGTGACTACGTTCATCTCAATTCAGCAATTTATTTTTTAAAAGTAACTCACATTACATTTTTTTAAAAACTCAAGTATTATTACTTAATTTATTAAAGTATTTAGCCTTACTTTACTCAAAAAAGTAAAAGCATTACATTACTCATTACTTAGAAAAATAATATTATTATGTAACTCGCGTTACTTGTAATACATTACCCCCAATAGTGATCACAATGCTGTTTACATTTTTTTCATATAATAAATAGAGGAAAATGTAACATAAGTAAGTCATGAGTCAAATTACCAGAAGAAAATATAATAATAAAATAAATTTTATATTTTCCAAACTTGCGTTTAGCAATTGGAATTTAAATAATGTAAACAATTTACACAAAAATAACATTAAAATTAACAAATAATAATAATATTAATAATAATTATATTAATAGTAATAACAACAACAGTAGTAATAATAATAATAATAACAATAGTAGTAGTAGTAAGAATAATAATAATAAAAATAATAATAATATGAATAATAATAATAGTAATATTAATAATAACAGCAACAATAGTAATAATAAAAACAATAATAATAAATATAATAATAATAATAATAATAATAATAATAATAATAATAAAAATAATAATAATAATAATAATAATAATAATAACAATAATAATAATAATAGTAATAATAATAATAATGGTTTCCCACACTGTAAAAAATGATATAATCAATTAGTCATGACAACGTATGTTTTTAGTTCATTGTAACTTATTAAACTAAGTTAATCATTCATTCATTTATTCACTCATTCATTATTTCGGCTTAGTTTATTTTATTAATCCATGGTCGCCACAGTGGAATGAACCGCCAACTTATCCAGCACATGTTTTACGCAGCGGATGCCCTTCCAGCCGCAACCCATCTTCCCATCAGGAATCATACACACTCATTCACACTCATACACTACGGACAATTTAGCCTACCCAATTCACCTGTACCGCATGTCTTTGGGCTGTGGGGGAAAACGGAACACCCGGAGGAAACTCACGTGAACACGGGGAGAACATGCAAACTCCACACAGAAACGCCAACTGACCCAGCTGAGGCTCGAACCAGCGACCTTTTTGCTGTGAGGCGACAGCACTACCTACTGCACCAATCATGTTCTAACTTAATTTTATAAGTTACCCAAGCTGTTTTAAGTCATGTTAAAATAAAATAAGTTCAATGGACTCATAAGGTTATTATGATTCAGCTTAAAAATTTGAGGCAGCCAGAATTTTTTTACAGTGCAGTACTGGGTTGTGGCTGGAAGGGCGTCCGGTGCGTAAAACATATGCCAGAATAGCGGTTCCTTCTGCTGTGGCGACTCGTAATAAATAGGGGACTAAGCCAAAGGAAACAATAATAATAATAATAATAAGAATAATAATAATAATAAGAAGAAGAATAATAATAATTAATAGTAACAAAAAAAACAACTAATTTTAATTTGTTTTCCTTAGTCATAAAGTAATTCTTCATGAACATGATTTTTCTTTTTTAAGCATAGGGAGTACAAAATTTAACAAACAATACATTTCATATTTTCAAAAATACAAAAATTGCACTTTAAGATAAGTAGCTAATGAAAGGAAAAACCTTAGTTGTAACAACAATAATCATTTCTCATTATTGATTTCTTATTTACCCCAATAAAAAGCCGCATTACAACTCGCAGGCAAAATAACCTTTGGTAGTTCTCAGTTGGGCCATAAGCCAGTGTGAATGTGTTGTGCACTGCTGCTACACTGACAGGCGCAGGAGAAACATCCTGATTACTCTCTTTCCTCCAGGCAGAGGATCGAGAGAGAGAGAGAAAAAATACTGTTAGCAAGAGAAAACTGGCCATATGGGGTCTACGGGTGGTTTGGTCCCTATGTGTTAAGGGAACAGCTCAAAGCAAGTGTGTTTCTGAGGGTTTTGGGCATATGGTGTCATAGAGGGGGGCAAGTACCACAGGAAAACACACATGACTTATCTTTCATCACGGGTTTGGAGCGAACGCATCTAGATAAATGCCTCGACATTCACGGCATCCGTATTAGCCAAATAGCATCTCGGCAGCGCAATTCAATGAGCGTAACAGAAAACCAAATCATAGAAACAGCGGGAGCCTCATTTAGGATTTCTGTGAGTACAGAAAAAAAAAATAACAACACAATGTTCGGAGAATATGTAATGATTTTGGTGGTTAGCTTTAAGTGAGGAGATTTTTAACTACTGTAATTTGGCTGTGTGGAAACATAATAGCTCTGTTAAATCACACTGCCGTATAGCCATCTCCTTATCTATTGTCTAAATGCATGAGATTGCTCTTAATGTTAACTAGTCATTTATTATGAATGAATGACTTTAGTAGGATTAAGCTCCACCCCCTTTTTTAGAATCCAATGAAAGCTTGCAATGTGAGCATCTTTTGCAAAGGCTGTGGGTTAAAGGTAACAATATTGCAAATTCAAGTTTCGGAATTAACTAAATTGGCTGTAGTGTATGAGTGTGTGTGTGTGTGAATGAGTATGTATGGGTGTTTCCCAGTACTGGGTTGTGTCTGGAAGGGTATACACTGTGTAAAACACATTCTGAAATAGTTGACGGTTCATTCCGCTGTGGCAACCCCTGATAAATAAGTGACTAAGCCGAAGGTAAATTGATGATATTCAAGTTTCTTGCACAGACTGACTGTTTTGCTTCACAAGATCATCCAAAGGCCACATGTACTAATTTAGTTTTGTCTATATATGTTTTTATTGAGTCTCAAAGTGCCGGAAGCCATTGACTTGTTTTTCATGATTGATTTCATGAAGGACAAGTGTTTCAATGAAAATTCAGTGAATAATATTCTGCTGAAGGACAAAATCACCTTCATCTTGGATAGCCTGGGGATTTTTCAAAGAAAGATCAGATATAATTAGCATTTCTAATTATACTGAACAACAATCTTGTATTGAATTATGTCCATTCCTTTTCTCCGTAGTGATTTATTCATTTATTTATTTAACCTGTCAATGAAAATAAAATGTCTGTGTAAACAAAAAGACAAAAAAAAGCATCATATTTAACTTTTTTACACCAATTCTGTGTTCACACCAGACGCGGCATGCGCAAATAAATCGCAATATTCATGCGTAAATAGACACGTGATCATTTTGAGTTTACTCGCATCATTCGCGATTTGTCAAATTCACTTCACAATAGATGCGTATTCACGTCATGGGCTGGCTTCTGTCTGGCTGGTAACTCTAGCTTCATTGCTAAATGGCTAACATGGATTTTACTGAGATAGTAGCTTTGCTTTATGTGCTTCAGGAAGGCTGAAAAACCGCATAGAAACATTCGGCGCAGTGTCTGAGTCCACTAGAACCTTTCAGAGGTGCACCCAGCTCTGTGATTTCATCAACTCCTCCAGAAAATATTCCTGGATGATGGAAGCTTTAAGTGGTGCTTCCAACTGAGTCGAGCCCAGTTTGATGAGTTGTCGACAAGAGGATTTCCCCCGGGACACCAACAACAAATGCTACAGTACGTCATAATCACGCCTATTCTAGAGCAAGCTTCTGATTGGTTAATGCAGCACGAATCTCCGCTAATGTTTAGATTTTTCAACTTCAGCGAATTTTGCGGTAAGCACATCAAACGCACAAAACGCTTAATTGTGCCACTTCATTCGCGTGAAATGCATCATTCGCGCCGGAAGCCATTGACTTGTTTTGCATGATTGATTTCCTGAAGGACAAGAGTTTCGGTAAAAAATGTCTTTAATATTCTGCTGAAGGGCAAAATCACCTTTTTCTTGGATGGCCTGGGAATTTTTTTAAAGAAAGATCAAATATAATTAGCATTTCCAATTATACTGAACAACAATCTGGTATTGGATAAAGTCCATTAATTTTCTCAATAGGGATTTTTTATTATTATTTATTAACCTCTCAATAAAAATAAAATGTCTGTGTAAAAAAAGACTAAAAAAGGCATCATATTTAACGTTTTTACACTAATTCTGTGTTCACACCAGACACGGCATGTGTGAATAAAATCGGGCTATTCATGGGTAAATAGACTCGTTAACATTTTGAGTTTACTCACTTCATTCGTGGGTTGAATTCACTTCACAATAGACACTGATTCACATCATGGTCAGGGCTTCTGTCTGCCTGATGACTTTAGCTTAATTACTTAATGGCTAACATGGATTTTATTGAGATAGTACCTGTGCTTCATGCTTTAGGAAGGCTGAAAAACAGCATAGAAACATTCGGTGCTGTGTCTGAGGTGCACCCAGCTCTGTGAGTTCATCAACTCCTCCAGAACCTATACCTGGATTATGGAAGCTTTCAGTGATGCCTCCGACTGAGACGAGCCCAGTTTGATGAACTGTTGCCCGGTGTCAACAAGAAGATTTCCCCTCGGGACACCAACAACAAGTGCTACATCATAAACATGCCTATTCTAGAGCAAGCTCCTGATTGGTTAACTCCGCTATCGAATCTCCGCTATAGTTCAGATTTTCCAACTTTTGTGAATCGCGCATTAAGCATGTCAAAAAGTGCAAAACGCTTAATCGCGCAGCTTCATTTGCATGAAATGCATCATTCGCGCCGCCTCATTCACCGAATCACGTCGCAGGATATTTATTTGCATCTTTTCATTGATTTAACATGTAAATCACTTGCGCTTGATGCTTCATCCGTGACTGGTGTGAACGCACAATTAAACATTTTTCGTTCGATACCTAGATTTCTTTACAAACATCAGTCCTGGCGCTACCAGAAACTACCAAAAATGTATTCATATTAAAAATTTTAACTATTTAAATGACATTTTCTTTCATTTTTTTAAAAAGAAACAACTATAAATCTATTCTGTACTAAAAGCTCTGCTGATTTTTGGAGTAGTCAATAGTCAGAAATCTCATTTCGATACATTATTATTTGTTTTGCAGTGTCACATTAACAAAACTACCACTCACACACACATAAATGTCTCAGTATTTACATAAAAAAAACAAGCAAACCTACATAATCATAATACCATCACTTTCATTTATTTGGCCTACAGTGCTCAAAAGCAGAAAACATGGGAAAAAAGTGATTATTTACTCATTAAACCTGATGTTCCAAACACAGTGTGGGTAGAAGACAGCAAGGCATCTAACCTGGCTATATAAAGGGCAGTAATTTTTTTAAATGACGCAATATTTTTGCAATCCTGACAGTCAGTCACCTGACCTGACCGCACAGGCGTTAATATTCATGAACTGTCACAATGAGCCATTGCAATCCGGAGACACCTGAGCTTCCTGTTTTTCTAAAAGAGCAACCAATTAGGTGCCAATTTGCAGGCTGTGAGGGGTCACAGGGTCGAACCACTGATGGATTAGAGGGGGGGTTGAAGACACGTCAATATAAAACCCCATCAAATCCAACATCTCTGTCTATGAAAATTATCAGCATTTAATTGTGTGTGAGTAGATCTGTGCATTAGTCTAGTGTTAAGAGCTAGAGGTTGTTTTATGTTCAAATAAACCCGCACATCCCACAATGCCTCACTGGGCATGGCCCCAAGGGAGAAAACTGCAGCAGGGGCGAGTTGGCGAAGGAATATACGCCAGCTAAGACACGACCAATTGATTAATCAATAAATGTCAGCCGTAGATTAATTACACGGCCTGCAAGACGTAGCAGCTGAAATTATGAAGACACCAAATTCAATAAAAGACTTTGGGCAGCACTTCTGGGGAGCATCAGTTATAGAATAAAAGTAAAAGGCCTATGAACGCGGATCTACTCATCTGACTGGTAACAGATTCAAAATGAGTCCGACGAGCCAAATTGAATCCAGTTCATCTGTTTCTGGATTCACGTGAACGGATGGCTGTGCCGCCTCAAAGTGAAAGGGCGGATTGAAAGGTCAATACAAGGAAATTTATGAGTGTAACCTTAAAGGCATCTTCCATCACATCCACCATCCATCTCTCAGGCCTTCAGCAAGAGAGATAGAGGAAGAAAAATATGACGGAAAGTGGCGGAAAAAGCTCAGACAGCCTTTAGGAAGCACATGTCAAGCACCGGCAGTGTTTATGCTTCGAGGAAATGTTAACCGATCATTCTCTGACCTTTGCTGATGGAGTAACAATGCTATGGATGTGTGTGTAACTATGGTTTCCTTCACAAGGCAATCAAACATTTGTGTCATTCATATTTTATGCTGAAATCCAACATTTATGGAAGGTTGCTTATATGGTACATTCTAAAAGAGACCATTATTAACCAAACTCCTGATGGGAAGCACTTCTAAACCGTCCAGTGGCTTACAAGACCAAACAAGTCCAAATACAGTGCATCCAGAAAGTATTCATAGCGCTTCACTTTTTCCACATTTTTTTATGTTACAGCCTTATTCCAAAATGGATCAAATTCATGTATTTCCTCAAATTTCTACATACAATACCCCATAATGACAATGTAAAAAAAGATTTTTTTGAAATTTTTGCAAATTTATTAAAAAATAAAAAACCTGAAATATCACATGTACATAAGTATTCACAGTCTTTGCCGTGAAGCTCTAAATTGTTTCCACTGATCAATCTTAAGATGTTTCAGCGGCTCAATTGGACCTCACCTGTGATAAATTCAGTTGATTGGACATGATTTAAAAAAGGCATACACCTGTCTATATAGGGTCCCAGGGTTGACAGTGCATGTCAAAGCACAAACCAAGCACGAAGACAAAGAAATTGTCTGTAGACCTTACAGAAAAATTTCTGCTGCTCTGAAAGTTCCAATGAGTTCAGTGGCCTCCATCATTCATAAGTAGAAGTGTTTGGAACCACCAGGACTCCTCCTAGAGCTGGCTGGCCATCTAAGCTTAGTGATCGGGGGAGAAGGGCCTTAGTCAGGGAGGTGATCAATAACCCAATGGTCACTTTGTCTGAGCTCCAGCGTTCTTCTGTGGAGAGAGGAGAACCTTACAGAAGGACAACCATCTGTGCAGCAATCCACCAATCAGGCCTGTATGGTAGAGTGGCCAGACGGAAGCCACTCCCCGCCTGGAATTTGCCGAAAGGCATCTGAAGGACTCTCAGACCATTAGAAACTAAATTCTCTGGTCTGATGAGACTAAAATTAAACTCTTTGAAGTGAATGTAAGGCGTTACGTTTGGAGAAAACCAGGCACCACTCATCACCAGGCTAATACCATCCCTACAGTGAAGCATGATGGTGGCAGCATCATGCTGTGGGGATGTTTTTCAGCTGCAGGAACTAAAAGACTAGTCAGGATAGAAGGAAAGATGAATGCAGCAATGTACAGAGACATCCTGAATAAAAACCTGCTTCAGAGGGCTCTTGACCTGAGACTGGGGCGACGGTTCATCTTTCAGCAAGACAATGACCCAAAGCACATCACCAAAATATCAATGGATTGGCTTTACAACAACTTGGGGAAGTCCTTGAGTGACCCAGCCAGAGCCCAGACCTAAATCCTATTGAAAATCTCTGGAGAGATCTGAAAATGGCTGTACACCGTTGCTTCCCATCCAGCCTGATAGAGCTTGCAAGGTACTGCAAAGGGGAATGGGCAAAAATTCCCAAAGACAGGTGTGCCACGCTTGTGGCATCAAATTTAAAAAGACTTGAGGCTGTAATTACTTCCAAAGGTGCATCAACAAAGTATTGAGCAAAGGCTGTGAATACTGATGTACATGTGATTTTTCAGGTTTTTTTTAATAAATTTGCAACAATATCAAAAAATCTTTGTTTACATTGTCATTATGAAGTATTGTGTGTAGAATTTTGAGGAAATAAATGAATTTAATCCATTTTGGAATAAGGCTGTGACATAAAAAAATGTGGAAAAAGTGAAGTGCTATGCATACTTTCCAGATGCACTGTACATGCAGAATGTAATTATTTCAATGTATCCTTTTAAAAATAATTTAACACAAACATGTACATCAATCTCAGCTGGGAGCTCAACCAAACAAAGAGTATGCAAATATATATGAAAATGTGGCTACACCAAAAGGTCCAAAAGTAAAACATTTATTCACTTAAAGTTTTTTTAAGTGAATATATTTGATACTTTTTAAGCTTTTGTTTTTGCTGCCCTTTCATATATATTGATGTATGCTTCTAATATATTTACTGAACATTTATATTTATGAGTTGTGTTTTAAATTTACAAATTGGATTTGTATATTTATAATGTGTGTTTTAAAATTTCTAATTGTAACAGCAGGACGCTGGGTGACAGCAGAGTTGAGGGTCCAAATGCAGTTTTTTTAAAAGCTTAGTCAGACAGGCAATGTTCAAACAGGAACAAACAGATACATGAGGGTTATCCAAAATCATAGTCGTGGTCATAGGCAAAATGTTTGATACAGGTAGCAAAACAACATGAAAAGGTTGAAAACACGAAAAACAAGGCAAAGGTCAAAAGCACAGCAAGACTAGACAAGTGAACGCTTAGAAATGTTACAGCAAGCAAACAAGACTCAGCAACGTGTGTGTGTGTGTTTGAGAGGTGAATATATAGTCCAGATAATCAGTCCATGATGAGTTACCAGTTGTGTGTGTGTAATCAAGGAGTGAACTGGGACTGGTGTGTGAGGTGCACGATGGGATTTAAAGTCCAGTTCCATGACAGATTTGTAGTTCTTCGGCGATCTGCAGCTGCTAGATCGCTGGTGATTGTGACACTTTTTGGATTTGTGTAATTATAAATTGTGTTTTCAAACTCTAATTGAATTTGTGTATTTATGATTTGTTTTAAATGTATGAATTGGATTTGTGTATTCATGAATTGTGTTTTGTGCATTTATGAATTGTGTTTTGTGCATTTAGGAATTGTGTTTTGAATTTGCAAATTGGATTTCGGGAATGCGAATTGTGCTGTGCATGTACGAGTTTTATTTTTGAGACTGATCTGGCTTCATAAAAGAAGATATTTTGAAAAATCCTGGAAGTCTTTAGTCGTTGACTTCCATATTATTTTTATACCTACCATAGAATTCAAAGGTTACAGGTTTTCAGCTTAAAATATATTCTTTTGTGTTCAACAGAAGAAAGAAACACAGAAAGGGTTAGAACTAGAGTAAATAAATTTTTTTAAGTGAATTAAATGACACTTAATAAGCAGCAAATTAGTAGTTTGAGGCAAAGTCATATTTAATGGTTTACTAATGGTAAGAATTGTACCTCAGAATAAAATGTGACCAAATATTCAAATACAGAGAAACCTGTAATATTATAATTTGTGGCATCATATTTGGCAAGATTAGTTGTGTCAAATAACTCTGAACTACACTGTATCAAATACCTTTCAAAGATATTTTTCTAGTCCTGGAACCAATTGCTTTGCAGATTTTATATGTCTCTCTTATCTTTTACACATGCTTCAGTTCATGAAACTCTTCTGGCAGACAGAATATCTGAATCACATGTTAAATAAGGAAGATATACAAAATGTACAGAACCACTTGATTATTGGAGTATGTTTTATATAAAAATGCAGTACTATTACAATGTTCACAGCAGGCACTGGACGTCAAACAGACGTAAAATTGACGTTGTACTCCAATCTCAGACTAACTTTGAATTTTGGTTGTATATGAAAATCGGGTTGACGTCAGAACCCAAAGTCAGACTTCAACGTCAAGATAAATTTTAGTTAGACACAACATAAAATCAACCAAAGATCAATGACTAATAATGTTAGCTTTTGACATTGTATGGACGTCACATCATGACATTAAAGTGATGTTGATTTTAAGTTAGGTAATTACACAACATAAAACCAACCGAAGATAAACATACTGTATACTGATGTTAGATTTGACGATGTATGGATGCCATATCATGCCGTTAAAATGATGTTGGATTTTAGTCAATTAATGCCACAACCAAATATCAACGCCAGATGACGTCGAATTAGAAAACAAATTGACGTTAAATTTTGGTCACCTGACGTCGCAACCAAAACTAAAGATCAATGTCATAAGACGTTGTGTGCCTGCTTGGTTTTTACATCATTAGTTCAATCAAATCTGTTAAATCTGAAATAATAATGATTTCGTAGAGTAGACAAAACATTTCTACACTTTATATTTTACTGTCCGAGTGAGTTTTATTGATTTAAAATAAATAAATAAAACAAAAGGGCAATTATGTTCAGGTGGAGTACTCCTTTAAATGTCAAATCACAAGAAGTTCAGCTGAACTTTTCACAGCGAAGACACACTGCAATGATGGTGGAAATGTCAAATGTCATTGATTTCTGCAGTTCACACCATCATCCAAACACTTGGATAATTGGGCCACATTAAATTGCAGTGTGAATGTGGCCAACACGTGTAAGAGTGCACTTGATCTCTTTTTCAGGGTGAACCATGACGTGATGCATACACACACTCATCACTTCTCTGATCAATACACACACTCACACACTAACAGAGTCACAATCAGCAGCCTTCAAAAGGACGTCAGGGTAAAGAGACGTGTAGCTGTCAATGATGTGTCAAAAGTGTCCCTACACACTAAGCATATTATACAAGCTCAAGTGATGACCTATCAATGTCCTGACATTAAAGATAAGTGAACACCCTATTTAGAAAAAGAAAGACAGCAGAAGAGGCAGTGCAATGTGTGAACGCAAGCTCAATAACAGTGTGTAGTGTTATAAAATGAGTCAGAATGCTATTAATAATAAAAATCATGTTTTCAGCATTGACAGAAGGGCAACTGGAGCTAGCATTTTTTACACTATGTTTAATTTTCTCTTTAATAAGAGGTTCTATTATGATCTATTATTGTTTTTACCAGCTGTGTTACAAGTATCAGGTGTCTCCAAAATGTGTCTGCGAAGTTAAAGCCCAAAGTATCTCATGCATCATTTATTATACCAAGTTGTAAAAGGCGGTTTTTTGTTTTTGTAACTCTTTATTGTCCACAAGTGGGAATTTATCTTTGGCTTCACCAAACAACCACATCAGCCTTTGAGATTAAATAAAAACAGATCATTTTTGTCTCTCTTTAAATGCAAATAAGCTGCTGCTATAGCTCATGTCTCAGTTACCCCTGCATCAACAAACATTAGCTATGTTTCCATCCAAAAATGTGAATTAAATTTATACGCAAAACAGGAATATCGTATAGAAGACATGTGAATAAAGCAGCGCTTCCATCCAACGTGTCAAAGAGAACAAAATCGTCACTTCCTGATTAACTTGCGCCAAATATTAACAGTAAAAATGGAATTTAATGCGGTAGGAGAAGCTGCGTGAATCTTTTCTTCATTTAATAAATGAGTTGCGCCTCAGAAGACAATGCAGACACGCAATGAACGCCATGGTGGCGTTTGAAGTCATGAGACGCAGAGCACAGATGCTCTTGACGGTTCTGAAAGTCATTAATAATATAATAACACTAATACTGAAATGGTTAAGGCGTTTTAGAGTAACCGAAACAACATTTTAGATGTTTTACAATGTGCTCAGCCTGCTGGTTTGTCCATTCACACACATTTTATCATCACATGATCTCTTATAACAAAATGACATGACTTTTTTAATGGAATTTGTTCGGTAAAAGTGTTTCCATTGTAGTTTATGTGCATCTTTTCTTATTGAATAAAAAAGTTGCGTGCGTGTGCATGCGTTTTTTATGCGCATTTAAAAAATTTACGTGCATCTTGCCGTTTCCATTAAGCAATATTTTTATTTTTATTTTTTATTTATTTATTTTTTATAAAATTTTTTTAATTTTTTTTATGCACGTTTCCAAAATGCGCATAAAAATAGGTGGATGGAAACGTAGCTATTGTCATCCATTTTTAAACTACCAGTTTAAAATATCTGTTTTTTTACTGTTTTTTTTTACTCGGAGAGAACATCAAATGAATACATGGTTATGTCATAACTAAGCACACAAAAACTCACATAATTTGGTGATGCCAATGAATGTAAACAGACGAGAAGAAATCACATGTGTATCAGTATGTTAGGTCTGTGCATCAACAACTCTTTGACAAGGCAATTCTAAAGCTAGCCAGCTAGATCTCACTCCTTTGAGTGGGAATTATTAACATTTGAAACTGAAATTGCAATGTAAACATTCCTAGAAGAAATCTTAGGACTAGTTCGGAAACACTTTCTGATATTGAGTAGAACTTTCATTTAAAGTGGACTTTGTAAATTTGTACATCTGATACATGTTAAAATAGCAATACTATGCGCTAAAGGAAGCTTAATAGTAAAATGCATAAGATGGAATTTCACAGGGTATATTCAAAGTAAAATATCCTCAAAGTCTCAAGATTTGTTTTAGTAGTACAAAAACAGATACTGATTTTTAAAACAAAAGTTGTAATTTAATAGAAATTTTGTATAATTTATCATTTATAATTTTTGTTAGACCTATAATGCACTCCATAATCTGTTCTAGAGCCTACAGCTAATCAATCTGCCAGTCATCTGAAACGTTGTCATACATGGTTATGCCTGTATTTCATAAATAGCCTTGCATTTACTAAAACAGATTATATTTGAAGTATTTGGATGTAATTTGCATTTTCCTCCTGTAGAAAAACGTCATAAGAATCAAGCTTAGTGGCTCAATGTATTACAACAATGTTTTTAAAAGACTAAACACTTTATTGATACAGTATACAACCAAGGACATGTGGTTAGAACACAAACGAGTTGCAGGTAATGAAGTATTAAGCGTTTCTCCCAAAGAAAAGCCTGTCTAAGCAAAATGCTAGCAGGCTTTTGTAGCTCCACTAACGCTCTGCCTCTTTGTCCTTGTTTGTTGTCCCCCGGTCAGTGCGATGTTGCGCTAACAAAACGGCGACAGTTGGCCACACCTACTTGTAGCTTCATTTGATTCTTCAGAAACTTATGCGTGACGTTACGGATACTACGTTCACATCTGTTACAGTCTATAGATTTTCCCCAAATGTTTGTATATTTCATTCTAAAATTGTTATATTATTAAAATGACAAAACAAAAAGACTGCTGAGTATTTCTACCTTGAATGGACATAACGCTAAAATTGGCTGCATATATTTCTGCTACTTTTCCTGTTGCCTTTGAATATGTTGGCTAGCAGCTTACTGCTAACAAAAATATAACTTCAGACGTGTCTTTCAGACTTTCAAACATGGCAATCAAAAACATTGCTCTTCCTCTTGCCTGACAAAGTGAGGTACGCATATTATATATATATATATATATATATATATATATATATATATATATATATATATATATATATATATATATATATATATATATATATATACCTGTATATATAAATATGATGACAGATATTGAAACCTAAAGGCTCGTACACAGGCGGACGCTTTTCATTTGCGTTTATCGTCAGCGTTTTTCTCAACGTTTTTTCGCATTCAAACCCAATCGATTTTCACTGGCGTCGAGCAGAAGAGTATGCAAAATCACTCCTTGACGTTAGATGCCGCTTAACGAAAAACAGAAAGACCCCGGTGCACAGGGTGGTGCAACACAACTTTCAGCTTATGACACCCACTTGTAACATAGAAGAAAAAGAAAGTTGACATGCTTGTTGTTAAAGTCACTGGCGATTCGAACAAGCATGAAAGAAATGATTATTTGTCACCAGTGCAATAAGCAGCTCCACGTTCATATCGCCTCTGGGCATCTTCTTCAATGTGCGTTTGCATTGACAGTTTTACGCTTGAGCACCTCCAAGTGCTGTTTACTGTAACTTCAGCAGCTTCGTGCACATGAACTAAAGTGACAATCTGATTGGTGGAGTAGGTTTTGACGCGGTGCGTCAAAACAAAAAAACGAGCATGAGGCGTTTCTTTAAAAATTATGCTTATTTACGCCTGGCATTTTGCTCGTTGGTGTGCACGATCATGTTGGTGCCCTTTATATAGTCACGAGGCGTTAAACGTCGACGGAAAGTCTAAAATCTCAATGGAAGCTTCAAAAGTAAATGACGAAATAAGAATTTAACTTGGTACAGTCTTCAATGATCAGAATGTCCAATATGGCCATTCTAATATTTCCAGTGTTAAAATACAAATGTGTTTCTGAGATTACCAATGACTAGGCCCACACGAAATCTGCGTGCGCAGAATTCCGCAGATTTTCCGCAGATTTTTAGATTCTGTTTATTTACTTGAGTAAATGTGTAAATCTGAATTTACTCAGTTTTTAAATTACACATATTTCACATATTAAGGTTTTAGTTATGAGATTCCCAAAATAATTCCGCAGAAATCCACAGATTTTTACCAAATTTCTCCGCAGAAATTGCAAAAAACGTCCGCAGATTACGTCTGGCCCTACCAATGACTAATGACACACAATATCATGACTTTGCTTTTTTTATTTTGTTTTCGT
The DNA here is from genome assembly GCA_903798195.1 of Danio kyathit. Lineage (NCBI taxonomy): Eukaryota > Metazoa > Chordata > Actinopteri > Cypriniformes > Danionidae > Danio > Danio kyathit. Next base: position 17,304,212 of record LR812528.1, read on the forward strand.
TAAGAAGTCATATTCAGGTCTAGAAAAAGAAGAAATAAAGATAAAAAGGCGAGGTCTGTTTTTATTCCTAGTCACATAATTGTATAAAGTCAAGAGGTATTCACTGAAGGTTAATATCTGCTGGTTATTGAGCATATAGAAATACAGTCTGGTCATCAACCTCTGAGAGAAGAGTCACCCTAATAGAGATCCACATACACACCGGCAGGAAGATTTGCCTCGTAATGCCGGCTGGCAGGTCACAGAGAGATATCACTGTCGGATACACACACACACACACCTGCCCTTCTGTCATCCACCCCTGATAGCAGTCAGAATGCGTTTGAGGTCATTTCAGCGTGATATCTGGTGTTTGTGCTGAACGAAAGGATATCACAACACACCTCACTGCATTTCTGCCTATCTATCGCCCCTCTGTGAGCCACTCTCTCCATATATCTCATTGCATTGTTTAGCCTGCAGCAGTCAGGCCTTGAGCTATGCTACGATTGGCTGCAGATGATGTCATCTCTTCCGGAGAGCTCCGCAGCGGTGCATGCCATTGGCTGGCAGAGCAGACGGTGGCTGAGTGCTGAGATCTCACTTTCATTCATGTAGAGCTGGGATTAGGCATTGGATTGGCTGGTGGCCCGTGACCTCTCATTTAGGGTTGCGGTACACTGTTAAACTGTCTCGGCACAATGACACTTGAGAGGTAAACCAGAATGAAGTGCTAATGGGAGTTTATAATAGCATAGGAAAAGGTCTGAAGCCCAGGGCTTTATTCATGCAGCTCAGGTGTGCATAAACACACACTCCAATGTATGCACCAGCAGCCTTAACGGTGTTCACACATTCATTACACACACATTTACACGCAGCCACATGGTGACGGGAGCAACCTAATCAGTGAATCTCTGATGGGGGTTGGGATACGGGGGTGGGGTTGTCCTGGAGTGTGAGGCTGTCACCATGGTGACACTGCAGATGATGCACTCCCTCGTTGAGCGGGGGGAGTAAAGATGGAGAGTACCAGGGAACTCCCTCACACACAGATAAACACACAACAGAAAGCCAAAGTGAGTGTTTGTTGCCACTTTGCTAATCTCCCACTGGACGTACACTATCCCTTCTCAGCATGTGCTAAACCGTGCCACACACACTAGGTATTAGCCAGCAATTTCCCACTGCGATGTCAATGTCCCTTTCTCTCCTCCCTCGCTCTCGTTCTCCACCCTTTACATGATGTCATTGTTTTTCTGTAGTTGCTGCAGAGGCATATGAATGTGATTTCTTCCTGGATCCTTGAGGAGAAATGCACTATTCTGGACTCTCTGCTTCTCATAGAGGATTTCGATCTATATGTTGCAATAGACATGAGCAGAATTTCCTGAATTGGCATTAATAGCAAAACTGGGTTGATTCAAGTTAACATAAAAAGCAAGGCTGGAGATTATTAATAACTCTAACAAATCCAATAACACAACACACCAGTATAAAGAAGCTTAAGACATTCCAGCTATGCCATTTTCTGTCGCAATTTCAATTTAATTTTCACCATGCTTCGCCAAGGTAGCACTGCTATGAAATTCATTTACAGCAATTAGCTGTCTAATCTTTCCTTCTCATCATTTTGTCATTTAGAGTGATTTGGTTAGGGTGTGGTGGTTGATATTTCATCAATCTCAGACAATAAAATCCATTTTTTATGCTTGTTCTGATGTATTGTGCTATCAAGCGTGTCATAATTCTCTCCTGTCAACAGTAATTCACTTTGGTGGCTCTTATGAAGTGATGAGAGCTTTGGTAATGCAGAATGATGAATACAAGGACAGACTGGACACCTGATGGAACGACTATGACTCTTGTAAGTTGCTAGTACTCAGTCATATGTCACAGAGGTAGGAGATACATGATCCCTGCTAAAACTGGTCATGCTCAAACATAGGATAGGTACATGCATATCTAAGTCAAATCTCCATACTTCTTAAACAATGCAACATAAGTTTATATGAATATAGCATCATCTAACAAAATACCATAATGACTAAAAGATGTTGTACTTAACCTTGTAGAGTGGTAAGGCATGAAGCCAAGTCATGTACTAAGCCATGTTTCCAACATAAGGTAAGACTATTTACAGAAGATTCCCAGCAAACAATTTTGTGTTTAATAGATGTCTAATAGACATCTAAATGTAGATAGCTTGGCTAAAACAAGGCTAAACTTGGTGAAAATCTAATAGACATCTAAGAATAGCTCAAAACTAGACTAGTCGTCAAATAGACAGATTAGACAGACTTTATATGTGTAATCATTTATTTCTGTTTATTTGATGACTAGTCTTGTTTTGGCCTATTCTTAGATTTTCACTGACATCCCACAATTTAGCCTTGTTTTAGCCAAGACGACTATGTTTAGATGTCTATTAGACATCTATTAGACATCTTTTAAAAACAAAAAAAAATGCTTGCTAGGTGGGTCAGTTGGCATTTCTGTGTGGAGTTTGCATGTTTTCCCCTTGTTGGCGTGGGTTTCCTCCCGGTGTTCCGGTTTCCCCCACAGTTCAAACGCATGCGGTATAGATGAATTAAATAAACTAAGGCTGCTTTCACACCTGTAGACTGATTGTTTTATTCCAAAACAGGGATTAAAATTGTTACAATGTTGCACTTTGTTCTTGGTGTGGTTCGCTTTCACACAGCAATGCTTCTAAACGGACCAAAATAGTTAAACCAAGTCACGTGCCTGTAAACTCTCCTCACATTTGTCAGAGTTTCACGCTTTATTTTTTAGCCCGCTCAGCTGCCATGGGTCCTTATTTTAATAATGACGATGAGCAGTAAGACAGTTTACGCGAAGAGCTGCTTTAATTTTGAATAGTGACACCCACAGATATCGTTACCAAATATAAATCAGAGGTAAGACATACCTCTCAAACATAGCCTTGGCTAGAATTATGCATTATTGGCTTTACATTATAGAGAGAGATAACAGATAAACCAAGACTGTAGTTCAGTCAATTTTCCTAAAGGATAAACAGCTCTTGTTAATAGTTCAGTATGCTTTCACTTTCATATTTGACGCACATTTAACGGTAGAAATGATATAGCCATATACAGTATGCCTATTACATATCCATAATACACTGGTTCGGATCAAATTGCTTTCTCACTACAATTGATCCGCTCCAGAGTTCGTTTCAATCGAGCCGAGACCACCTCATTCAGGCTATTTCGGACCGATTGTTTTGGTGCGGATCCGAGTGCGATTGCTGGTTTCACATATGCCAAATGAACCACACTAACGGGGTAAACACGCCAGGTTCCGAAACAAAAGTCTAGATGTGAAAGCACCCTAAATTGGCCGCAGTGTTTGTGTGTGAATGTGAGAGAGTATGGGTGTTTCCCAGTACTGGGTTGCAGCTGGAAGGGCATCTGCTGTGTAAAACATATGCTGGATAAGTTGGCGGTTCATTCCACTGTAGCAACCCCTGATGAATAAAGAGATTAAGACGATATGAGTGAAATGAGTGAATGAATGAACAAAAGTTTGAATGAATATAACATCATCTAACAAAATACCATAAAGACTAAAGGATATTGTACTTAACCCTGTGGACTGATAAGGCAAGAAGCCAAGTCATGTACTAAGCCATGTTTACAATATAAGATAAGACTATTTACAGAAGATTGCCTTAAAACAACTGGGATAAAAAAGAGAGTTCAAAAAGCCAAGCTGTGTCTTAAACCCCCTTCCCTGGTCAAGTGTACATGCATCACTGACTCTGATGGCCTTGAAGTCGTCCCCTCTCTTATGACCAAAACAAAAAAAGTAATGACAAGGCCTCTTTCTATCTAATTAAGAGTAACCAGATTGTTTTTGTGAAGTCTGCCAGAGCTCCCTGTTGCATTCATGAACTGTTTTTATCAGTGAACCGAAAAAAGGGCATGCTGCTGTCCATCGAACCCTAAGGTCAAGTCGGGATAAAGGTCAAGTGGACATACAAAAGAGACCTGACTCCAGCCTAGACCATTTCCCAGCCCCCTGTCATTTGGTCCATAACAGATCCTTTGAGGGACTGAAACTTTAGGACATCTCTACTTATCTTTAACTTCAAAGGAAATGAATTCCTTGCAGTGTTGATGGTTCACTGTCACTGAAGCATCTGGTAGTGGAGGCCTAAGACAGAGACACTTCCTGTTCAGAGCTAACAACCAATCGTGCTGACCTATTGGGTTTTCAGTGTGATTGTCTTGGATGTTCAGACAGTGAAGAGGATTGTTGAGGGAGGGATGTAGGAGAGGCATGGTGAGCAGTTAAACCTGCACTGAAATGAGCTAGAAGCATATCTCCGGCTCTCTGTGATCTCATGGTTCTCTTTAAGCGGCGGAAGCATGAAAGCTTTCTGATGCCCAGCCATGGAAAAAAAACTCTCTCTGATCTCTGTTAAGATAACAGAAAAATGCCGCTCATTAATTCAACTTTCATTTCGCTAACACTCAGAATATAAAGCAAATCTAAAATAGCACACAACCAGCCAATATTTTCTAAGTTAAAGTGCACTGAGAGAGTTAGATCAAATCATTTTAAAGACTCAACCACATTGAGTTCTTTGCTTATAATTTTCTTCAATCTCTTTATTTCATGATAAAAGATGGCGCAGTTTTCACTTAAGCAATCAATTATAAAATGTCACATCAAATAAACCAGAGTTTCTCAACCCTGATTCTTGACTACCCTAACCCTGCAGATTTGGTTGGTATTCCTGATTAAACATACCTGAATTGAGAGCTGGGACTAGAGTTAGGATCTAGAGGCACTGGTATAAACCCTTCAAAGCAGTGGTCCCCAATCTTTTTATCATTGCGGACCAGTCAACGATTGACAATTTTGACAAGCTTGTCAAGCTTTGACATCACTTGACAAGCTGACAAAACATTGCTGTCACTCTGATACAAATGTTATTTATGGAGAATATTACAAAGCACTGCAGTGCTTGGATGTTCTGTGTTTGTCTGAGATAATTAGTCTACCGAAATGTGTATATTCCATACAAGCTGAAGCTGATTGGTCATTTCTTGTCACGTGATGCAAGCTGTGCACCTCCATTGGAAATGGCGAACTTGCAAACTCTAGAAAAGATGCGATATGCAAATTGCCCTTAAAAGGCCACCGTCATTTGCAATCTCCAGCAGTTGATCTTGTTGCACAGACATGCTGCATTCACCTAATTTGTTGATAAATGGGTTGCAGGTCCATTCCTTGGCAGTTCACAGGTCCTTCCCTGGGCCTTTTCCCCTTCACAAAGAAACTTTCCAAAGACGTCTGTTTGTTACACATTTTGCTGCTTGTGGGTTAAATTTGGGCGCTCAAGTGACCGAGATGCAAGCGAGAAAATATGGTTATTTTTCAAAATAAAAGATTTTTCTAAATAAAAGTTTGTTCAGACTCAGATAATAAATTAAATGGAAATAGTTAATGCGGCCTGGTACCAATTGATCCAGGGACCGGTACCAGTCCGTGGGCTGGTGGTTGAGGACCACTGCTCTAAAGCACTAATCCCATGACCACTAAAATCTAATATACATTGTTCCAGTATGCACCTATTGGGTTTTGATGGATCAATGTGATAACATTGAAGATCAGATGTGTCAAATCCTAATTCAGGAAGGCCACCTTAATAAAGAGTTTACCTCCAACCTCAATTAAACACATGGCCAAGCTAAAGTCTTTGTATCAATTGTGTTGAAGCAAGTATGAGGGAAGGTGGTCATCCTGGAACAGAAGAGAGTGTTATAAGAATGACACTACTTTATGTATCTTTCTAAATCAAACAGTCAAATTTAGAAATGCTGGTATTTGTTGGGGCAGTGTGATTCAAACAGATCCACACGTTTGCACAGATGGTCTGTGTCTAATTTAGCATTTTTGACAACTTCAGCATCTTCATTTGCGTGATAAGCAAAGCAGAACAAACATCATTAGTCTGTGAAGTATGATACAATATGAACGAAGACTAATCCCATCTCTGAGGGACTTCTAGTTTAGCTACATTCATCAAAGGGATGCAAAGAAATCTGAACAGGAGCAGTTTGGGGGGGGGGGGGGGGGTATATAAAAAAAATCCCGGCACTCCAAATCCGCGTGGCGTTCATTAGGAGAGAAAACAGCCCTGTGTAATTAGGTTATCCTCACATTCAGTAACAGCCAGATTTACTCTTGAACTTTTCTGTTTAACAGCTGCTAAGCCGCCACAGCCCTGGGGAAGAGACAGCGGCACCAGAGAGGATTTGGAGAGGTTGGAAAGGAAAACACAAGAAAATGAGAAAAAAGAAAGAGGGGAGAGTCATAACCCTGAATATTTGAATATGAAATTAATATTTTTTTATGAGAACTGTAAAGGAGGGAGGTTGAAGGGGGGATCTTTGCAACTGAATCACAAGCTTAGAGCGATGACCCTCCAAAGCAGACAGTTATACCAGTCTTTATGTGTCTGGAGTCTGTGTTAATGGTAACAGGGTATTAGTTTTGCACCCCATGTGTGAATGGGGTTCTCGACCCCTGTGGTTTAAACTGGCATGACCACATATGCAAGTGGGGTCACAGACGAAAGGACGATTGGAGCTGCCAGCCAGCAGAGAATGAGGGGATTAAGATGAAACAATCAAAGTGCAACTGCAAAAGGCAGATGGGGGATTTAGGGTAGATGCTGTCCCTGATAAACATGCAGCACCCTAGACCAATTAAAATCAAGACTGCACCATCTTTACTGGTAATGAGGCTGATGAATTGGCACAAAAAGCAATAGAACATGAGAATCTGTAGGGATCTCTGAGATCAATGGGAGAACTAAACGCTGGACTTCTTGGTCCAAAATGAATCCTAGGACTCAAATCCAAGTCTAGGGATTGTTTGACTGGGAATCGCAAGCAATGCCTTCTTGTGACTTAATGCCCTATGGTTTAGGATTAGGTTATACATATAAGGTTAGGGCATGAGTTACTTGGAGTCGAGCTATCCAAATAAATGAAGGTAATAATGGTAAAAAAGGTATCCTCTGAGATCAATGGGATAACTAAACGCTGGACTTCTTGGTCCAAAACGGTTCCTAGGACTCAATCCACGTCTAGGCATTGTTTGACTGGGGATCGCAAGCAATGCCTTCTGGTGACTTAATGCCCTACGGTTTAGGATTAGGTTATACATATAAGGTTAGGGCATGAGTTACTTGGAGTCGAGCTATCCAAATAAATGAAGGTAATTAAGATAAAAAAAGCTGTCCTCTGAGATCAATGGGAGAACTAAACGTTGGACTTCATAGTCCAAATTGGTTCCTATGACTCAAATCCAAGTCTAGGCATTGTTTGACTGGGAATCGCAAGCAATGCCTTCTGGTGACTTAATGCTATATGATTTAGAATTAGGTTATACATATAAGGTTAGGGAATGAGTTACTTGGAGTCGAGCTATCCAAATAAATGGAGGTAATAATGGTAAAAAAGCTGGCACTGGGGTGTTACCTTTTCACAAGATACACTTGTGTACCTAACAAGTCCACATTTGTACGTTAAGGGTACACTTTTGTAACTTTAAGGCACATGTTTGTGCTTTTTAAGTACTAATTTTTTAGCTTTAAGGTACAATGTAGACCTTAAAAATGTGCCACCCTGTTTCAGTACCTTTATTTCTAAGAGTTTACCTAATGTCAATTCTATAAACTGTAAAGATGAACACAATGTCAAGGTGCTGACAAAATACAAAGCAGAATGGCAATGTCTGTTTTTCTGCATGTGAATATCAAGTCAGAACAGCTATTATCAATCTGCAGCTGAGACACTCTCATCTCCTCCTGGTGCAGCTCTGAGCTCAGGTGGCCAACGGGATAAACACATGCATCATTACAGACAGTCTACAGACATCTCTGACCCCTATGAACTTGAAGATATTTGTTTTGTTCCTAGTATTTGACAAATTGTCATATGCATGTTTATATAGGTCTCTCTAAATTGTTATAACTATAAAAAAGGCAGACCACAAAGACACTTATGGTCATATTAATGAGATTTTTTTTATTTTCTTACCTATACAAATTAGAAAAATGTTCCCCTCAGTTTGTTTTTAAAATGTTTTAAAAAAAATGTATTAATTTAAAAGTATGTTTTTCAGATTATTGAGTTTGTAGATTTAAGATCATAGTACTGCATAGATAAAATGAAGGTATAAGGATTATGAATGTTATAAAGAATGATAAGGATTATCCTAACTGGACATTTATTTTTAGAATATGAATTCAGTAAACTGTCCATCATTTATTTATAAATTTGTAAACAATCTGTGTATCTATTCTGGGACAGTGTCGAAGAGGGGAATACAAAACACTATCATTTCGTCAGTCTAAAGATGCTCATTTTAGCTTCTAAAAGAACCAGAAAAATCAAACAGAGAGGTTAGAAAAGTAGAAAAGGCAAAGAAGTATTGTCTTTCTTTTTGTAATGCTCATTGCACCACCCCAACTCAGAGCCAAAACTGTGCTGTTGTTGTCCATTCCAAGTTGGCTGAAATAGAGGACAATTAGACGACACCCATTCCCCTTTTCCAGCCTTTCCACTGAAATCCTGTTATTCTGAGATCACGTATCAGACCTCGACAGAGTAAAAGCAGCATTTTCAGTATTCTGAGCCCTGCATGAAACAATATATCTCCACTTTCAGATATAAAAAGCATGACCTCCAGAGCTACTTTGATGCGTTCTCCTGTTTCCTGAGCCCATTACAATCCACTACATAACCGCAGGGTGACAACAGAGCCCTGCCTGTCCGCTCATCCAACTGTGCATCATCAGCACTAGTGTTACAGCTGAGCCAAAGTGAGCTGAGCCCAGTCGGCACGCAGACTCACACTTACGCACACACACACACACTCTGTGCAGTGATATCATAGCCCAGGCTGGTGGAATGACACAGTTGTTGGGGTTGCACAGTTGCACCGGCCCAAACACATAGCCATGAGGGGCGCCTATTATCCCTAAAAGCAGATGCCCTGCATGGAATTGCAGGAATCGATATGTAAGCTTACATACACAACATGTGACATGCACCTTCTCATGCAGAAACTCCTGAAGGTATCTTTAGCGATGATGTAATCCTCATCCACACCTCACCACACAGCATTCACATGCACATAGTCTGTAGCTGCATGTTCACACATAAGCATTCAAGGGGGTGCCCCCCTCTCACCTGCACCTGCATGAAGGAGCCCCTGTAGAAGCAGCAGGCAGCCGCTGACAGGGCACTCCACAGGCTGCATCTCTCCGTCATGGCTCCGGTCCTCCTCTCTTCGGCTCTTCCACTCCTGGAGTCCTCTAGAAACCCCGGGTCATGCCCCTATCCCCTTGCGTTCACCCGTGCACAAGCCACAGCCGCAACTGATCAGTGCTATCGCCGTTCCACTGAAGCAAGTGTCATCCCAGATCCGCACCGGCTTCCTCTCTCTCTCTCTCGCTCTCCCTCTCAATGTCTAGATCTCTCTCTCCCTCTCTGACTTTCAATGTATCTCTCTCTCGCTCAGTTCCACTGCCTCTTACTCTCACTCTAGCGCTTGCTATGCTTCACAGCGCTGGCAGGGATTACCTCATCGCTCTTGGATGAAAGCGGTGGGTGGGGGGAGGGACGGAGGGGAGAGGGAGGGATGTAGAAAGAGAGAGATGCTTGCAGGCACTGAGACCCCACCCACCCCCTCCTCCAGGGCTCCAAACAATGCTGGGGGGAGAGAGACTGGGAGAGAGTGGGGCATGTGGCGCACGCATTCAGCACCTACTCAAAGGAATTTTCCCTTTTATTCCAATTTGAAAGACCGCAAAAGAAAACTAGAGGGGGGCAGTCAGGGAAAAAGAGCCTATAGACACTCACCCACATGCACATACACGCTCCCACACCCATCAAGCTGAGAAAAGAGTTCAATCTAAGCGCACATGACTGTTTTTAAGTATTTATTAATTATTATTTTTTTCACCAGGAGTAGATGTTGTAAGTCTGGACATGCAGGGACTATTTAAAATGTAGAAGTGATTGGAAATGAAAGGATGTTTTCTAGGAACGTAGTAAAAACCTGCTAATGAGCCTCAGTACTTGAAAATTCCCTATCGGATACTACCCACGCATATGCACATACTTACTCCAGATAAAATGAGACTGACTCTGGCACAGCAGTTTAGGGTGGGGTGTTTGCCCCCTGGGGACTATTGTGACATCAAAATGGACGCCTCACTATGGCAACCAACTCATGGCAGCATACTCAAATAAATCGTTTCCACATAAAAACTAAATTCTATTATTTGTCCATCTTGAAGTTGATCTAATCAGGGACAGACTGAAACCTAAGTAGATATTCACAGATAATTGTGCCATTCTTCATTTATTCATTTTATTTTCAGCTTAGTTCCTTTATTTATCTGGGGTTGCCACAGCTGAATGAACTGCCAACTTATCCAACATATGTTTTACACAGCGGATGCCCTTCCAGCTGCAACCCAACACTGGGAAACACCCATACACTCTTGCATTCACACACAATACGGTTAATTTAGCATATTCAATTCAACACGGGGAGAACATGCAAACTCCACACAGAAATGCCAGCTGACCCAGCCGGGGCTTGAACCAACGACCTTCTTGCTGTGAGGTAATCGTGCTACCCACTGTGGCACCCTTTTTTGTGCCATTTTTCATAGCTCTCAAATATAATTTGTGCGTCTGGATATTCAAACTTGATGCAATAAGGGTGTTTTCACACCTGTCTCATTTGGAGATTTTTGTTGTGCAACATAGATAATTGGGTTCCTTATTTTGGCTCGTTTAATATGAACATGGCAATCATGCTTGTCATGATCCACACCAAAATTAAACAACATTTTTTTAGATTCATGCATTTAGACTATGCAAACATGGTCGCCTTGGTCCAATTAAAATCAAACTATGTGGTTACCAAAAATCTGTGAATAATAGAGCTCAATGGCATACTCCCCCTTCACTTGTAGCCCTTTAACTACCCCACCAAGAAAAAAAAATTTGGATTGCGTTTCTTAACTCCTAGGGCCCTATCATACACACTTAAGGCGCAAGACGTGTTTGCCCCAGTTTGCTATTGCTACAGTACGTGTTGCTATTTTCAAACCAGCACAACCTTAATTTTCCCACTTTCCGCCACGTTGTTTAAATAGCAAATCCATTTGCACCATTTTGTGGACTCATGGGTGTTTTTGGTTTAGAAAAGAGGTGTGTTAAGCCGCATTGTTGGCGCATTGCTATTTTGAGGAACTAAAATAGACTGTGCAATAGACCAGCTGAAAGCAGATCTAAAGTCCAGGGCAGAGTGCGTTAGTTGTGCGCCTTGCTTACACATTGCTAAAAGCACGCAGGGTGTTGAGCAATACGCAAATATCTTTACAAATGAAAAAGAATTAAAAGATTAAAATATTACAAAAGTTATTACTTTCTACATAAATATAAAAACCACTGCCTCCATGGCTTCTTCATCTCGGTGGGCTTTTTCAGTTTATTCATGACAATTTGCTTTTGTATAATGTTATTATTATTAATAGTATTATTTATTATATGCATATTTATATTTGTTTTATTAAAAACAAGCTTAGATTTGCCCACCTGTCAGGTTTTAGACCATATGGGGCATAAGAACAGGACGTGTGTTTGGATAAATCAGATTATACGTTTTTTGACCACACTTCGTTATTATTGTTTATTTATTTGTTTGCTGGAAATTAAAACTGAATTTAGAAATAGTTTTGAAACAAATCTTTTTGCTTAACAAACTAAATTATTTATGTAGGCTAATGGATGTCTTCAGTGGAGTCAGCTTCCACTGTTTCCTCATCCACGAAAGAGAGAAAGAGAAAGTGAAAGTAAAAGCCGAATGGAGGAGGCTCATCCTTTATCCTTGCGCTGCAGATGTTCTGTTTAACTGTTTTCTCGCTAGTGAAGCGTTCAGTTTTTTCACTTACAAAGTCTGCCATGCAAATAGAAAATGTGCCATGACGCGACGCAACTGACTCTAGAATGGGAGATGAGACTCTCATTGGTTTATTCTCAAAACACAGCCATTACTCATTAAGAGAATAAGCACAACCCATTTAGACCATGCGCCACGGCGTAGAGTGTATTTTTCAGTCCTTAAAATAGCAAAAGTGGATTCGGACATGCCCTTAATGCTTTTGCGCCATGAGCTTTAGACTTTGTGCCTAGATTGTTAAAATAGAGCCCCTAATGTCACTAGTTAACACACTCAATGCACTCAAGACATCCCATAATTTCTAAAATATCAACCTCTACCAAATGTTTGATATGTCGTTTTATGGTAAAAGTACCGAAATTAATCCATATACTATGAAAAATCTGCAAAATATGAAGTGTAAGACCAATTTATTAAAAAATAATCAAAATAAACATTTTTGAAAACTAAATCATCTTTATTTTTTTGCTTCTTTATTAAGTATGCCATAAAATATTCTCATTTAACAAGCTTTCTTGTTTTTTTTTTTCACAATAAAACCAAAATCAATTGTAGTAGTGCAACAGGATTATGTTAGTTAGATTTTTCTTAACCAACAGTGCTGTGTGTGTAAACCATTATTTAAAACAGTCATTCTTTAAATGACTTAAAACAGAAAAACATGGTCAACCGTTTGGTAGAGAGGCAGTCAAAGGGTTAATGTATATAAAAAGAGTAGTCTATATATTTTTCTAAACATTCTATGGAAAAAGTAAGTCATAAGAGTTTATGTGGGGCAGCACAGTGGCTCAGTGGTTAGCACTGTCGCCACACAGTAAGAATGTTGGTGGTTCGAGTCCCGGCTGGGCCAGTAGGTATTTCTGTGTGGAGTTTGCAACTTTGCATGATCTCCCCGTGTTCGTGTGGGTTTTTGTCCTACCTTGTCAGATTGTCCTACCTCCCATTCAAAAACTAGGTAGCACATTTTGATGACGCAATATGCTACCCATCAGATTTTGCTACCAGTGTAAATTTTAATGTGGAGTAGTGGGATATGAAGCTGTAATATCGCCCTAACCTACGTAATCCCTAACCCCAACCACAGAACCATTCAAATACAGTGTAGGTAGCATAATGATGATGGGCAGGAGAAAATGTCAGAACACTGGTTTCCCATATAGTCCAAAGACATGCGGTATAGGTGAATTGGGTAAACAAAATTGCCCGTAGTGTATGAGTATGTGTGTGAATGCGAGAGTGTATGTGTGTTTTCCAGTACTAGGTTGCAACTGGAAGCGCATCTGCTGCATAAAACATATGCCGGAATAGTTGGCGGTTCATTCCCACTATAGTGACCCCTGATAAATAAGGGACTGAGCCGAAGGAAAATGAAAGAAGAGTTTATATGAGAAATTCTCACTATATCCCTTAAATCAGTAGTGCCCAATAATGGATGGCAAATGTGCTGCTGTGAGTTTTGTTCCAACCTGCCCCAGTGCACTTGCCTGGAACGGTCTACTGAGGACCTTTATTAGCTGGTTCAGGTGTGTTTAATTAGGATTTTAACTTTGCAGTATAGTGGCCCTCCAGGAGCAGGATTTGACATCCCCTGCTTTAACGCCACCATTTCAGAGCAGATTAGACAGACTTTATATGTGTAGTCATTCAATTCTGTTTATTTGATGAGTAGTGTAGTTTTGGCCTATTCTTAGACCTCTATTAGATTTTCACTTACAGCTCAAATTTAGCCCTGTTTTAGCCAAGACGACTATGGTTAGACGTCTATTAGACATCTATTAGACATCTTTTAAAAACAAAAAATGCTTGCTGGGATCTGTCAGGCAGCACATAAGCATTTTACTTCTATATGATATAAGTGCATATTCGGTTCAGTAACAAGCTTACTGAGCGACGAAGCTTCCAGCGTGACCTCGGGAAACCACACAATGAAAAACAAAAGATGTAATTAGACGAGACCCGTTCTGCAAAGAAATCTCACTGATGCTATTGTGCATTTGCAGATAATCCGGTAAGAGCATGTTCAATTCATGTTGTACGCTCATCAGCCTGAAACAATGGGAGGATGAATGTCAAATTGAAGCTTTTAAAGAGTAAGAGAAGATAACATGTGGTGTAATCCAGTGCGTGGGTTAACATCATGTGTTATGGCGTGTGTATGTGTCTCATGAGATCACTGAATGAAAAAAAAGGATTTCATTTTATTACCGCACATATGATGAGGAGTCTCACATGACACACACAATGACAAACATATGGCAGCCACAGACAGACATTTCTACCGGAATTGACTTTTTAGAGGTTAATTTTCCTTGTAAATTTACCATTAAAGCATCGCTATACATATTTTTGTGTCCTGACAAGCTGGGTAGTTATACACTGTAAAACCTAACGTTCAACTTTATCAGATGAAATGAATGTGGCTAACCCAAAATTGACTGAAAGTTAATTCTACTCATTTGAAAAGAGTTTTGAACTGTGTTGAAGGTAATGAGTTAATTAAATACCTCATTACTTCAACTTAAATGGATCACAGTACTCATATAGATTTATTTTTTTTTAACTCAAATGGTTTGTAGCAATCGGTTTCCTCAAATGGTTTGAGTTGCCTTAACTTATTGGGTTTTACAAGGCTCAAATTGCTTCGTTTACTCAAATGGATTAGGTTCACAGTACTCATTAGGATTAGTTTTTGAACTTAAATGGTTTGTTGCAATCAGTTTCCTCAAATGGTTTGAGCTTCCTTAACTTTTTGGGTTTTACAGTGTAGGAACTCAGTTACAAGAACTAGCCACCAGGGCAGTTCCTCAAGAACAAAATTTTCACTGACGGTATTTTTTCTAGTTGCAAGTGTCATTTCAGCAAAGAATTCAACAAAGTCACCAACTCGAGAATGAAGGACATAATGATTGGAGCTGTGTTTATGTTGTGTCAAAGGTTTTGTGATAATGGAGATGAAATGTAGATCTAGTAGTACTTATTTGATTGAAAGGTTAAAACGAGGGCTGAAAAACTAAATCTTCTACGACAAAACACAACGGTACATGTAATTGCTGTTAACACTGTTTACTGAATCTCTTGTAACACTTTCAAATATTGTACAAGAGTATTGAATGGGGCAGCATGGTGGCGCAGTGGGTAGTGCTCTCGCCTCACAGCAAGAAGGTCGCTGGTTTGAGCCTCGGCTGGGTCAGTTGGGGTTTCTGTGTGGAGTTTGCATGTTCTCCCCGTGTTCAAGTGGGTTTCCTCCGGGTGCTCTGGTTTCCCCCACAAGTCCACAGACATGCGGTACAGGTGAATTGGGTAAGCTAAATTGGCCATAGTGTATGTGTGTGAATATAAGTGTATGGGTGTTTCCCAGTGATGGGTTGCAGCTGGAAGGGCATCCGTTGCGTAAAACATTTGCTGGATAAGTTGGTGGTTCATTCTGCTGTGGCGACCCTAGATTAATAAAGGGCCTAAGCCAAAAAGAAAATAATGAATGAGTATTGAATGGCATCCGTTCAACGTAGATTTTATGTCACTTACTGAAATATATCCTACTCTGAAGTAGGAGCTAAATGATTCCCCCAAAAGTGAATCATTCCCAGTCAAAATGTGAGTATTTCCTCCAACATTCCAGATTTCAAGCATTAACGCTGAAGCCCCTAATGCAGGGGTCTCAAACTGCCAGCCCGTGGGCCATTTGCAGCTTTCCATCTTCCTCCCTCGAGCCCGCAACTGACGACAAAATATAAAATAATAAAATATTTTTGAATCCCTATTATTGTTGTGCAGTCACAAATAGCCCTTGTGGTTTTGACCATCCACCTACTGGACATTTAATACCTTTCCTTACTTTTATATAGCACTTTTCTGGACACTCAAAGCACTTTACACATTGGGGGGAATCTCCTCATCCACCACCAGTGTGCAGCATCCACCTGGATGATGCAACAGCAACCATATTGCACCAAACCACACACCACACACCAGCTGATTGGTGGAGAGGAGACAGAGTGATGAAGCCAGTTGTTATGGTTAGGAGGCCATGATGGACAGAGGCCAGTGGGCAAATTTGGCCAGGATGCCAGGGTCAAACCGCTACTGGGATTTTTAATGACCTCAGAGAGTTAGGACCTTGGTTTAATATCTCATCCGAAAGATGGCGCCGTATAGACTGAGCAGTATAGAGTCCCCATCATTATACTGGGGCGTTAGGACCCACACAGACTGCAGGTTGAGCACCTTTGCTGACCTCACTAACTCCACTAGCAACCTAGCTTTCCCATGTGGTCTCCCATCCAGGTACTGCAGCCCTGCTTAGCTTCAGTGGGCGACCATGTTGCAGAGAGCTAGCTGCTGGCTAGGATTTAAGGATTGTACTATATATGAACGTTGAAATATATATCTGTAAGTGCAGGATTTTCTCCAAATGCGTATTAAGAATTGTATAAAAATGGGCATTAGTAAAGTTTATTGCTGGCTGAATTGAACATGTTAAAGTAAATGTAAATATGAAGAGTTCAGATGCAAAAGCCACTAAACGCCACTTCCGCCAAAAATGAGATAATGACATTGAGTGAATGTTTTAGGCACGTAGCACACCATCAACAAATAGATTTGCTTCTAATCATCTAAATCCCAGCGTCAGCGCATTCAGAAATAACAGTTTGTTGGCAAAACGAAGACACTTGCCTTTGACAGCAAAAGCCGAAATATCCCGAGAACCAATCAGAAGGCGCGAATCGAATCATATGTTTTTGGTGTAGCAGTCCGCTGATACGCCGGCTTTTATGAGGAGAGTGTTTTATTCCGCTTTTGATTTCAATTTTAAAAGACAGAGTTTGATGAACTGAATGAGCCTGTCCGACTGTCAGTGAATAACAAATGAAAACGTCCCTTACCTCAACTCTGTGCATTATAAGGAAAAGAAAACACAATGTACTGTCGGAAGTGTAGCATGCATTCATAACGATTTTTGTGCAACGACGCTACTTTGAATGAGTCAGATTTACTATACATTAAACGGCAACTGTGTTTCACAAAAGGCAGAGTTAAGATGCCATTCTTTTATCCCACGTGGATGCTATGAGGATAATCAAGAGACCAAGACCTTAAGTATGGTGAGAATGAATGAATGACAGCTTCTAAAATTGTCTCAGAGACATCTCATTTGCCCAGTAGGCCTACCTTATGTTTTATTTATTTATTTATGCTAATTACTTGAAAGATTTATATATTTTTAATTTTAGGTGTTTAATGTTTGGTAAAATAATTTCTAATTGCATCTTGTCCCAATATGTGGATTTAGAGGTTTCTGCAAAAAAAGCCCTAGTGGATTTAGCTGGTTTTGACACAAAAGAAAATCTACCTTGTTAAAAACCAAAGAAATGTCTAAAGTGACATTTATTTTTAAAAAAAGATAATTTTATTTACTAGCTAATAACCCCATCATTACCTATAAAATGAAACTTCTGAATCTAATTATAGGAGCCTGATAGAAAAAAGAGGTCTGATGGATTTAGAGGGATTTGCATCTGAACTCTTCACATATATACATACTTTCCCCCTCTTTGTTGTAGTTTTGCAATTTACAACTGCCAGTAAAGCCACTAGTTACCCAATCTGCTTTCTGCTGTCTTACGCTATCTGTTAAACTTTGGGTTAAGCAACAATTAATTGGGACATAATAATAATTATTATTATGCCTATTATTAATTTGTAGTATTTTCATAGCAATTAAAACTACCCCTTCAATGTGTACAACAGAAAACAAAAAAAAAAAAAAAAAATGGAGCTTTGACTGTATATACTCTGGGGAAGAATGACTGAGTGCATCAATTACATCATGTTTCCACTTTTTTTGTGCTTGAATGTTAAAACGGCTCTCCTATGAATTGCCAGTCACTGATGTGATCAAATTGAATTTGAGACCCTTGCCCTAATGGCTCAACCAGTGGTGTGAGATTGGCCATGATTACCTGTTTGATCAGTAGTACACTCTCACAAAAAGTACAATAGGTTCCATATTAGTGTCCTAAAAACCCAAAGTCCACATATTACCTAAAAAGCACAAAAGTGTACCCAAAAGTGATAAAGGACTGCCTCGATCACAGCTCTTGTACCTTTATAAGTGGATAGAAAATGGACGGTGTTTGAAAACAGTCATTTCATTCCTCTGAAACCATTATCTTGTCATTGTTGGTTGTGCCATGGTGACTAAGATACAGGAACCAAACCCTTGTAAAGTAGCCCTTGGCGAAAGTTTCCATTTTTTTACAGAGCGAAAGTGAAAGCGCCCGTCTAGGAGAAACAATTGAGATACTAAAGACATCTTTCTTTTTCTTGCCTCCCTCGCTGCCCTAGTTCTCTATGTTCTGTGTTCCCTCTTGGTATCTTGTTTTGGGTCTCATGCTGTTGTGTGTATCCATGCTGATCGTGGCTTTTCCATCACAAACTCTCCTCAATTATCCATTCAATCTCTCTCTTGGTTAAATATTAATTACACAGCGAGTGTCCTGCAGGCAGGGTGCAGCGGTACAATGGATAGGAGCTAGGCTCTGTGCGTGAACTGGTAATGAGGAGGTGGAGGGGGATCGTGTCTACCTTCATCTGCCTACAGGGCCCAAAGCCCTCATCTCCCTCATGCTATTAACATTAATGAGTAGGGCCCCATTGGAATTCTGGGTATTGTAGTTGAATATGGCTCTTGCCCAAGCTTGTGCTGTATTTGCTGATCAAGCAGATCGGTTATTTGGTTTGATCTGTAGCAGTAATACAAGACCATGAGAAACATGTTAGTGAGGAAGGCTGAGTCAGTTTCCAGGTCTAATCAATGCAGAGTTGTGTAATGATTTGATTTAAATGTAATAACCGGCTGTACTATATGTATTTTCGTGCTAAAAACTGGAGGGAGGGGAAAAAGGGTAATCACAGCCCCATTTCCTACACCAGCCTGGTCTACATGATTATGTTTGTCCTCATTGGCTGTTCTCTGTTCGATCTATCATACATCTGTATTTACTTTATTACTACTGCCATTTGTGAAATTCCTAACCATCATGACAGCATGTGGCTTGTTGAAGTGCGTTGGTAATTTGGTAATTACAAGCCTGGTGCACATTAAAAACATGCAAAACCATACACACTCAAAAAAAGGACTTTTGTTGCTTGTTCACGCTACTTATTTAAAATGAGTTAAAATAGCACAATTTATTTTTTGAGACAACTCAATTGTTTTATGTTCAGTCACCTTAAATTTGTAAAATAAATAAATAAGTTGACTTAATCGATTTATGTTGGGACAGCAAGCAGTAATTGTGTGGAACCCAGCATTTAGAATTCACTGAAGGAAGAGTCTTGAGTTATATCTTCAGTAAAAATTCTGCAATGTATTGGTCACTAAAATTTATTGCCTTACCTTCAGTGGATATGCAAAAAAAAAAAAAAAAAATGCAAATAGTGATGGTTTTATAATTACATACAAGAAATTAGCTACACCCATTTTAATTATTCTCAGAGCAAAATCATTAAATACTTGAAAAATGATAAATAAAAACTTTCCAAAATATCAGACCTGAATATGTACACAATGTCAGATGTGTGTCAGGAAAGCAAGTTTGGGCTATAATATTTTGGACAATAAAAGAAATGGGCTGCACTTTAGAAACATATTTCTGGAGCAGCAAAATGTATCATTTACATATACAGTGCTCAGCATAATTGAGTACACCCCATTTTGAAAATAAATATTTTGATCCATTTCTTAGTGAATATAGGCAATGTATTTTGGTGCATTTAAACAAAACATATTTATTAAACAGATATATTTATTAAAATAATATTTTAGTCACCAAACATATTTAGAAATTGAAAGATAATACAATTAAATTCAAAATAATAAAAAAATTACAACCTACAAAATTTCAACTCAATTTTTAATTTTTTTGCTTCTCTTGATTTTTCCTCTTTTCTTAAATTTGTATTTAATAATTTTCCGTAACATAAATTTGGCTGTGCTAGTTTTTTTGGACTGTTATTGTAAGTTATTTTGTTAGATAAGCCCCAGATTTGGCTTCAATACTGACTAATCTAATGTATATGCACAAATATAATATTGTAGAGCTTCCCATTAAAAATATGAATTTAAAAGATAGATTTGTGAGGGGTGTACTTATATATGCTGAGCACTGTAACAACAGCACTGGCTTTATTTGTTAAGGTTATCAAATAAATATGTTCTATTATATGTCAAATAAAGATTACTGTTGTTAAAATAAGTATTGAATAGCAAAAATCACCTTTGAAGACAGTCTTATTGTCATTTTTTTATCTTAACTTGTGCATCTTTTACAATTTTGGACAGTTGAATGTTAAATGAGTCCAATCCATATTCAGTAAAATTCAGTAAAATTAATTTAATGGAAAACAAGTAGCTTTTACTTTATAGTTCTTGTACTTGTATCAGAAATGGCCGAAAGTTTTTTTGTTAAAATTGGTATTTACCCAAATAAAATTCAGTGCATGCCTAATTAGTCTAAAATAGCACAGAGATTTGGGTTCTGAAAAAAAGACATCCAAAATGAATATCCACTGAATATTATAGCACTAAGTGTTAGTTCATTCTTATTTATCTTCACTGCAATTTAGACAATTGTAAAATATAACTAAATGTACCATCAGTGGTGGAAAGTAAAAGTAAAAGTACTGTTACTTGCCTAAAAATATGTGCAAGTAGAGTAAAAGTATCTGTTGTAAATATTACTCAAAGTATAAGTAAAAAGTAGCCCTTTCAAAAGTACTCAAGAGTAGTGAGTATTACACTGTATAAAGCTGATGCATTTACATGTAATCTGTGGATCTTTGTAAACGTAACATTCTGTAGTGCATTTAGTGATTGCCTAACAGGCACACAACGTCATAAGGTTAGATTTAGGTTGTGACGTCCAAAAGGTGACCAAAATTCGATGTCAAGCCAGCGTCTAAGGGCAATTTTATTTTGATGTCCAATAACGATGACAAATGACGTTGATATTTGGTTGACTTTAGGTTGTGTTAGAAACGGACCAAAATCCAACGTCAAGCCAACATCTTAAACCAACATCATATTGACGCCAAATACTGACATTTATTTGTCAGGTATGACAACCAAAATCCAACATCTGATAGACCTTATAGTGGTCAAGCTGTAACCTCATTAGACGTTGATATTTGGTTGATTTTCGGCTTGACGTTGGACATTGACGTTGGCCTGACGTTGGGTTCTGATGTAAACCCAATTTTCATTTCCAAACAAAATGCAACGTCCCCATCACGTTGGGGTACAATGTCAATCTAACATCATGTTGACGTCTTGTGCCTGCTGGGTGTTTAAGGCCATTTCGGTCATCACATAGTAAACATCCGTCATCTTCTCATCAGTGACATGCATCTAAACAGTGTCTGGGTCAATGCGTGTAAAGATTTTGGACATCTTCCTGGACACTTTTAACGCTTCCAAACAGTTTGCTGCATTTATAAATCGCCCATGTCTTGAGGTAGTTCCTTATGATGCGATTTACCTTCTATGTGCGATTTGATATTCTGATTTTTATAAAGTCCTTTTTATTTAGGACTGAAATAATTAGGTAGTGACTGCAGGTTAAAGGAAAGTAGTGGAGTAAAAGTACTGATACAGCACTTAAAATGTACTCAAGTGAAAGTAAAAGTACACATTTAAAACTACTTAGTAAAATACAATTCCTGAGAAAAACTAGTCAATTATAGTAATTTGAGTATTTGTAATTTGTTACTTTACACCACTGGTCATACTATTGTATTGCTTTAATGGCAATACAGACATCTATCACAGTAGAATATGAACCCTTCATTTGGGAATAAATACTGTGGTACCACAGTTAGGCATGGGACAATAACCGGTTTCATGGTATAATGCGGTTTGGAAAAGTCAAGGTTTTAAAACAGCAAAAAATTTCTGTTATACCGTTCCTAGGGTATATGTAAAGGTTTTTTGTATGTGTTGTAAAGGAATCTGTGTTTTGTAAACTAATTAACGTAGCAGAAGTCAATGATTTATTTTAATTATTTAGCCTGACATGTTTACTGTTCCAAAATATTATAAATGTGAATTGTAAATTGAAAAAATTGTAAAATTAAATAATGTATATTGTGTTCAATAAGGGAAAAAATTAGTTGTTTTTTACTGACACATTTAAAAAGAACTAATTTTAGAGCAGTAATCACAATACCGTGAAACCGTGATATTTTTATCCAAGGTTATAATACCGTCACAAACTTATACCGGCCCTTGCCTAACCACAGTACTGTTTAAAGTAAATCAGCACTGGCATCTTTCAGTCGAATTTTCAGTAATACAATTACTGAAAGGAAAGCGCTAATTGGTGTTAGCGGCTATAAGAAAGGTTAGGAGTTCAATCCTGAGGTGCTAGGAAGGGTGTGAGATCTGGGAACAGCAGAGATAATGAGATGACAGCCCAGCAGAAAATAAACATCGGGTATCGGCGGTTCAATGGAAGATCGCAATTACGAACACTTCCAGTGATCACACACGTCAGGGCCTCTGGGAACGTTCTGTTCTGGAGCGAAGACCAGTTGTGCTTCTCTGTTTCCAGCTGAAAGAGCAGTTTTTTTTTTGCCATTACAGTGAACATTGAGGCCAGAGACTCAATTTAACTCAGACACTATTAAAGTTTTATGTTGTGTCGGTGAAGAGAGGGAACGATGGCATCTAAGAAATGGAGGGCATCTAAGGCATCTAAGAAATGAAGGGAAAGAAGCTTGTGCATCCTATCGACATACAGTACTGCTGCAATCTACAACAAATTAATCTACAACTTAGTCAAATTTGGATGTATTGAAAACAAATGTTCTTCCTTTTGTTTAACAACAGTTGATATCGTTGTCAAAAATGATCCCTGTTTCCACAAATTCATTTCAGGTCACTTTGTTTTCAAAGAAACACTATGCACTTATGCATAGCCACATTCTTCTACACACAAACACAGTCCTATAGTCTGCCATTTATGTTTTGGAAGTCAAGTACTCTCGCATTCCTAATCAAGTAATGCTAAACATACCAAGTAACAGTAAACATGCTAAGCAAGTAATAGACTAAACAATAAATATGCATGTATACAACATCACCATTTTAACAAATTGGCATTTTTGTTTTTCACACAGCTAATGGTATCACAGATGACACAATACAGTTTTTGACTAAAATCTGCTTTTGTGTGTGTGTGTGTGTGTGTGTGTGCGTTCGTGCGTGCGTGCGTGCGTGCGTGCGTGTGCTTTAGCGGATCTCAATTTTAGTACAACCCCAAATCAGAAAAAGTTGGGACAGTATGAAAAACTCAAATAGAAAAGAAAATAATAATTTCCGAATGTACTTTGACTTGTATTTCATTGCAGAAAATATGAACACAAAATATTTAATGTTTTGTCTGGTCAACTTCATTTCATTTGTACATTTTTTTTTATTGAATTTGTGAAAACCGCACTGTGCCAAAAGGATTAATTAATTAATTAATGTTACTGACTTGTCCATGACTGTTTAAAGAAACAAAACAATTATTTGTTTAATGCAACCGTTGAGAACTATCAGTATTGAATGATTTAACAAAAAGAAAAAAATGTGTAGTTTTTTTGCACAAAAAAATCAATGCATGTAGGAAGTTTATTATTTGTGTTTGTATTTTACACAGTGTGTATAAATGAGAAAGTTTGTTTTGAAGTTGATTTGCGGTTCGTTCCGCTGTAGCGATCAGTGATAAATCAGGAACTACACCGATGGAAAATGAATGAATGTTTTAAAGTTCCTTTCTCTACTTTCTCTTCAAGAATTAAAAGCCAGTTGGCAGCGCCATCTTGAGGTGACAGAGTTTTCTACACAGCAATTAAATGGAGAATCTAATATCTTAATGACTGCAAATAAGGACAGGGCTAGGAAGGACATTCATTTGCACCAAATCAGCACATTCCGAAAGACCTCATTAGATTAATTTCTTATTACATCTAAAATAGTGCTTTTAGTTAATGAATACAGGGATTTTGCCTAATTAAGCATGAAATAGCCATATTCAGCAAGCTGTCAGGAGAAAGTCTAAAAATATAGCCTAAATCAAAGACCAGACAGATCTTACGAAAATTCCTTCCAGCTTCTTCTTATTAACGATGAGAGACTGTCTAGTTTAAACACACTTTACCCAATGACTTCTTGTTAGAAAGAAAACAGCCTTACCTCCACATATTCTCCCTGGTTTTCTACGATGTCCAGTTCACTGCCAAAAGAAAAATATTGACAACATTGTTTAATTATACAAAGTTCTTATGCAATATATTATACACAGGGTCATGCTATAAAATGCTATATTACTTGCTAATCAGCGAGCAATGTTAATAAATTGTTTTTAACAATGTTCAAGAATGTGCTGTGGTTTAGTGGGATTGTCAAATTGTGAATTATTTATTGTATTTATAATGTGAGCAGCTCATAATAGTGTTTTCAGTGTCTCTTAGCGACTCCATCTCTGCAAGCCCAAGTTATTTTGTTTACCACACATTTTTCGTTTCTTTACATACCGCAAGATGCTTAATAAAACTCAAAGAGGAACTTGACCCTATACTTTTACATTCAAAGGAAGTAAAAATGTGTTCACAGAAATACCACATCAATGACAAGGATGTAATGAGGTTGGACCAAAAACAGGAAGTATAGAGAAACAGCATCTCTCAAAATAATCTGATAGTTCCTATTATTACAAGACTAATTTAAATGATCATGTTAAAGGGACAGTTCACACCAAAAATGAAGATTCTGGCATCAGTTACTCCTCTACCTCTTCTTAACCATTTTTTTTCTTCTGTGGAACACAAAAGAAGATCATTTGAAGTATGTTGGAAGCCAGTAGCCATTGATTTTCATTATTTTCTACTATGAATGTCAATAGCTGTGGGTTTCAAACATTCTACAAAATATCTTCAACAGAGAATCAAAACTCGAGGTTTGGAACCACTTGAGGGTCATGGTCAAGATAGCATTTATTTTGTCACTCAGGAAAAAAAAATGTTTGTAAATAAGAAAACTGATGCACAACAGCACCCACACAAAGACAGCATACAATGTTAGCAACAATTCTAGTCCTAAAATTTCACATACAACAATTCCATTAAAATAATAATTACAAATATAATTTTGTAAAGAACATAAATAAGGATTTCATTTGCTTTAACTGTCAAACTTCCTGTTGTACTTGCTCCTTTAATTAAATTATTGACAATGGAATTAACCAATATGTATATAAATTGTGGCTATATTTGCCCTTGTAACTTCTGTCAGAATTGATCAGCTCATACTCAAAGAATGTGATGAGTCAAATTAAAGTTTTAAATGGTGAAAATGTTCGTTTTTGGGCTAATTATCTATTTTAAATGACAAAATCTGTCATTTTGGATCAGTAAATAAACATCATTATTCTAAACAAACAAAAATATGCAGGGGATGTTTCAGATTTTGAATGAAAGTGAACTATATTCATATTGTGAATAAAAGACAAATGTATTATAGAATTTTTGTAATATGAACAATCAGCCTATAAGTCACATTACATAAATATAGTCCCTCCAGGATTTGAAAGTCAGTTTTTTTTGCAAAATTGTGTATTTTCACAAAAAAGAAAACAAAAAAAAAAAACACAAGAATTGAAGCAACCAATGCCACAAAATCAATAATTTTAGGCTACAAATAGAAAAAAATGTCCCTGCAAAATCCTGGAGGGACTGATGTTTTACCTTAGACTTAAATTCCAATAAAAATGTCAATCAAATCTCATCTCAAATAAAAATTGAGAAAATAAAATCCATTTACATGAGTTATTGTTTTTGCTTCGGAAATTTAGAAAAGATGCTTGGGAAAGAAAAGAAAATCTCCATTGTGTAAAAGTGTGACTAACTCCTCTGGACTTTCCAATTTTACAGAAAAAGTTTTAGGTGAAGAGGAAGCCAGTGTATCTGCATCATATAGCAAACATACTCCATGAGAAAGTATGTGAGGGAAACCAACTTGCTTTAATTGTGAAAATAGTTCTAAATAAAGCTGCCTGATGAATGAGCAACATCAAATTTACTGTCAAATCGGAAAGAAATCCGCTTTCAGCATGGGAAAGGTTTTAGAAAAGCAGAACTGCCAAACTCTGTAAAGACAGACAATGTCTTAAACACTTTAGTTTCATTGATTCAAAATAAATAAAAAAACGTGCTGGACAAAGAGTTTCTGATCTGAAACACAGCAATGAAAGCAGCATACATGTCCAAACAAGATGGAAAGCAAATGTCCTTTAAAAAGCCAGAGTCTTGAATATTACACTGACATCTTGTGGTGTGAATGCAGAATTGCACTGCAGCAAAATATCCAGGTGAAGGAAAAAAAACTTGTTACGGATCAGCAGGGTTGCCAAGTTGACTCCTTTTAGCTACTTGCTGCTGTTTTTTTTTTATTTCGAAGATTACAGGTTTGACATATTACATAGATATTTATATGCTTGTGTTTAAATATTTTACTGACCCACATTTTTATTCTACCAATCATTAAAACAGTGATAGGATGATGAAACAGTGTAAGCACATGAGTTTTCATTTCTATGGTAACAGATTGACGGGACCCTTCGAGATTGTTGCTAAATAACTGCAAAAGTATGTAATCTACAGGAGAAAGTCAGTCAATTTTACAATTTGATTAATAAATTGAATGTTTATTTTAATTTAATTATATCCTAATTTAAAATAAAGTACAGAAGTTCAGACTTCAGTTTAAACAGAGATTTTCTTTTTTGTTTTCTTTTTAAATGAACAGGACATGGCAGACGAGATGCACCATACAAGCTCTGCTGTCAATTTAAGGTAAAAAGAATTTTGGCCCGCTTGCAATGCGTCTGTTCACGGCACATGTGGGGGAATTTTGGCAATTCAGGAATTGTAATTCAACCGCACTGGAGAGTTTCTGAGCATGAACTGCCTTTTTAAGATCATGCCACAGCATCTCAAATGGATTCAGGTCAGGACTTTGACTAGGCCACTCTAAAGTCTTCATTTTGTTTTTCTTCAGTAATTCAGAAGTGGATTTGCTGGTGTGCTTTAGATCATTGTTCTGCTGCAGAACCCAAGTTCGCTTCAGCTTGAGGCCACTAACAGGTTGCCAGACATTCTCTTTCAGGATATTTTGTACAGCAAGTCTTCCAAGTCCTAAAGCAGCAAAACAGCTCCAGACCATAACATTACAACCAGCACATTTTATTGTTGGTATGGTGTTCTTTTTCTGAAATGCAGTGTTACTTTTGCACCGCACAAAATGGTACACACACTTTCCAAAATGTTCCTTGTTTGTCTCGTCAGTCCATGGAGTATTTTCCCGAAAAAAAAATCCCGATCATCAAGATGTTTTCTGGAAAATCTGTGACAAGAATTGATGTTGTTTTTGCTCAGCAGTGGTTTTCCTCTTGGAACTCTGCCATGCAAACCATTTTTTCCCAGTCTTGTTCTTATGGTGGTGTCATGAACACTCACCTTAGCTGAGGCCTGCAGTTCTTTGGATGTTGTTGTGGGGTCTTTTGTCATCTCTTAGATGAGTTGTCGCTGTGTAATTTTGTCAGCCGGCCATTCCAGGTAAGGTTGTCCACTGTTTCATGTTTTTGCCATTTGTAGATAATGGCTCTCAATGTGGTTCTCTGCAGTCCCAAAGCTTAAAATGAATGTATAACAGACTGGAAGATCTCAATTAATTTCTATTTAATTTCTTTTTTAATTTACTTAGATAAAGCTTTTGAGGGGCGTTACATTGGCGCAGTGGGTAGCACGATCGCCTCACAGCAAGAAGGTCACTGGTTCGAGCCTCGGCTGGGTCAGTTGGCATTTCTGTGTGGAGTTTGCATGTTCTCCTCGTGTTCCCGTGAGTTTCCTTCAGGTGCTCCGCTTTCCACCTCAAGCTTAAAGACATGTGGTATAGGTGAATTGGGTAAGCTAAATTGACCATAGTGTATGTGTGTGAATGAGTGTGTATAGATGTTTTCCAGTGATAGGTTGCAGCTGGAAGGCCATTCGCTGTGTAAAACATATGCTGGATAAGTTGGGGGTTTATTCCACTGTGGCGACCCCAGATTAATAAAGGGATTAAGCCGAAAAGAAAATGAATGAATGAATGAAAAGCTTTTGAGGATATTTTGTCAGGCAGGTCCTATTTAAGGGATTTCTTGATTGCTAACAGGTGTGGCAGTAATCAAGCCTGGGTGTGGCTGCAGAAATTAAAGTCAGGTGTGATAAACTGGAGATAAAATATGTTTTAACAGGGCAAACAGGTAAAGTTTATATCGGATACGCAGCCGGCCGGAAGTGCGCTATGCACATCAATATAGCAGCATTTTTTATGACACTGTATACCAATAATTAATATTTTTACAGTAATGTGAGGGTTGGGTTTAGGGTTGGGTGTTAAAAAATACAATTTATTGGGTAATTTAATAGATATCATAAATAATACTCGGTACAACTACTGTTTTTACATTACTGTGATGGTTGGGTTAGGGGTTGGGGTGGGGGTAGACGTTAATAAAATACAATACATTGGATATTTAATAAATAATATAAACAATTCTCCTCCGGCTGCAACCATATCCAATCTAGCAACAACCGGGCAAACACTTTTTCACACCGGGTTTTGTAGTTTTGGATATGTTTTTTTCCCTTAATAATTAAAAAACTTCCTTTTAAAACTGCATGATGTTTTGACTTGTGCTATCTTTGACTAATATTTAAATTTGTTTTTAATTTTTTAACTTTTAAATTTTAGTTCGAAACATTAAAGTGAAAAAGAAATCCCTAAGGGGCAAACACTTTTTCACACCACTATATACAGTATATATTTATACAGTGGTTCCTTTAGTGTATTTTTTTTATTCAAAATTAATGTCCATTTGCAGTTTTGGAAAACATTTGCTGGAGCTGTGTGTAAATATACATCATGCTATACCTTTACAAAAATTAAACATTGATTAATTTGTTTTATTGTAGTAAAACCATATTCAAGTTTTGTTAAGGCAGTGATGTTGAGGATTACAGATACTGTACACAAAAGCAGGAAGACTCTTAAAACACGGTTTCCTGAAGACATTTCTCACATCCTCCAGATGTG
Organism: Danio kyathit; assembly: GCA_903798195.1. NCBI lineage: Eukaryota > Metazoa > Chordata > Actinopteri > Cypriniformes > Danionidae > Danio > Danio kyathit. The sequence continues at coordinate 17,333,397 of LR812528.1, forward strand.
CAGGCTGACCTCACATCATTATCCTCCTTCAGCTGTATTTGCAAACAACAGGGAAAAGATCTTGCTTGCAAACAACAAACCAGGTGTCATTTATAATGAGCTCTGACCAAGTACAATCTAATTATAACTAGCTGCAGTATGTCTGTATTAAAATGCTGTCCACATTATAATAATAATGTTGTTTGCCATGTCATTTCACAAAGTAAGAAAGCACTAACTTTTGATAATTCTTCACAGTGTAGATAAATTGTGAATAAAATATCATAGATAAAGCTAATAACCATGCAATTTAGCCACAACTGTCATCAAAATAAAATCAAAAACTATAAAAAGATTATGGAAGTTGTTAGGCTTTTTAATAATAGCAAAATAGCATTTACTGCAACACATACAACATACTGTCAATTACAAACTCACCTTAAATCCTTGTGCAACTTCATACTCAAACAACTTACAAAACTTACATAAATAAAAAAAACTATTTTCTGATTTAAGGTTATTAATTAAAATCCCCAGTATGTGTCATCATGTACGTGGCCAGTCAAGTCCCTTTGGGAAGCTGAGAAGAATGAACCACAGCTTTACTCTGATTCCCGGTTCACCCTGTTGCTCTCTGCTGCCCACTAATGTGACTAATGAAATATGATGAGGGCGACTCAAAACGCTGTTTGACCAAATAATTCAATATATAATATAATATAGGACATTAAGGTATTTTTTTTTTCATTTCCATATATAAAGATTTTAGATAAGCAGTATCAGAAATGCATGTCCTAATGCACAGAGTAGGGAATCATGGGAATGCCCTTTCCTTAGCCTCTGTCTTATGATAGCATCTCAATATATATGTACAGTAAACCAGAGCCAGTGTCACAAAGGCTGGAATGTATTCTGCTTTGGATGGGTTTTAACCTTTTTTTAGTTGGTCAATAAAAATATGGACATTGTTATGTACTGGAGCATGACGATAGAGATGCGGATCCAATTGCCGTTCATTAATATAAATAAGGATGGTCAAAATGGGCAGGGGCAAAATAAATAAAACAAACCAATGTCCAAGATAATCCCAAAAAGCAGTGAACAGGAAAAGGTCAAGGAAGGCAGTAATCAATCATGAAAAAAAAAAAAAATAAAGAAACAGGAAACAAGGAAAACACTCATATAACGAGTCTACAACCCATGTACACATATCAACTAGAAAATCTCCATAGTGCACAGTGAGAGTTTGCATGCCAAATTAATTTCTGCATTTTACCACATTGTGCCATCTAAAGCGCAATCCTATTGGTGTAAGTTTCACGATAAAATATTATTTAATTAAAGTAACGTTTGTATGCATGGCAGATATCAAAAGTCTTTGTTGCATCACTAATAGACTGCTTCCTAAGTTTTCAATAACTACCACAGGGTCTGACAAGGAAGTTTAAAATCTAACCTAATCTTAAAATCTAATGAGGGCATAGGGAGCAATTTCAGATACAGCATTTGCCAGGAGTAAGGCTGCGTCCAAAATCGCCTACTACTCAGTAGGTAATGCATTTGAATTTGAATTTACTACTCAACCGTTAGAAAAGTATATTCTATACAGTATAAATTTGAGTAGTATGAATGGAACTCGAAAGTACTACATCCGCCATTTTGTCATGATCCCGTGGCCTACCCACATCAGTTGCGTCACTTCACTCCCATTCATGAATTCATGGATGTACACTTCAGAATCTCGCCGGAAGTAGTAGGTCATTCAGGTACTTCTCCCATACTGTTTTTCAAATTCTATGAAATACATTGAAATTCGGACATACTACTCGACTTGTACTATATAGTATGGAAGTATTTTTGGATTTGGATTTTGGACACACCCTGAGTTTTTCTGTAGTGCTGGAAAATATGTATCAGGTGTGGGTGTAATGAGTGCAGGTGTTTCTGGGAAGTGTAGTCCAGGGAAATTGCAGAGAGGCAAGGTGGAGTGCTATCTAGCAGAATTAGAGAAAGGGCAATATTGCTGTTAAATGTTACTCAATAATTTATTGTTATTATTATTTATGTGTATTTGTCACTCCTGTTACCAAACTTTGCAGGCACACAACCTTATTACAAATTCAAATTGCATAATAATATCATCATGTGATTGCATTTGATATCAAGATGATGTGTACGTATGATAATTACACAATGTTTTAATGTTTTTGTACTGGTACCTTTGCAGATTGTCATGGATAGACCTAAATAAGCATAACACTATAGTCTCTTGCACCAAGACGATTATCGCGCATGGTTATTGTTGACGTTTAATGTCTTATGCCATGACTAAGGCTGGACACAAACCACAAGATAATCGAAAGCATCTAAAAAAATGCTGGTGGTAATCATGTGAGACTTAAAACTGCAAGAATGGTTCTTCCTTACTGAGTCATTCATTGAAACTCATGCAACTCAAAATCTCATTTGCTTAGAAACAAAGCAAGTTATCGTCCTTATGATTGAATTATTGATTCAGCTTATTACAAAAACAAATTAATTCAGGAGAAAAACAATGCAGTGTCCCTCTGATATATTCACTGCTTTCTGCTCTGGCTTTGTTTGGAACTTTTTTGATTGTGAAACACAGAGAACATTGAGCAAAGAACAAATGTATGGATAAGGAACATTGCTCTGGTTTGTTTTTCAATGGTGGACCAGAAGTGAAGAAAATCAGTACTGATAAAGTTGTGTCTAAAATGTAATTAACTTAATTTTAACTTGTTGTTTATCAAACAGTTATCAAATTGCTTCTTGAACTGTTGTTGTATACAAAAGTATAATACACATTGATTATAAACACATACAAGATTATCTACCCAAAATTGGTTGTAATTGAATAAACATACAGCTGCAGTACTATGGCAAGCTGTTTTGACCTTTAAACTATAACACATACTAGTATCTATTTTCATGTTATTAGTGCTTATTTTTTAGATACTAGTATATTTTCCATTAAGTACCACTACTTATTCATTAGATACTAATGCTTATTCATTAGATACTAGTGCCTATTCTTTAGATGGTGCTTTATAAAAATATACTAGTGCTTACTCATTAGACACTAGTTCTTTTTATTAGATACTAGTACCTATTAAACAGATACTAGTACTTATGTATTAGATACTAGTACTTATTCATTAGATACTAGTACGTATTCTTTAGATACTAGTATCGATTTAATAGGTACTAGTACTTATTCATTAGGTACTATTACTTATCAAATATATACAAGTTCTTATGTATTAGATACTAGTACTTATTTTAATAGTGACTATTAACTTTTCTGTTGTTACTAGTAATAAATTACATTTTTTTCCATTGATTTCTATGGGATCTGTCATTGAGATATCAACTATTGAGTTTTGACTAGTATGCATTCCAGATGGGACTAGTACATATTTTTATGTTGTAGTAGTTATTCATTAGGTAATTAGATACTAGTATTTAATTGATAGTTACCAGTACTTCAGTATTACAGTAGATACTAGTACTTATTCATTAGGTACTAGTACTTATATTCATTAGATACTAGTATTTAATTGATAGTTACCAGTACTTCAGTATTAGACACTAGTACTTATTCATAAGGTACTAGTACTGTACTTATTCATTAGGTACTAGTACTTATTCATTAGATACTTGAATCTATTTAATACACTGGAAAAAAAAAAGTCGAGTTAACTTAAAATTTTAAAGCAACCGGCTGCAAAGCAATTTTGAGGTTATTCAACTTCAGTGTTGTGCCAAATAATTTTTTCTATGATGAGTTAAGTTAAAATTTTAAAGCAACTGGCTACAAAGAAATTGAGTTTATTCAACCTCAGTGGTTGAAGTGCAAATTATTATTTTTTTAAGTTGACTGAAAAGGCTGGTTTAAGTCAAGTATATTTTATGGAATAAGTCGATTCAACTCAATTTCAAAAAAATAGTTTCGCACAACTTCAACCACTGAAGTTTAAAAGCTCAATATTTCTTTGCAGCCGGTTGCTTTAAAATTTTTAATTAACTCAACTTTTAATGTTTGACAGTGCAGGAAGTAAACACTTAAATGTAGGAATCAAAATTTTTACTTCTCCTAAACAGATTTCATTATTTTTGTTGAACAAACAGTTCTAAACATGCAGTAAATAGTGTTCATATATAAACTCTGCACTGAGCTCAAAAACATGTACACCTAACTTAAAATTTGAAACTGAGTTAACAATTTGAAACTTGGAATTTTTACAGAGTAGGCACTAGTACTTGTGTATTAGATACTAGAATCTATTTAATAGATACTAGTGCTTATTAAATAGATACTGGTATCAATTCATTAGATACTAGTAACTATTAAATAGACACTAGTTTTTCATTAGTACTAGTATTTATTTATTAGGCGCTAGTATCTTTTATAACTATTACTAGTAACAATTCTTATTTTACTAGTCAGTTCTTCTTTTTTATTCGTCTTATGTTATGACTAGTCCAATTGGAAGAGTAGAGTTCAAATAAACATTTTACTAGTAAAATAAAGATTTTTACTAGTAACATTTCAAACAAGTACTAGTATTTGATAAATATGTACGAGTATCTTTAATATAAGTTGTAGTATATATTTTATAAGCACTAGTATCTATTTAATAAGTACTGGTATCTAAATAATAAGCACTAGTATATAATGAATAAGTACTAGAACCTAATGAATAAGTACTAGTATCTACTACTTAAGTACTAGTATCTATTAATTAGTAACTAATGATTAACTTCTACTACATACAAATATGTATTAGTCCCAGCTGGAATGCATACTAGTCAAAACTCAATAGTGGGTATCTCAATGACAGATCCCATAGAAATCAATGGAAAAATTTTAAGTGACAACAGAATAGTTACTAGTCTTTATTAAAATAAGTACTAATAAATAAGAACTAGTATCTATTTAATAAGCACTAGTACCTAATGAAAACGTACTATATCTAATGAATAAGTACTAGTATATAATACATAAGTATTAGTATCTATTTAATAGGTGCTAGTACCTAATGAATGAGTATCTAATAAAATAACTAGTGTTTAATGAGTAAGCACTAGTATATTTTTTATAAAGCACTAGTATCTAATGAATAAGCACTAGTAGCTAATGAATAAGTGCAAGTACTTCATAGAAAAGCTATTAATATCTAAAAAATAAGCACTAGTAACATGAAAATAGATACTACGAGCTATTAATTAAGTGTTAAAATGGCTTGCCATAGCAGTATATACAGTAATAGGTAGCTAAAAATGAAAATCAAGAATCAATGAACTTAGCGGATTCTTACCTGTTAAACTCCTTCTCTTCTTGGCCGTCAAGTTTATAGTTCCATACTATATTAGCATCTTCTTCTACTGCTATTTTCTTCTCTATGTGGTTGCCAGTCTTCTGAGGCAACTGGATCAAGTTACTGTCCTCCTTGAGCTCCTCAGTGTTCTTCATCAGTGTGTCTCCTTCTTTAAGTCTCTTCTTGGGCAACACTGGCTGGACCGTTGACTCTTGGCTCAAGCATAGTTCTGATGAAGCTCCCAGACATGCGTTCGATACATCAACATGAGGTTTGGAGTTCACTTCCAGCATATTATTTTCATCTTCCAGCTTTGTTAAGTCTCCATCCACACTTGGTGGAGGTGGAAGGTCTCGATTCTGGATGTGAGTTGTCTTGTCTTCAATAATAGGGTTTTCCAGAACCTCCAGACCCTTTCCGGAAAGCACACTGAGGAGAGGGGATTCAACCACATGGTCCGGTCTCAAGCTTTGACTCCGAGTGAGGTTGGCCTTGTCTTTGGACTTGCTCTTCTTTGAGTTTTTGTCCTTCTTCGAATGGCGCGGCATGGTGCCCATGTGCGTGTACATTTCACTAGAGGTGGCATAGCTCGGGCTGCGTGGATGCATGCCCATGTCGTCGGTGGACACTTCTTTGACTGATTCAACATCTTTCTGCGCATCTGATTTCCGCCGGAGGTTGGTGAGGCTACCAAACCACTTGAAGCCTAAGAAAGGAGAAAACATTTTGCGCATGTTGAAACACAGATTTGAGTTTTATGAAGCGTTCTGTAGTGAAGAAAGGAGAGATTGTGGCCTCCGCTGTGCACCCTGTCATTCCAAGAGTTCCTTTAATGTGAGAACGAAACATGCAGGCTCTTAAGTAAACATACGAGCCCTGACCTTGTCTGTGGGAAAACTTCATCGGTCCCTTTAGTCTCTAAAACAACCATATGAACAAGTCGGCTTCTCATAAACGAAGCCAGAATATTTCCTTCTGATTAAAATGATGATGGCATGCATGGTGCAAGAGCTGTGATAATGATGAACGGGGGAGGAAATTAAGACTGTGAAAACAGGAAGGCGATTCTTAAAATAAAACTTTATCTCAAAAATACAGATACAGGTCAGATACATGTTTTCTTTATCACTGATGGAACTTATGCTCATTTATTGTATTAAGTATAGCTCACAGAGGGCCATCAATGTTTAACCTCATTTTGGTTTTGTTTTCTTGTCTAGTTCAGCGGTCTGGTCCAGGCTGAGTTTATTCAGATATTGGACAGACTGAATTGAAAAACATATTAGATTATTAATATTGATGTAGTTCTTGTGTATTTCTGGAGATTGTGGTGAAGAAACACATCTACTATATACAGACGTGTAATTAAAGGAAGAAACATGATATGAGGTTATACCGTGTGTTGCAGTAGCAAATTAATAAATCTTAAAGGTCACCTATTTTACCCCTTTTTCAAGATTTAAGATAAGTCTTTTGTGTCTCCAGAATGCGTCTGTAAAGTTTCAACTCAAAACATCCATCAGATTATTTTTTATACCTTTTAGAACATTTGAATTGTCTGCTCTGAACACAGTGTAGCTGTTTTTGTTGCCTGTGCCTTAAATGCTAGTTCTCCCCGTGCACCGTTCCCACGTGTCTGTCAGAGTGTGCCTCAATCTCCGGTGGCCTCAGATAATCAGGACAGTGACAGACATGAAGGAAGCAGATCTCACATATTGTTTGTGAGAAATACTACTGTAAGAACTTTCCCAATGATTATTTGATGGATTTGTTGTGGAGTTAATTCAAGCCTTTCTGCAATGATGAGTCACACACAATGTCGTTACAAAGTTCACGTACGCACACAGACACACACAGCACGTGCATTAAACTTTGCAAATGTGAGATGATACATGTTAAAGGGTCACGAAACACCAAAACACATTTTTTGATAAATGTGTCCCACGCTTCTATAAACACTACTAGGACACATATATTTCACTAAAAAGTGAAAATTGGTTGTTTTTGCGTTATTTTGAGCAAATTCGTTCTTCCGGTTTGAAACTAATTTTTGAAGCTGCGTCAAGGTGATTAGATATTTGCGTGTAAATCCAGCGTGGAGAGTGGCTGTCTGTACCTGCGAGTACATCATGACGTCTCTCAGTGTGCGGCATTAATTCATGAGAAAGACTTTGTTCAAACCAATCAGCGCACTCTGTTGTCTATGCGGTGCAACTTCATTAATATGCATTATAGCTTCGGGGACTGTTTTACCTGTTACAGTGTTCAGACGAATGAGAGACGCCACGTTGTGTTGCCAAAACAAGTGGAAGAATAAGAATTTGGAGACACGGGTCGTCAGTGTTGCATTTAAAAAGTGTGCTGCGTTTATTAATGTGCTGCAACCAAGGTTTTGTTTTCATTTCCCGCTATGAGAGCGCAGCTGGACTCACATGTGGCTTACAGTGCACGCGACAGAATGCGTTTGTAAAGAACATTTTTTACCCGAGAGCTTTTCGCATCTGGAAATGGTGAAATCCGGATTTGCCACTCGTCTCCTTTTAAGAAAAGACACAGTTCCAGTGAGATTTTTCTGTGTCTACAGATTTGGTAAGTGTGTGAGAGCAGTGCCCTTTGTTTGTTCATTCAGATGGCAAAGTTACTTTGTATCGTCAGCAGTGCTCTTTCAGTTTTTAAAGACAAACCATAGTCAAAATGATTTAGTTACTAAGTTTATAGTATGTTAATATCACAGCAATATTATAGTACAATATTATAGACTGAAAGATCCGCTGTAAATGCTGCTCTCCGAATGTAAACATGTAAACACCACAATCAAACTATTACTGTTGTGTAGAATTTTCGCCGCATTTTGTGACAGGATAGTCTATACACACACGGCTTTCTGACGCTACCTACTGAGTGTATCTAAGTTACCGAGAAATGGAGGATTTTTTTCTCCCATTCGCCGTGCGGTATCAAACAAACCATTAAAACTCCACTCTTCCAACAGTTCCTCACTTTCAATATCTCGTTTGTCACGGGTGGCATGCAGGAAATGTTCCTGAATAAAAAGTGAAAGTGCCAAACTGCAGTTAAAGTCGACAAATTAATAATTTGGCAAGTAATTCGATTACTGATGTCCATATAAACACAGTCACTGTCTTTCTCCCGTGCGTCTGCGTGCCCAAACGGAAACTCCCATATTTGCAAATCCTTCCCTTTTTCCCTCCCCCGACACTCCCACCTAAACAGAGCTGGACACGCCCACTTTCCTGACTTTTTTCAAACTAGAGGTGTGAAAACACCCTGCTGAGACAGGTGGGTTTTGTGGCCCTTTAATATCCACTGCTGTATGGATCTGTTATGTTAATGTACAAAATAAACCTGATTTAATGTCCACAAACCGGGATAGAATCATTTTTTTCTAAAATTGAACTGACATGCGGCTGTGGTGATAAATTACAGCAATTTTACCATCTTTAACTTACTTTATCACTAACATTCACTGTTAATCCCAGTTGCTTTGCGCACGTCCTGTGTTGTTGATATGATTATACGCATTACTACAGAGACATGTTAATACGCGGCTCTCAATCAATTCAAATCAAGTGAAATTTAAAACAGCACAATTTATGTTTAAAGCTAGGAATAAATTACTTCTCAAATGCATACAAAAGATTTTTGAAGAAAGACTAGGGGATATAATCTGAGGGAAGAACAAAATCTTAGGAGGTTTAAAATAAGGACAACTTTTAAAAAAAATTGTGTATGTCTGTATGTGGTGTAAAATTATGGAACAGTCTGGAAAAGATTCCCAAACAATGTCAGGATATTAATCAATTAAAAAAGTTGTATAAATATGTATTATTAAAGGAATATAATGATTAATAGAGGTGATTGTAAGAGAATAAAATGATAAAGGTACAATGAAATTTCAATTAATGACTGTTTGCAATACTATGTATTATTTGTGTCTATTTTATAAAACGTAAACGTACAAATGGAATCAAATATATAATATGTAAAAGACGCTAAAAGGATAAAATATGTCTCATGTAAAGCTCATATGTCTTATGTAAAAAGAAGAGATAAGTAAAAGAAGAAATAAGTTGAAGTGTGTGATAATGGGGTGGGGTAAATAATAAGCTTGTGCTTTATCCCACTCCATTTTGACCATGTTGAAATGTATTTTGTTTAAGGGATTGTTTTGTGTATGATTTTTCTGTTCGAAATAAATTAAATCAAAAAAATTTGGTGGGCGGGGAAACTGCATTCCTATGTCACGTTGCAGTAGGCCTCAAAATGGGAGGGATTTGGATCCTTAAAAAGAGACCTATTGTCTTTATATCACCCAATATGACAGTGGACACACTGTATCTACACACAGTTCTGTCCAAACAGCTTACAAAAGATGATTTCATCATAGGTGCCTTTTAAGTCTTAAAAAATAAGTATTGTTAAAAAAGATCTGTGATATGGTTTTACACCCACACTCAATAAAATATGACCTATATTTGGGCAAATCAACCCACTGAGTTACATTTTTTTTTATTATGTTTTAACCTAACTGTTGAGTTTTTCAATGTTTTGCCCAGGTTATATGTAGCAGTGTTTATAGTGCACATTTTATTCTATGAGACTAAATATAAATGTAACACCCTCAAAAATAATTACAAATTGTAAATGAGCGTAATGCAAATGTAATACGATATAATGCAGTACACATTTTCAACTTCTCCCTAATCAAACACACCTGAATCAGCTCATTAGAACATAAGAAGAGACTCCAAAATCTGAAGTTAATGGGTCAAATAAGGGACACATCCAAAATATGTACTGTTGTTGTGCCTCCAGGAACAGGGTTGGAAACACTTATATAATGTACAGTTGAAGCCCCTCCTAAATTATTAGCCCCCCTGTTTATTTTTTTCCCCCAATTTCTGTTTAATGGAGAGAAAATATTTTCAACACAATTCTAAATATAATAGTTTTAATAACTCATTTCTATTAACCGAATTCTTTTATCTTTGCCATGATCACAGTAAATAATATTTTACTAGATATGTTTTAAGACACTTCTATACAGCTTAAAGTGACATTTATAGGCTTAACTAGGTTAATTATGTTAACTAGGAAAATTAGGCTAGTTGTTGTATAACGATGGTTTGTTCTGTAGACTACAGAAAAAAATATAGCTTAAAGGGGCTAATAATTTTGACCTTAAAATGGTTTTTAAAAAATTAAAAACTGCTTTTATTGTACCCGAAATAAAACAAAAAAGGCTTTCTCCAGAAGAAAAATTATTATCAGACATACTGTGAAAATTTCATTCCTCTGTTTAACATCATTTGCGAAATATATAAAAAAGAAAGAAAAAAATCAAAGGGGGCTAATAATTTTGACTTTAACTGTATATGATATTTTAAAAGTATAAATAATATAAAAATAAAACATAGTATGTGTGAGCGTGCATCTGTGTGTGCGTAGATATGGATCAAAATGAAATAATTTGCAGATTTTTTTGTTGGGTCAAATTGTTAACTACAATTTATTAATCACAAATTATATTGATCTAAACTAAGCATTAATATTTTGTATGTTTACTATATTTGCTATTACTGTTTTATAAATGATAAATCTTGCTGACATATTTGATAGTTACTGTAAAAAGTGAACTATTTAAAGGAGTTGTGACAACTTGCTCTATAAAATACAGTTATTTAAATATTTTAAATAGATTTCAGGTTTTTTGCCTTAAGCTAAAAACTAAATTTAAAAAGCCTTGACAACGACTTGACAAACGTTCATATTTTTTTTCACAACAGTATTGCACAGTGTCTCACTTCCCTGTTCTCCATAAACAGGTATACTTTGCCCTTTTTTGACCTCATAACACTGAAACTAATCTGACATAAACAACCTTTATTTTCATCACGAGTTTGTTTTCTCCTGGTCGATGTTCAATTCAGCTTATATTGATCTCGTCTGCAGTACATTCATTTGCTTTGTGCAGCTGAATCCCCAAATGTCATTATCGTATTCCCACACTGTCTTCATTCAGCATGATTCTGGCTTTGGCTTTACCCCCAGGCATGTGGAGCAAAACAACAAAAAGCCTCTTAAAAACTTATCTCTGTGCTTTGCACCAGTGCCTTCAAATACACAAACCTTCATAAGAGAAGAACATTAGCCTTTAAAGCCATTAAATAAAATTCAATAAACTGGATGATAGCGGACGTATTATGTTTCTTTTGATAATAAGTAAAGTGAATCCTCAGAATGTGTCTATGAAGTTTCATCTTGAAATACCCCACAAATCATTTATTATAGCTTGTCAAAATTGCCTCTATTTAGTTTGGGTAAAACACGTTGTATTTGTATCTGTCAATTTACTTGCAATTGAGCTGTTGCTTTCCAGACAAGGGCAGAGGATTTTTACACTGTTCTGACAGAAACAACAAAACAAGCAAATCTCACACAGCCAAAATGTCAGGAAGGTTTTATGTGTGAATGTTGAGGTGGTTTTGTGTGAGAGAAAGTTAATGTGAACAATCATAGATGGAAACTAATTTGCCAAATAACCTCTGCTGTAGCAAACATTACACCCATGTGACCCCATTATGCTTTCCTTGTTTACTGTTGATTGTTAGATTTCCAATAGTACTGTTTAGGAATGCTCCAATTGATCGGCTGGAGATTGGTATCGGCTGATAACAGTGGTGTAAAGTAACTAATTACAAATACTCAAATTACTGTAATTGAGTAGTTTTTTTCAGGAACTGTAATTTACTGAGTAGTTTTAAAAATGTGCACTTTTACTCTCACTTGAGTACATTTTTAGTGCAGTATCTGTACTTTTACTCCACTACTTTCCTTCAACCTGCAGTCACTACTTTATTTTTCTTGTCCATGGGGATTAGAAAAATCAGTCCTGAGATTCCTGTCCAATCAAATCACACATACCGTAAAGGGTAAATCGCATCATAATGAACTACCTCAAGACATGTGCACTCTATAATTGCAGCAAACTGTTTGGAAGTATTAAAAGTGTCCATGAAGATGTTCAAAATCTTTACACGCATTGACCCAGAGACTGTTTAGATGCATGTCACTGATGAGAAGATGATGGATGTTTACTGTATGATGACCGAAATGGCCTTAAACACTCAGCAGGCACAAGACGTCAACATGACATCTGATTGACGTTGAACCCTAACGTCATGGGGACTTTGCATTTTGTTTGGAAATAAAAATCGGGTTGATGTCAGAACTCAACATCAGGCCGACGTCAATATCCAATGTCTAACCTAAAACCAACCAAATATCAACATGTTACAGCATGACGTTGTGTGAATGTTACCTCTATGACATCTATCAGATGTTGTATTTTGGTTGCCATACCTGATAAATAAATGTCAGTATTTGATGTTAATATGACACTGGTTTAAGATGTTGGCTCGACGCTGGATTTTGGTCACTTTCTAACAACCTTAAATCAACCAAATATCAACATCATCTGACGTTATTATTGGACATCAAAATTACGCTGTCCTTAGCTGCTGGCTTGACAATTAAATTTCTATCTAATATCTAATCTAACCTAATATTAATGTCTCATGATGTTGTGTGCCTTCTGGGCATTAACTAAATGCACTACAGAATGTTACGTTTACCAACACATGCACAAACTACATGTAAACATATCAGTTTTTGACAGCATAATACTCACTACTCACTACTCTTGAGTTCTTTTAAAAGGTCTTAAAAGTTCATACTCATATTTTGAGTAATATTTACAACAGATACTTTTACTCTACTTGCACTACATTTTTAGGCAAGTAATGGTACTTTTACTTGAGTATGATTTTTCAGTACTCTTTCCACCATTGGCCGATAATCACATTTTATGATTCGATCGGTACTTGCCAATCTGGCCGATTTCATGAACCAATCGCAGGTGTTTTAAATTAGATAAAATACCCCGGAAATCATGGAGATGAGAGTGAATTAGCAGGAGAACAGATTGCGAGAGGCACGGTGATGTTCTAAGCTTTACATTTGTTAGGTTAGATGAATAGCACAGTAAAGATATCTCAAGTGCACATCCCTGTCTCTCTCATCGAGCGATTGAGCTGCTGTGAGGCTGTCCTGAGCATAGGAGCTGCAGTCACAGACGTGCTAGTTGAAGAGCAAAATATTGGAATGGCCTTGCATGTATTTAGGCCCTTTTACATGTATAAAAACTGAAGGTTCTGTGTTTTTGACTGTTTTATCTATTATATTCTGTAAAGCTGCTTCTGACCATGACATGTCCATACAAAACGGTTATAAGAGACATGTTTAAGGGACTTTATGGAACATCCTTCATTTATTCTCTTAGGTAAGGAGAGATCTCCACTTAAGTATCACACTTAGAGGGAAAATGTGCTTTATGAATTATAAAGTTTGAAGCATTAGAATCTGTACTCGGTATCGGCTGATCACCATGACAAGGAATCAGTACTCAATATTGGCTGCAAAAATCCTGATCGGAGCATCCCTACTACAGTTACCATTTTAAAGTCAAAGACTATAGAATACACAAGACGTGTCACTTGTATAGTTTTGAATGCCGAAAAGTGTAACGATCAATATAGCGAATGAAGCCCTGCCTACTAGTACAGTAGGCAATCAGTGATTACTATAGACTGACATTCCTCCGGGGAGAAGTTCAGATTAGACGTCTGCTTTACGACAGTTTGATGGTCAACAAACTTACTGGAATCTCAGCGAATACTTGCTTCACAGACAAAAAATATATCCACATAAAATTAATATCTGTGCATTTAAATGAATCCACTACACTTGAAAACAAAAATTTCTGGCTTTATAATCTGTATGAAATGAACGCGAGATACAGTCCATCCTGTCAAATACACATCACATGACAGCAACTACTAAAACTACGCCCCACAATCTAGTAAACAAAGTGTTACTGTCATTTTTGGAGGAGAGTCGCCATCATAACAAGTGTTGAATTACTTCAGAAGAGCAGCACTATCTGACGAAGCATTCAGAGGATGATACTGTGTAGAACGGCCATAAATGAGGTTGATGTCGTGATCTAGTTCCTTTCACGTGCGCATTAGCTTGGGCAACCTGAAAATATGCCTGTTTGATTCAGACGTTTAGAAACAAAACTTACGAGACAGATGTTGTTTAATTTTATTGGTGATTGCAAATATGTAATGTAATCGTAAGCTTAGCAAACAGTTTTGGAGAATTTAATGTCAAAGATGGCTGCCGAGTGAAATCACTTGCCTTAAAGGGACTAAAGTCATCTTAAGGCCCTGATATTACCAAACGCGCTTATTGCAATGAGAGGCTCGTCTTTTAAAAAGTTTTCTAATGGCCGCCAGTGTTTTGTGTGCTGCTTATGCTCCCTGCACACCTTTTTTGCCTGCACAACATTTTTGCTGTTGTGCACTGTGCACCTGCAATTGAAAAAAGTCAACTCTGAGCAGAAAAAGCAAGCTATGTCAGTCACGTATTTTTCATTCTCCAATTGAATGAAAGCAGAGGAGGGGTTTCTGTTGAGCCAACAGCAGTGTTTGTGTTGTCAAGACGACTATGGAGACTTTTAAAGATGGAGGAGAGACTATTGGTCACTGTTTCGAGTTATCCGGAGCTGTATGGCTTCACAAATCATGTATATCACAATTTTATTAAATATTACGATTATAACAATATCATCAGCAGCGCTCACACACAATAAACCCTTTTCACATTCCCTTACCTGTCAACATTGGGATGTGAA
This sequence comes from Danio kyathit, assembly GCA_903798195.1. Taxonomy (NCBI): domain Eukaryota; kingdom Metazoa; phylum Chordata; class Actinopteri; order Cypriniformes; family Danionidae; genus Danio; species Danio kyathit. The sequence continues at coordinate 17,348,496 of LR812528.1, forward strand.
AAAAATACTCAAAAATACTCAACCCCCCCCCATTCATTGTAAATAAACTTCTGAATGATCATTAATACGGTTTTATTAATATTTACAAAGGATATATTAATTAGTATACATTAGAAAAAACTGCAAATAAATTAGCAAACAGTTCAGCTCATTAAATCTAATAGCTATTATAAAGAAATAGAATCAAGTTATCAAATCTCATCTTTTCTTCACTGTATAATTTAAACATTCTGATTAAAGAGCAGCGAATTTTCTTTTCTTTTTTCTTTTGGTTTGATTACATTAAATAACAGAGCTGTCACTTTAAAACTGCACATATCTATATTGAAAGCATTTGACTGTTTTCCTTACTGTTTATGCTCATTTAGGACAAAATTTGTTGTGTTTAAAAGAAACCCAACAAGATCGACATGTCTAGATGTTGTTGTTGTTATTATTATTATTAATTAATTCATTTATTTTCTTTTCGGCTTAGTCCCTTTATTAATCTTGGGTCGCCACAGCGGAATGAACCGCCATTATTATTATTATTATCATTATATTATTATGATGATGTGTATATGTCTGTTCAAACAGGCACCCAAAACCCAGTGTCCACTTGAGCTCAGCATCAAATCGCGTACGTATGAATCCGCTTGGGAAACAGCGTCTATTATCACTATGGAGCGCATCAGCTGACAGTCATGCATCTTTATATGAACTGACTGTTTTGAGGATTGCATAGGGGCAATGGCGCCTGTAATGAAAAGGAAATTAATCGCGCCATTTTTATGTTTATTTTAAAGTGTTTCCATGCCTAAATAAAATAAAAGCACAGAACTGATTCACATTTAAGAGCAAGGGCGGCCCCTGGTGGTTCAGCGGTATGGGTTGCATATAGGGAGGATCGGCTCTTCTCAGAAACATAAAAAATACGGGAGAAATACGGGAAAATACCTTTACGGGATGACAGCGGGATAGAACTGTAAAATACGGGAGAATCCCGGGAAAAACGGGAGGGTTGACAGGTATGCATTCCCGGGTTTCTCAGTAGTGGAAGTGGTCATAGTTAACTAGTTTTAAGTAGTTTTACTTAAGTAAACTTAGAGCGCAGTGAATGGGAGAGTACAATAAATCATTTTTTTACAATTCTATTTGCTGAAATAATAAAAGAACAACTTTCAAAACTTTCAGAAAAAGAGAAAAAATTGAGTGACACTGATATTGGCACCCAGAAGAGAGAACAACATTTACTGCCCTGCCCATAGACTCTGCATTTCAAATGCCTTAAACAAGCGGTATTACTTTTTTTTGCAATTTAATGCAAAGATGTTAGAATACATACATAAATACATAAAAATGTTCATACATTTAAAAACTTTTAAGAATTTAAGGATTAGGCTGATGACCATTAAATGCATCATAACAGTCTTGTGAAAAGGGTCCATACGCAGATTCAGTCATTGCGTAGTGAAATATATACAGTAAAGCGCGGCACACTTATTTTTGTCTTGTCAACACAAAAAGCCTCACGTTCGCGGAACAGAAAAGGTACTTTGGTGTGATCGGCCACTTACACAGCCTATTTAAGGCTGCTCAAAAGTGGGTATGCTCAGAATTCAGTGTAAAGACGCTATGATGCTAAATACATAAATACATTATCCTTATTTATGTTTTGGTTTCTGTACCGCCTTTGCTCTTTAAAAATGCCTTAGCAACTTGATTGTTATGTGCATAATTTTCATTATGGTCTTTTTTCCTTTTGTTTCTAAACTTTGAAAAGATTTGCTTCACATTAGGCTGGAAACCTAGCTAGTGAGTATTTTCATGATTAAACCAAATCCATTGCTCTGATCTGAGAATGCAATCAGAAGATGATGGTAACTTTAGCCAGTGATGCATTCCAGTGTAAAATATACACTCACCAGCCACTTTATTAAATACACCTGTCCAACTGCTTGTTAACGCAAATTTCTAATCAGCCAATCACATGGCAGCAACTCAATGCATTTAGGCATGTAGACATGGTCAAGACGATCTGCTGCAGTTCAAACCGAGCATCAGAATGGGGAAGAAAAGGGATTTAAGTGACTTTGAACATGGCATGGTTGTTCGTTCCAGGCTGGTCTGAGTATTGGAGCCAGAAACTGCTGATCTACTGGGATTTTCAGAGAATGGTCTGAAAAAGAGAAAATATCCAGTGCGGCAGTTCTGTGGGTGCAAATGCCTTGTTGATGTCAGAGGAGAATGGCCAGACTTGTTTGAGCTGATAGAAAGACAACAGTAACTCAAATAACCGCTCGTTACAACCGAGGTATGCAGAAGAGCATGTCTGAACTGAACGCACAACACATCGACCCTTGAGGCGGATGGGCTACAGCAGCAGAAGACCACACCGGGTGCCACACTCCTGTCAGCTAAAAACAAGAAAATTAGGCTACAATTCACACAGGCTTACCAAAATTGGACAATAGAAGATTGGAAAAACGTTTCCTGGTCTGATGAGTCTCGATTTCTGCTGCAACATTCAGATGGTAGGGTCAGAATTTGGTGTCAACAACATGAAAGCATGGATCCATCCTGCCTTGTATCAATGGTTCAGGCTGGTGGTGGAGGTGTAATGGTGTGGGGATATTTTCTTGGCACACTTTGGGCCCATTAGTACCAATTGAGCATTGTGTCAACACCACAGCCTACCTGAGTATTGTTGCTGACCATGTCCATCCCTTTATGACCGCAGTGTACCCATCTTCTGATGGCTACTTCCAGCAGGATAACGCGCCATGTCATAAAACGCAAATCATCTCAGACTGGTTTTTTGAACATGACAATGAGTTCACTGTACTCAAATGGCCTCCACAGTCACCATATCTCTATCCAATAGAGCCCCTTGGGGATGTGGTAGAACGGGAGATTTGCATCATGGATGTGCAGCCGTGATGCTATCATGTCAATATGGATCCAAAATCTCTGAGGAATATTTCTAGTACCTTGTTGAATCTATGCTACGAAGAATTAAGGCAATTCTGAAGGCCAAAGAGGGTCCAACCCGGTACTAGAAAGGTGTACCTAATAAAGTGGCCGGCAAGTGTATTTTGTGGATATTTATAACACTTCACTGACACTCTTCACACATTTCCTTTAATAACACAATTCAACTTAAATCAGGCTTGGGTATCAGGATGTACATCCGACAACAGCACATTTGTTTGCTTTTGCCACATGACGTTGTAAATCTCCAGTAAATGCAATTATTAAACTGCAGCATTGGGACTGTGGGTGGAAGAGTGCAGATTAAATGATGGCAATATTATAGTAACCTCACATTTCTATGTCACAATGTGAGCAAAATCTGAACAGTACACTTTCCTTAATTCTTCCTCATTCATGCTTAGTAAAACTCAGCTGCTGGTTTGTCCTTTATCACAATTACTGTGTTGGAAAATTCATTAGAGACCCGATTATAGCACTTAAACACGTAAAAAATCTCAATTTTATGATATGTCCCATTTAAGACATTTTGATCTTTAATAGTCATAACAAACCAGAGATTTAAATCATACATCACAATTATATACACCTCATGGTAAAGTGATCCATCAGAATGATTTCACCACACTATGCCGGAAGTCCCCAATCAAACATACTCACTCAGCTTGCGCTTGATCATGGTTTTGCCTCTTGTGTGTCCGACAGGATGCAGATGGTGGTTTTCTGGGACGGGCAGCAGCAGATTTGTCTTGTGTCTCTTGTATGTGTGTGTTGAGACAGAAATGTGCACTTCCGCTGCTCTGGGTTGATGCTCAGTGAAAGGCAGCAGTATAAGAGAAGGGCTTCCTGTGGTTGATGCAGGGCGGATGCATGTGATCTGTACTGTAATGCTGCTTTACTCAAGAACGCTTGATGTTGACATTCGAGAGAGAGAGAGAGAGAGTGCTTATTGGGTTACTCTGTCAAAGGTGACGTTGAGTATTAGCATCAGCAAATTGGACTTTTTAAGACTGAATTATGTAGTGTTAACAATGGGCATCACCTTTCATTATTCTGAACCATGATATTTATAGACCTTGCTATTAAAGTAGGTATAGTTTGTTTGAGTGGGTCTTATAAATAATAAAAAATTTTAACATCTGCTAATTTTTAATGTTCTTTGACTAGAATGTTTTTTTTTTTGAAGTTAATTGGATTTAAAAAAAATAAAATAAAAAATCTAATTTTATTTTTAAAAAATAAAAGCAAAAAACAACATTGTAAAAAGCATACTCCCCATGTTCAATATATAAAATAATTAATTATATATATATATATATATATATATATATATATATATATATATATATATATATATATATATATATATATATATATATATATACTTACATACACATTTTCTTTTCGTATTTCAAATTTATTATTTAATATTTAATCATTATAAAACAGGTAAGTGATACTCTAGTCGATCTCTCTTTTGTATGCGGTAGTGCTGTACTTATACCATCATAATCTGGTAGTATTTGCTTTGCTTTGGCTTTTTCTGGGTTAATTATTGTGATATTGTGTAGCTGCAGATGTGAATGAATGGCGGAAGAAAGTTGTTCCTCATATAAAAGGGTTTGTGAGACTCTCTAGGTTTGTTTTCTTTTTTTTATATACATGATTATGCTGTTGAACTGTTGTATAAACGCAATATCACACAAGTAGCAGGACACTAAGGCATGCCTCCCACCAGTGCCGATATACAGCCATATCGCACTGCTACGAGTGTGTGATATTGCTCATATCTATACATCTTTTCACCTAAAGACCTACAGTATTATAATTTCAATACTAATTTCACCATGACATTTATTTATAAATTGTATGTATACTTGAATTATTACATTACTTACTACATATCTTTATTATTTCATTAATTATCAAATGATCGATTATTGATTATCTGCAATTAGGAGATATTACATAATTTTTTTTCTTTATTGCACCGTTACTTAGTTCACTTATTTAAATCATGTAACTAAAAAAAACAACTCTCAAACTTTAGGATGATTTGCCCCTTTACATTAGATAGGCACCATCTCTGTCTTTTCTTTAATCTAAGTTAAAAACTCTCCTGTTTCACGAAGCTTTTAACACATGTAAGGGTTTTATTCCATATTTTACTGGCTTCTGAGCAGGTAAAAGTTTTTTTTTTTTGTATTTGATTTTTTTGTCTTTGATTTACTCTTGTTGTTTGTGGTTTTTAGTTATTTTTAAGCACATTGATCAACTTGGGTTGTTAATTGTGCTGTACAAATATTCTGTCATTGTCATTAAACTTTTAATCAAGCTAAAATGAAAAAGTAAAATATAAAAATAAAGACAATAATACACAAATGACAAAAATGCAAAAGTATCTTAATTATACATTTTACTATAGCTATTAGAACTTAAACTGACAATTAACCTAAATGTAACCTAACTATAGAAAAGTGTCTCTGTTGTGAGAGCAGTGAATGTGCCTTGATCTCCACGATTAGCTTAAAGCCTATAAGAAGCAAGACATCTTCACACATGACAACACATCAGATATTTTTGCAGAAGAAGTTTAAAAATGTGTTGCATCTCACTTCCTTTCTTGTAATCTGCCTAGGTCTTTACTTCCTGTATGAATGTGAGCTACATGTGTGTGAGAGGGTGTGTGTTTTTGATACCCAGAAAGTGAGAAGTTTAATATAGGGTGTTGCAATCTGCGTCAGTCTGGGTTGTTATTTATAGGACAAAATAGACCTAAAATCAATGAAACACATGTAACATCAAGTATAATGCATTCTAATACAGTTGTTTTGTATTTGACGTAATGTCCAGTGTGCATATTATCCATTAAAAATAGTATGCAAAATTATAATTGCAACTGAAATATGTGCCTCAATATTTAAAAAGTTAATTAGTATTTTTCATTTTTGATTTTTTGATAATTTTGGATGGTTTGATAAAAAAAAAAAAAACAAAAAAAAAAAAAACAGCATTTTTTATGTAAACATCTTTTTAATATTTCTCCCTCATGTCTTTTTATGAGTCTATTTTCCCCAAGATGTAAAAAACATCAAGTATAATGCATTCTAATACAGTTGTTTTGTATTTGACGTAATGTCCAGTGTGCATATTATCCATTAAAAATAGAATGCAAAATTATATTTGCAACTGAAATATGTGCCTCAATATTTAAAATAATAATTTGTATTTTTCATTTTAGATTTTTTGATAATTTTGGGTGGTTTGATACAAAAAAAAAACAGCATTTTTTATGTAAACATCTTTTTAATAATTCTCCCTCATGTCTTTTTATGAATCTATTTTCCCCAAGATGTAAAAAATAAAAAAATAGCTCCTTTCAGGACCTTCAAGGTAAAAAAAAATGTCCCCATTGAAATCCATAAAAACGGCATATTTTCATCCCAGTGCTGCTAAAGCCATGTATGTTTTTAACAGGCTTTGGGTGACAAAATTTGATCTTAAAAAAAAAAAAAAAAAACGAATTATATGATTTTTTTTCCCCACAGTATGTCCATTTATAAGAGTATAATGCTGTATTCAGCTTGTACAACAAGAGTAAAAGTGTGGTTATGTTTTTTTTTTAATTTTGGAGAAAATTATTATGATTTCAATTAATAAATCATTTTTAAATAGCGTAATGATAGTTACTGTACATCTAAACTTAGCATTACAGAAAAGCTGATGGCAAAATGTCAATGTTAGCATAATTTACTACAACAACATACTTTCGATATTTCTTCAAATGCGTCAGGACTTGACTTGTTAATGTCCTCAAAATATTAAATGATGTACAAAACACGACGATTCGCTATTTTAAAGAACTCACTAACTCTTATTGGCTTATTGCCTTTATCGAGGGTCACCACAGTGAAATGAACCGCTATGTTTTAGCAACAGATGCCTTTCCTGCGCTGAACACAAGCCTGAAAGTGTTGTAAAACCACCACACACGTTTTTGTGCACACAATTTCGCTAATTTAGTTTGTTAATTCTCCTTTCATGCATGTCTTTGAACTGTAGGAGAAACCGGATAACGCAGAGGAAACCCACGCAGACACGGTGCAATATTGCAATGACGTATGACACCACTAGATGACAGCAGCGGTCCAACTAACCCTACCTACACCCCTCACACAGTACATACTTAATAAATAGTTGCTAATTATCTAGTAGCCAACCTATTATCTTTGCGTTTGTTTAATGTGGACCAATATATTAGCAAAATTAGATTAGAATCAATTGGTTGTGATTAAGTCATGGAACATTAATGTACATCTTGTAAATGACAAGCTAATAACTTCATGACCGGAGGCCCTCGAGAAATAAATGACACTTTGTCAAATGGAACAGAGACAGAGCTATATATGATTTGTCATTGTTTTAAGCAGTCTGCTGGACAATTTCATTATAGCCATGCTGATATATAACAGCTGGTAATAACTTTTAACATCTAAGATGACATATTTTGATTTTTTTATTATTGTGTGCTCAAGTAAACATGAAAATGTGAGTCACTGGCCACTTCATCAGGTACACCCACTTAACTGCTTGTTTAATGCAAAAGTCTAATCAGCCAATCACATGGTTGCAACTCCACGCATTTTAAGGTGCAGACGTCATGAAAAATCCCAAAATATTTTATCTTTACACCTGGATAGAAGTACAAGTATTTAGGTTATAGGATTCTCATTAAACTTATTCACAAAATTGTTGAGACAAACTTACTGAGGATTTGACAACCCAGGCTCATTCTGGTTATGTACCACTGTATACATTTCTGGAGAGTGGCAAATATGTCCCAGGAGCTTTTTTTTGTTGTTGCAGTTTTTGTTTTTGCGAATCCACCAGAGGCTGCTGTGTAGGCTTTTTGAGATCTCATATTTTTCTCTTGCGAGTGCCATTCACGCCTGCTGTTCTCACGTAAATCCATCAGAGGCTGCTGTCGACTGTCTGACTGACTGACCGATCAACTGACTCACCCTCCTTCTTCCCAAAACCCAACTAATAGTGTTTTCAAAAGCACAGATTGACTCGCCCACCCCCTTCGCTAAATCCAACCGGCAGTTTTAAAAAGCAATCCAGAAAAAGAAAAGCCCTCTCCTGATTTTTTACCTTGTTTTCAGATTTGACCACATTCTCACCCTGTTATTCATTCATTTATTCATTTTCTTTTCGGCTTAGTCCCTTTATTAATCTGGGGTAGCCACAGCGGAATTAACTGCCAACTTACCCAGCTCATGTTTTACGCAGTGGATGCCCTTCCAGCTGCAACCCATCTCTGATAAACATCCATACACACTCATTCACACTCATACATACGGACAATTTAGCCTACCCAATTCACCTGTACCGCATGTCTTTGGACTGTGGGGGAAACCGGAGCACCCGGAGGAAACCCATGCAAACGCAGGGAGAACATGCAAACTCCACACAGAAACGACAACTGACCCAGCTGAACCAGCGATCTTCTTGCTGTGAGGCGACAGCACTACCTACTGCGCCACTGCGTCACCACCCTGTTATCTACTTGATTATTTTTTAGATTTGGTTTTTGTCTTACCTACTTTCTCTAACCGTTCTTCGTCATAGTCAACAAGTCCGCCGCTTACATATCGAGCTACCGGATTTGGGTGATAACTTGAGTAAAAGCTCTTGTAGAGCTGAAGATCTTTGCCCGAACCCGATGGGACCCGACGGGTTCGGGCTTAATTTTTATCATTTTAGACGGGGTTGGGTCGGGCCGGGCTTGGGCTTGTGCGGTAAATGAATAGTCATGTGATGCTTTTCGATTAGCGCAAGAAAGTAATCAAATCGTTTGTTACAACATTAAAATTCATCCCTGCAAAAGTGAAATAAATGATGACAGAGAAGTCAAAAAGCGAATTTTGACTGCAGTCAGGCTCGCCAGCAGTTAATAAAGAACAGTCATTCTAGCCGCCAAGGTATTTCGGCGGTTGCTCATACACTGCGTATTGTGGTAGAGCGCTAAACAGAAATGTACAGCAAGCTGACAGAAAAAATGAAGAGGTCACTCGCTACATTGAAACCACTGTCATGGAAAATGAAATGGACGTTCTTGACTGATGGAAGATAAATAAACAATACTACCCAAAACATGCTAAATTACCAGAACAGTATGCATCCCAGCCAGTAGCAGCAGCAGTGAAAGGGTGTTCAGTGCTGCTCAGAAAGCACAGAACTGTGCTAAAGTTATTTCCAGTGGATTCAATAATGTTCCTCCACAAAAACAGGTAGCCTAAGGGTGAGTTATTATAACTAAATATTAATCAAACCGTAAAATCATAATGTAGTCAGAGTATATAGGCTAATGTTGGCATTATTCTTTTAATATTCAGCTTCACTGTCGCCTTAATCCCAGATTGTGAAGAGAAGTGGTGAAACAAATCCCATGGAACCTTTATCTTAATCCGTTATTGCCAAATACCCATCATAAATTAGAATTTATTTTAACTTAATTTGTTAGGAAAGACTTATTTTTATTGCTGTTTTGGCCAATTTAAAGGCAAAGTGTATGTACCTAGGCCTATTTAGAGTGCTGAGATGTTAAGATGTTACAGAAGACTTATTTTAATTCTTTGTTCCAGCTAAGTGGCCTATAGCCTACGTTTGTTATGAATAAATTATGCTATAACACATATAAACGACTCATTCATGAAAAAAGGCAAAAGAGGTGTGTGCATGTGCATATTTGAATAATGTCGGGCTATAAACGGGTTCGGGCTCTAAAAAGCTGTCAATCAAACTGTACTTGTTGGGCTCGGGCCCTATCGGGCCTAGCTTTTATGGCCTGATTACACCTCTACTTAGGAGTCCTCTGCATTACTTCTAATGTTTTGCTGAATTAGGAGCTAGTTTTATCACTAAAATGCTTTGTGAAATACTTTAAGAGCAACAATTTAGGAGTCTAAAATGTAGGACTGACACACTAACTATTTTTACGCTTCTTTCTTACATCAGCAAGTTAACAAGTTTAAGATGTTTTGTGAATATGGCTTCTGTAGTTTAGTGAGCATCAGAATGGGGAAGAAACTATATTTAGGTGACTCTGAACTTGACCAGACAGGCTATAAAATATGCAGTGAGCTGCAGAACAGAAAAAGTCGATAACTGAGGCTACAATTCACACAGACTCGCCAAAATGGGGCAATAGAAAACTGGCAAAAGGTTGCCTGATCTGATGAGGCTTGATTTCTGCTGTGACATTCGGATGGTAGAGTCAGAATTTGGTGTAAATAACCTAAAAACATGTATGCACTGTCTTGGATCAACCGTTCAGACTGCTGTTGGTCAAATCATGTATGGGAGATTTTCATGCAACACTTCAGACCAATTTAGTACCAACATGAGCATCAACTGTACCTGAGTATTGATGCTGACTATGTCCATCCTTTATGATGGTGCTTCCAGCAGAATAAATCACCAAGTCACAAAGCTCAAATCATGGTAGAGTGCTTAAGGCTTCGGAATGAATTTTGAGCTAACAGCCTGTAATACGACTTAATGACGGATTCCATTGTCTGACCCTACTATAATTGTTTCATTAGTACAATAGCTTTCAAAAAGGCTTTGCCATCCGATGACCCACTAAGTGCTTCAGCTATTTCTTTTATTGTTGTTACCCATTCCACTGCCTAAGGAAGCAGTAACATTGAATGACATGATAGATTTTTAATATTGTTTGTTTGAAAACTTAAGCAAGTTGTTTCCATTCCATAGTCAGTGAAGGATACCGTACATCTACGTATGCTGCCTTCGATATCAATCAACAAATTCTGTCTCAAGCATTAGATTTTAATGTCTTGCTGCCTTTTTGTATACTACTGCCTGTGGAGGCAATGTTTTTAATCTTTTTTTGCAAGCCAGACTTATTCTGAAAATGTACCGCTGTATACAGTTGAAGTCAGAATTATTAGCCCCCCTTTAAATTTTTTTTTCTTTTTTAAATATTTCCCAAATGTTTAACAGAACAAATACATTTTCACAGTATGTCTGATAATATTTTTTCTTCTTAAGTTAATTTTTGTTTTATTTCGGATAGAATAAAAGCAGTTTTTAATTTTTTAAAAGCCATTTTAGGGTCAAAATTATTAGCCCCTTTAAGCTATATATTTTTTTCGATAGTCTACAGAACAAACCATCGATATACAACTACTTGCCTAATTACCCTAACCTGCCTAGTCAATATAACTAACCTAGTTAAGCCTTTAAATATTAACTTAAGCTGTATAGAAGTGTCTTGAAAAATATCTAGTAAAATATTATTTACTGTCATCATGGCAAAGATAAAAGAAATCAGTTATTAGAAATTAGTTATTAAAACTATTATGACTAGAAATGTGTTGAAAAAAATCATCAATCAAAAAATAAACAGGGGGCTAATAATTCTGATTTCAACTGTACATTTCTGGAGAGCGCTAAATACGTCCCAGTAGCTACTTTTTTTTTTTTTTTGCAGTTTTTGTTTACGAGAGTCCACCAGAGGCTGCTGTGTACGCTTTTTGAGATCTCAATTTTTTTGGCGAGTGCCATTCGCGCCTTCTGTTCTCGCTTAAATCCACCAGGGGCGGATGTTGACTGACTAACTGACTTACTTAATGACTGACTGACCAATCGACTGACCCACCCTCCCCCTTCCTTAAACCCAACCAATAGTGTTTTTAAAAGCATTGATTTACCAGCACCCACCCACTTCCCTAAATCCAACCGACAGTTTTAAAAGGCAATTCAGAAAAAGAAAAGCCCTCGTCTGTTTTTTACCACGTTTTCAGATTTGACCACTTTCTCACCCTGTTATTTACTTGGTTAATTTATTTTTTGGCTTCTGTTTTTGTCTTGCCCGCTTTCTGGAACCCTTCTTAGCCTGACTCGAACTTATAATTTTTTAATTGTATCTATATATTGCTGTATATCACTACTCTTTAAACAGGATTATGACAAAAAAATTCTAATGTCTTTGTAGGCAATGATGTTTCCTTCAGGGAGTTTGTCAGAAGGTTCTCCCAGTTCTATCTAAATCGACCAATGAAAGCCAGCTTTTTCTATTTTTGACTAAACTGCCCAAACTGTTCTTAGTCATTCTGTTTGAAATAGAAATGACTCAACGTTTTTTTCATTTCGGATTTTCCATTGTAGTGCTTCTACAGAAAATAAGTATTGAAGGTGTCATGCTTTTCCTGGGAATAATTTTTCTAAAGGAGCTGCTGACATGGAATTGGACCAGATTTTGGTAAAAACCCAAACAATACTAACATAAAAATAAAACAAACAAAAAAATTAAAATCTGAAAAATGTGTGAAATAACAATGAAATGACACAAGGAGAAAGTACTGAACTACTGAAACGTATTTAATGCTTTATATAAAAGGCTTTTTTAATGATATCAGCTTAAAGACACCTCTCAAATGGAGAATGAAGTCGCATGAGAATTGCTCAGGTATAAGTGTTTCACAGACTTCAACAGAGTGTAAAAATCTTGATGGTTCTGTGGGTCTCGTCTATCAAATCTGATCTTTATTTTGTATTTTATATTGGATTTAAGTCAGGTGATTGGCTGGGCCATTCTGCAGCTTGATTTTCTTCCTCTGAAATCATTTGAGAGTTTCCTTGGCTGTGTTTTGGATCATTGTCTTGCTGATATGCCCACCCTGGTTCTTCATCATCCTGCTAAGGTAGACATTGGACTGAAGCAACTGATATTAATTTACAATGAGGAAGGGCAGAAGGTTGCTAAAAAACTACTGAGAGATTCCAGCTGCTGTGTGGGCTTTCACTGCCTTTCTACACCTCTCTTTCTTCATGTGTTCAATACTTTTTTCCTGCGTCATTTCATTTTATTATGCATAACTTAATTTGTAAACTAAATAGATTTGTTTTCTTTGCATATATGGAATTCTTTGGTGGTTACCAAAATTTGAGGAAAATTTCAAGTCAACGGCACCTTTAGAAATATGCTTTTCGAGAAAAATGGTGACATGTTCAATACTTATTTTCCCCGCTGTATATTGAGATTCATTGCTTTATTTTACTGGAAAATAAACAATATCAAAAATCCAGTTGAATCCTTTCACCCTGGATCAATTCAAGTCAATAAAATTGTGACTAATGATACATTTAAAAGTTTTAAAAAGATGTTTTGCATGACTGTTGTGCATGAGCCTCATTTATACATTCTAACCATTAATATCAGTACAAATTCTCTCAGGGTTTCAACAGCTTTTTTAGTTAGGATTTCTCTGGTTAGGTTACACAGATTTCAAATTAGTTCAGCACAATACGTACCCATGTCTTACATTTCTGGAGAACGTAAATTATGTAGCCAGAGGTACATATGGCTGCATTTCATCTTTAAAATGAAAGCTACGGGGTGGTATAACGCCGCAGATGGCTTCTGTTCTTTTTAGCGCTACCAGATGATCACTTACCTTCATACGGATGGCTTTTCCGCTGTCACCAGTTTGTTACCATCTAAAAGCATACACCTCTGATGGATTTGCAAAAACAAAAACTGTGACCAGACATACCTCCAGTTATGTATTTCGATGTTACAGAAATGTAGACCTGGGTACATATCCGTAATGAGCCTGGGTGGAATTATGTTCTCCATTCTGCAGAATCGGCAGCCAGATATCTTAACTACTTAACTACCATGGCACAAAATGTTCATGTAAAGAAAGTTTTTCTAAAAAATGTCATTTTGAGGAACTTAAAATATGGCATTACTGCAAAAATGTCTTTTTTTGGAAACTCTAAAGATTTTAAAGATTGTATTGTAGTGTATTTTATCTGTGTACACAAGCCAGTGAGTGTGTTTTTAAAGCAGAAGCTTTCAAGCCAGTTGTCTAAACTTAGTTCCACTTACAGATAGAGATGCGGAGATAAAAGGGAAAATTACTGTACACAAGGGCTAAAGTGACACATAGACTGATGTCAGCTTTAACATATCTATTTCTGTGTTAAATGTATAAGTCTGATTCACTGGTGAAGAAAGAATATAGGCTTAATGGTTAGTACTTCAGTGATAATGGCGCCTATGGCTATTTAAAGAAACATACATACATAATGTACACCTACACACATTGGTAGTTTGACAGAACAGTTTTATGGTGAACGTTCAGTGTGAGTGTTTTTCCCTGAATAGGCTCGTCAATTCTTGTTTCTGTAACAGAGGTTATAGTAGAGAGGCAGCAAGCAAGCATGTCATGTTGTATCTAAGCATTCCTTAACTGTGATAATATCACTGTAAGTTTATGAAATGGTAAATGTATTAATTAATGACAAAAAACACATACCTACACTAAGTCCTGAAGCTAAATAGCAAGATAATGGGGTTAATTGGCTGTTTACATTTCCCAAGCAGTGTTAATTGGCTCAGTAAACCGTAATGTACATAGGTTGTTTAAATTTGTGTGTGTGTTAAATATGTTGTTTGCATTTGTGTGGCCCATTAGATTAAAAACCACAGGAGAGGGCAAATTCTTCAGCAGGATAGCACTCCTTCTCATACTTCAGCCTCCACATCAAACTTCCTGAAAGCAAAGAAGGTCAAGGTGCTCCAGGATTGGCCAGCCTGGTCACCAGAAATAAACATTATTGAGCATGCCTGGGGTAAGATGACGGAGGAGGCATTGAAGATGAATCCAAAGAATCTTGATGAACTCTGGGAGTCCTGTAAGAATGCTTTCTGTGCCATTCCAGATGACTTTATTAATAAGCTATTTGAGTCATTGCAGAGATGTATGGATGCAGTCCTCCAGCTCATGGGAGTCAAACACAATATTAATTCTTTTTCCACTGCACCATAACTTTACATTATTTCTGCTAAGTGACAAGACTTTTGTCTCAGCAAAGTCAGACCTTGCTGTCCTAATGAAATAATTAAAAATCAATACATCATCAGATTTTATTTTGGTAAAATAAGCGTAATCTAGAGGCCTTTGCCCTTCATATAAGCCACTTCTGAGACCAAATGACCACCTAAAAGTCAAGTTATTATTTGTTGTTCCTAAAACTTGGATAGGTGACAATACTTTTGCCAGGTAGTGTACTTATCTGGCTTTAAACCACTTTTACACATTTTTTTTGTAAATGTTAATATAAAATGTTAATATACTAATGCTTATAACGTTAAATCTAATGCTCCTCTCTCTCTGGCTATTCCTCCCAACAGAAAAATGCAAGCTATGAAGACAAGAAGGAAAACAAATATGATAAATCTAATTTGTAGAATAATTCACCCTTCTATAAAGGGATTTGTAGAAGCATCCTCTCCCCGAGGCTCAGCCCGGGACTGCATTTTGACAGCCAGCCTTAGAGCCAGCCTTAGAGCTAGCGCTTATATTCCTCTGTTTGACAAAAGCAGTATGACTATCACTTTACAGAAGACTTTCAGTGGTTATTGGATTCAACGTAAAGCTTTTGATATTTTTGTTAGAAATGTTCTTACAGACATGTAATATGCTAAAAGATCTTAAACTGAAAAATCATCACATATATATAAAAATATAATTTAAATTATCACATATAATTAAAAAAAAAAAGTTAATACCGAGTGATTTATTGTGTAGCTACAATATTCCCAGTTTGTTTTAAGATAATTTTGAATGAATACAAATCAGAGCCAAAAAGCAATGTTGAAATAAAATGTAATGTGAACTAGTTAGTTAGCTGCATAGTTAGTTAGTTGGCCAGCTCGTTCGTTACTCGTTGGTTAATTGGTCAGTTAGTTAGTTAGTTAGTTAGTTAGTTAGTTAGTTAGTTGGCTAGTTACTTAGTTGGTTAGTTAGTTGGTTGGCTAGTTAGTTGGTTAGTTGGTTCTAACTAATAGTTAGATGCTAAGAGATCTCAAACTGAAAAATCATCACATACAGTTGAAGTCAGAATTATTAGCCCCCTTTTGAATTAATTTTTCTATTTTAAATATTTCCCAAATGATGTTTAACAGAGCAAGAAAAGTTTTACAGTATGTCTGATAATATTTTTTCTTTTGGAGAAAGTCTTATTTGTTTTATTTAGACTAGAATAAAAGCAGTTTTTCATTTTTTAAACACCATTTTAAGGTCAATATAATTAGCCCCTTTAAGCTATTTTTTTTCAGACTGTCTACAGAACAAACCATCATTATACAATAACTTACCTAATTACCCTAACCTGCCTAGTTAACCTAATTAACCTAGTTAAGCCTTTAAATGTCATTTTAAGCTGTATAGAAGTGTCTTGAAAAATATCTAGTCAAATATTATTTACTGTCATCATGGCAACGATAAAATGAATCAGTTAGTAGAGATGAGTTATTAAAACTATTATGTTTAGAAATGTGTTAAAAAATCTTCTCTCCGTTAAACAGAAATTGGGGAAAAAAATAAACATGGGGGCTAATAATTCAGGGGGACTAATAATTCTGACTTCAACTGTATATGACTATGTATATGTATATAATGAAGTTAATACCGGGTGATTAATTGTGTAGCTACAATGTTCCCAGTTTGTTTTAAGATAATTTGACTGAATACAAAGCAGAGCCAAAAAGCTAAAATGCTAAAATGAAATGTCGTGTGAACTAGTTAGTAAGTTAGTTAGTTAGTTAGTTAGTTAGTTAGTTAGTTAGTTAGTTAGTTAGTTAGTTAGTTAGTTAGTTAGTTAGTTAGTTGGTTAGTTAGTTAGTTAGCTAGCTAGCTAGCTAGTTAGTCAGTCGGTTAGTTAATTAGATAGTCAGTTAGGCTACGTTCACACTGCAGGCAAATGTGGCCCGAATCTGATCTTTTCGCCCATATGTGACTCAGGTCTTGACAGTGTGAACAGCCCAAACCGCATGGAATCTGATCTTTTCACTTCAGATTTGTGCCACTTTCATATGTAGTCTTAAATCAGACACAGATCTGATGTTTTGCAATGCGACCGCAGTGTAAACGGTTATGTCGGATTTCATTGACTTTTACTTAATCTTCGAGCAACATACGTCATCATTCTGTGCTGCAAACATCATCTACACCTCTGCAGCATAGTAGAATAACACACAGGGCGATTACTTTACCACAGAAAGTTGGTTGTTCATTTTGAAAAAGATTTTAAAGGCAAAACTGGTGCTTGTTAACCACTCTGGTTAACGATTGGGGCACGGGATGATCGCGATGCTAAAGAGTGTCGGGGGTGTTGCGGAAAGGGGATCCGTGCACAAAGGAGAGGGCACTTTCATTTTAAGGATGAACATTATCTCTGAGTGAATAAAGGGCAGGAGCTCAAGCACCCAAACCCCCCATCTGCACGTGTCTGTTGTTTATAAAACAATAATAAAAAATAAAATACCTGCAAACAGAGATAAACCAACTCCACCTTTACAGTTCAGTCTGCGGCTGCTCAGTAGCCCTTGATGAGTTCACTACAGCGGTGGTCAGACAGACGCGCGCCGCGGTTGTCATAAATTACAAATAATCAGTGTTTTCAATCACAAGGGACTTATTTTAGGTTTCAAATGCCGAAATACACATTAGTAGTAGCAGAACAACCCTTTACAGTTCACGTAATACACCACGGTTGTCTGTGAAAATGGCAATAATCATATTAAGCATAATCTGACAACGTGCTTCATACAGTATACACATTGTGTGCATAATTAGACATTTTGTGTTGTCCGTAACTATACTTCTGCGCATGTGGGTCAGTTTACGACCATGATCTGTTCACACTGCAAATCTGATATTGGCCACATTTATAACAACAGTGTGAACAGCTGGGCAAAAAAATCAGATCTGAGAAAAAAAATCAGATTTGAGCACTAAGCCTCGCAGCGTGAACGTAGCCTTAGTTGATCGGCTAGTTAGTTAGTCAGTCAGTCAGTCAGTCAGTTAGTTAGTTAGTTAGTAAGTTAGTTGATCAGTTAGTTGGTCGGTTAGTTAGTTAGTTAGTTAGTTAGTTAGTTAGTTAGTTAGTTAGTTAGTTAGTTAGTTGATCAGTTAGTTGGTCAGCTAGTTAGTTGATCAGTTAGTTGGTTGGCTAGTTAGTTTGTCAGTCAGTCAGTCAGTCAGTCAGTCAATTAGTTAGTTAGTTAGTTAGTTAGTTAGTTAGTTAGTTAGTTAGTTGGTTAGTTAGTTAGTTAGTTAGTTAGTTAGTTAGTTAGTTAGTTAGTTAGTTAGTTAGTTAGTTAGTTAGTTAGTTAGTTATGTGCTTAGTTGACCAGTTAGTTAGTTAGTCAGTCAGTCAGTCAGTCAGTCAGTCAGGTCAGTCAGCTAGTTAGTTAGTTGATCAGTTAGTTGGTTGGCTAGTTAGTTTGTCAGTCAGTCAGTCAGTCAATTAGTTAGTCAGTTAGTTAGTTAGTTAGTTAGTTAGTTAGTTAGTTAGTCAGTCAGTCAGTCAGCTAGTTAGTTAGTTAGTTAGTTAGTTAGTTAGTTAGTTAGTTAGTTAGTTAGTTAGTTAGTTAGTTGGTTAGTTGGTTGGTTGGTTGGTTGGTTGGTTGGCTAGTCGGTCAGTCAGTCAGTCAGTCAGTCAATTAGTTGGTTAGTTAGTTAGTTAGTTAGTTAGTCAGTCAGTCAGCTAGTTAGTTAGTTAGTTAGTTAGTTAGTTAGTTAGTTAGTTAGTTAGTTAGTTGGTTGGTTGGTTGGTTGGTTGGTTGGTTGGTTGGTTGGTTGGCTAGTCGGTCAGTCAGTCAGTCAGTCAGTCAATTAGTTGGTTAGTTAGTTAGTTAGTTAGTTAGTTAGTTAGTTAGTTAGTTAGTTAGTTAGTTAGTTAGTTAGTTAGTTAGTTAGTTGGTCAGTTAGTCAGCTAGTTAGTTAGTTTGTTAGTTATTTGCTTAGTTGACCAGTTAGTTAGTTAGTTAGTCAGTCAGTCAGCTAGTTAGTTAGTTAGTTAGTTAGTTGGTTAGTTAATTAGTTAGTTAGTTAGTCAGTCAGTCAGTCAGTCAGTTAGTTAGTTAGTTAGTTAGTTAGTTAGTTAGTTAGTTAGTTAGTTAGTTAGTTAGTTAGTTAGTTAGTTTATTTGTTAGTTGGTTAGATAGTTTGTTAGTTGGTTAGTTAGCTAGTTATGTGAAATGAAATGTCCAAATTGGGGGGGGGGGTAGTTGTTAAGAGAACCATTTGTTTCTTAGTGTGAAGAAAATTTTAATCACCTAAAGTACATGAAGAATAGGAAAAAAAGCTGTTTCTCAGTATGCATTTGTATGCAATCTTGTGTCCATGTGTTCTCATCCAGTGTCATTATCAACTGTAAAAGATCAACAGCTGATTTTTAGGTGCTGCTTAATATCATTGAGCCTGCCTGCTGCAGGCATGATACAACAGCAAAGCTCCTTAATTATTATGGTGGAATGAGAGTATCAACCCAGGTTTATTGTAAAAACTTAGCCCTATATACATTTCTGGAGAGCGCTAAATATGTCCCAGGAAGTTCTGTCTGACTGACGAACCGATTCCCCCATCCACCCCCTTCCCTAAACCCAACCTTTTAAAAAGCACAGATTGACCAGCACCCACCTACCTGCACTAGCAATCCAGAAAATGAAAAGCCCCCTGATTTTTACCACGTTTTCAGATTTTACCACATTCTCACCCTGTTATTTAATTGTTTCTTTTATTTTTTGGCTTTTGTTTTTTCTGGAACTGTTCTTCGCCGGACTCAAATCCCTTTGTCGCAGTTAACTCCTCACTGCGTCTCAAGTCCGCCGACGTATGCTGCGAGCCATTGGACAAACTGATAATAGCGGGAAAGCTATCCATACAGCATCGTAAGCAGTCAGCTGGTAAGCATGAAAAGGAACCAGGTCATACTGCCCCGTATCATTCGTTTTAAAGACGAAATGTGGCCATACTTACTTCTGGCTACATAATCACAATCTCCAAAAACATATGGCTACGTTTTCACGTTTCTACGTTGGAGAGTATAGTAGGGGGTAGGACAGTGGCTCAGTGGTTTGCACTGTCGTCTCACAGCAAGAAGGTCGCTGATTTGAGTCCAGTTGGCCTTTCTGCGTGGAGTTTGCATGTTCAAAGGATCTGGAGTTTGTGTTGTGAGTTGCTCTGCTTGGCTTGTAAATTCCTCTCATGCGCTATAAGCCACAAACTTTCTTCCAATTGGAAAAAAAGCATACTAGCTCATAGGACAGCGAAAACGTTTTAAAATGCACAGTGTATGATTTCTTTTATAATTCTAACACAAATGAAACACACCTGAACCAGTTAACCAAGAGCTGAATTCACATCCTCTCATAATTACTATAATTGGATGATGTTAATTCTGTTTACGTCTTTGGACTCTGAATTATATATTTCTGTGCAACACTATCAAAGGCTGAACGTATTGACTGAATGCATCCAAGTCGTATATATCTCAGAAAAATCCCAGTTTACATGATGAATGAGTTTTACTAGTTGGAATCTCTTAATTACATACATCAATTAATATGAACTAATAAAAGATTTCAACTTTAAAAAGCATTCAATTTTAACATAAAAGCTGCTAAGGTCTGTTGATGGAATGGAAACCTCTAATCAAGTGTGTCTAAGTTGGTTTCATCAAAAGTCTGTAGGAAATTGACCCTCCAGGAGCAAGATTGGACTCCCCTGTCCTAAAGTGACCCAGTATTGTGTATCAGTCAGATGGAATGCTTGTAAAATCACTGTTCCTGCAGATGCCTGTAATGTTTACTGTCAGCTCACGCAGGATAAACAGTTAAGCAGGATATGCTTACTCCACGCTAGTTCTTTATTGACATCAATGGTTTACTGCACTCTAAAAGTGACAGCCTTTCCTACCCAAATTTGGGCAAAATATGGACTGCGTTAAAATTTCAATTAAGTTTATAGCACAATGTTTTTTAGTTGGATTTGTCCATTTTCCCCCAAGTTTAGGTTGGAATAACCTAGCTGGTTTATGAAGCTAAAGAACCTTTAACATCTATGGAATCTTTACATTTCACAAAAAGGTACTTTATAGAGGAAAAAACAGAGATTATTTAAATGTGCTTCACTCTATAGAAAAACATGGCCTTTTATAAATGCTTTACTGAATGTTTCTTTGGGGAACCAATAACATTCTATCATGGCATAACATCAACACCCATTTGTAATAACCCATTTGCTTAAAGGGCACCTATGGTAAAAAATCTACTTTTTAACTTATTTGGACAGACATATGTGCTGGTATAGTGTATAGACCGTCATATTGGGGTGATATAAACACCACCCAGTCCTTTTTTAAAATTTAACAACATAAAAAAACGGTGGACCAATTGGAGCGGTTGTGAGATCGACCGCAACTTGATGTAGGAGTGCGGTCCCCCCGCCCACCAATATTGATTGACAGGTGCGCATTACCATATCCTCAGTTTGTTGTCACGTCTCAGTTTGTTGTCACACTGGTGTGCCGTGTCGTGGCTCTGAGCGGCGCATCCGGTGTATGGCGCCTTTTAGTTATAGCCTCAAGCAGGTCGTATACCAGAAGCGCCGCTCGGCGACGGGCAGTGGGCACTCCGGGCACTGTTCATATTTCTGCGGCGCCACAGAGCGTCATCTTAATAGTTTCATTTTAAATATCATGCGAATGTGCGCATCTGGTGTGCGATACTTTCAACTGTCATGTGCGCACCGTGTCGCAGCGCTGAGCGGCGCATCTGGTGTGCGATGCCCTTCAGTCAAAGTTAATTCAGTGTGCTTGGTCATTAGTCTCAGTGTACAAGCTCGGAGCTTTAAACTAGCACACAGTTGGCTGTAAAACTATACAAAGACACAAATGATTTTGTAGTCTCTGCTTGGTCTGTGTCCGACTCATACATGTATGGCTGAATGCTGGTCCTCTCACTCATGTTGCTTCTCTCTGTCTGTCTGTCTGTTGCCATACACAAAGCGGAGGAGCTCTTGGTTCCGCCCCCTTGTTAAGTTGGGTGGGAAGTCGAAACTAATTTTCATGTGAAGCAAGACGCCCCTATAACAACGACCTGTGTACACGCCCCCAAAATGACACTTTTTAACACATTATAATAAAAAATATGAATTGTGTTTTTAACTGAACCTAAACTGGCACACTCAGAGGAACCTTAATATTAATATTACATCTTAAAAAAGTTGTAAAATAGGTGGCCTTTAATTTGAAAAGCTATGTGCATACTTAGCCTATGCTTTTTTGTGTATACTTTTTGTACTATTTTACATGTAATACTGTACGCTAATCTAAAGACAAAATCTGTTTCATGCACACTGTCATACTGTACCCTAATGTTTATGTAAAAACCCAATACTATCTGCTTAAATAGATTCCACTGCCTCAGTTTATTATAGAAACACTCCACGTTTTTGGAAACAGTTGAGTTTTCACATTTTTAAATCTGTTCAGCCGATCTCTGAGTCTGGCGGGAGCACTTTTAGTTTAGCTTATCATAAATTATTGACACAGAAAGGACCATTTGCTTCTTGCTCAAAAGAAAATCTATTTAAAGCCTGACTTTTCTGTAGTTACATGGTTTACTATAAGACTGGCAGGAAACAAAAAGTTGTAATTTTCTAGGCCAATATGAGTATACATTCTGGTGTAATAATCATGGAACTTTGCTGCCATAACATGGATGCAGCGGGTGCAATGATAATATGCAGCGATGTTACCTAGCTGGGACTATTTTCAGGCCCTGTGTAATATCATTGTGCCTAAACTGCAGCCATGGTACTGTATGCACAAGTTCCTTCATATTCAATTATTTATGCCAAGTTAAGCTAAAAGTGTTTCAATCAGACATGGAGATTGGCTGAAGGGGTTCACAAAGGGTAAAAGTCAGCTATTTATCTCTTGGGGAGTTGTAAAATGAGCCTATTTAAAAAAATCCTTTAACCAACAGACCGAAACAAACCAAACAAATCTTAACCTGTTTGAAGGAAGAGACAAGTACAAGAGCATGGAAATTAATATCTGTAGAAGGTCAAGGAGAAATCCTAACTTTGAGAGGATGGGATCAAATTTACACTGTTAACCCTTTAAAAACATTTTTCCAGAGAGACAAGCAGGAGAAACATTGTCTAAAAAAAGATTATACTCAAGTCATTATCTATAAAATACACAGTAAAATGAATTCAGATCATCATTAAACATGATGAATAAAAAAAGCCCTCCAGATAGCAAAATGACAGATCACTGCAATGAAAACTGGACTGGAATGACATCTTGTATTGTAATCTTTAAATGACTCTGTGGTTAAAGTACTGTAATCTCTGTCTCTCTCTATGTGTTTTTAGTCTGTCTTGTCTCTCTTCTCCACACTACAGCAGATTAACTCTGCTGGGGTGAGTTGTGGATTATTATAGGGTGGCAAACACCACACACTTGCTGTACATCAGTCAGTCTATTTAACTCTGTAATTTTCTCTCTTGCTCTGCAAGTCACTGATGCTGAGCATGTTATTTGTACAGTGTACAAAACCCTTTGTTTTAAGTAGTATGCTAAATGTCAAAATACCATAGACTTTTCCCATGCCCATAGAAATCATATCGCAATGTTTTTGAATCACATATATGACACATAATGTACAAGTTCATGTTTGCATTACAAATATATAAAAATGTTTGTTGGTCATGACATAAATAGCCATTTACGTATATATTTTTTCAACAGTTGGAATTACAAACATGTTGTAACAGTGAAGTGACGCTGACAACGGGGAGTGCAGATCCAAACGCAGGGTTTATTAGATGGAATGGTCAGGCAAGCAACAGTCAACACAGGAGCAAACAGATGTATACAGGCAATCCAGAATCGTAGTCAAAGTAACAGGCAAGTGGTCAGAAGGTAGGCAGCAGGCAACGTAATACAAACAAAACAAAGCAAAGGTTCAAAAACACGGAAGGCAAGGAAAACGCATTGTAATGTCACATAGACAGTTAACAAGACTCAGCAATGAGTGTCTCAAAGTGAGCCGTATATATATATATATATATATGTGTAATTAGTACTTGAGCAGCATCAGCTGTGTGTTTGCAAACAGTCAGTATCAGGAACCGTAACAGTTGAAGTCAGAATTATTAGCCCCCCGCTTTGATTTTTTTTTCTTTTTTTAATATTTCACAAATAATTTTTGACAGAGCAAGGACATTTTCACAGTATGTCTGATAATATTTTTTCTCCTGGAGAAAGTCTTATTTGTTTTATTTGCCTAGAATAAAAGCGGTTTTAAATTAAAAAAAAAAAAAAAAAAAATTTGAAGATCAAAATTATTAATCCCTTTAAGCTATACATTTTTTCGATAGTCTACGGAGCAAACCATCGTTATATTATAACTTGCTTAATTACCCAAATCTGCCTAGTTAACCTAACTAACCTACACTGTAAAAAATAATACCCCGTATCTACTCAATAAATTGGAGGTAAAAGATTACAAGCTGTTGCGAAAGGGAAGCTATGCAAACCGGGGTAGTTCCAAATGCAGCTTTATTATAAGAATGGTCAGACAGGCAGGGATCAAAAACCAGCATTAACAGTGTAGAAGAGAATCCAGAAGCGTTATCCAAAAACAGGCAAAAGGTTCAGGGCAGGCAGCAAAGGTTCGAAACACAATAATCATTCCAAGGTCAAAAACACAGAAAACAGGATAAACGCTTACGTAAAGACAGCAACAGCTAAACAATACTCAGCAACGTGTGTGACAAACAGAGGGGTTTAAATAGTTCACATAATCAATGTACATGAGTATCAGCTGCGAGTGTGTAATCAAACAGGATTAGGAACTGGTTGTGTGTGTGTGTGGTGCATGACTGGATATGTAGTTCATTTATCAGCAGATTTTGTAGTCCTAGGTGTTTACCAGCGATCTGCTCAGGCTGGATCACTGGTAATCGTGACACAAGCAATATTATTAATTAAATTCAACGTATATGGATTGAGTAACAATTAATTAAAGTAGCTTATTTAACATTAGTCATTTAAAATGAATAACCACAAACAGTACTTAAAGAAATTAGCCAATTTTAAACAAAAATATTAATTTAATTGAACAGAAAAACTGGCACAATGTTAATGAAAACTACTCAATGTTTTTATTTAGATTTAACATAAAATGTGTAGAGCCTGTTCATCAGCCCTAGAAAATATTACTTTATATCTACACAATAAAATTGAGGTAACAGATTACAAGCAATATTATTAATTAAATTCAACAAGTATGGATTGAGTAAAATTTAATTAAATTTAGCTCAAATTAGTGGAGCCTGTTCAGCAGTGTGGAGCCACGAAACAGATTTACAACAATCTCATAATAGACAATACATCATATAATACACAATAAAACATGTACATTTAAACAAACTGATAATCTTAACAAGGACTTTGATCATGTTTTTAACTAGCATAGTTTCAAACAACTGGACATTAAACAATATTGTTTAAAACAATACACTTAAAGTGAAATTTATGCGATTTAATGCATGAAAGGTATTATTTGCCAGAGTAATGCAGATTCATTGAAGCAAAGAGGACACATCAGTTCATGGGAATACTACCCTCTAATATCTTCCAGTGTTCACCAGACAGTCACTTGTAAAAACGCCTTTCTTTGTCACAGTTAAAATGCATAGATCAAACCCAGGAGGACACAAGCTCTGGGAATGTAGTCAAGTGCCGTGTTTCCACTCTCGCGCCTTAAGTGAGTGTGCCAATGCGAGCCAGGGCCAGTCGCGATACCTTGGGCCAAAACAGTCCAGCTGGGGCTTTGGGCAGAGTGAAAGCAAAGTTTTCCTGAGTCTGGTAAAGATATGGTCTATAAGCACTTTAACACCTTCGATGATGATGATGATGATGATGATGATGATGATGATGATGATGCCAGTGTCTTTAGGTGGTCACTTGTAAAATGCCCCCGTTCTGGTCAACATTACTGCCATCACAAGCCGTTCAGTTTCTGACGGTTCTTCATTGTCCAACACCATTGAACTACAGTAAAAAAAAAATGCATAAAATATGTTAACAATCTGTTATGATGTACAGTCCAAAATTATAAATGTAAGAAACTCTACCTTCAGTTTCAGTTCTCTGTCTTCTACTCCAAGAGCTTCTCAGCAGCTGTAAAGATCCACGTTGCACAGTGGCTTCTCCCTTAAATTCAGCGCTCACCTTAAAACGAGAATGACAGAAAAAATGTTTACATGAGTTTTATTGATACACTGTAAAATATTTGACCCTAAATTAACAGTAAATTACTGACTAATAATTGCATTATTTTCACAGTAAGCCACTGTAATTTGTTTTACACTAAATTACTTTGAAATTACAGCCATATGTGACTTCAAGGTAGACAGTAAGGCCCATTTCTATGATTTCACTGTATTCTCTTGTAGAATTAACTATATTTTACTGTGAAGTTACAATTAATGGCAATATTGTGATTTAGCAGTAGTTTGCAGCTGAGATACGTAACATATATCCTGCTTGTAAACTATAGTCCGTCATTTTTCTGACACACACTTGCTGGTTAATGTGTCTCCTCTCCGTCTGTTACTGAACAACGTGACAGGGCTGCCAACTCTCACGCATTCGGCCAGTATTCTCACGCTCTCACGCCACACATCCATTTTCTCACGCAGAAAAATCATCCCGTGAATATTTTTTCCTGTTATAATAAAGACGGTGTTAAAGACTTTTATCGTTTTATAAAGATGTTATTCTCTGTGCAACCGATCCAACGCTGGTGAAAGCAATGTAATAGAAAAACAAACTGACGCATGTGCGCAGAAAACATCCCCGCGCGCCTCTCGCACTGCCCGGGTTTGACGCTGATGCGCTGCTCGCGTTGCCGCTCCCAGTATGAATCCCGGTTGTGAACATGCATGCTGAAAAAAATAGGCGCTGCAGGTGTTGTGACGAGAAACGCACCCCTATTTAGTCTAAGTGCAAATAGCGCATCTCGCTGCAAGAAGCTAGTTGAGTGATTCCCGCCCATCACTGTTTGATTGACAGAGACAGCATAACTAAAGAGAGCAGCAGATAGCATTGTGACTGGTGTAGCTTGTAAAGCCCATGCACATACACACAAGATACACTCCATTTATTTACACACACATGATACACTCTATAGATATTCACTCTATGCATATGCACACATGATACACTCTATAGATATTCACTCTATGCATATGCACACATGATACACTCTATAGATATACAGTACACTCTATACACATGCACACATGATAACATACATACACTGTAAAAAATAAATTGTTGCGACAACATAAAAAAATAAGGCAACTTGATGCAGTAAGAACTTTGAGTTGTCTCAACAACTGCTTTTTAGTTCTTCTCATTAACAATATTTTGTTCAGCCAACATAAATTAGTTAGTTCTTCTCATTAACAATATTTTGTTCAGCCAACATAAATTAGTTAGTTCTTCTCATTAACAATATTTTGTTCAGCCAACATAAATTAGTTAGTTCTTCTCATTAACAATATTTTGTTCAGCCAACATAAATTAGTTAGTTCTTCTCATTAACAATATTTTGTTCAGCTAACATAAATTAGTTAGTTCTTCTCATTAACAATATTTTGTTCAGCTAACATAAATTAGTTAGTTCTTCTCATTAACAATATTTTGTTCAGCTAACATAATTTTGTTAGTTCTTCTCAGTAACAATATTTTGTTCAGCTAACATAAATTAGTTAGTTCTTCTCATGAACAATATATTGTTCAGCTAACATAATTTTGTTTATTCATGCAATGTTGATTATTGTATTTTACTAATAAAGATATTCTTGTTTAGTTACTGCTATTGGGTCAATTAAATTTTTTTCTGTTTAGTGGATGATTTATTTTTCAAAGTTGCAAAATAAGTAATTAGTAGTTAGCATATCTTTGTTTTTAATCATTCTACTTACAAATGACAAACACAAACTTACTTCTTCAATTTATTTCCATTGAAAGCAACAGATAAACAAGCTTCAGCTTCAGGAAATTCCACAATCCACAAACATTTGTAAATATTAAAAAAAAGGCTCCAAATCACAAACTTTGCAGTATGCAGACTTTTCTGCTAATTTGTAGGCACATATGCTAGCTTTAACATTTTAACCTAAAAATGTAATGGTAGCACAGAAATAAACAATTTAAGCATTGCATTTAACACAAACTAAATTTGCTTTTTAATGCTTTTATGCACAAATTACAAACAAAAAGGTTGATTTGGACACCAGTTTCCATAAACAGTCAAACCAAAACAAAAGTTAAGTGCTTGAGATTTTTGACAAAATCCAAATAAAATCTAAACCTTTTAATTTTAAAACCTTTAACGGTAACACTTTAAAATAACTACACACTATGAATCATTAGCAAAGCATTAACAAATAGTTAATTCATAATCGGTTAAGCATTAACTTTACATTTATTAGACGTTAGTAAGCACTTAATAAATACAGCTACAAATGCTGTTATAAGCTCATTTATAATGTGCTTAATGACTGTATTTTCAGACTTTGATATTTATTAATTGTTCACTACTAAATTCAGTACTGCATTATTTACAAACCATTTGTATTTAAGAGTAGTTGGTGGCTTTTAGAATAATTCAGAATGAGTTAGTAAACAACTAATAAACTGTTCAAATGAACATTTATATATTTTATTATTCAGGCAAATAGTAATATTTACTATGTATGTTAATAAATGCTTTATTAACGTAACTTTATCCTGTTTTGTGACCTAATCTAAAGTGAGGACTATTTATGCTTTATAAATTCCTTATAAATGACAATTAAAGGCTTGATATCAAATGAACAATATATGTTTGCAATCTTATCTAAAAAAATTTAAATACTGTAAACTTTAAACATTGTCAAATAACAGGAGTGTCAAAATACAATTAGCAATAAATACAACTGAATAAAATTGGATAAAACTACAATATAATAATTTAACAATATATTATGATACAACATTTCAGTGTTTAGCAAAGTTTAAACTGCACAGTAATTTTATTTTAGATAAGGTTGCAAATATTTATTTTTCATGTGATAGTTTCATTTGTGTGTCTTCAAATGAATAGAAATGCATAAAGTTGTTTATTTTCTTTTTTCTTGTTTAGAATATAACAGAGCCTTTAATTGTCATTTACAACGGATTTATAAAGCATAAACAGTCCTCACTAGATTAGGTGACAAAACTGGATGAAGTTGACTTAATAAAGCATTTATTAACATATTAATTAACTATTATGCCTAAATAAGATATATGAATGTTAATTTGAATAGTTTATTAATAATGTACTTGCACATTTTGAATGATCTGAAAAAAACACCAACTATTCTTAAATAACTGGTTTGTAAATAATGTAATACTTAAGTAATGAAAAGATGGATCATTAACAAAGTATGAAAATACAATTAATTACAATTAAAGAATACAGCATTTGTAGCTGTATTTATAAAGTGCTTACTATTGTCTATTAATGTAGAGTTAATACTTAACAAATAATGAACTAACTATTTGCTAATGCTTAACAAATGATTCATAGTGTGTAGTTATTATAAAGTGTTACCCATTTAACTGAACACAGTGCCTAAACAGTCGCTCTCATCGATCAGATTTAGTACTCAAATTGTGCATTAGGTCTTTGTAACATCCGACCATTGACACAACACTGTTTACTGTTTTAGTTTAACATCTTGTTTTTAAGAGAAAGCACACGTTGTGTACATCCAGTCCCAAGCTCCATGAAAACATTCTGAATTGTGTCAAAAGTGTACCTGAGTTCTTTGGGATAGGAAAAGCTGAGTGCATAAAGAAGGCCAAAGAGGTATGCCACAGCACTTGAGGTATCGGGAATGTCTTCCAAAACAACAACCTCTTCCAGTACGACAGCAATGTTCTGGATCACTGGTGATGCTGCCCGGGTGTCATCGTCCGTAACATAAAGAATGCCAACTGATACGCTCTTTGTTCCATCTTCAGTTTCCTGTGAAAGCACAATAAGAATATTTGAGCAAAGAAAGTCATTAGAGTGCTTTATCTACAAACAAGCAAGATAATATATTGCAAGTAGGGCTGTCATGATTATGAAATTTAGGTGATGATTAATTGTCAAATAAATAATTGCGATTATTGGCAATTACAGAGATTAAATAATTTTAGCAATTAATTGTTTGTTATAGGGCTATGGCAATTAACACACTCTCACACATTTAAATAATTTTCATAAAGTTATTTATTCAGTTAAAAAATATACTGTTATCTTTCAACATTCATCAACATTCTGTAAATAACAAACCATTACAATACAATGATCATGCAAACTAAATTGCAGTTAAGCAAAATGACCCCAGTTATGTCAAATAATTGCGATCATAAAACTGCTATGTAATGTCTAGTTTCTCTGTAGGGGACATAGTGTAATAATATAAATCATTAAGCAAACGTGAATATAGCAATTAAACAGAAAACATGTAAATAACAAGGAGCCCAGATCCACAAATGCATAAATCATCAGGATTCATATGCAACATTTAATGCAGTGATTGGACTTTAACTTAGTGATTGGTATTAAAATACTGCCATAAATTAATAAATGCTAATATGTTGTACTCTGAATACAACAGGTGCCGTTTTGGTTGAAAAGAATAACATCTCTGCACACCTCTAATTATATGTAATAACAGACAAAGCAACAGTTTCTCTTGCATCTCTTTTACATGTTCTTCCCTCTGACTACCTGCATAAATCAGTGAGCAAGTCTAAACTGGTACTGATATAGAACCTGATATCAATATTTTAAAAATAACAAGATACTTGTGACTCATGAAATTTACAAGATATGTTTATAGGTAAATTTACTTCTTATACCTTAAGGTCAGGGGGATTGTGATTTCTGTTAATGATGCCTAAATTAAACATTTTAACCCAGCTAATCAAGGTTTTCATGATTACTAGAAAGCTCCAAATAGATTGGCGCTAGGGCTGGGCGATATGGCAAAAAAAAAAAATCTCGATTTTCTCATAAAGTTTGACCGATTCACGATTTCGATTTCTTTTTATTTATTTTTTTTATTAATTTTGTTTTTACTGTGTGACTACCTTACCAGTTTACCTTGTTCATTTAAATTTAAATAAATGCCGAAACTAGTTTTTTTCATGCTCACTTGTAAAAGAAAAGCAACCGTGTGACTAAACTCGGTTATGGCACTCTCTCATGTAGGGATGCTAAACATAGCTACAATAGAAGTCACAGCAGGTCATATGTTGTGCAGCTTTGGGCAATTTTTTTTTGGAGAGAAAATGACCAAAATGTAACGTGAAGATTGAAAAGGATTGGAGGGGAAATAAATATTTCAAATAACAGAAAAATAAACAATGATAATGCAACAATAGTTTATCTGTATTAGTGGCATGGCAGAAATATATATTTAGACAGGCCTTGTCAAAGTGAGCGGGCACTTTCACTAATAAAAAATATAGCACTTAAATTATTTCATAACAATCAATAAAATAACAGCGGTTTTATATCAAAAGTTGGTAATGATATAAAATATACTACATTTTGATGGTAAAATATAACCATTTAAATGATTTCAGTATTCAAACATTAAATAACAAATGCATCAAGTTAAATATAAAAAAACAAATGAATCAACACAGCATATCAGGATATAAAGGACTATATTTAGCAAAATGCTGCTCTTTTGTTATATGTTTACTTCAGTAATTCCACCCGGGAGCTGTTTTGCACTGTGAAACTGAAAACACTGAAATAAGTAAAAGAAGGGCATGCATCGAGTACTTTTGTCCGTCTCATCATTTGCTCGAGCATGAATTAACGAGCTGTTACTCTGCCGCCGGACATTGCGGAGAAAGTTACACCTATCATCATGCTTAAAACAAAGAATTAGAATTATTAAAGTGGCGATCGGGTGCGGATATATATATCAGATAAAATAATATGTGCGGGCGGGTGGATGATTAGAATGAAGGAGGCAACGCGCGCGCGCCCGTCTCGCAGCTCGCGCGGGAGAGACAGGCGGCTGCGGGACAGAGCCGCGACATCAACACACAGAATCAGCACAATTCAGCACGGTTGTCTAACAGTTTAGAACGGTTTGGCACGATAGTGGAAAAGCGGCTTTAATATTTTTATTTAAAAAATCGCGATTTCTCGATTTTATAAAAAATAAAATCGTCTTAAAACGTAAATTCGAATTAATCAAAAAAATCGCCCAGCCCTAATTGGCGCTCAACTTTTCAAGACACCAGCCATGCAGAAGCAAGCTTGGACACTCATGCTTTAAACCATTTAAAGTCTTTGATACCTACTTTACATTTCTTGAAAAGGTTAGTTTGTTTCTCTCGGAGAAACAAAGGCAGGCCCTCCAAAGCAGCCGTCCTTCTGTGATTAACAATTTCTGTTGTCTGCAAAAACATAAAAAGATACAACCAAAAAGTCACAGTATGAAAACTGAAATATCATCAGCTACATAGATCATAAATATGTAAATAATGAAAATTATTAACTTGCCCTTTCATCAAGTCTTTCCAGTAGCTCTTCCATTTCATGTCCAAACGCTCCTTTTCTGGCTCTGTATAATTTGGTGTGTACTTGGCTTTGGTGTGTACTTGTCAGTGGCTACCATGAAGACTCCTAGAAGGTCTTTGTTGGTGATGCGTAAAAATTCCTCACAGATCTTTTTAGAACAAACCAACCAGATTTACAGTAATCAAACTTTCTGTAAATAGCATTGTGCATACTAATAAGAAAGAAAAAAAAATCTCTTTACCTGTTCTTGGAAAAAGAGTGCAGGCCAGTGAGGCGAATGAAAAATCTTTTTTCAGTACAAATCTCATGAAATTCACATTGTTCACAATTACATGTTGAAAGATCTCGACTGACTTTATCAGTGTTGTGGTGTGATTTAGATAAGTGGGATCGTAAAGCACCTGCAGTTTTAAAAGCACAAACACACTCCGTGTAAAGGCAGGGCCAGTTGGAAATTCTATGATGATGTAGCTGATAGTGCTTCAGAAGGACATCTTCACTTGAAGTGCTGAATTTCAGTTTTTGTCTTGAGGAGATCATCCTGAAAACAGAAATAATCTGTTATAACCTTGTATTATTAAATAAAAACTTTACATTAAATATAATTCTTACAAAAATATATTTGAAAAAGCTACACATTTAAAAGTTTAAAACATTTTTCAAGTTTTTGCCCCCATATTTTAACATGAAACATGTTTGGGAGCAGACAATGATATGGATATCAATATATTATATATATAGAGTCCACAAATAATGTAATATAGTTAGTAATAATATATGTTTTAAATTAAGACTATTTTAAACCTAATAGGAACCATTTATATTAATTTGACAGTATTAAATGACGTTTTAGGCAATATTCTATAAATAGAAAAATATAGACTACATTTACATATTACTTTATCTAATATAATCTGAATATTATCCATGCTTTATGCATACCTGTCAACATTGGGATGTGAAAATAAGGAATACTCAATACTTATGTTTATTTCAAAGTGTTTCTATGCCTAAATAAAATAAGAGCACAAAACCGATTAACATTTAAGAGCACGGCCCCTGGTGGTTCGGCGGTATGGGTTGCATATAGGGAGGATCAGCTCTTCTCAGAAAGATAAAAAATAAGGTAGAAATACGGGAAAATACTTTTACGCGATGACAGCGGGATAGAACTGTAAAATACGGGAGAATCCCGGGAAAAACGGGAGGGTTGACAGGTATGTTTATGTATGCGTCACAAATTTATAAGTACAACTTACGGTCTCTCACTCGCGCCGTGTCACACAGTCACACACACACAGGTGCACACACACACACAGAGAGAAGCACGTTAAAGCGCCGTGTGTGTGTCAGTCACACACACACACACACAGAAAGAAGCACGATAAATCAGGAAACGTGAAAACTCGCCAGAGAAATGAAAACGTTTCGCCTAAAAACAAACAACGTCTGAATTCCCTAACGTAAATGTGTCAATACTATGGTCTCGGAGGCCGCCCATAAGCAATCTTTTATCAGTGACTAACAGTTGAGCATAATAATGTCATTTTAGTGTTAACATCAAACATTTAAACTTAAACGGCACAGAAAAGCAGTTGCCGTTATATTTTTCTAAGTAACGTCATCAGGAGCGGCACAAGCTTAACTGGCGCTCTAGTCAACCGACGACCGTGCCGACCTCACGGTGCTCATGCCGCCCTCTCGAAAGTGAAGTGCGGGGCTTGGGCATGAAGGATGTCGCGCGGGGTCTCCATGTCTCCCTGGGCGATTGCCTATGCCTAAATCCGCCACTGAATGTCATGAATACACGTAAACATTTATGAGTTTGGACTTAGCTAAAACTATAGGCCACATGAATTACCCACTGCATTTGTAACTTAAGCATACGCAATAATTCATGTCGCTAGTAACAAACCGTCAGGTTGTGAATATAGTAAAATGCATCGCATACATAGAATTAGTGTTAAAAAGTGTTGTTACTCACCTACAGAACCATGGTAATGTTTAGTTCCTCGAAGAGTCCAAAATATGCGTGAAGACAAAATGGAGATAAGGAGCGAATGGTCAAAATGGGGGAGGGTTGGCGCCGTTTTCGATCTTCGCATCACGCATGCGCAATTTATTTAAAAATCAACATACCTGTTCAACACAAAAATGTTTGTTCAAAAAACATTGTTAAACATGTAGACATAACATTTTAGCGAAAATTGTTGACATAACATACATTTTTATGTAGATCAGTAGTTATTCACAATTCTTAGTTTATATGACAGAAAAAGTACAGTGTGCTGAACAAATGGGGATTTTATTTTTTACAGTGTATACACACACGATACACTCCATACATATACACACACGATACACTCCATACATATACACACACATGATACACTCTATACATATAGACACATGATACACTCTATAGATATACACTCTATACATATGCACACACATGCACACATGATACACTCCATTTATATACACACATGATACAGTCTATACATATACACATGATACACTGTAGATATTCACTCTATACATATGCACACATGATACACTCTATAGATATACACTCTATACATATACACACATGATACACTCCATACATACACACACACACACATATGATACACTCCATACATATACACACACATGATACACTCTATACACTCTATAGATATACACTCTATACATATGCACACATGATACACTTCATTTATATACAGACACATATGATACACTCTATACATATACACGATACACTCTATAGCTATACACTCCATACATATGCACACCAGATACACTCCATACATATACACACACGATACGCTCTATAGATACACACTCTATACACTCCATACATATACACACACGATACACTCTATAGATATACACACATGACACACTCCATACATATACACACACGATACACTCTATAGATATACACACATGACACACTCCATACATATACACTCTATAGCAGTGTGAGTGGTGTAGCTTGTAAAGCCCATGGCATCATGGTTTGATGCGATCCATCATGAAACCGGTTCGAACCCAGCGTTCTTCTTTTTTTTCCCCCACTACATATCAGATTTTGCCTACTCTTCATCACGAGGAAGACAAGTAGGAGTAATTAATAAGTGTGTGTATTATGGAAGACTCAGATTATATACACACACATGATACACTCTATACATATACACATGATACACTATAGATATTCACTCTATACATATGCACACATGATACACTCTATAGATATACACTCTATACATATGCACACAAGATACACTCCATACATATACACACACGATACATATACACACACATGATACACTCTATACATATACACACATGATACACTCCATACATATAAACACACACATATGACACACATGCACACATGATACACTCTATACATATACTGTACACATGATACACTCTATAGATATACACTCCATACATATACACACACACACAATACGCTCTATAGATACACACTCCATACATATACACACACGAGACAATCCATACATATACACTCTATAAATATACGCACATGTCAGGGTCTGTGATAGAACCCGGGTCTCTGGCGTGAAAGGTGAGTCACCTAACCACTGACCTACAGGGAATTGATGGTCTCATACAAACGAAAGGATATACAAGCATGATACACACTATAGATACACTCCATACATATACAAATATATCTAACCACTGACCTACAGGGAATTGATGGTCTCATACAAACGAAAGGACATAATGGACTCCATACATAAGCACACATGATACACTTCATACATATGCACACATGATTCACTCTATGGATATACACACATTACACACTCCATACATATACACTTTATAGATATACACTCTATACATATGCACACATGATACACATACACATACATGATACACTCTATAGATATACACACATTACACACTCCATACATATACACTTTATAGATATACACTCTATACATATGCACACATGATACACATACACATACATGATACACTCTATAGATATACACACATGACACACTCCATACATATACACTCTACAGATATACACTCTATACATATGCACACATGATACACTCCATACATATGCACACATGATACACTCCATACATATGCACACATGATTCAGTCTATACATATACACATGATACACTATAGTTATTCACTCTATACATATGCACACATGATACACTCTATAGATATACACTTTATACATATGCACACAAGATACACTCCATACATATACACACACGATACACTCTATAGATATACACTCCATACATATGCACACAAGATACACTCCATACATACACACACACACAATACGCTCTATAGATACACACTCCATACATATACACACATGATACACTCTATAGATATACACACATTACACACTCCATACATATACACTTTATAGATATTCACTCTATACATATGCACACATGATACACTCCATACATATACACATACATGGTACACTCTATAGATATACACACATAAGACAATCCATACATATACACGCAGGTCAGGGTCTGGTATAGAACCTGGGTCTCTGGCGTGAAAGGTGAGTCACCTAACCACTGACCTACAGGGAATGGATATACAAACATGATACACACTATAGATACACTCCATACATATGCACATATGATACACTCCATACATGATACACTCTATAGATATACACACATGACACACTCCATACATATACACTCTATGCATATGCACACATGATACACTCCATACATATGCACACATGATTCACTCTATACATATACACATGATACACTATAGATATTCACTCTATACATATGCACACAAGATACACTCCATACATATACACACACATGATACACTATAGATATACACTCTATACATATACACACACACACATACATATGATACACTCCATACATATACACACAATACGCTCTATAGATACACACTCCATACATATGCACACATGATACACTCTATAGATATACACTCTATACATATGCACACATGATACACTCCATACATATACACATATAATACACTCCATACATATACACATACATGGTACACTCTATAGATATACACACATGAGACAATCCATACTTATACACTCTATAAATATACACACATGTCAGGGTCTGGTATAGAACCCGGGTCTCTGGTGTGAAAGGTGAGTCACCTAACCACTGACCTACAGGGAATTGATGGTCTCATACAAACGAAAGGACATAATGGACTCCATACATATGCACACATGATTCACTCTATGGATATACAAACATAATACACACTATAGATACACTCCATACATATGCACACATGATACACTCCATACATACGCACATATAATTCACTCTATACATATACACATGATACACTATAGATATTCACTCTATACATATACACACACATTAGTGATGCGCGGATGGCGGTTATATCCGCGGGCGCTGCGGATAATCCGCGGGTCGGGCGGGTCGGGTAATAAAAAAATACATTATGATTAATTGCGGGTGGGTCGCGGGTCATAGCAGTTGACCAGCAAAAAAGCAGAGAGTGGACTTCGCAGAATGTGAAGATGAGACGCCCAAAATAATGGATGAAGTGCAACAATACTGTGCTAACTTCAGTTAGAGGAGTCATCAGGGAAATCTGCTATCGTTCTGGGAGAAACAAGATAGCTTATTTACAGGACTGCAGCGCCTTGCAAGGA
Source organism: Danio kyathit (assembly GCA_903798195.1). Lineage (NCBI taxonomy): Eukaryota > Metazoa > Chordata > Actinopteri > Cypriniformes > Danionidae > Danio > Danio kyathit. The sequence goes on from LR812528.1 coordinate 17,386,733, forward strand.
GAAGCGTGTGCATTCCTGCAACAAGCGGTGCGCTGCGAACGCTCATTTAGTGCAGCCAGCCGTGTTTTTTGGAGGCGAGGCGGAATCGCCCGAATCCAGGCAGATGCACAGTGTTAAGAAAAGGGCCAAGTACACACAACATAGCTGCTGTTTAGGCTGAAGGGACACCGTTTTTGTTCTTTTTCCTGTATATGTAAAAGCTGAATCTGCTGTTAATAACGAACGATCCACGGTGACCGCTTTAGTCCATAGTCCATAGCGAGGGGCATTGTGGGTAGTGTAGTTCGACACGCATGCTGTGTGACGTGAGCTCTCGCTGTGTGCTGTGCGTGCGGTGAATTAGAGGGAGAAAGTTTTATCCGGTTTTGTTTTATGTTTACTTCAGTAATTCCACCCGGGAGCTGTTTTGCACTGTGAACCTGAAAACACTGAAATAAGTAAAAGAAGTGCATGCATCGAGTACTTTTGTCCGTCTCATCATTTGCTCGAGCATGAATTAATGAGCTGTTACTCTGCCGCCGGACACTGCGGAGAAAGTAACACCTATCATCATGCTTAAAACAAAGAATTAGAATTATTAAAGTGGCGATCGGGTGCGGGTCGGGTGCGGATATATATATCAGATAAAATAATATGTGCGGGCGGGTGGCGGGTGGATGAATAGAATGAAGGAGCGGATTCGGATGACATTTGAGCTGATCCGCGCATCTCTAACACACATGATACACTCTATAGATATACACTCCATACATATGCACACAAGATACGCTCCAAACATACACCCACACACAATACGCTCTATAGATACACAATCCATACATATACACACTATACATATGCACACATCATACACATACACATACATGATACACTCTATAGATATACACACATTACACACTCCATACATATACACTTTATAGATATACACTCTATACATATGCACACATGATACACTCCATACATATACACATAAAATACACTCGTACATATACACATACATGGTACACTCTATAGATATACACACATGACACACTCCATACATATACACTCTACAGATATACACTCTATACATATGCACACATGATACACTCCATACATATGCACACATGATACACTCCATACATATGCACACATGATTCAGTCTATACATATACACATGATACACTATAGATATTCACTCTATACATATGCACACGATACACTCTATAGATATACACTTTATACATATACACACACGCTCTATATACGCTCTATGGATACACACTCCATACATATACGCACTATACATATGCACACATGATACACTCTATAGATATACACACATTACACACACCATACAAATACACATTATAGATATACACTCTATACATATGCACACATGATACACTCCATACATATACAGTATAATACACTCCATACATGGTACACTCTATAGATATACACACATAAGACAATCCATACATATACACTCTATAAATATACACACATGTCAGGGTCTGGGATAGAGCCTGAGTCTCTGGCGTGAAAGGTGAGTCACCTAACCACTGACCTACAGGGAATTGATGGTCTCATACAAACGAAAGGACATAATGGACTCCATACATATGCACACATGATACACTCCATACATATGCACACATGATTCACTCTATGGATATACAAACATGATACACACTATAGATACACTCCATACATATGCACATATGATGCACTCCATACATATACACATACATGATACACTCTATAGATATACACACATGACACACTCCATACATATACACTCTACAGATATACACTCTATACATATGCACACATGATACACTCCATACATATACACATACATGATACACTCTATAGATATACACACATGACACACTCCATACATATACACTCTACAGATATACACTCTATACATATGCACACATGATACACTCCATACATATGCACACATGATTCACTCTATACATATACACATGATACACTATAGATATTCACTCTATACATATGCACACATGATACACTCTATAGATATACACTCTATACGTATGCACACAAGATACACTCCATACATATACACACACGATACATATACACACACATGATACACTATAGATATACACTCTATACATATGATACACTCCATACATATACACACACGATACACTCTATACATATGCACACATTATACACTCTATACATATACTGTACACATGATACACTCTATAGATATACACTCCATACATATACACACAATACGCTCTATAGATATACACACATTACACACTCCATACATATACACTTTATAGATATACACTCTATACATATGCACACATGATACACTCTATAGATATACACTTTATACATATGCACACAAGATACACTCCATACATATACACACACGATACACTCTATTGATATACACTCCATACATATGCACACAAGATACACTCCATAGATATACACACACACAATACGCTCTATAGATACACACTCCATACATATACACACTATACATATGCACACATGATACACTCTATAGATATACACACATTACACACACCATACATATACACATTATAGATATACAATCTATATATATGCACACATGATACACTCCTTACATATACACATATAATACACTCCATACATGGTAGACTCTATAGATATACACACATAAGACAATCCATACATATACACTCTATAAATATACACACATGTCAGGGTCTGGTATAGAACCTGGGTCTCTGGCGTGAAAGGTGAGTCACCTAACCACTGACCTACAGGGAATTGATGGTCTCATACAAACGAAACTCCATACATATGCACACATGATACACTCCATACATATGCACACATGATTCACTCTATGGATATACAAACATGATACACACTATAGATACACTCCATACATATGCACATATAATGCACTCCATACATATACACATACATGATACACTCTATAGATATACACACATGACACACTCCATACATATACACTCTACAGATATACACTCTATACATATGCACACATGATACACTCCATACATATACACATACATGAAACACTCTATAGATATACACACATGACACACTCCATACATATACACTCTATACATATGCACACATGATACACTCCATACATATGCACACATGATTCACTCTATACATATGCACATGATACACTATAGATATTCACTCTATACGTATGCACACATGATACACTCTATAGATATACACTCTATACGTATGCACACAAGATACACTCCATACATATACACACACATGATACACTATAGATATACACTCTATACATATGATACACTCCATACACTCTATACATATGCACACATGATACACTCTATACATATACTGTACACATGATACACTCTATGGATATACAAACATGATACACACTATAGATACACACCATACATATGCACACGTGATTCACTCTATGGATATACAAACATGATACACACTATAGATACACTCCATACATATGCACATATGATACACTCCATACATATGCACACATGATTCACTCTATACATATACACATGATACACTATAGATATTCACTGTATACATATGCACACATGATACACTCTATAGATATACACTCTATACATATGCACACAAGATACACTCCATACATATACACACACGATACACTATAGATATACACTCTGTACATATACACACATACATATGATACACTCCATACATATGCACACTCTACATATACTGTACACATGATACACTCTATAGATATACACTCCATACATATGCACACAAGATACACTCCATACATATACACACACACAATACGCTCTATAGATACACACTCCATACATTTACACTCTATAAATATACACACATGTCAGGGTCTGGGATAGAACCTGGGTCTCTGGCGTGAAAGGTGAGTCACCTAACCACTGACCTACAGGGAATTGATGGTCCCATACAAACGGACATATATGGAAAGGACATAATGGACTCCATACATATGCACACATGATACACTCCATACATGATTCACTCTATGGATATACAAACATGATACACACTATAGATACACTCCATACATATGCACATATGATACACTCCATACATATACACATACATGATACACTCTATAGATATACACACGACACACTCCATACATATATACTCTATACATATGCACACATGATACACTCCATACATATGCACACATGATTCACTCTATGGATATACAAACATGACACACACTATAGATACACTCCATACATATACATGATACACTCTATAGATATACACACATGACAAACTCCATACATATGCACACATGATACACTCCATACATATACACACATGTCAGGGTCTGGGATAGAACCCGGGTCTCTGGCGTGCAAGGTGTGTCACCTAACCACTGAGCTACACAGAATTGATGGTCCCATACAAACGAAAGGCTATGATGCACTCCATACATACACACACACAACACACTCCATATACACACACATGATACACTCTATACATATACACACAATACACTCTATAGATATGCACACGATACACTCTATACATATGCACATGATAAACTCTATAGATATACACTCTATACATATGCACACATGATACACTCCATACATATACACACATGAGACACTCCATACATATAAACACACATGATACACTCTATACATATACACACAATACACTGTATAGATATGCACACGATACACTCTATACATATGCACACGATACACTCTATAGATATACACTCCATACATTTACACACAGGTGATAGACTCCATACATATACACACACATGATACACTCTATACATATACACACAATACACTCTATAGATATGCCCACGATACACTATACATATACACACGATACACTCTATAGATATGCATACATGATACACTCTATACATATACACACATGATACATTCTATAGATATACACTCTATGCATATGCACACATGATACACTCTATACATATACACTCACATGATACACTCTATACATATGCACACATGATACACTCTATACATATACACACACATGATACACTCTATACACACACACATGATACACTCCATACATATACACACACATGATACACTCTATACATATGCACACATGATACACTCTATACATATACACACACATGATACACTCTATACACACACACATGATACACTCCATACATATACACACACATGATACACTATACATATACACACATGATACACTCCATACTTATACACACACATGATACACTCTATACATATGCACACATGATACACTCTATACTTATGCACACATGACACACTCCATACTTGTGCACACGATACACTCTATAGATATACACTCTATACATATGCACACATGATACACTCTACACGATACACTCTATACATATGCACACGATACACTCTATAGATATACACTCCATACATTTACACACAGGTGATACACTCCATACATATACACACACATGATACACTCTATACATATACACACAATACACTCTATAGATATGCACACGATACACTCTATACAAATACACACAATACACTCTATAGATATGCACACGATACACTATACATATACACACGATACACTCTATAGATATGCATACATGATACACTCTATACATATACACACATGATTCATTCTATAGATATACACTCTATGCATATGCACACATGATACACTCTATACATATACACACATGATACACTCTATACACACACACATGATACACTCCATACATACACACACACTTGATACACTCTATACATATGCACACATGATACACTCTATAGATATACACTCTATACATATACACACATGATACACAACATACTTATACACACACACATGATACACTCCATACATATGCACACATGATACACTCCATACATATGCACACAAGATACAGTCCATACATATACACACAATACACTCTATAGATATACACTTTATACATATACACACGATACACTCCATACATAAACACTTTAGATATACACACATGTCAGGGTGTAGGATAAAACACGGGATAAAACATTTATATACACATGATACACTCTATAACACAGGTGTCAAAGCCCGTTCCTGGAGGGCCGGAGCTCTGCACAGTTTAGTCTCAACCCTAAATAAACACACCTGATCAAACTAATTGAGTGCTTTAGGCTTGTTTGGTACCTATAGATAGGTGTTTTAAAGCAGGGCTGGAACTAAACTCTGCAGGGCTCCGGCCCTCCGGGAAGTGACTTTGACACCCCTGCTCTATAGAAATACACACATGATACACTCCATACATATGCACATATGATACACTCCATACATATGCACACATGATTCACTCCATACATATGCACACATGATACACTTCATTTATATACACATGATACACTCTATAGATATACACTTATGTCAAGGTCTGGAATAGAACCCAGGTCACTGGCGTGAAAGGTGAGTCACCTAACCACTGACCTACAGGGATTTTGGTCTCATACCAACGAAAGGACATGATGCACTCCATACATATGCACACATGATACACTCCATACATATGCACACATGATTCACTCTATGGATATACAAACATGATACACACTATAGATACACTCCATACATATGCACATATGATACACTCCATACATATACACATACATGATACACTCTATAAATATACACACATGACACACTCCATACATATACACTCTACAGATATAAACTCTATACATATGCACACATAATACACTCCATACATATGCACACATGATACACTCCATACATATACACACGATACACTCTATAGATATACACTATACATACACACACACATGATTCACTCCATACATATGCACACATGATACATTCTATAGATATACACTATATACATATACACACGATACACTCTATAGATATACACACACATGCAAACATGATACACTCCATACATATACACACTCTATAGATATACACCCTATACATATGCACACATGATACACTCTATACATACTGTTTGCACACATGATACACTCTATAGATATACACTCTACATATACACACATGATACACTGCATACTAATACACACACACATGATACACTCCATACATATGCACACATGATACACTCCATACATATGCACACAAGATACAGTCCATACATATACACACATGAGACAATAGTTGTGCAACCAAATAGTTGTGCTATTATTAATAAAGTTGATCATAACCCTTGCTAGCCCACAGGATTTGATGAATGGACCAGGCAAGGCGGAGACAGAATTTAACAAGGCATTACAAGATGGCAAGTTCTGTGGCATTACGCTGACACAGGCAGATGCACAGAAATGTTCAGTTTTGCACACAGATAGCAGAGCTCACCAAATCTATCACAAAGATTCCCTTTTGGAGCATGTGTGTCTCATCACTGACCTCGACACCTTACTCAATGCATCTCGCTATTCGACCACTGACAGCGTGTTGAAGAGCTATAGACTGGATGCTTTGGAGCGCGTTTGTGAGCACTACGGAACACAGAGGGGTGCAGCCACGTCCCTGGTGCAGGCGGAGCGCTTGCTGCAGGATTTTTTTCTTCGTGAAACGAGTGCTTGCAGGGTCGGGAAATCCCACATTCAGAGAATCCTGCAAACTTCTGATCACTTTCTTTATACATATACACACAATAGACTCTATAGAAATACATTCTATACAAATTTACACATGATACACTCTCCATACTTATACACATGATACACTCTATAGATATACATTCCATACATATACTGTACAAACATGACACACTCCATACATATACACACATGATACACTCTCCATACTCATACACACGATACAATCTATACATATACACACATGATACACTCCATACATATACACACATGTCAGGGTCTGGAATAGAACCCGGGTCTCTGGCGTGAAAGGTGAGTCACCTAACCACTGAGCTATAGGGAATGGATGGTCCCATACAAACGAAAGGACATGATGCACTCCATACATATACACACAATTCAATCCATACACTGATACACTCTATAGATATACACTCTATACATATACACACATGATACACTCCATATGTTATATTTTTCCATTAATATAACATGAGTAACACACTGAGACGATCGCTGTATTAAACACACTTATTTCTTTACTGAAGAAATGTAAACACAGCCAGACTTCTTCAGGTGCAATTTAACACAGGTGTCCAGATAACTAGTGCGCCCTCTAGCCTTGCAACATGTAGTGCATACATTACATATTCCTCACCACTTAGTATGATTGTACTTCAACAACAATTAGACACCTTTACAACATAACAAATTTTTGCACACTATGAATCTAGAATTCCTACATCTATACTAGAACCCTTCAATGAACCACATTGTGCTTATTCTCTTTAAGTAACAATCAACAGTGACAGTTAACAGGAATAGCACACAATTAAATTATCCCACAAGGTTAAACCTTATGGACTATACAGCGATCTCCACTGCCTTTTGGAACGTGAGAGCTGTTCCGTAAGCAGCCGTTTCTGTATGGACTCCATTTTCAGTCCGCATACAAAACGATCGCACAAGGCATCTTGCAAATGTGTTCCAAATTCACAATGTTCACTCAGTTTTTTTAGGATGACAACAAACTGTGTTACAGTCTCTGTGTCATGCTGACTGCGGTTTTGAAACCTGAATCTCCCTGCAATCACGATTAGTTTCGGAGAAATATTATCTTTCAAAACAGTCACAATCTCATTTTATGTTCTTGTACCCGGCTTCTATATGTTCTTGTACCCCAACCGGTACAGCGAAGAGGTGGCAACATCAAATCATGATGCTAAAGAAAAGTCTGTTTCTGACGTCTTGGAAGCAAGAACTTAAATGTTGTATGTGGGTACAACACGATGGAAAAAAATTGAAGTAATGTTTCGCACAGTTTTCCGTCAGTTTGGCAAGTCAGCCATAATTTGTTAAATAATTTAGAACTGCAATAAAATACCTGCACATTTTCTTTACTGCTCTTTTTGTTTGCATAACATTTAGAATGTTGCTCATTATACATTTATTAACACTTTTTAATTTTACATTTTAATTCTAGATTTGCAGACATTATCTTTGACACATCATTTAATTTTTTTTTTTTTTTTTTTTTGTGGGGCCAGTGAAAATTTCTGGTCCAGTAGAAAATATCCTTAGCGTTAAACATGATATACTCTATACATATACATACTCCATACATGTACACTGAGCTACTGGACCCCTACGAGTGAAAGGACATGATACACTCCACATATTTACTCCATACATATGCACACATGGTACACTCTATAGATATACACTACACCCCATACATATGCACACATGATACACTCTATAGATATACACTCCATACATATACACGCATGTTAGGGTCTGAGATAGAACCTGGGTCTCTGGCGTGAAAGGTGAGTTACCTAACCACTGAGCTATTGGGAGATGATTGTTTTTCAAACAAAGAGAATCCTGCAAACTTCTGATCACTTCCTTAGGGGAAATGTTCCCTGACTACAAAACGCTGGCTGAAGTGGCGTTAGTAAGTCCGGTCTCCAGTGTGGCAGCAAAACGCGCATTCAGCCTCCAGAACAAAATTCCCTCCACTGTCAGTGCGAAATAAACACATCAAATTGTTAAACAATAATTTCGATGGAGTTGTTCGTTTGTCAAATAAATAAATGAATAATTTAGCCTATATGCTCGCCGTGCAAGTTCATGATTAAAATATGAATGAAAAAAGCAATTAGAAAATATGTAAATTAAATGACGGGCAATAATAGGTTATGACGGAATTTTTACAACCCTCTCTGTCAAAATGACGGACAATGAGAAACGCGACCTCTGCTCTATACATATACACACATGATACACTCCATACAGAAACACTCTATAAATATACACACTATAGATATATACACATGTCAGGGTCTGGGATAAAACTCGGGTCTCTGGTATGAAAGGTGAGTCACCTAACTACTAAGCTACAGGGAATTGATGGTCCCATACAAACGAAAAGACATGCTGCACTCCATACATATACACTCTATACATATAAACACATATGATACACTCCATACATATACACACAATTCAATTCATAGATATGCACACACATGATACACTTCATTTATATACACACATATGACACACTCTATACATATACACATGTCAGGGTCTGGGATAGAACCCGGGTCTCTGGTGTGAAAGGTGAGTCACCTAACCACTGAGCTATAGCTATGAGCTATATTGTATGGATGGTCCCATACAAACGGAAGGACATGATGCACTCCATACATATGCACACATGATACACTCTATAGATATACACTCTATACATATAAACACACATGATACACTCCATACATATACACAGAATACACTCTATACATATGTGCACAATACACTCTATAGATATACATTCTATACATATACACACATGATACACTCCATACTTATACACACACATGATACAATCTATACATATACACTTCATACATATACACACATGCCAGGGTCTGGAATAGAACCCGGGTCTCTGGCGTGAAAGGTGAGTCACCTAACCACTGAGCTATAGGGAATGGATGGTCCCATACAAACATGACATGATGCACATGATATACACACACAAGATACACTCCAGACATATACACACTCTATACAAATGCACACATGATATACTCTATACATATACACTATGCATATACACACTCCATATATGTACACTGAGCTACTGGGAGTTGATGGACCCCTACGAGCGAAAGGACATGATACACTTCACATATTTACACACATGATACACTCCATACATACAGTATGCACACTTGATACACTCTATAGAAATACACTCCATACATATGCACACGACACACTCTATAGATATACACTCAATACACTCTATACATATACACACACGATACACTCAATACATGATACACTCTATACATATACACACATGGTACACTCCATACATATACACACCAGGCCTGCCAACTCTCACGCATTCGGCGTGAAAGTCACGCAATTGACAGTATTCTCACGTCACACATCCATTTTCTCACGCAGAAAAATCATCCTGTGAATAAATTTTTTCTGCTGTAATAAAGACGGTGTTTAAGACTTTTATCATTTTATAAAGATGTTATGCTCTCTATGTGCAACCAATTCAACGCTGGTAAAAGCAATGTAATCAAAAACAAACTGATTCCCACCCATCACCGTTTGGTTGACAGAGACAACATAAGTAAAGAGAGCAGCAGATAGCAGTGTGAGTGGCGTAGCTCATAAAGCGCAAGGCATCATGTTTTGACGTGATCAATTATGAACCCGGTTCGAATCCAGCGTCTGATGAACACTTTTTTACCCCCACTACGTCACGAGGAAGACAAGTAGAAATAATTAATAAGTGTGTGTATTATGGAAGACTCAGATTCATAGAACTGGATTGGAGAGGTGTTCTATGCTAATCATATGCATTATACGTTTGTAGAAGTTATACATTAAAAATACCCTTAAATATTAATTTTAGTACTGCTTCAGTGAACTTGAACAAGTATATTAAAGTCCATTCATTTTCACTAGTTTTATTAGTATTTTTTTTTTAAGTTTGGTTTAAATGTTTTAAAAATAAGTTAAATCGTTGTAGACTAGAAATATATGTACTGTATATCATTTATTTAAAAATGCGAGCAATACATTATAGATTAATTGTACTAAAAAATATTTATTAATCTCATTTTTTTATTCAACTATAGGGGTGCGGCAGGTAAGGGGTCTACAAGACATTGTGCCCAGGGGCCTCTGAATTCTTAATCCGGGCCTGCCTTTCTTAGACGTTCATTGGGATTCTCATTCTACATGAAAACCAAAGACCATAATTGTATATATTTATAATAATATAATTAAAAAATTATTAATTTAAGTTAATAGATGCACATTTAAGAGGGGCTGTGTTTTATGGCAGGGGTAACAGCCTGCACAGCGGAATGAACTACCACCTGTTCTGGCATACGTTTTACGCAGTGGATGCCCTTCCAGCCGCAACCCAGTACTGGAAAACACACACTGATGCACTACAACCAATTTAGTTCAATAATTCGCCTATAGCGCATGTGTCACTCAAACCAGTGACCTTCTTGCTGTGAGGAGACACTGAGCTACCATGCTGTCCTGAAATTAATATATTTACCCAAAAGATTTCTTAAATGATCTTTACATATTACTTCAGTTGCATCTTTACATTGGTTTCCAGTTACATTTAGAATAGATTTTTTCATTCATTTATTTATTTATTTATAACAAAATAATTGTATAATAGTAATAATACTCTAATTTGTAATAAATATTTTAAAAAGTATTTGTTAAAATAAGATAGTTATCATTTTAGGTATTTATAAATAAACGGGGGGTGGCTTTGTAGTGGGGGCGTGGCTTGTGGATATGGGCAGGGCTTAAATTCTCACTCCAAACGAAAGCCAAAAGTTGGCAGCCCTGCATAAGAAGCTAAAGTTACTTGGTGAATTACATGCAATATACAGAAATATATATAAAACAATCATTTAAATGACAAAGTTGGACATTTCAACACTTACCGATAAATCCGTTTATATGAGACCACGACGAGTTCACACAATGCGGGCTTGCGTTGTCTGGTTGAAGGAAGTAGGTGTTGTTTGCGAGTCGAGTGACTCGGTTTGGTTCTAGGAATCGGCTCCCTTAAGTGATTTATAAGAGTCGGCTCCCACCCGAAAACGATTGTCTGTTTGTATAAAACAACAATATGATTGATTACCATTTCATTATAACTCAGCCACACACATTTAAACACTAGATATAGTAAACTAATTACATGTTGATGAGTATAAGCTTTTCAACTCGTGCGATAAAATGATGCCCGATTTCCCAGCAAACAGTTCAATCCAAAGACGGTTCAATCCGATTCAGTCTCACACAAGTACTGAAGAGAATCAGTGCAATGATCAAATATTGCTCTAAATGTATCATGGAATAAAGTTTTAACGGTTGATCATGTGAGAATATAGTTGTTTAAAACTCAAATCTGCCGTTTACTTATACATAAAGATAATGCATATTTTAAAATGTCCTTTGACAATTGCGGAGACGTCCACCTCCAGGTCATGACGGGCGCTCATCACTCGTGTATCCGGCAAGGGCAGCGTTTCCTTGGCTAAACAACTGACATTGTGCCCCTGGCTAATTTGAAAATGCTCATTTTAATCACGTTGGATTTAATTAATATTTTCTCCTTTTGAAATTATTCAAAAATAATAGCCAAGTTCTTATAATATAATTGATTAATTTTATTACAGACATTTTTAATTAATTTCAAAGCAAAAAAAAAATGCCCTAAAATTAGGAAATTAATTTTATTAAATAAAATGTACATATTAATATTAATGAAATTTACAAGGCCACAGAATGACTTTTACAGTGTAGTTAAGCCTTTAAATGTCACTTTAAGCTGTATAGAAGTGAATTGAAAAATATCTAGTAAAATATTAGTTACTGTCATCATGACAAAGATAAAATAAATCAGTTATTAGAAATGAGTTATTAAAACTATTATGTTTAGAAATGTGTTGAAAAAATCTTCTCTCCGTTAAACAGAATTTGGGGGAAAAAAATAAACAGGGGGCTAATAATTCTGACTTCAACTCTATATGTCATATATATATATATATATATATATATATATATATATATATATATATATATATATATATATATATATATATATATATATATATATATATACATATATATATATATATATATATATATATATATATATATATATATATATATATATATATATATATATAGTTGAAGTCAGAATTATTAGCCCCCTGTTTATTTTTTTCCCCCCAAATTCTGTTTAACGGTTTAATGTCGTAGCTATCTGTTATCACCAACACAGGCTCATTGTGAATATGCATACATTTCTGGAGAACGCGAATTATGTAGCAAGAGCTACGTATGGCTGCATTTCGTCTTTAAAACGAACGGTACATGGTGGTATGACACCGCCGATGGCTTCTGTTTCTTTTTGCGCTACCAGTTGACTGCTTACTTCCGTATGGACGGCTTTTTCGCTGTTACCAGTTTGGCCAGTAGCTGGCCATACAGTATACATCGACGGATTTGAGACGCAGAGAGAAGTTGACGACGGGGTTCTAGTTTGGTGAAGAATGGTTCCAGAAAGCGGGTCAAACAAAAGGCAACAAATAAAATAAACAAGTAAATAACAGGATGAGAACGTGGTAAGATCTGAAAATGTGGTAAAAATCAAGCAGCCATGAGGGCTTTTGTTTTTCTGGATTGCTTTTAAAATCACTGTCGGTTGGGTTTAGGGAAGGGGGTGGGTAGGGGAAAAGGTTGGTTGGTCAGTCAGTCAATCAGTTAGTCTGTCAGTCGACAGCGGCCTCTGGTGGATTTACGCAAGAACAGCAGGCGCGAATGTGTCACAACCTGTCGTCTTCATGTTTGTATTCGTCATGTGACCCTCACCATGTGCTCCTTTGTTCCCGTTCCCGCCATGTCATTATGTTCATCACCTTCACCTGTGTTCATCCACCTGTGTGTCATTATCATCGTCATGTCCCTGTGTATTTATAGTCCTTATATTCAGTTAGTCCCTGGTCCGGTATTGTCAATGTCTACATGTCCTGCTGTTTGTCTTCAAGCCCTGTTCATCCTGTGATCTTCGTAAGTGTCCTTTAACAAATATATGTGCTTTTGATAATCCTGAGACCCCGTGCCTTCTTCTTCCTGTGAGCAGCAGACGTAACAGAATGGCATTGTGAGAGTCCTAGGATGTAATTTCACAACTTCCAGAAATGTTTATGGGGTACGTATCCATAATGAGTCTGGGTTGACTATCACCCCTGCCCTTTTCCTGAACTACACCTCCCACAATCCCTTGCTCTCATTACACACGCACAGCTGAATCTCATAATCTGGACTTTGATTACATTTACAGCTGCAGGACATTACTGACCTAACATTTTTGGGTGAACTATCCCTTT
Organism: Danio kyathit; assembly: GCA_903798195.1. Lineage (NCBI taxonomy): Eukaryota > Metazoa > Chordata > Actinopteri > Cypriniformes > Danionidae > Danio > Danio kyathit. The sequence goes on from LR812528.1 coordinate 17,401,836, forward strand.
AAACATGAATAACATATTGGCTATTTGAATTTGGAATGAAGCGGATAAATTAATCATAATTAGTTTTTTATTGGTTTTAGTTAATTTTCCTTTTATTTAATTTAGACTCAAAAGTGGTTTCCACGGAAATATTAAACAGACCAACTGTGTTCAACATTAATCTCTCTAAAAAGGTCATAAAGGTGTAGAACAAAATGAGGGTGAGTAAATAAATAATAACAGTATTTTCATCTTTGTATGAATTTCTCATTTGAAATGCTTCTCAAAGATCATTATTGTGTCATTAATTCACAATTCATTGTATTACATTAATAGTGGGGGTTCTGCTCCTGGATTATTTCTACTTCTTGCATCATGTGAGCCCAAAAGGGTAAGCTTGCAGTCTGGGTATTAAAATGTCACCTACAGAAGGCTGTGATTATAGAATCTGGATTAAGGTGTATGTGGTCATTTCTCTCATTTCAGTGATAGTTGAGGATTGTATACATAGACAGTTTGAAGTCAAGGCAATTGAGCCAGTGCGGATCTAGCTTTTCCTACTCCTCTTTAGTGTACATGTGTCCCAACCAAGTGTGCCACAAGCCTGCTTTTAAGTGAATGTCTCGGCCGTTAGATCGCCCTCTGGGGGCTGGCTGCAGTACAAGTCATAAAGCCCGCCTCCTCCGTGTTAATGAAAGATACTTGAGCCCAAATAAAACAAATTAATTACACTTGCAATAAAATGTTCCGAAAGATGGTTCTGGTCAGTTAAGGCACTGGTTATCGTGCTGATATAGGTGCAGATCTTCATTTTTGTAAAGAGTGTGTTTTTAGCAGTAATGTTATGCTGGGCGTGTCATCGTGATTGACAGTTGTGATTGACAGTTTCTCAAAGCAGCTTTGACAGGAGCTTTGACAAGTGTTATTATTTGGTTTCTGTGTTATTTTACCATGATAAAATGAGTTGCTCAGCAGTAAACTATAGTTTCTGACATACAGGATCTGGTGGAACACTGTTTATTTGGTAAGGTCAGGGCTTTATTAGTTTGCTGATACACGCCTAACCACCCAGATTGCAAAATACACTTGAGTTTGGCTAGATTCACGCCTGCCGGAGACTTACCTCTCGGCCCGACTCCGTCTTCTGTACCTACTTGGGCCGGATGCCTATGGACTCACTGCCCGATTCTTACCCGAGTCAATCGGGCCAGATGCGGTGACTGTTAGTGAGCTACAGCTGCCGCATCCGAGCCGGAATTGACCCGCGAGTAATGTGCGCTTATATGTTATTGTTCGTATTTTACAAGTGTTAGTTCTACCCCTGTGAAGATAACAAATACCAGCAACCCGTTATAGGAGAAAACTTTTTTGCTCATAGCTTAGTCGAACTCAAGATGTCAGAATCAGAATCAGAAAGAGCTTTATTGCCAGGTATGTTCACACATACGAGGAATTTTTTTTCGTGACAGAGCTTCTACAGTGCAACAGAATTACAGAGACAAGACTAAAAAACAGACAATAAATATATTTTAAAAAGTGAATGCAAATATACAAATTGACAAGTGTATGTACAGGTGTATGTACAGGTATATTACTGTATGTACAGGTATATGAAACCTGTATGTACAGGTATATGAAAGATTGTTTATTTCTGCAATCCAACATGTATTGCTTCTATCAAATTATAACAACTTACATCACACAGTTTTTAATTAGTATATTATTACGTGTTTTTAAATGTAAGTGCTTATATTTGCATTAGCGAGCCTTTGTCATCGTGCAGATACCTACAGTTAAGTGAGAAGTTTGTGTTACTGTCATAACTTTGTAATTACAACCTTGTATTTACATTGTTATAACATTGTAATTACATTGTTATAAAATTGTAATTACTATATTGTTATAGCATTGTAATTATATTGTTGTAACTACATTGTTATATAATTGTAATTACTACAGATATACCATGCAATTACACTGTTACAAAAATGCAATTAATACATTGTAATAACATTGTTGTAACATTGTAATAACATTGTTACAACATTGTAATTACATTGTTACAACATTGTAATTACCATATTGTTACAGCATTGTATTTACATTGTTATAGCATTGTTTATACTACATGGTTATAAAATTGTGATTACATTGCTAGAACATTGTGATTACTACATTGTTATAACATTGTAATTACATCTATCATAGTATTGTAAATGTGTTTTTGTGTATTTCATGTAAAAATGATTCACATATTTTTATTAAATGCCAACTTATTTACATTATGTGATGGTTTTTCCTAAGTTGTTCACAGTTTAAGACTTTTTATAAAAACAAAACAAAAAAGATTTTATCTACAAAGTCAAACTCTAGCTTGGCTCTATAATGTTTTTCTGTGAGCCAATCAGCATTTCGAATGCACGCACGAGGGCCAATCAGGATCAGCTTTCTTTGTCATTTCGTTATCGCTCCATATTTGTTTATCTATAGTTGTATTCTAAAATATACACTGTACACATGTAATTACAAAACTAAATTACTATGTAATTGAATTGTAATTACATTGCTTTTACGTTATAATTACATCCATTATAATATTTATAAACTTAAATGTTTCTTTGTGTATTTCATGTACTGTATTTCTGTATTTATACGTAAATTTACACAGTAGATATCTTATTGCAAACTTTAATTATGGCTGTGATTACTATGTAGTTAAAGTTATTACAGTGTAACTGTATTAACTTTAAAATTACTGTATTGTTATAACATTGTAATTACATTATTACAACATTGTAATTACTACATTTTATAACATTGTAATTACTACATTGTTATGGTATTGCAATTGCATTGATAAAAGAGTAATATACACTGTACACATTTAATTACAAACTTACTCTTTCATTACGTTGTAATTACATTGCTTTTACATTGTAATTACATCCAATTTAATAGTTATAAACTTAAATGTTTCTTTGTGTATTTCATGTACTGTATTTGTGTATTTATACGTAAATTTACACAGTAGATACCTAATTGCAAACTTTACTTATGGCTGTGATTACTATGTAATAACATTGTAATTACATTATTATAACAATGTTATTACACTGTTATAACTTTAAAATTACTGTATTGTTATAACATTGTAATTACATTATTATAACATTGTAATAACTACATTTTTATAACTGTTACGCTCTAGGAATTTTGTGTGTGTCTCTCTCTTTTGCTCTCTCTCTCGCCTTCTCTTTTGCGCACACGCGCACCTGTTATCTCTGTCTCTCTTTCGGTTTCAGAGGTTCAACCCCTTTCAAATTGGTATTGGCTGTAGGATCAGTCCATCATCATTGTCCTCGGTGACGTGGCGGCTTCTGTGGCCAATCTGAGTGGTTGCCAGGTTTTTAAAAAGACGACGAGTGGGATGCCGGGGAGAGGCTTTTTGCATTCCTGTTTTGTTATTTGTTTTAATCTGCCTCCCGTTCTTTGTTTTGTTATTGTTTGGTACTTAATATTGCTTTACCAAAAGTTGTTATTGCCATCTGGTTTATTTTCATTAATTTTCTTTCTATCTTTACATCACCTAGTAAACCTATGTAAAAACACACTAGGTTTAGGAGTGAGCGCTGGCTTTGTATTTTCTGTTTGGTTAGGTTTAGAGTAGGTAAGTTAGGGTGTGTAAACACCGAAGACTTGCTTTTGATTATTTTGTTTTCAGTTACATTGTTACAACATTGTAATTACCATATTGTTACAGCATCGTAATTACATTGTTATAGCATTGTTTATACTACATTGTTATAAAATTGTGATTACATTGCTAGAACATTGTGATTACTACATTGGTATAACATTGTAATTACATCTATCATAGTATTGTAAATGTGTTTTTGTATATTTCATGTAAAAATTATTCACATAATTCACATAATTAGGTAAAAGGATTATACTGAGTTAGTTTGATTTTTGGTTTTGTTATTTTTTTTTCTTTCAGCGCCACTTTTGTCCTCTTCCCCTGCAGGGTTTATTGTTTTTGGATTATTTTTGTTATTCTATATTGTATATAATTTACCGTTTGTGTTATTTGTTGTTATCTATATTCTTCTTCTTTATTATTATTATTTTTCTGTTTATCTTTGATTTTTGTATAATAAATTATTCTCTTTTCTTGGCAGTATTTTGCTTGATGCATGGTTCTTTTTCTCCCATATTACACAAGACTGTCACAATATAAATGTTATTTACTTCAGTTGCTAGTATAACATCATGAAGGCATAACAATAATTATGTAATTACTACATTGTTGTAGCATTGTCATTACATTGTTATTGCATTGTAATTACTACATTTTATAACATTGTATTCACATTGTTATAACATTGTTATAACTATATTGTTGTAACATTGTAATTACATCTATGATAGTATTGTAAATGTGTTTTTGTATATTTCATGTACAGTACAGTATTGTCACCTTAGATTTATAAGGTTCTATCTGACAATTTTGTCAAAATTGAGTTATTCACATATTTTTATTAAATGCCAACTTATTTACATTATGTGATGTTTTTTCCTAAGTAGTTTACAGTTTAAGACTTTTTATAAAAACAAAACAAAAAAGATTTTATCTACAAAGTCAAACTCTAGCTTGGCTCTATAATGTTTTTCTGTGAGCCAATCAGCATTTCGAATGCACGCACGAGGACCAATCAGGATCAGCTTTCTTTGTCATTTCGTTATCGCTCCATATTTGGTTATCTATAGTTGTATACGTAAATATACACTGTACACATGCGGTTGCAAACTTACTCTGTCATTACATTGTAATTACATTGATTTTACATTGTAATTACATTTAATATAATATTTAGAAACTTAAATGTTTCTTTGTGCATTTCATGTACTTTATTTGTGTATTTATACGTAAATACACACAGTAGATATGTAGTTACAAACTTTTTTTTATGTAACTACTATGTTATATCATTGTAATTACATTGTTATAACATTGTAATTACTACATTTTTATAGCATTCTAACTACATTGTTATAACATTGTAGTTACATTGTTATTACAATGTAATTACATCTATGATAGTATTGTAAATGTTTTTGTATATTTCATGTACAGTACAGTATTGTTATTTACATATTCATATTAAATGACAACTTGTTTGCATTATGTGATGTTTTTTTTAAAGTTGTTAATAGTTTAAGTATTTTTATAAAAAAAGGTTTTATCAACAAAGTTAAACTCTAGCTTGGCTTTATAAGGTTCTTTCTGTTAGCCAATCAGCATTTCGAATGCATGCATGAGGGCCAATCAGGATCAGCTTTCTTTGTCATTTCGTTATTGTTCGTTATTTGGTTATCTATAGTTGTATACATAAATATACTCTGTACACATGTAATTACAAACTTAATTACTATGTCATTACATGGTAATTATATCCAATATAATATTTATAAACTTAAATGTTTCTTTGTGCATTTCATGTACTGTATTTGTGTATTTATACGTAAATATACACAGTAGATATGTAATTATAAACTTTTATTTTGGATGTAATTACTATGTAATATCATAGTAAATACGTTGTTATAACAATGTTATTACAACATTGTATTTACATTGTTATAACATTGTAATGACTACATTTTTATAGCATTCTAGTTACATTGTTTTAAGTACATTGTTGTAGCATTGTAATTACATTGTTATAACTATGTTGTTATAGCATTGTAGTTACATTGTTATTACATTGTAACTACTACATTGTTATACCATTGTAATTACATTGTTATAACATTGTAATTACTATATTGCTATAGCATTGTTATTATGTTGTAACTACATTGTTATATCATTGTAATTACTAAATAGTTATAACATGTAATTACACTGTTACAACAATGTAATCATTAAATTGTTATAACATTGTTATAACATTGTAATTACATTGTTATTGTTGCATTGTTATACCATTGTAATAACATTGGTATAACATTGCAAATACTACATTACTATAACACTGTAATCACCATTTGTTATAGCATTGTAATTACAATGTTATAATTACATTGTTATAGCATTGTTATACAACATTGTTATAACATTGTGATTACATTGCTAGAACATTGTGATTCCTACATTGTTATAACATTGTAATTACTATATTGCTATAGCATTGTTATTATGTTGTAACTACATTGTTATATCATTGTAATTACTAAATAGTTATAACATGTAATTACACTGTTACAACAATGTAATCATTAAATTGTTATAACATTGTTATAACATTGTAATTACATTGTTATTGTTGCATTGTTATACCATTGTAATAACATTGGTATAACATTGCAAATACTACATTACTATAACACTGTAATCACCATTTGTTATAGCATTGTAATTACAATGTTATAATTACATTGTTATAGCATTGTTATACAACATTGTTATAACATTGTGATTACATTGCTAGAACATTGTGATTCCTACATTGTTATAACATTGTTATTACATCTATGATAGTATTGTAAATGTGTTTTTGTGTATTTCATGAACAGTACAGTCTTGTCTTCTTAGATTTATAAGATTCTATTTGACATTTTTTCAAAATTGAGTTATTCACATATTTTTATTAAATGCCAACTTATTTACATTATGTGATGTTTTTTCCTAAGTTGTTCACAGTTTAAGAGTTTTTATAAAAATAAAACAAAAAAGATTTTATCTACAAAGTCAAGTTCTAGCTTGGCTCTATAACGTTCTTTCTGTGAGCCAGTCAGCATTTCGAATGCATGCAAGAGAGCCAATCAGGATCAGCTTTCTTTGTCATTTCGTTACCGCTCCTTATTTGGTTATCTATAGTTGTATTCTAAAATATATACTATACACATGTAATTACAAACTTAATTACTATGTCATTGAATTGTAATTACATTGCTATTACATTATAAATACATCCAATATAATATTTATAAACTTAAATGTGTCATTGTGCATTTCATGTACTGTATTTGTGTATTTATACGTAAATTTACACAGTAGATACCTAATTGCAAACTTTAATTATGGCTGTGATTACTTTGTAATAACATTGTTATAACAGTGTTATTACACTGTTATAACTTTAAAATTACTATATTGTTATAACATTGTAATTACAGTATTATAGCATTGTAATTCCTACATTGTTATCGCATTGTAATTACATTGTTATAACATTGCAATTGCATTGATAAAACATACAGTAGTAATTATTACATTGTTATAGCATTTTAATTACTACATTTTGTAACATTGTATTTACGTTGTTATAACATTGTTATAACTATATTGTTATAGTATTGTAATTACATTAATATAACAGTGCAATTACATTGATAAAACGTAGTAGCTTACTATGTAATAACATTTTAATTACATTACTATAACAATGTTATTACACTGTTATAACTTTCAAATTGCTGTAATGTTATAGCATAGTAATTACATTATTAAAACATTGTAATTACTACATTTTTATAACATTGTAATTACTACATTGTTGTAGCATTGTCATTACATTGTTAATGCATTGTAATTACTACATTTTATAAAATTGTATTTACATTGTTATAACATTGTTATAACTATATTGTTATAGCGTTGTAATTACATCTATGATAGTATTGTAAATGTGTTTTTGTATATTTCATGTACAATACAGTATTGTCACCTTACATTTATAAGGTTCTATCTGACATTTTTGTCAAAATTGAGTTATTTACATATTCATTTTAATTGACAACTTATTTACATTATGTGATGTTTTTTTTTATAAGTTGTTTACAGTTTAAGACGTTTTTTAAAAAATAATAAAGGTTTTATCAACAAAGTTAAACTCTAGCTTGGCTCTATAACGTTCTTTCTGTTAGCCAATCAGCATTTGGAATGCATGCATGAGGGCCAATCAGAATCAGCTTTCTTTGTCATTTTGTTATTGTTCGTTATTTGGTTATCTATAGTTATATACGTAAATATACACTGTACACATGTAATTACAAACTTAATTACTATGTCATTACATTGTAATTATATCCAATATAATATTTATAAACTTAAATGTTTCTTTGTGTATTTCATGTACTGTATTTGTGTATTTATACGTAAATATACACAGTAGATATGTAATTATAAACTTTTATTTTGGATGTAATTACTATGTAATATCATTTTAATTACGTTGTTATAACAATGTTATTACAACATTGTATTTAAATTGTTATAACATTGTAATTACTACATTTTTATAGCATTCTAATTACATTGTTATAACTACATTGTTGTAGCAATGTAATTACATTGTTATAACTGCGTTGTTATAGCATTGTAATTACATTGTTATTACATTGTAATTAGTACATTGTTATACCATTGTAATTACATTGTTATAACATTGTAATTACTATATTGCTATAGCATTGTAGTTATATTATTGTAACTACATTGTTTTATCATTGTCATTACTAAATAGTTATAACATGTAATTACACTGTTACAACAATGTAATCATTAAATAGTTATAACATTATTATAACATTGTTATTACATTGTTATTGTTACATTGTTATACCATAGTAATAACATTGGTATAACATTGTAAATACTACATTACTATAACAATGTAATTACCATTTGTTATAGCATTGTAATTACAATGTTATAATTACATTGTTATAGCATTGTTATACAACATTGTTATAACATTGTGATTACATTGCTAGAACATTGTGATTCCTACATTGTTATAACATTGTTATTACCTCTATGATAGTATTGTAAATGTGTTTTTGTGTATTTAATGAACAGTACAATCTTGTCTTCTTAGATTTATAAGATTCTATTTGACATTTTTGTCAAAATTGAGTTATTCACATATTTTTATTAAATGCCAACTTATTTACATAATATGATGTTTTTTCCTAAGTTGTTTACAGTTTAAGACTTTTTATAAAAACAAAACAAAAAAGATTTTATCTACAAAGTCAAACTCTAGCTTGGCTCTATAACGTTCTTTCTGTGAGCCAATCAGCATTTTGAATGCATGCACGAGAGCCAATCAGGATCAGCTTTCTTTGTCATTTCGTTACCGCTCCTTATTTGGTTATCTATAGTTGTATTCTAAAATATACACTGTACACATGTAATTACAAACTTAATTACTATGTCATTGAATTGTAATTACATTGCTATTACATTATAAATACATCCAATATAATATTTATCAACTTAAATGTGTCATTGTGTATTTCATGTACTGTATTTGTGTATTTATACGTAAATTTATGAAGTTGATACCTAATTGCAAACTTTAATTATGGCTGTGATTACTTTGTAATAACATTGTAATTACATTGTTATAACAGTGTTATTACACTGTTATAACTTTAAAATTACTATATTGTTATAACATTGTAATTACATTATTATATCATTGTAATTCCTACATTGTTATCGCATTGTAATTACATTATTATAGCATTTTATTTACTACATTTTGTAACATTGTATTTACGTTGTTATAACAATTTAATTACAAACTTACTCTGTCATTACATTGTAATTACATTGCTTTTACATTGTAATTACATCCAATTTAATATTTATAAACTTAAATGTTTCTTTGTGCATTTCAAGTACTGTATTTGTGTATTTATACATAAATACACACAGTAGATTTGTAGTTACAAACTTTTATTTTTTGGATGTAATTACTATGTAATATCACTGTATTTACATTGTTATAACATTGTAATTACTACATTTTTATAGCATTCTAATTACATTGCTATAACTACATTGTTATAGCATTGTAATTACATTGTTATTACATTGTAATTACGTCTATGATAGTATTGTAAATGTGTTTTGTATATTTCATGTACAGTACAGTATTGTTATTTACATATTCTTATAAAATGACAACTTTTTTACACTATGTGATGTTTTTTTAAGTTGTTTATAGTTTAAGACTTTTCATAAAAAAAGGTTTTATCAACAAAGTTAAACTCTAGCTTGGCTCTGTAAGGTTCTTTCTGTTAGCCAATCAGCATTTCGAATGCACGCATGAGGGCCAATCAGGATCTGCTTTCTTTGTCATTTTGTTATTGTTTGTTATTTGGTTATCTATAGTTGTATACGTAAATATACACTGTACACATGTAATTACAAACTTAATTACTATGTCATTACATTGTAATTATATCCAATATAATATTTATAAACTTAAATGTTTCTTTGTGTATGTCATGTACTGTATTTGTGTATTTATACGTAAATATACACAGTAGATATGTAATTCTAAACTTTTATTTTGGTGTAATTATTACACTGTTTCAACGTTGTTATTACAACATTGCAGTTACATTGTTATAACATTGTAATTACTACATTGTTAAAGCATTGTAATTACATTGTTATAACATTGTAATTACTATATTGCGATAGCATTGTAGTTATATTGTTGTAACTACATTGTTATAACATTGTAATTACTGAATAGTTATAACATGTTATTACATGGTTACAACAATGTAATCATTAAATTGTTACAACATTATTATAACATTGGTAAAACATTTTAAATACTACATTGCTATAACATTGTAATTACCATTTGTTATAGCATTGTAGTTACGTTGCTAGAACATTGTGATTCCTAAATTGTTATAACATTGTTATTACATCTATGATAGTATTGTAAATGTGTTTTAGTGTATTTCATGAACAGTACAGTCTTGTCTTCTTAGATTTATAAGATTCTATTTGACATTTTTGTCAAAATTGAGTTATTCACATATTTTTATTAAATGCCAACTTATTTACATTATATGATGTTTTTTCCTAAGTTGTTCACAGTTTAAGACTCTAGTTTAAGTTTAAAACTCTAGCTTGGCTCTATAACTTTCTTTCTGTGAGCCAATCAGCATTTCGAATGCATACACGAGGGCCAATCAGGATCAGCTTTCTTTGTCATTTCGTTATCGTTCTTTATTTGGTTATTTAAAATTGTATACGTAAATATACACTGTACACATGTAATTACAAACTTAATTACTATGTCACTGAATTGTAATTACATTGATATTACATTGTAGTTACATCTATTACAATATTTATAAACTTAAATGTGTCTTTGTGTATTTCATGTACTGTATTTGTGTATTTATACGTAAATTTACACAGTAGATTTGTAATTGCAAACTTTAATATTGCTGTAATTACTATGTAATAACATTGTAATTAAATTATTATAAAAATGTTATTACACTGTTATAACATAAAAATGACTGCATTGTTATAACACTGTTATTACGTTATTAAAACATAGTAATAACTTCATTTTATAGCATTGTAATTACATTGTTTTAACATTGTAATTACTACATTTTCTAACAATGTAATTACTACATTGTTGTAGCATTGTAATTACATTGTTATTACTACATTGTTACAAAGTTGTAATTACTACATTGTTATAACATTGTAATTACTTAATTTTTATAATATTGTAATGACATTGTTGTAACATTGTTATAACTACCCAATTATAGCATCGTCATTACATCTATGATAGGATTGTGAATGTGCTTTTGTGTATTTCATGTACAATACAGTATTGTCACCTTAGATTTATAAGGTTCTATCTGACATTTTGTCAAAATTGAGTTATTTACATATTTTTATTAAATGCCAACTTATTTACATTATGTGATGTTTTTTCATAAGTTGTTTACAGTTTAAGACTTTTTATAAAAATAAAACAAAAAAGATTTTATTAACAAAGTTAAACTCTAGCTTGGCTCTATAAGGTTTGTTACAACCCCTTTTTGTCTAGGTGAGTGGGTTGCACATTTAACTGAGAAATTGGTTATGCAAAAACTCAAAACAATTTGTGACACAAAGTAAGGATGGACAACAAGAATAAGTGATGAAATAAGTGATTTATTTACAAAAAGTGAGGGTGAATCAGTGAGTGAGGTATTTACAATATAGACAAGGTCAAAGACAATAAACAACGAAATGTTAGAAAGACTGGCTATGGTTGGCGCTAAATAAAAGAACCAAACAAAACCAAACTGTCTTACTAATATTCACAACAAATCCCCTCTAATCTAATGTAATAAACAAAAGATATGAAAAAGAAATCTTCAACGTCAATGACGTCCTATCTAATTCACACTGACTAACAATTAAACCAAAAATACACAGGTTGGCACACACCCTCTTACCTGGTGTATCTAGACAAAAGTTAATCTACTGTATGTGCTGATATGTATGTCACGTGACGTACTTACCTACCAGTCTTTCTAAACTCACAGGGAAACATGAGGATAGGGAAGATATGGCAACACAAAGGTAAAAAAAAAACTGCTCCTGAACTAAGAGACTGAAGATCTTTCAAAGGCCAGGTGGCATGCAGGGATTGGCTGGGACTTGGGCAGAGTTGTGGAGTGGCAACCAATCAGGTAGCAGAAGAGATGGGATTGGTTGCAGCAAGAACAAGTGAAACAGCCAATCAGAGACGGGAGTAGGCGGAGCAAGAAGAAGTGGACTGGGTGATGACAGAAACACATGATGAGACACAAAAAGTAAATAATAAAATATTCAAATAAGTGCTGGCATGTAACAGGTTCTTTCTGTGAGCCAATCAGCACTTCGAATGCACGCACGAGGGCCAATAAGGATCAGCTTTCTTTGTCATTTTGTTATTGCTCCTTATTTTGTTATCTATAGTTGTATGCTAAAATATACACTGTGCATATGTAATTACAAACTTATTTACTATGGCATTACGTTGTATATACATTGATATTACATTGTAATTACATCCAATGTAATATTTATAAACTTAAATGTGTCTTTGTGTATGTCATGTACTGTATTTGTGTATTTATATGTAAATATACGCAGTAGATATGTAATTAGAAACTTTTATTTTTGGGTGTAATTACTGTGTAAGAACATTGTAATCACAAAACTAAAACAATGTTAATACACTGGCATAACTTTGCAATTACAACATTATAATTACTACATTGTTATAACATTGTAATTAGATTGTTATAACTACATTGATATAGCATTGATTATACTACTTTGTTTCTAATATTGTAATTACATTGTTGGGTTATTGTAAATACTACATTGTTATAACATTGTTAAACTTAGTAATTACATTGTTATAACTACATTGATATAGCATTGTTTATACTACTTTGTTTCTAATATTGTAATTACATTGTTGGGTTATTGTAAATACTACATTGTTATAACATTGTTAAACTTAGTAATTACATTGTTGTAACTACATTGTCATACCATTGTAGTTACATTGTTATTAGAGGTGTGAACCTACACTGGTCTCACGGTTCGGTTCGGTTACGATTATCACGCCATCGATTCGGTTCAATTCGATATCTCGGTGCATCACGGTGCATTGACGATTCTTTCCATAAACAGTTTTATATTTTCTTCACAGCACAGCAATTCTTGTATTAAAATGGATAAATATATTTATATACTATTTGTAAAACAATTTTGTCCTTTAATACAAACAGTCAGATATATAAACTGTACCTTTAAACAACACGAGCATTTATAGACCATTTTGAAGGATGTAAACAAAAACAATGGTCCTAACGTATTTCCTGTTTTACATTTTTAATTTCCATTGCTTCTGAGATCCAAAAAGGTCCACATATTGATAAATAGTGTTATGATGGCTGATTTAAAATCAAGTTATGATTGAATTGCTTCTTGTTACAGTTAGGAAATAGTTTAACGTCAAGCAGGAAATGTTCATGAGCCAATGACATGACCACATTGAAATGGTCTATAGCAAATAAACAAATATAAATATCCCGCTCGCTTTCTGCCTTGTCTACCAAGTTCTTTCTTACACTCCTTTGATTGGACAGGCGCTCAACAGAAAGGGCTGCGACTGGCTCTTACACGCTTGTGCTCTTCACAGATGCACTCATGGGCCACAGTGAGAGAGAGAGAGAAATGGAGATTACTTTCATTCTCTTAATCGCCGTGAAGTAGGGGCTTTTGCTGTGTCAGTGAAACACTGCACTGCACTGAACCGATACCGAATTGTCCGCGTTGTAAAAGTCCATCTATTAGCCCAATGACGAAACTAACAGCATGGTCGAAGGTTAAATGCATGTAAGCCTTTTCCAGTGCTTCTGAAAAGAATTCTGTTATTTATTAGAGTTTATTTATACTCATTTTCTAGCTCCGAACTTTATCTGACTCCATTTTTAAGTGATCGTAATATTTAGACTGTATTTCTAATTATAAGAACGGATCACAATAATCATTTATGACTTAATTTAGAGTTTTGATCTATCTGTTCCCATACTCTTCAATTTATACGTTCATTACTGGCCAATCCGCCGCACAGAGTTCCACGCCCCGGGGTTTTGCGTGTATTCTCACGAGCAGTATTCCGGCACTCTGAAATTAGTCAGAGGATACGGGATGAATTAATATTTAATTAGGCTGGTTGTACAATACTAACACATGCCAAAAGAAACATCTCACTTAATTCAAGATCCGCACTTGCTAGTTCCAGTGGTTAAGGAATTAAAAGATCTCTATAATACCGCGTGCGATACTGCGTGTAATCTATAGGTCTAATAACTTCCAAAATTATGCCGATCATAAAGGTAGCGAAAATGACTTCACATAATCTACTGGATATAAAAGATTTCAGGAGAATTCAGAATGAGTCAAAACTTAACATTTTATTCGTCAGGTAAAATTGTATAATGCCAATTATATAATCAAACAATCATCAAGCCAATTCAGAGATGATATCTGTAACAATATAACATCCATTAACTCAAATATAGATTACAGAATTAAAGATGCATACCTGATGAGAGAAATACATTGCAGCACAAAATGCGTGTCTGCAATGGGGGTCTTGAATTACAAGAGTTCCCCCGAGCAGTTTTACACCTGATCCTTATATAGTCAACTGAGAACAAACAGTCATAAATTCAAGACAATAGAAACGTCACAGAGACTCTTGCCTGGTTACTTTGAGATGTTAATCATCTCTAGAGAGGGGGGAAACATCTGGCAAAGATTATATCAAAGTCAAAAACCAAATCAACATATAAAAATGAAATATCATCGTGAAATTAAGACCACTTTACCAATCACACAGAGACATTTAAAATGATACCAAACATGAATACAGTGCTATAACATACACCATATAAAAACCTTGAGCATTTTATCTGGAATGTGCTCTGATGAAGAAAAGGTCAAGAAGGGGCTTGAGGTGAAATGAGAGGGGGGATCTTTCTCGCATTACCCCCTGGAAAGACGGAGTCCTGTTGGCAGTCCACACCTATGTTTGATGTTTGAATGGTCAATAGTAATTAAAATAGAACAGTTGGACAGCTGTAATCCTGTAATCCTTATCTTCTTAGACTCGAGAGTTTGTTTTTATTGCATCTCATGAAATTCCATATCAGCTCTCAGGATCTGACATAGAAAAGAGGTTAAAAGCCATCTTACAGAGACTCCATCGCGGTGCACAAAAGAAACGATTAATTTTGACACCCCTAATTGTTGTAACTACATTGTTATAGCATTGTTTATACTACATAGTTATAGCAATGTAATTACATCTATCATACTATTGTAAATGTGTTTTTGTATATTTCATGTACAGTACAGTCTTGTCTTCTTAGATTTATAAGGTTCTATCTGACATTTTTGTCAAAATTGAGTTATTCACATATTTTTATTAAATGCCAACTTATTTACATTATGTGATGTTTTTTCCTAAGTTGTTTACAGTTTAAGACTTTTTTTAAAAACAAAACAAAAAAACGTTTTATCAACAAAGTCAAACTCTAGCTTGGCTCTATAACATTCTTTCTGTGAGCCAATCAGCATATCGAATGCACGCACGAGGGCCAATCAGGATCAGCTTTCTTTGTCATTTCGTTATTGTTCGTCATTTGGTTATCTATAGTTGTATATGTAAATATACACTGTACACATGCAGTTACAAACGTAATTACTTTGTCAATACATTGTAATTACATTGCTTTTACATTGTAATTATATCCAATATAATATTTTAAAACTTAACCTGTTAGCCTTTACTCAATTTTGGGGATTTACACCTACCTAACTTTAAACAGTAACAGTTCCTGACTCTAGTAAGCTACAAACACAAACTGGGTATCATTGGAAAGAAGACACATTGAGCTTTACTGTGGTAAAAGGGGAAATTATATGTTAAAAAAATATAAAAAGTTATACAATATGAAGTTATGAGCAAAAAAATTGTATTGTGTTTAATATAATGTTTCTTTGTGTATATCATGTACTGTATTTGTGTATTTATATGTAAATATACACAGTAGATATGTAGTTACAAACTTTTATTTTTGAATGTAACTACTATGTATAATCATTGTAATTACATTGTTATAACAATGTTATTACACTGTTATAACGTTGTTTTTACATTGTATTTATATTGTTATAACATTGTAGTTACTACATTTTATAGCATTCTAATTACATTGTTATGACTACATTGTTATAGCATTGTAATTACATTGTTATTACATTGTTATAACTACATTGTTATAGCATTGTAATTACATCTATGATAGTATTGTAAATGTGTTTTTGTTTATTTCATGTACAGTATTGTCACCTCAGAATTATAAGGTTCTATCTGACATTTTTGTCAAAATTGAATTAGTTACATATTTATATTAAATGACAATTTATTTACATTATGTGAGGTTTTTTATAAGTTGTTTACAGCTTAAGACTTAATCATTTCGAATGCACGCACAAGGGCCAATCAGAATCAGCTTTTTTTTATCATTTCGCTGCACTGTTCTGTTGAAAGCGGGAAAAACCAGAAAGAAACACAAAATCAGAGTCGGCTAAATATTGCCGCACCACATAAAATTGAGCAGAAACCTGAAACTGAAAGTGTAAATGGGATGATTTAGAAGCGTTTTATGACATTGAAGTGAAATGTTACATTTTACATTGTTGAAAGTGAATTTTATTTTTAGTTATTAAAAAATGTAATATATTAAATGTGAATTATTTTTATTTGTGTATCAGTGAAACATTTTTCTGTGTTTATTAAACTCATTTGCTCATTGTTTTCTTTTAAAATTTTATGTTTTTAAATTTGATATTAAGCCTTGAAGGGTAAATACAAACTCTTGGGCCATATAATTCAATAAATATAAATCAATAACTCATATAAAGTATATAACTCATATTAATTACATTAACAGCTGCACTGGACAAAATATTTAGCACATCATTGTATGCTTAATTTGAACAAGAAAAAAATCATGCTAAAACATTAATTAAAAGTTATAGAAAGCCAATAACAAATAACAAAAAAAAATTCTCAAACATCAACTTATTGTTACAACATAATATTTTTAAAAATAAATTAATAAGCAGACTGATTGTATTTCTTGAAAAGTAAAGCTTCAATTAATGATTTGCCAGATAGAACCTTATAATTCCAAGCTGAAAATGACTTTTTAGAATTGGAAGGTTCTGTCTGCATTTGCCCTGTTTTTTTAACCCCAATTTGCAAAGGTAAGAAAATTTTGATAATTTACATTTAGAGTACATTAAGGGTCTCTGTCATGTTAACGTATGGAAGAGAACTGTTACATGCAAATTGTTTGCTATATGGAATGCAAATATTTGAAGCTCAATATCTCAAAATCATTTAAAACGCAGATAGAACCTTATAATTCTAAGATGACGACTTGTAAAGAGATTTAGGCCAAAACACCGTTTTAGATAATGAATGTGCCACCTAAGACACCATGATGATTTTTCAAATATACATTTATTGCCTCTAATAGTGCTAAATGTCTATTTTTATTGGCCAATTATTCTTGACAATGTCTGAAAGAGCAGAGGGAACTGTGACCCTTGATAAATTATATTGTGTTCCCGGTAGAATAAACATTAAAGATATACAAACATAATCTTATTTAATAGTGTCTTTGTTACACATCAGCAATAATTAGCTGTTAATTTAGTCATTATATCAGATTATTTGATGAAAATGTGCTAATTGGTAATTCATAGGTCGAAGGCTATGAGTACAAAACAACAACAAAAATATTTAGATGTACTGGCAGTTCATTCATTCATTCATTTTCATTTCGGCTTAGTCCCTTTTACAGGCAGTTGTGATTGTTAATTTGTCTATAGATGTTTCTAGAGCAGCAAAGATCACTGATAATTTACAAAGTTGCAATGTGCTATGAAATTTCATAACCAACGTCAAATTGCAATATGTAGCTAGAATACAATTAAAAGAGAAATCAGCTTCTCTAGATCTATAATTCATAATAGTGTGTTTGATTAGAATGTACAGTTAAAGTCAGAATTATTAGCCCCCCTGATTTATTAGCCCCTCTGTTTATTTTTTTCCGCGATTTCTGTTTAACAGAGAGAAGATTTTTTTCAACACATTTCTAATCATAATAGTTTTAATAACTCATTTCTAATAAATGATTTATTTTATCTTTGCCATGATGACAGTACTTAATATTTTACTAGATATTTTTCAAGACACTTCTATACAGCTTAAAGTGACATTTAAAGGCTTAACTAGGTTAATTAGGTTAACTAGGCAGGTCAAGGTAATTAGGCAAGTTATTGTATAATGATGGTTTGTTCTGTAGACAGTCCAAAAAAAATAGCTTTAAGGGGCTAATAATATTGACCTTAAAATGTGTTTAAAAAAGTTACAAGTGCTTTTATTCAAGCCGAAATAAAACAAATAAGACTTTCTCCAGAAGAAAAAATATTATCAGACATACTGTGAAAATTTCCTTGCTCTGTTAAACATCATTTGGGAAATATTTTAAAAAGAAAAAAAAAATCAAAGGGGGGCTAATAATTCTGACTTCAACTGTAGTTTTTTTTTTTTTTTTGTATTCTGTAAGCTACTGATAACATTTTTTCCAAAGAAAAAAGAAACATTTAGAGTAGGGCTGCACGAAATTGAACAAAAATCTAACATTACGATGTTTTATTCTGGGATATAGATATTGCGATATGAATACAATTTCACTGGATTTGTTGAATAACAATATGAAAAGAATATATCATTTTAGATTGATTGGGATGGTTCTGTAGGGGAGTGCATACGTCAAAGTCAGCAAAGTCATACAGAGAATGGAAATTTTGTTACTCTCAGACCCTAGGTGCCTAACATATAATATTAATTCAAAAAGTAGAATTTTAGAAAGAAATTACACTAAATACAATTATACATAAAATGTAATCTAAAAATATACATAAAAACAAACAATTACACTTAATGCATAAAACACTTATATGAATAAAATATAATAAACAATCTAAAAAGATTGATGGATTCAATAGGTGTCACGATCACCAGCGATCTTCTCCCCATAGATCGCTGGTTTACATGCACATTCACTATTGGACTACAAATCCACCATAATATGGACTACATCTCCATACATGCACTCCACTCTCACACACATGTTACTCATCTCCACTGATTGCACACACACCACCGGAGGCTTGTCAAGACTGATTGCACACAGTACATAAGAAGCACACACACTCATTCCATTGCAGAGTCTTGTATTCTGTTCCAGTTGCAATTCAAAGCGTTTCCTTGTTTTGTCTTTGCCGTGTTTGGACCCTCGCCTTGATTCTCTGTTTCTGCCTGTCTGCTGCCATCCCTGTGACCTTTTGCCTGTTATATTGACTACGACTCTGGATTGTCCTCATACATCTGTTTGCTCCTGTACTGATCATTGCTTGTCTGACCATCCCTTTAAATAAACCTGCATTTGGATCCGCATCCTGTTGTCAGCATCCATCTTTGGTTACAATAGGGTACAAATTAAATAAACAGCGGTTTATTTTATTAAGGAGTCGAACTGTATTCAGGTTTACAGTAATTGAATAATCAAATGTAAAATAATACCACATAATAGTCATTGTTTTATAAACCATTCAATAAACTTTAGCGTTATTACAAAGGAATTACAGACGGTACAACTTCTTAGGCCTAAATGCTTTAAAAACCGTCACACAGTCACAGGCCTCAAAAAACACTTGATCAGTTATAATCCAGACTCAGCATTGCATATACTCGAGATGTGAGTATTGCAAATGATCACATTGCGATACCGATGCTGAAACAATATATTGTGCAGCCCTAATTTAGAGCATTACATGACAATTCGTCAAAATAACAAAACAGCTTCATTAGGGCTGAGCAATTAATCAAAAAGTAATCGAAATCGACATTCAGAAACAAAAATCGATAAAAAAAATTTCAGGTCAATTTTTTCAATTACTTTCCCTACCATGTGTGTGTCACGTGACCCCATTCTGTTCAGAAGGCTGATTTAGACTTCTGCATCGAACTCACAGGTATGGTCCTGCACACCTCTCAAAAAATGTAACTACACGTTGCACGTTTGCACTACATTGAAGATGATTGGAAGCTGCAGCAGAGATGCCTTGGAACGGCATATTTTCTATTATAATAAATTATTATTTACATTAAAATATTTGCTTACAGAATATTTAAGAAATGCACTGTTTAAAATAGGATTTACAGGATATACAAGAGTCATTTTATTTAGACGAGATACTGCTTATTTTCTACTTTTATTATGAAAAACATTGAAAATAATTAATTTTGTTTCCAAAAGTGCAAGTTAGTTTCTTAGTTTGTTACTGTTAGTTCAAGGCAATGTGTGTTTTTATTTCAGTTATTCAACACTGATGTTCAATAAATAATCATAGGTAGTAGATTTTGTGTGTTTCCTTCAGTTATTTTAAAATCAAGTAATGCACCCTTCATTCAGAAATCCCTCTTGTAATATAT
Organism: Danio kyathit; assembly: GCA_903798195.1. Classification (NCBI taxonomy): domain Eukaryota; kingdom Metazoa; phylum Chordata; class Actinopteri; order Cypriniformes; family Danionidae; genus Danio; species Danio kyathit. Next base: position 17,422,784 of record LR812528.1, read on the forward strand.
GAGCATATTTACTGTACAAAACTTATCAGTGAACTATGAGGGCAAATAAATATATAAAATAATCGTTCTTTAATTGTAATCTTCAATTAATCGAGATTTAGATTTTAGGCCAAATCGGCCAGCTCTAATTTTCATATTTTCAGATGTTATAATAGCCAACACTTTAACTAATGTTTAAATTCTAGTGAGTTAAGACGCCAATGTTAGGTGAAATATCCCTGTTGTTCAGTGACAACAAACTTCCTATAAAACATTTGTTGTTCTGATCAATTTTCTGCATTTTCTTTAGGATCATGATGAATTGCTTGATGTCTCCTCATTTGTAGTTTGCTTTTGATAAAATCCAGCTAACAATTGTAGGTTCTAAAAATGTTCTCTTAACATTCTCATTAAGTTATACCACTTATTTGAATCTGTCAATGTATAAACATAATCTTTTTGGTTATGATAGCATTAATCAAAACGTTTTCAAACTGTTTCAGTCTCATGTTAATGTTCTCAGAACAAAACACTTTATTTTGATGCTCCATTTGAGTATTAGTAAACTGTCTGCTTAATATCTGCTGATACTGCTCCTCCAACAGACATTTAACTGACTATAAGAAACTTTGCAAGTATATGTCAGCGTACGCTAACCATAACCCCAACCCTTACACTAATCACAACCTAAGAGTCTACTTATAATTTAATTGGCTCAGTGGTTAGCACTGTTGCCTCGCAGCAAGAAGGTCGCTGGTTTGAGTCCCGGCTGGACCACTTGGCATTTTTATTTGGAGTTTGCATGTGGAGTTGCCCATGCTCGCGTGGGTTTCCTCCACGTGCTCCAGTTTCCTCTACAGTCCAAAGACATGCGGTATAGGTGAATTGAATAAACTAAATTGTCCGTAGTGTGTGAATGAGTGTGCATGGATGTTTCCCAGTACTTGGTTGCTGCTGAAATGGCATCTGCTGTGTAGAAAATATGCTGGAATAGTTGGCAGTTTATTAGGATGTGGCGAGCTCTGAAATAGAGACTAAGCTAAAGGAAAATGAATGAATGAATCAATCAAATGGTTTCATCATAAAATGTTATATTATGTTTGCAGAACATTATTCAAATTGTTATTAGAACATTCCATTTTTTGGAGCCATTTATGGGTTGCAATTTTCTTTCGCACCACTAGAGGGTGTATAAGGAATTTATGCCCTCCTCACGACGAACTGAGGAGGGTAGAAGAAGGTCAAACAAACTTTTTGACCATCATGGATAGGAGAACAAGCTGATATTTGTTTTTGATGTTTACACTTTTAATTTTGACACAATGGACAATAAATGGATTGGAATATCCAACTTTATTTGCAAAAGGTATGGACATTTCACTTTATTATCGACCCGTTCAAGCAACAAACGCGTCAGAACCACAGACCAAAATGGAGCTGGTTTTGTAAAAGAGCTTTATTTGCAAAGTATATAACAAAAGACTGAACCGGATCGTGCTGCAGACTACAGGAAAAGTCGAATCATTCGATCTGCAGAAAGAAGAGGAGCGCATTGATTGCTCGTGTGACGGCTGGTTTGGAAAGTCTGTTCCTGGGATTCGACGTGCGTTACCGATGTGTTTGTCCAACCGGTGAAGCATCAAAGGACTACGTGTTTGGCTAAGGAGCAGCGCAGGAAGACTCGATTGTTTTTTCATTCCCGATCTACACAAGCAGTGGATTATGAAGGTATGAGATGTGACATTTTTATAGCTCGAGCTACCATCAAACTGACTTGACATTTACATGGCCATTTAAAAGAAAAAAGGGTGTTTGCACACAGTAAAAAAAGGGTTTGTTTGTTATGGTTTATTTGTCAGTATTTACAATGAATTGGTGTCAAGTATGTGCTGTGTATATGATGTAAATAATCACTGAATGTTTTACGGTTCAAATGGCTGATAAAAGTGAAACATGACCAATCACCAAAAACATGACCAATGACCAAAACATGACCAATCGGTTCAAAAACGTCAAATTAAGCTTACCAAAAAAGGGTTTTTGCATAAAGTTGATATGTTGCAAAATCTTAGAAAATCTAAATTTGAAAAGGCAGCAAATCTTAAAAGAACACTAAATAATCTTATGACTAACGCTGACAATGAAAGGCAGGTTAAAAGCACATTTGAAACATTTCAATCTCAATTCAAAGAAGCAAGGAAAGCACATGAGTCTTTATTGGTTTTATAACCTATTGAAGAAAGAGAGAAATATGAAACATGGTTTAAAGCAAAATTGCTGTGGGTTGAAGAATTTTGTTATGTTGTGAATAAATGGTTGGACCAGCATCAAGTTGAAATGCAGTGTGCTGATAGTGAAATCAATCCCAATGGTAGTGTTTCCAATGTTGAAACCCGGGTGAGCAGTAGCAGGTCGAGTCGACATAGTAGATCCAGCTCGACTAAATCCAAGTCATCTGTCTAACAAGCATGCATACAGGCGGAGGCTGAAAGAGCTGCTCTTGTTACTCGTGCAGAATCTTTAAAAGAAAGACATGTTATTGAGGAGCAAGTGGAAAAGTTGAGGAAGCAAAAGAAGCAATTGGATCTTGATGCTGAGATAGCAGCTTCTACTGCAAAGTTATCAGTTCTTAAAACGTTTGAGCATCAAACCAGTGCAAGAATGGTGTCCGATGGGATGGAATCATACCTTACCAAAGGAGCAAAGCCAAAAGCAGCAGCTTCAGTTCACCATCCTGTTAAATCACCAGTGGCTACAACTTATAACTATGATGGTCTATCTTTATGACCAACATCGAAAAGTGTGCAGCAGCCACATGCTCAAACTTCTGTTCCAGTGCACAAAGGGGTTGCAACACACAATACACAGGCAAGTTGACCCACCATAGGACATCATGCTTCTTCAAATGCTGTGGATCAATCGTATTCAGTAGTAAGTGTGCTTAAAAAACAGCAACAAATGACAGAGTTGTTAATGCAGCAGCAAAAAGCTAGCTACCTTCCTCCACTTGAAATTTCAATATTTGAAGGATATCCTTTACAATTCAATTCATTTATGAAAGCTTTCCAGTATTGTGTTGAAGACAAGACAAACAGTGAAGGAGATTGCTTGTATTTTTTAAAGCAATATACAAAAGGACGTCCAAAGGAAATTGTTCGTAGCTGCATGAACATGAGACCTGAAAGGGGTTATCAAGCAGCTATAGCTATGCTTAAGGACCATTTTGGAAATGATCATCTTGTATCCGCTGCCTACATGGAAAAGGTGTTTCAGTGGCCAGCTGTCAAAGGAGAAGACAATACAGCTCTTCAAGGTTATTCTGTTTTTCTACGAGGTTGCTGTATTGCGATGTCAGAGGTACAGTACTTACAAGAACTTGATAAGCCAGCCAATATGAGAACAAAGCTTCCATTTAAGCTAAAAGAAAAATGGAGAACTGCAGCATATGATCTTCTAGATCATCGTGATCGCAGAGCATATTTTAATGATCTTGTCTCATTTATTGAGCGACAGGTTAAAATCCTTTCTGATCCAATATTTGGATGTATTCAGAATGTGGACAAAGGAATGATCAACAGGCCTAAGGAGGTGGACAAACGTACTCCACAATTTATATCAAAGTCAAAATTTAAAGGTAACAGCTTTGCCACCAGTGTTACTAATGTTGATGGACACACAGCCAAGGAAAAGAAGGTAAAGACTAAAGATTCGAATTGCCAGTTCAAATGCAAAGTGAGTAATCCTGTCACTTGTCTGTTTTGTTCTCAAAATCACTGTTTAGAACAATGTAAACAGTTTGTGAAAACAAAACACAGGGAAAAAGTTAGCTTTTTAAAGGAAAAGGTGGTTTGCTTTGGTTGCCTGTACACTGGACATCGGAGTAAGGAGTGTGCAAAACGTTTAATTTGCAAAACATGCCATGAAGACATCCTACTGTTATGCACATACACGTCAAACAGAAAGTTGATACTGCTGTTAACACTGATGGCAGTCTTCCTATAGAAACAACTACACCAACAGTGAATAACACACTTGTATGTACACAGACTTGTAATCATACAGGGGCTGGGAACAGCAGTGGTATTCTTCCTATACTTCCAGTACACGTTAAGTCTGCTTTGGGCAATAAGGTCATCCAGACTTATGCTTTTTTGGAGACAGGCAGTACTTCTACATTTTGCTCAGAGTTTAATGAGGAGGTTGAATATAAATGGACGTAAGACAAAGATTTCACTTCTCACAATGAGTCCCAAATCTACAATCACAAGCAATGTTGTAAACCAGTTGGAGATTGCAAACCTCTCTGGTGAAAACTTTTACAGGCTACCAGACGTTTACACACAAATTAAGATGCCTGTAAGCCCAGCTAACGTTGTCAAGAAAGAAGATTTAGCTGAGTGGCCTTATCTTGATTCTGTACACATTCCACACATTCAAGCAGACATAGAGTTGTTGATTGGTACCAATGCCTCGAAGTTACTTGAGCCCTGGGAAGTTGTGAATAGTCATGAAGATGGGCCGTATGCCATTCAAACCCTACTGGGGTGGGTTATAAATGGTTCAATTGGTAGTTGTCAAAATGAATGTTGCACTGCTACAGTAAACAGAATTGATGTTAAAAAATTGGAATTGCAATTGGAGAAGCAATATCAACATGACTCTAATGAGAACATGTTTGAAGACCAAGAAGATATGTCTAGAGAAGATGCTAAGTTTATGGAGATTATGAAAGAGTCTGTAAGCCTTAAAGAAGGACACTACAGTTTGAAACTTCCTTTCAAATGCAAGAATGTTAATATGCCTAACAATCTCTCCGTTGCAAAGCAACGGCTCCTTGGAATAAGGAAAAAATTTGAAAGAAACAAGGAATTTCAGCAGAAGTATACAGACTTCATTAATAACATGGTTGAGCAGGGTTATGCTGAAGAAGTACCAAAACAGGAGCTTAAGCAAGATGATGGAAAGGTTTGGTACATTCCCTCTAATGGAGTGTACAAACCCCCGTAAGGAAAAGTTGCGTGTTGTTTTTGACTGTGGAGCAGAATTCAAAGGAACTTCTTTAAACAGTCAGTTACTACAGGGGCCTAACTTAACTAGCTCAAATATTGGAGTTCTTTTAAGGTTTAGGCAGGAACCAATTGCCTATATTCAATTCAATTCAATTCATCTTTATTTGTATAGCGCTTATACAATGTAGATTGTGTCAAAGCAGCTTCACATGGAAGATTATAGTGAATTGAAACAGTGTCAGTTCAATTTTCAGAGATTAAGTTCAGTTCAGTTTAGCTCAGTTCAGTGTGGGTTAATAATCATTACTGAGAGTCCAAACACTGAAGAGCAAATCCATCGATGCGCAGCTCTACAGATCCCGAACCATGCAAGCCAGTGGCGACAGCGGCGAGGAAAAAACTTCACCAATTGGCGAAAGCGAAGATTTAAAAAAAAAACCTCGAGAGAAACCAGGCTCAGTTGGGCACGACCATTTCCCCTATGGCCAAACGTCTTGTGCAGAGCTATATGACTGATGTTCGGGCAATGTTTTATCAAGTAAGAGTTACTGATGAGGATAAAGACTTCCTTCGTTTTCTGTGGTGGCCCAATGGTGATGTAACACAAGACATCATTGAACTTCGAATGACTGTCCATTTATTTGGAGCAGTTTCTTCGCCTCGCTGTGCATGCTATGCTCTAAGAACGAACGCAGAAGATGATCAAGACAGTTTTGATTCAGAGGTGATTGACACAGTCTATAAGAATTTCTATATGGATGACTGTCTGAAGAGCGTAGCATCAGAGGAAGTGGCAATCCAGATGGCCAAGGATCTTTCTGCGCTCTGTCATAAAGGTGGGTTCCATCTGACACAGTGGGTCAGCAACAGTCGTAAGGTTTTGCAATCCATTCCAGAGCAAGATCGATCCAAAAGTTTTGTTGAGCTTAACTTGGACTGGGATCACTTACCAGTAGAAAGAGTTCTATTACTACAATGGTGTGTGCAGACAGATGCATTCAATTTCAAGACTGTCCGCAAAGAAAGAAGGCATAGCAGACGTGCAATTTTGTCGGTGATCAGCTCTATCTATGATCCTTTGGGATACTTGTCACCAATGATACTTCCAGTCAAGCTCATTCTACAGGAGTTATGCAGGACAAACTACAGCTGGGATGATGAGATTCCACCAGCTCTTGACCAGCAATGGATCAAATGGATTACCAGTCTGAATTGTCTGAGTGCCTTTAAGGTTGATCGATGTTTGAAGCCCATGGTTTTGGAGAACCAATTCAAGGTCAGCTACACCACTTTTTTTAGACGCCAGTGAAAAGGGATATGGCTCTGTGACGTATCTTAGACTACAGAATAGTGATAACGCCACTCCATGTCTCCTTTCTTCTTGGCAAGTCTAGAGTGACACCTCTTAAACCAGTCACAATTCCTCGACTAGAGCTGACTGCTGCTGTTCTAGCTGCTCGCATTGATAAAAAGCTTAGAAGGGAAATCCAGCTAGATTTAATGGAATCATGTTTTTGGATTGATAGCACATCTGTGCTGAAATACGTTAAAAATGAGTACAAAAGGTTTCGTACCTTTGTGGCAAACAGAGTGTCTGTTATCAGAGAAGCCTCAGAGGTTAACCAGTGGAAGTGCATCCACACTTCTCAAAATCCAGTGGATGATGTATCTAGAGGAATGACCATTCAGAAGCTCATAACCAGTAAGAGGTGGTTAAATGGCCCAGAGTTTCTGTGGAAACCGAAAGAAGACTGGTCAAATAACAGCATTGAGTTGGACATTTCTGATGATGGTGATGATCCAGAAGTTAAAAGGGAGCTCACAACAAATCTTGCAGCTGTAGAAGATTTCAGCAATCCCACTCATAGACTAATCGCATACTTTTCTGATTGGAGACGACTCAAAATATCAGTAGCTTGGCTGCTGAGACTAAAGGACATTTTGCAGGAAATGAGCAGCCAAAGAAAGCAGGCAAGCGTACCATCAGATGACCTGAGCAACGTGAGATGCAAAAGACGAAAAGTTAAAACTTCAGGTCAATGCTTGACTTCAGATGATCTGTTAAAGGCAGAGAAAGCCATCATTCAATTCTGTCAACAAGAGAATTTCAGCAAGGAAATTGCTTCATTGGAATCTGGAAGATCTAAAATCAGAAAGGATAGTGCTATTTACAAGCTGAACCCTGTTCTAAAAGATGGACTGTTGAGAGTTGTTGGTCGGCTTTTTAAGATTGCAATGCCAGAAGAAGTAAAACATCCTCTAATTCTCTCTAAAGACCAGCATGTTTCAAATCTTATCCTTAAGAACATCCATGAGCAAAATCCAAATTAAAACGAATGTTATGATGAGACCAGTAACAAAATTGTGTCTTCTATTAGAAACATAAAGGTTTGAAGCGATTATGAATACATAAGCAAAGTTGCTTGTTATGTTGTTTGCTTGATAATTAAAAAATAATAATAAAAGTGTAAGATTGTCTTTAAGATAACAAATATAGGAAATTTAATGAGTTTTTCTTTTGAGACTAATGGCTCCTTATACAAATATGCTAATTTAATTGTTTATCTAACTCCTGTTCATAAACAATTAGGGGCTGGTGTGTTGGAGCCATTTATGGGTTGCAATTTTCTTTCGCACCACTAGAGGGTGTATAAGGTATTTATGTCCTCCTCACGACGAGCTGAGGAGGGTAGAAGAAATTCTAATAAACTTTTTGACCTTCATGAATAGGAGCTGAAACGGGCTGATATTTGTTTTTGATGTTTACAATTTTAATTTTCACACAATGGACAATAAATGGATTGGAATATCTTACTTTATTTGCAAAAGGTATGGACATTTCACTTTATTATAGACCCGTTCAAGCAACAAACGCGTCAGAACCACAGACCAAAATATACGCTTCTATACCATTGGCATTATATTGTCGTTCTACGAATGTTTTCCAAATGTTCTCGCAGGTTAATAAAACGTTATTTTGGAAGGTTCGAAATTTCTATTTTCTTTAGATGATGTATTACAGTTTTTCCCGATTGTTTACACACATTTTCTGAAAGCATGTCTCATTTTGTCAGAACTCTACACACAAATCACAAAACACACACACATTGAGCAAAACCCTTCAATTCTCCTGCAAAATGAAACTTTACATTCAAAATGATGTGATTTCTTCTCAAAATGGTATTTTGTTTTCAAATGACACGCAAAAACCATCACATGAATAGACATTTATAAGAACCAGTTGAACACTGATGTGCATAATGTAAAACACTATGACCACTTCTTCTCCATTTATCATAATGACTTATTGTAAGCCTTTTTTGTTCAGTGTTACACTCACTACAGACAGTACACAGGCCTTCATAAGGTCATTGTAAAATATTTCAGAATATTGTTTTTATACAAAACACAAATACACGGTACCAAATATATTTTACTGTATTTTTCCCACAAAAACAGTGTACAGTGTTCATCCCAACTAACACAAAGTTGCACATAACGTGGTCTACATATGCCATCAACAGAAGTATTTACAGAATACAGTTACAGTAAAAAAATTTAAATATATTGTGGATTTCGGTCATACACTTTCCATGCCCAGGCAGAAAAAAAAAATTCTTCAATAGGTTTGATGAATGGAGAATACAACTAAAAAAAGCGGGTGGGCAGTGAACCAGTTATGAACCAGATGAGCTCTGATTTCGAAATTGCAATTATGTGTGGCAGGTGTTTACCTATGTGATAAGTTAGTATGCAAAGTAGGACAACTGACTTTACAATTTTGAATGACAGTGTGTTCTTTGTGAAAACAAGAGATTTTCTGCATGAAAATTGTGCCAAATGCAGAGGATTGTGTGTAGTGTTTTGAAAAAAGTGTGTTTTAAATGTGCAATTTGAGTGTAAAGCAGGAATTGTGCTTGTAGTTTAGCAGAATTGGTTCAGGGGGTTGGTGCATCAGTTACATGTTGTAGTCATTGTGTCTGAAGTACAAGTAATTGTGTGTAAACAATTGGGAAAAACTGTAACATTATTTGTTGGTTATAAGAACTATATACAAAACTATTCCAAACGTTTCAGTCTCATATTATATTAATGTTCTCAGAATGGTTTTTAAAACATTATGGAACACTCATGCTTTGTAAACTTTAACTAGCTGACACACTAAAGGTTTTTCCTGTGTTCTTTAATCTTTACTTTTATGCCATAAGATCTTCAACCACAACACAATGCCCACATTCACACTTACACACACACTGTACTAAATATATGCAAATACCAAAAACATATTTACATCATGATGCCACACTTCATGCAAATGATTGTGACATTAGAAATTACCTTTATGCCTCACAAAGTTCTCTTCCCCCAACATGCTCAGTGCCCACCTACATGATTCTCCATTTACAGTCTCTGAAGAGCAAACAGCTCATCCAGTGTGTGTGCGTATGTGTAGCAGTCTCTGACTGCTAATACGGAAAACACAGATCTTAGATGAGTTTAGTCGCTGGTTAATTCCCATTTCTCATCAGCCTCATGATCAAAACTCTAACCTTTTAGCTGAAGGCTCTGACGGTAAACCACGAGGCGATGAACACTCTAGTGAGGGGCACTTGATGAAAATGAGCCCTGATTGCAGAGCGGAGACAATTAGATGAAATCTGGGACGAGCTTTATTGACTGTTAGATTACTCACTTTACCTCCAGCAGCCCCGCAGAGAGAGCATGTGTGTGTGTGTGTGTGTGTGTGTAATATTTAGACTAGGTTTGGAATAGTGCTCTAGAAAATAGTATTATTCTGCTGTATACAGTTTGGTGTGCTTTTTTGTTGTAAGTATTACAACTAATTGTTGAAGAAACAGTAATACACTGCACTAACTGACAAGCCAGGCTCATTCTGATTACGTACCTCTATATACATTTCTGGAGAGAGCAAAATGCATCCCAGGAGCTAAGTTCTTTTGCAGTTTCGAATCCATCAGAGGCTGAGACTTACCTGCTTTCTGGAATCGTTCTTCACCGGGTTTGAACCCCATCATCGTGGTCAACTCCGCTCTGCATTTTAAGTCCGCCAACATATGTGTCAAGATAACTGGACAAACTGGTAACACCGGGAAAGTCATCCATACAGAGGTAAGTGGTCAGCTGGTAAGCGTAAAAAAAGGAACGGCATCTTACCGCCCTGTATTGTTCGTTTGAAAGATGAAATGCAGCCATACATATCTCTGGCTACATAATTTGCGATCTTCAGAATCATATATAGGGCTACGTTTCAGAATGAGCCTATGTTGCTAACTGTGTACCTAACTGTGCTTTGATTATAAATATTAAACAAAAACTAACATTATACAAATAAATTAAATTACATTCAATTCAATTTAAAATGTTCATAAACTCATTAATATAATATGCGATAATATATTCTCTTACACATTCAAAAACTGCTTTTTCAAAGTATGTTAACATGAGTAAACAGCATGAGATGTTCCTTAATATTTAGCGATTTTTTTTTTTTTTTTTTTTTTTTTTTTTTTTTTTTTTTTTTTAACTAAAACTTTTCATCATATTATATGAATCATATTTGTATAAATTTGAAAAATAATACACAAATACCAAGGATTTTCATGTATGTCTTATTTACTATTTTAGTAAGTCTGATAATGCATAATAGTTTTTATTAATATTTTGAATGAGTTTGAATCTAATTTGATTGATTGATTGATTGATTGATTGATTGATTGATTGATTGATTGATTGATTGATCGACAGAGATATACAATAGGTTTTAATTGAATAAAACAATACAATACATTTATAGAACTGAAACAAATTAAACAATTTTCTTCTTTCCATGCCATAAAACATGCAGCACCTTTAAGCAATGTTCAAGTGTTTTCAATTCAAGTTTATGTGTATAGCACAGTTTACAATAATTATTGTTTCAGAGCAGCTCAGAGTTGCCATCATCTCTTTATCTCTTCGTATGTGTTGTCTTTGAAGTCCTCTGTGGTTGGCATCATCTCTTCACAGGTCTTTGATTGCGTCAATGGCACTGCACAATCTCTAGATGCCTCAGGATGAGTATCCCCGGGTGGAAATAGAGAACAACGAAAATAATTACCGTAGCTGCGGTTCATATTGTATTTTATTACGAGATATTAAATGTCAATGCAAAAATGAAGTGCTGTAAATGAAAATAGGAGTATAAACAAACAGAAACAAACATGTAATGTAGAAAAGGTAGCCTGATAAAATACAGTATTATGTATTTTCTGAAAAAGTTATTACTGCAAAATGACATGGCCTGTTTGTTTCTTAATGCTACATATTAGAATTTTTTTTATCTTATTAATATTTGTTATTTATAAATCCATACCATATACTTGTTTTCCAACAGCCGCTGCAGTGCAGTATCACAGTGTTTGCCACATGATGGTGCTCAGTCTGTTGATTATACCCGTATCCCTTTGTCAACTTGGTTTATAGAGCAGCTTTATTTAATACTTTTTTCACATGAACACCCAGCAGTCTAATTACACAAACCCTCATCAGTTAGAAATTAGTTATACATGCACTCATAGTCCTTTTGCCAGCATCTCTGTTACTATTGCTTATCTAAGGACTTTTTCATTTAAAGCTTGCTTCATAATTCATACAGTATATTCGTGATGCAGCTATAAATGAAAAAAAAGTAAGACTTGTCCAAGAGAATTATGTACACACACACAATTCTAATGAATATTCTATTTTTTATTGGTTTTTAAACAAGACCATACATAGTACTATATAATACGGAACAGACGTGCAGAGACCTTTTAAGGGGCAGAGGCTCAAGTGGAAAAAAGGGAATTTTTTTATTAAATAATAATAATTGTACTTTAATAAATAAAATATATTAAAGGAGATTTCCTCCTAAATTCACCAAATACTCACCTTTAAAAGGATAGTTCATTCAAAACTAATAATTCTGTCACTATTTACTCACCTTTTACTTGTTCCAAACCTATTTGACTTTTTTTCTTCTTCTTCACAAAATATTTTGAAGAAAGCAGGAATCCTGTAACCATTGTCTTTCATGGTATTTGTTTTTCCTACTCTGGAAGTGAATGTTTTCAAGTTAATCTTTTATTCGTTAGTGTTCAACAAAATAAAGAAACAAAGATTTGGAACTACCAATTAAATTTTTTGGGTGAACTATCCCTTTTCGATCTATTATTTGTGTTTGAGTTTTTTTTTTCTGTTGAACAAAATAATAAAATATTTGGAAGAATGTAGGACACACTGATAACCACTGACTTCCATAGCTAGCCTATTTGTACATGTTTTATAGCTTCAATTAACATTATATATTTGAATAAATGACTGCAATATTGTAACCAGGAAAGAGATGCTGACAACAGGATGCGGATCCAAATGCAGGCTTTATTTAAAGGGATGGTCAGGCAAGCAATGATCAACACAGGAGCAATCAGGTGTATGAGGGAAATCCAGAATTGTCGTCAAAATGCAAGCAAATGGTCACAAGGATGGCAGCAGACAGGGAGAAACAGGAAAACAAGGCGAAGGTCAAAACACGGCAAAAACAAGACAAGGAAACGCTTTGAATTGCAACTGAAACAGAATACAAGACTCGGCAACTGGGGAGTGTGTGTGCTGTTTATATACTGAGTGTAATCTGTGCTTGAGCGGCTTCAGCTGTTGGATGTAATCAGTGAAGATATGGAACCGGTTGTGTGTGATGTGAGAGTAGTGCATGTATGGGGATGTAGTCCATAAGATGGCGGATTTGTAGTCCAATAGTGAATGTGCATGTAAACCAGCGATCTATGGGGAGAAGATCGCTGGTGATCGTGACATAGCCCCACCTCTAAGGAGTGGTTTCCAGACACTCCTATCACAGCTCAGGCGGGAGGTGGAGCGGAGGCGGAACAGGGGGAGGGATGGAGGGCCAGGACCATGCGGCTGAGAGGTGTCTGAAGCATGAAGCAGCAGAAGGCCCAGAGAGTGGAGCTGCTGAGTGCCTGGAGCGTGGAGCTGGGGAAGGCCCGGAGAGTGGAGCTGCGGAGGGCCTGGAGTGTGGAGCTGCGAAAGGCCCGGAGAGTGGAGCTGCGGAGGGCCTGGAGCGTGGAGCTGCAGAGGGCCTGGAGCGTGGGGCTGCGGAGGGCCTGGAGCATGGAGTTGGAGCTGCAGAGGGCCTGGAGCATGGAGTTGGAGCTGCGGAGGGCCTGGAGCATGGAGTTGGGGCTGCGTGAGGCCTGAAGAGTGAAGCTGCTGAGGGCCTGGAGCGTAGAGCTGCGGAGGGCCTGGAGCGTGGAGTTGGAGCTGCGTAAGGCCTGAAGAGTGAAGCTGCTGAGGGCCTGGAGCGTGGAGCTGGAGCTGCGTAAGGCCTGAAGAGTGAAGCTGCTGAGGGCCTGGAGCATAGAGCTGCGGAGGGCCTGGAGCGTGGAGTTGGAGCTGCGTAAGGCCTGAAGAGTGAAGCTGCTGAAGGCCTGGAGTGTGGAGTTGCAAAAGGTCTGGAGCATGGAGCTGAAGTTGGTCTGGGGGCTTAGGTTCAGCAGGCACAGGCAGTTCATATAACCCCCATGGGTCAGGAGGCTTTGGTTCAGGGGGCACTGGCGTTTCAGATAACCCCAGTGGGTCTGGAGGCTTGGATTCAGGAGACATAGGCAGTTCATTTAACCCCAGTGGGTCAGGAGGCACTGGCAGTTCATATAACCCCAGTGGGTCAGGAGGTTTAGGTTCCAGGAGCACTGGCAGTTCATACAACCCCAGTGAGTCAGGAGGCTTAGGTTCAAGGAGCACTGGCAGTTCATATAACCCCAGTGGGTCAGGAGGCTTAGGTTCAAGGAGCACTGGCAGTTCATATAACCCCAGTGGGTCAGGAGGTTTAGGTTCAAGGTTCACTGGTAGTTCATATAACCCCAGTGGGTCAGGAGGTTTAGGTTCAGGGATCACTGGCAGTTCATATAACCCCAGTGGGTCAGGAGGCTTTGGGACGTCACATGGCTCTGGCGGTACTGGGAAGTCACGTGTCTCTAGCACGTCACACGACTCTGGCAGCCCTTCCTGAAAATCAGGTGGTAATTCTTGTCCTTTGTGGAACTCCGGTGATGGCTCTGGCCTTTCGTGGGACTCAGGTGACAGCTCTGGCCTTTCGTGGGACTCAGGTGACTGCTCTGGCCTTTCTTGGGACTCAGGTGACTGCTCTGGCCTTTCGTGGGACTCAGGTGACTGCTCTGGCCTTTCGTGGGACTCAGGTGGGTCTCGTAACCCTGGCCCTTCAAGGGATTCAGGAGGATCTGGCGCCCGCCCTTCGGGGAATTCAAGTGGGTCTGGCGCCCGCCCTTCGGGGAATTCAGAGGTTTCTGATGTTCGCCATTCGAGGGATTCAGAGGTTTCTGATGTTCGCCATTCGAGGGATTCAGAGGTTTCTGATGTTCGCCATTCGAGGGATTCAGAGGTTTCTGGCGCCCGCCATTCGAGGGATTCAGAGGTATCTGGCGCCCGCCATTCGAGGGATTCAGAGATATCTGGCGCCTGCCATTCGAGGGATTCAGAGGTTTCTGGCGCCCGCCATTCGAGGGATTCAGAGATATCTGCCGCCCGTCATTCGAGGGATTCAGAGGTTTCTGGCGCCCGCCATTCGAGGGATTCAGAGATATCTGGCGCCCGCCATTCGAGGGATTCAGAGATATCTGGCTTCCGCCATTCGGGGAATACAAAGGGTTCTGGCAGCGGCGACTCTGGCAGCTCTGGCGGCGGCGACTCTGGCAGCTCTGGCGGTGGCGACTCTGGCAGTTCTGGCGGCGGCGACTCTGGCAGCTCTGGCGGCGGGGACTCTGGCAGCTCTGGCGGCGGCGACTCTGGCAGCTCTGGCGGCGGCGACTCTGGCAGCTCTGGCGGCGGCGACTCTGGCAGCTCTGGAGGATCTGGCAGCTCTGGCAGTGACTGAGGATCTGGCAGCTCTGGCAGTGACTGAGGATCTCGCAGCTCTGGCAGTGACTGAGGATCTGGCAGCTCTGGAGGATCTGGCAGCTCTGAAGGATCTGGCAGCTCTGGCAGTGACTGAGGATCTGGCAGCTCTGGCCGTGACTGAGGATCTGGCAGCTCTGGCCGTGACTAAGGATCTGGCAGCTCTGGCCGTGACTGAGGATCTGGCAGCTCTGGCCGTGACTGAGGATCTGGCAGCTCTGGCCGTGACTGAGGATCTGGCAGCTCTGGTGTTGGCATTTCAGGAACAGGAACTTGGACTGTAACTATAACAGGAACAGACTCAGAACAGGAAGCCATCTTGTGAGCTGGGGAACTGGATGCGACCATCTTGTGAACTGGGGAACTGGAGATAGCCATCTTGTGAGCTGGAGGACTGGAGGCGGCCATTTTGTGAACTGGGGAACTGGAAGCAGCCATCTTGTTAGCTGGAGGACTGGAAGTGGTCATTTTGTCACCTGGAGGACTGGAGGTGGCCATTTTGTGACACAGAGAATTGGAGACAGCCATCTTGTGAGCTGGAGGACTGGAGGTGGCCATTTTGTGAACTGGGGAACTGGAAGCAGCCATTTTGTTAGCTGGAGGACTGGAGGTTGCCATCTTGTTAGCTGGAGGACTGGAAGTGGCCATTTTGTCACCTGGAGGACTGGAGGTGGCCATTT
Organism: Danio kyathit; assembly: GCA_903798195.1. Classification (NCBI taxonomy): domain Eukaryota; kingdom Metazoa; phylum Chordata; class Actinopteri; order Cypriniformes; family Danionidae; genus Danio; species Danio kyathit. The sequence goes on from LR812528.1 coordinate 17,438,421, forward strand.
TGTGACATGGAGAACTGGAGGTGGCCCTCTTGTGCTTGACTGGACTGTTGGCGGCCATTTTGTCAACTGGCTGTGGTCTAGACTGGTGAACAGGGGACAGGAGTATAGGAGATGCCAGCATTATAGTATTATTGGAGGGAACAGCAAGCCCCGTTGCCGGCGGGTCTTGCTGTCTATTGCCCCCCCCCCAAAAAACATTTAGCGGTCTCCTCCACCTCGCCTACGGTGAAGGTTGACCCAAGCCCTAGCCACATCTAGGGCTTGCTGGAAAGACCCCCGAGGACCATAACGGATGAGGGTGGATTTCAGTGGTTCATTTAGTCCATTATAGAAAAAATCAATAAGTATACAGTCCAGGATAGTGGTATCATTGGCAATGTCCAGAAAAGAACGAATATGGTCCTCCAGGGAATTCATACCTTGCCTTAACCTGACGAGACGTACTGCTGGATCCATGTTGTGGCCGAGTCTTCTGTAACCAGGAAAGAGATGCTGACAACAGGATGCGGATCCAAATGCAGGCTTTATTTAAAGGGATGGTCAGGCAAGCAATGATCAACACAGGAGCAATCAGGTGTATGAGGGAAATCCAGAATCGTTGTCAAAAGGCAAGCAAATGGTCACAAGGATGGCAGCAGACAGGGAGAAACAGGAAAACAAGGCGAAGGTCAAAACACGGCAAAAACAAGACAAGGAAAACGCTTTGAATTGCAACGGAAACAGAATACAAGACTCGGCAATTGGGGTGAGTGTGTGTGCTGTTTATATACTGAGTGTAATCTGTGCTTGAGCGGCTTCAGCTGTTGGATGTAATCAGTGAAGATATGGAACCGGTTGTGTGTGATGTGAGAGTAGTGCATGTATGGGGATGTAGTCCATAAGATGGCGGATTTGTAGTCCAATAGTGAATGTGCATGTAAACCAGCGATCTATGGGGAGAAGATCGCTGGTGATCGTGACAAATATATGATAGAGGAATATTTTCACTATCCAGCTGTCGTTTCTTCATTACATTAGCCTGTATGCCTATGATATTTCCCTGGCTAAACTTTAGCTAACGTATTACATGGTTGTTAAACAGGAGGATGTAAGCAAGACAAAACAGCCCATTTGCTTTTGAACTTTTGGATAAATAGCTGACGCTAAATTTGAGCCTCAGGTAGTCTTTTGTTAACTGTTACTCACCTCCACACAATATAGATGAATGACGGATGAATTTACATCGGCTGTTCTGTCGATCATGTCGTGCTGCCGTAACGGAGGTCAGATAGTAATATATGTTTTACACGTCTGCAGTGTGCGTATGGGCCAGACTGTAAAGCTATGGCCCGGATGCAGGAGTTGGCATAAGCTCTGATAGAGGACACTCCACTGTTAGACCATACTTTTGAGATCAGTGGAACAATGTAAATAGAGTCTTCGTTAGAGCATTCGCCTCGCATGAGGTTTTTCTTTCCAAATCGCCGGTTTGAGGCTCGCTTGGAGCGGCTAGACTAAAACCAAGATATACTTTAAAATTTATTTTTTTTAATTGTCTGACCAGGAAAGCTGTCCTTGAATAGAAGACACACACTGTAAAAAATGGCCGTGATTTCAACGGTAAAAAAACTGTACAAATGCTATAGTAAAAATCCGTAACCTGGTTAACAGTATGTTTCCTTAATATATACGGCGAATAACCGTAAATTGACTTTCCCAGAATTCCCTGTATGGCACATCACTTTTTATGCTTTTTGTTGACATTACTATGGATCTTTTTAGTTGTTTCCCCATCAGTGATGTATTTTAGTGATTTATGTTACATTTAATGTTGATAAACAATATTTATTTTATGACTTTAATTTTATGCGTGTTACCATACTGGTGTTTAGTAGCTGTGTGAATGACACTGAGCACCCTCTTTACACTGATACACTTTTCTGATTGTGGGAAAAGTTGTTTGTGATGAGCATTGGTTCATTATGTATGAACTATCTCATCGCCACCTGCATATGGCTGTGTTATCTGTGTAACAAAAGATGTGTAGATGTTGCTAATTTAAAATACAGACATATTACCTCTATAAATTAATAAAAATACGGTAGTTTACTGTAAAAATGAGAAACTACTTTTACGGTTTGAACCGTTTTTTTTACGGCTAAATACTGGCAACCACAGCTGCCTTTTTTTTACCGTAAATTTTACGGATTTATTTTTTACAGTGCATTAACTTATACATACAGTATATTATATTATTAGTATTTAAAAACAATTATTATCCCCAGGAAAAAGGGCACTTTCTCATCAGGAGAAAAAAGGGCAGGGGCTCAAGCACCCAAAGCCCCCACCTCTGCACGTGCCTGATACAGAATAAAAACATGTACAGACTGTCTTAGTTTTCTTATTTTTCCAACTATCCCCTCAAAATAAAATTAATTAATTAAAAATAAACATGTCCTCTGAAAAAATTAACAAATCAAAATAAAAATTGAGCTCTGTTACAAATAAATTAATAAATACGAGTGAAAAAGACTGTTTAAATAGATGTAAAGATGCCTTTAAGTAGTCAATATTCCCTCTTTCCAGTAGTTTACTGGGTGTTAACATAATACTGTACACTGTAAAAAAATATCCATAAATTAAGTTTTCCGTATGTTTGGATTCATGTGTTTTTTGTTTTTATTTATGCTTTTGAATTGGAAAGGCCCCATACCTTCATTTTTTTTTCTTCTAATATTGAAAAGTTTTTTGTTGTTTAAAGTGACTTTTGTTGACTTTTTTTTAATAGTCTGAAGTGATATATTGTCAGGTTTGGTGTTGTAAATTACGGTCTAACAACCTGGTAATAAACTGCCAGTAACCTAACATTTTATGGACTTTATTGTCTTTATAGAGGAGGCACGGTGGCTTAGTGGTTAGCACTGTTCCCTTACAGCAAGAAGGTCGCTGGTTCGAGTCCCGGCTGGGTCAGTTGGGATTTCTGTGTGGAGTTTGCATGTTTTCCCGTGTTGGTGTAGGTTTCCTCCGGGTGCTCCAGTTTCCCCTCACAGTCCAAAGACATGTGGTATATGTGAACTGAATGAACTAAATTGGCCATAGTGTATGTGTGTGAATGTGAGTGTATGAGTGCTTCCTAGTACTGGGTTGCAGCTAGAAGGGCTTCTGCTGTGTAAAACATATGCTGGATAAGTTGGCTGTTCTTTCCGCTGTGCCCTGATGTATAAAGGGACTAAGCCGAAGGAAAATGAATGAATGAATGAATATTCTCTATATATTATTTCTCATTCAAAATGTTTTTTTCAAACTACTAAAAGTGTATCTAAATGGACATTATTTTGCAATATTATATAGCACATATGTCACACATGTTTATATCTGTGAAATCCAAACATTTGCATATATTGACATGTATCTGATTTCCATTTGGTTAGCTAACTGATTTTCAGCTGCTACACTTTTAGAAGTAACCCAATAGTGGGTCAAATAGGTCAAATATATATTGCCCATCATTTGGTTTTAAACAACCCAGAATGTTTTGAGTATAAGCAAAGAAACCAGTCTTGCATTATCCTGCAAGAAAAACAAAATGCTTCGGCATATGCAGAATTTCGAATTATTTGCCTTGTAAAAGATGAAGGATGGACAATGTCCTCTTGAGGGATTATGGGTGTGTTGACGGAATCGTGTGTTTCTCCCTGGAGTGCTGTGATCAGGAACACGTGGAAGAGCAAATGATTTCTCTGGAGAGAATGTTGTAACTCAAGGGTCAAAAGCCACCGGAGGAAGAGAGATGGATCGAGTTTACTGCCAAAGATGAGACAAATAGCCTTTAATTACAGCGCTCACAATGCTGCCGCACTGTATTGATATTTCTCAAACATTCTCATTAGGGCTTTTTACATTTATGCAATTCATTCAGCTCAAACTGATCAAACTTACCAACTCTACCTTGTACAAAATGCTGGGTTCCATACAAATCCTTTATGTTGTCCCAAAATGAATCGATTAAGTTAACTAAATCATTTTTACAAATTTAAGTGGATTGAACATAAAACAATGAAGTTGTCCCCCCAAGTAAAAACTGAAGAATTGTGTTGTTTTAACTTATTTTAAATACGTACTTTGAACAAGCAGGAAAAGTAATTTATAAGGAAAAGTAGTTATATTGGTAGAATATAAAATATATAATATAATATATAGTATAGCATAAAATATAAAATGACTAACCGTGAATGATCTTAATATTTGCATGGTGGATAATTTTTTCTCATTTAAATACTAATCAATTAAATTTTTGAAATTATTCTTAAAAATCTAAATCTTTAAGTTAAAGTCAATTTTTTACACAGTTTTGCTTTTTAAAAACACACATGCACAATATTTAATCCTAAATTCATTTAATTTCAGCTAAACTTTCTGTCTAATTTTAATATTGTAAAGATTCTGCCACTTCAGTCTTGTTAATTCTTGCTTTGGTGGCCTTGGTAGTCCAGACACTTGTAGTCCTGTCTTGTCTAGTATATTGTGCTCGGCTCATATTTCTTGTCTGTCTTCGTCTTTGTATGAGCGCCGTCTTGGCCGCGCTTGGGCCATGCACATTCCCGCTTCATGTGTCCTGGTCTCGTCCCAGAGTGTGTTGTTTTGTCTGCGGCATGCTGTTCTATTCTCAGTGCCTCAGTCTAGTTGATTTTGGTTTCGGTTAACACTGGGATGGAACATGCAGGTGGCATGTGTGAGTGTTTTCATTTATTGTGCGCTTGTGTCATTGTGGCCACATGCTTTAGTGTTTTGTGTTTCATGTGAATACGCAGTTAATGAGTTCTCTCATTGGCTGCAAGTTCTAGTTCCAGTTTACGTGAGCACATGGCTTGTGTTGTGTCTTTGTACCATGTGCTCTCCCATCTATTAGGTGGATTCGACTTGAATCACGCCTGCAGCCGGTGATCAACGAGATTAGCCGAGTGCAGGTGGAGGCGAAGTTGAAAACGGAGCCATCAAGCCGGACACTTCAGGGCTCAAAGTTGCGGCAGTCATGATGACCGATCACGTAGCGTCATCATTTATTTATTTTTTTAAAAAATTTTTTATTTAGTACAACAAAAGATTTACAGTACAAATAAAACAGAGTACAGTCTCTAAAAACTATAATTCATTTTTAAACAACAAGAGAATTATGAATTAAATATATAACAAACGCATGAAAGAAATAAAGGGAAACGAGAGGGTAATATAATCATAAAAACGAATAGGCCTATTAAATATATACAAAGCAATATGCACAAATTCTAGGAGTTTAAACATCACTCTTTAGGCTAATACTTCTTGTTTGCATATGCTAAAAAGGGTTTACATTTATTTACATTTATAGATATAAAACTTTCAAATATATATTAGTGTAAAACCCAAAACAAGGTGTTTTAATTAAGTCTGAAACAATGATTAAGATTATTTTGGATAATGAAAGTATTAAAAAAAAGCACTTGAATCCAAAATGATTGAACAAAAGGACATTCCCAAAATAAGTGAGCTACACTTTTACACAAGTAGAAATTTCCCAGAAAGAGCAAGGCACATCAATGTCACTTTGAAACGGCTTGACAGGAAATATAACATTTTATAATCATAAATAATTTTATTATTCAATAAAATAGTTCTTTAACTTAATTTGTTAAGAAACCTTTAAGGTGACAGGATCAATGATGATGATTATTTTATTACAAGTCTGTAAGCTTTTCACTCATCATAGCACACGTGCTGCTGATATTGTGACAATAAAAGTGATTTGATTTGAGATAATATTTAGGTTATTCACAAAAATATGTCATTTAAATCATTCATGGAGCTGAATGTATAAAAAAGTTCGAAAATAAACCTATGCAAACATTTTGCTTTTATAAACAAAGTATTTAACAAAAGATGATACTGCAGTAAAATATTTGTAGTCTTTTAATAAGAATGATGTGCACAAGATAGAGATGGTATAAAAAGTAAAGCTGGCTGAGCCCGCCGTCTGATCTTTGATTGCTGACGCAGTACTTTGATGCCACATGTGACAGTCACGTGGCCTCTGCGTAGCGTCAAACCAGACAAAATTTCTAACCGGCATGCACCGATTTAAGACAGATTCCGATCGGTCTGCGCAACGCTGCATGAAGTCGAACGCACCTATTGTCTTGTCCCACCCACTTTGTTATCCTATTATTTATCAGTTTATTATTTATTTATTATTTGTCAGTTTATTGGTTTGCTTTCCCTATTTATTCTCCCAGTGTGCTATGTCCTGTGCTGGTCCATCGTCATTGATCCTGTGTCTTTCAAAACAAGCTGAGTCAAGTAAGTATTGTTATGTTGCTGTCTTTTTCCACTGTATTTAGTTGTTTTTGTTTCTTTTATATAATAAAATCTTTGGTTATTTGCAATTGGGTGCTCGCATCATCCTTCCCAACACCCAACCTTGACAAATACAGACTTTTAGCATATGTCAGTGATATCATACCTAAATAACACAGCTAAGAAATAATCAATCCCTATGTTTAACTAAAATGAAAAAATAAATAAATAATAGTAAATAAATAAATAAATATTTCAATTCAGATTAAAAGCACATCAGTGTATCATTTTACGAATTTTATAATTTTTAAATTTTATTTTACATATCCACCAACCTTTTTGCGAGTTCATTTAATGACTGAAATATACGTTGTAGATGTGTAACTGAATTATAGGTTTGATGAATTCCAAATAAATCATACATCTGTCTATACTAATTGAAATGAATCCGTCAACAGCCAGTGAGTGCTACTGGTTTAAATAAGCTCTATAAACACCAGAGCCAAACTCCGCATTAGATCATTCTTCCATTAACGCTCTAGTTTTCCTCATCTGCACGCAGGCACTCGTGAGTAACTGTCTCAACGGTGTGTCCTGTAATTTACGATGCCTGCTGACATTTCGGAGCTCGTGTTCCTTCTTGTGGTGCCAGTAGTTGTAATTGTGCATGATGAGGCTGTGGAAAGCAGCTGCAGCCCTGTTATTTCTCTTGCGCTCCGCTGCCTGTGCTCTCCCTAGGTGATGCTACCTGTCGGCCAGGCAACGGGGATCTAGGATTTATGGGATGTGGATTTGGTTGGTGGTGTGTGTGCGGAGGCGGCGGCATAAGGGAGAACTGTTAATCATTTGCCCAATAGGATCCACAGGGGGATTGGTAAATCAAGCTCCTTAAAGGAGAAAAGATGATTTTTAGAGGGGCTGGTTGTGCAGCTCCACCTCTGGGACCAGGGGTCCTTGTGGCAGAGCTGCATCAGGGAGCATATGCTGACCTCAGCTTTATGTTAACTGTTTTTAGCTGCATGTGTGCAAATCGCAGGATGGCTGGACAGCTGGAGAGGACCACTGTGGAGAGGGAAACGTTATTTTATTTACAGGGGAGACTAGCCCAAGATTCTATCAATGGCAATGATATATGTTTGATTCGCAGGGAAATCAAGAACTCATAAAATTGACCTTGGATGCAATTTAGGTTACTTTGGACAGTAGTACTCAAAGTAGTACACAAAATTACAGATGACCTAATAAAATATTACTCCAGTAGAAGTGTAAAGTCTTCCTTTTCGATATTACTTGAGTCAGAGTACATAATTATTTATTTATATATTAACAAAACTTGTCATATTTTAATAACCACAATGATAATTCATGGTAATTGAAGTGAAAACATGTGAAAACACATTCACATGCAGAACCCTATTAAGATAAGTTCGTAAAATGAGTGAATCGTTTACTGGAGACTCACTCTAAATGGATCATATTAATCATTGAATCATTTGAGACTCACTTTGAACAGATCATTTGTATTAGTGAATTGTTTACTGGAGACTCACACTGCACGCATCATTTGTATAAGTGCACGGTTTACTGGAGACTCACTCTGAATGGATCATATTAATCAGTGAATCGATTACTGTAGACTTACTCTGAAAAGATTGTATGAATCATTGAATCATTTACTAGAGACTCACTTTGAACAGATCATTTGTATTAGTGAATTGTTTACTCGAGACTGACTCTGAATCGATCAGATTATTCAGTGAATCGATTACTGGAGACTCACTCTGAACAGATTGTTTTATTGTTTAATCGTTTACTAGAGACTCACTTTGAAAATATCATTTGTATTAGTGAATTATTTACTGGAGACTCACTCTAAACTAATAATTTGAATCAGTAAATAATTTACTGGAGACTCACTCTGAATGGATCATTTGAATCAGTGAATTGTTTACTGGAGACTCACTCTGAATGGATCATTTGAATGAGTGAATTGTTTACTGGAGACTCACTCTGAACAGATTGTTTTATTGTCTAATCGTTTACTAGAGACTCACTTTGAACAGATCATTTGTATTAGTAAACTGTTTACTGGAATCTCACTCTAAAAATATCATTTGTATTAGTGAATTGTTTACTGGAGACTCACTCTTAACGAATCATTTGAATCAGCAAATCATTTACTGGAGACTTACTCTAAGTGGATCATTTGTATTAAGCTGCAGTCAGACTTCTATTTATGCGCATGCAAATGCGTCAGACCGGAAATGCAAGGTCATGCGGCAAGTTTCACAGTTTGCTGCATTGGAAAGTTCAAGCTTGGTGAACTCTGACCTGCGAAATCGCATCATTTGACTGCGTGACACCAATCGAGGATCAAAACATGACCTCTCTGGACAGAAATTTAAAAAATAGACCAATCGCTCGCTTTTTTAAATGTCTAATAATCTTGTTTAATCCCCCTTTTTGCAGTGCCGTACTACAGAATTTCGCAAGCTCAAACTCTAGTGTGACCGCAGCTTAAGTTAATTGCTTACTAGAGACTCACTCTGAACTCATCATTTAAATTAGTGAATTGTTTACTAGACACTCACTCTGAACAGTTTATTTGAATCAGTGAATTAATTACTGGAGACCCACTCTGAACAGTTCATTTTAAACAGTGAATCGATTACTGGAGACATTAGGTGCGTTCGACATGAAGCACAGCTGCAGCCGGTGATCAACGAGATTAGCCGAGCGCAGGCGGAAGCGGAGTTGAAAACGGAGCTCATCATTTGAATCAGTGATTTGTTTACTGGAGACTCACTCTGAACTGATAATTTGAATCAGTGAATTATTAGGTGCGTTCGACATGAAGCACGGCTACAGCCGACAATCAACGAGATTAGCCGAGCGCAGGCGGGGGCGGAGTTGAAAGTGGAGCTGTCAAGCCGGACACTTCGGGGCTCAAAGTTGCTGCTGTCATGATGACCGATCACACTAGCGGGATCATTTATTTATTTGTTTATTTATTGCAATAACAACAAAAGATTTACAGTATGCATAAAACAGAATACAGTCTCTACAAACTATAGTTCATTTTTAAACAATAAGGGAATTATGAATTAAAGGTAGCCTATAACTAACGCATGAGACATAAAGGGAAAACCAGAGAGCACATAAAAAGGAAACAAATATCCACAAATAGGCCTATTAAACAAAACAATAAGCACAAATTCTTGGAGTTTAAACATCAGTCTTTGGGCTACTAGATTTTGAATGCTATGTCAATACTGTTCCAGTGCTTGTTTGAATATGCTAAAAAGGGGTTTACATAAATTTATTTACATTTATAGTTATAAAACTTTCCTATATATTAATGTAAACCCCAAAACAAGGTGTTTTGATTAAGTGTTAAACAATGATTATTTTGGATAATAAAAGCATTTTTTAAAAAGCACTTTAATCCAAACAGATTGAACAAAAGGACCACAATGAATGAGCTACACTAAATAGAAAATACCCAGAAAGAGCAGGTACATCAATGTCATTTTTAACATTTCTGCATAAATGGCTTAACAGGAAATTAAATATTTTATAATCATATATTTTTATATTTAATAAAATATTTTTTACTTAATTTGTTAAGAAATCTTCATAGGGGTGATAATTATTTAATTATAAGTCTGTAAGACTTATTTGAGTTAATATTTGGTCATTCACTAAAATGTATAATACAGTAGTCTGTATAAAAAAAGGCAGAATAAACCTGTTCAAACAATCTAGACATTATGAACAAATTATTTAATAAAAGATGATGCTGCAGTAAAATATTTGTAGTCTTTTAATAAGCATGATGTGTACAAGATAGAGAGGGTATGAACATTTAATTGTTTGTTTTGAAATTTGTGAATCGGAATTTGTCCAATAATAAACCCGCAACACACGTGGTTGTTGTCATGTTATGAACTTGGCCAATCGTGTAACATCAGTGTCGTCATCGCAGTTCCAGCAGGCGCTCTTCAGGTGCTGCGCGGGCTGATTCAATCGTCTGATCTCGGAGCGCTGTCGCAGTACTTTGATGCCATATGTGACAGTCACATGGCGTCAGCGCAGCATCAATCCGGCCAAAATTTCTAACCGGCATGCACTGATTTAAGACAGATTTCGATCTGCGCAGCGCTGCATGGAGTCGAATGCACCCGCTTACTGAAGACTCACTCTGAACTGATCATTTGAATCAGTGATTTTTTTTTTTTTTTTTTTTTACCGGAGACTCACTCTGAATGAATCATTTGAATCAGTGAACTGTTTACTGGAGACTCACTCTGAATAAATAATTTGAATCTGTGAACTGTTTACTGAAGACTCACTCTAAATGGATCATTTTAATCAGTGAACTGTTTACTGGAGACTCACTCTAAATAGATCATTTTAATCAGTGAATCGATTAGTGGAGACTCACTCTAAACAGGTCATTTGAATCATTGAATTGTATACTTGAGACTCACTCTGAACTGATCATTTGAATCAGTGAATTGTTTACTGGAGACTCACTCTGAACTGATAATTTGAATCAGTGAATTGTATACTGGAGACTCACTCTGAACTGATCATTTGAATCAGTGAATTGTTTACTGGAGACTCACTCTGAACTGATCATTTGAATCAGTGAATTGTATACTGGAGACTCACTCTGAACTGATCATTTGAATCAGTGAATTGTTTACTGGAGACTCACTCTGAACTGATAATTTGAATCAGTGAATTGTTTACTGGAGACTCACTATGAACTGATCATTTGAATCAGTGATTTTTTTTTACCGGACACTCACTCTGGATGAATCATTTGAATCAGTGAACTGTTTACTGGAGACTCACTCTGAATGGATCATTTTAATCATTGAGTGGTTAACTATTGAGCAGATGTCAGTCCAATATGCAAATTAATTGCTCAGTGCAATTTATAAACCCATTTGATAAAATTCAGCTTGTTCACAAATTAAACACCACTATCTAATCTTTTTACAGCTTACACACTAAAAAATGCTGGGTTGAAAACAACCCAATTTGGGTTGTTTTGGTAACCCAACGCTGGGTAAAAAAGGGACGAACCCAACGCTGGGTTACTTTAACCCAAAAAATTGGGTTACACGTTTAACCCAGCATGTTGGGTTGTGATTTTTAACCCAACTATTAGTTAAAAGTTACTACACTGCTGGGTTGAATGTAACCCAAAAATGGGTCAGAAATTTAATCTAGAACCTGGTGATTAAAATCACTAAAATAAAAACAATTCTACAGCAATACATACTTTAGTAATGTAATTTTATTTATGACAAAACATAAAAAATGTGTCAATATGAATTTAAAACATTTTTCCCATTTTCACTTCAGCATTAAGACAATTTCAATAAAAATATCAATAACAGAAATGACAGAAACACTGTGACTAAAGTCAGTAACAATGCATCAGACTGAAGTCATAGTAACATTTACATCATGCATAAATCTGGAATCATCAGTAAGAATCAACTGCAATGTAATTGCAGAGTAGAGGAAAATAAAAGTATGTAGAAGTAATAAGTGAAGTTTCATAAACAAATTTCGAGAGGAACACGTGATATTATTGACCGCGGCTGTTACCTCATCCACAATCATTAGCTAGCCAATCAGATCCATCCAAGCTCACTATAAGAAGCCTAGGGAATATCACTCCCTTATCTTCATTTCGAAGAAACTACCGTAAGGACCGCTCCAGTTTCCCAGAGCGAACCTACAGCAAACCTGCTAAACTTCAGCCGACCAAAACAACACCACCAGCTACAACAACAACAACAACAACAACAACTACTACAACAACAACTAAACTACAGCTACTACTTCAACACCAGCAATAACTCAACTTCAGCAACAACAACAACATCTACAACCGCAAAATGGACCGAGACCAAAGCTCCGCCAACCCAGATACTCCAGCCCCAGCACAGCAACACCCAACTCAGCCGGGAAGCCGGCCAGAGGCCGAGGCTCCAATAAGAGGCCGGAGGCCTATCCGCTCTACAAGAATCCAACGCCGCATGCAATCCCCATCTCCCGTCACCCCAAACCGCCACCCACCTTCTCCTGCTTCCTCATATGCCTCCGCCAGATCTTCATCCCTCACGTCCAACAAGATGACAATATCAGAACTCCGCCAGACTCTCATCAACGCCGGAATCACCATCCCCAGCCGCTGCAATAAATCCGAACTGGTTAAACTATACGAATCCATCTCTCCATCAACTCCGCCCCCTCAGGACAGCAGAAGCACTCGCTCCCGGCACGCCCCCTATCCCCAACCCTCTACAGCCCAGCAAGCACTCAGCCACCACGGACCTTCTAAGAAAACTAACAAGAAAAACAATACAAAGCAACCTCAAGAAACCGGACACACAGCACCTCCACCAACTTTCCAAAACACGAGCTATATACCAGACATTGACGCCACTCCCGGACTTCCTACCGCCCCTCCCTTGGCCTCCAGCTCCGCATTCCAGCAGAAACTCCAGTCCAGTTATTCCAGCCATCCCTACCACTCTCACCCCTTTTCCCTCTAACCTCCCTCATTCTTCTACCCAGCTTATTCCTCCTTATTCTCTCTACACTAGTTCTAACGCTCTTCCTCTTCCTCCCCCTCCCCATCTTCCCTCTTCTAATATTCCCCCCCTTCTCCCATCACCAAGCACCCACCCCAATTACTAATCCCCAATACCCCTCTCTCCCTACTAACATTTCTTCCGCACGGCCCCCCCTTCACGCTTGCCACAGCCACGCCCCTCCCCATTCCGCACAACGCTCCAGTCCTGGAACCACCCCCGATCTCCAACTCCATCAAGAACCTCATACTATCAGGTGCAGACATCGACCTCGCTACACTCCTTTCACCCATAGCACCTCCCTCGGCAGAACGCCAGGTAGATTGCGGCGAGTTCACCATTTCACTCAAATCACCCGTCAGCTCTCAATCCCGCACTCTGTCACTAGCAGAATTTCACGTAGCATTCGCCCGATTCACAGAAACATTATGCTCAGCCTTTCCCCATAGGAGGCGCGAGCTGAACGACTACATGGCCATCATCTCAGAGCTCGCGCTGTCCTATGGGGGAACACATTTCTACACCTACCACAAATTATTCTCCGCAAAATGTGCCATTCGCGTTTCACAATGGAATCAGTGTCCCTATTGGGGGGCTATGGACACTGATTTGCATAACAGAGTTTTCTTAGGATGCCGCAATCTTTCCTGCGCGGTCTGCCGTTCCAATCTGCACACTACCACCTCCTGTCCCTTCATAATCCCTTCCTCCGATAAAGAACTACAAAACCCAAGATCCACCAGCTACGTACCCCGCCCCTCTTCCTCCACTATCCCTGCTCTACTTCCTCCCTCTTCTCAAAACCCTCCCTCCTCTCAGTCTTGCAATAACTTCAACACCGCTAGATGCTTCCGTCACCCCTGCAAATACCTCCATATATGCAATTACTGCGGCGGCACGCATGCACGCGTCGTCTGCCAAGTGTTAAAAGCAAATAAAAACAAAGAAATTACTTGTCGACTCCTGTTAATATCTCTAATCTTTATTCTGAATTATGCATGCACCCCGATCCTAACTTTTGTGATTTTCTCATTTCAGGTCTGTCTAACGGATTCCACCCCGGTTGTCTCGACCCTGCCTTCATACAACCTCGCCTGTCCTAACCTACAATCCGCCACCACCGAACCAGACGTGGTAGAAAAACTAATCGAGAAAGAGATCGACAATAAATTCATGATCGGTCCCTTTCTCGCCCCCCCGTTTAGCGTTTATCGAATCAGCCCCATCGGAGTGGCAACCAGGAAATTTTCCGGGAAAAAACGTCTAATAATCGATCTTTCATCCCCTCATAATTCCGCCTTTTCCAGCATTAACAGCATCATTTCGCCCGACGAATTCTCTTTAAATTACCACGATATAGACCAAGCAATTTCTCTAATTAAACTAGTCGGACGTAACGCTTGGCTCGCTAAAGTCGACATCACATCAGCCTTTAAAATCATGCCTTTACATCCCGAATTCTGGCACCTTTTTGGCATTAATTGGAAATCCAATTTCTACTTCGCTGTCCGCTTAACTTTCGGATGCAGAAGTAGCCCAAAAATATTCGACATGCTTTCAGAAGCATTATGCTGGATTCTCGCCAATAACTACGGAGTTTCGCATATCGTGCATCTCCTAGATGATTTTCTCATCATCTCTCCCCCAAATACCCCGCCTGCCAAACACCTAGCGATTACGCAATCCGTCTTCGCTAAACTCGGCATACCCCTCGCAGAGGATAAAACCTCCGGCCCCAAGCACCTCCATAGAATTCTTAGGCATCAACTTGGATTCACAAAAATTCCAAGCATCATTACCCAAAGAGAAAATCGACCGAATCATTTCTCTATCCTCTACTTATTTGGAAAAACAAGAATGCTCCAAACGCGAACTGCTTTCTATTCTAGGACATCTAAATTTCGCGATGCGCATTATCCCGCAGGGCCGCCCCTTCGTTACTCACCTCCTCCAACTCGCAGCATCGGTGCACGGATTAGACGAAAACATATCTTTATCCGATCCTTGCCGTAAAGAACTCAGCCTTTGGATTTCCTTCCTAAGTGCTGGAACGGCTGCTCTTTCTTTTATAGCGATTTAATCTCATCCCCCGAGGATATCCACCTATACACAGACGCCGCCCCCTCCGTAGGCTTCGGAGGATATTACCAGGGACGCTGGTTCGCTTCCGACTGGCCCCCCCCAAATGCTAGAAACCCCCATCCCATCAATATTCGTCCGCGCTGTTCGAATTATACCCCATAGTAGCCGCTTCGTTATTATGGGGAGACGATTGGGCAGCCTCTAGCATTCTTATCCACTGCGACAACGAAGCCGTCGTTCACTGCATTAATAAAGGGCGCTCTCATTCTCCCGCTTTAATGCCGTTACTCCGCCGCCTTATTTGGACTTCAGCCAAAAAACAATTCATTATTACAGCTGTACATGTTCCCGGTTTTCACAATCAAATCGCTGACTCTCTCTCTCGCTTTCTGTTTCAGAAATTCAGAGAATTGGCACCAGAAGCAGAGGCGCACCCGACTCCCATCCCTCCTTATTCAGAGATGATATTCCAATAAATCATCCCATGCACCACTTGCACCAAACATCCATATCACTCATACTACAAGCGGTGGCTCCGAGGACTCTACAAACATATTTCACTGCATGGAAAGCATTCAAACATTTCCATTCCCTGTACAACACAACATTTCCCAATTTCTCCCTGCTTACAATCACTTCATTCATCACATATTTACATTCGCATAAACACATACAAGCCAACTCTATCAAAAGCTATTTAAGTGGAATTCAATTTTTCCACAAGCTAACGTACGGCTCCACTTCTGATTCACTTACTAACCCACAATCCAGCCTTTTAATTAAAGGCATCCAGAAAGCACATCCCCACCTCCCAGACCCCAGGCTGCCCATCACACACACCATATTATCCAAATGCATTTCAACACTCAGGAAAGGCTACTTTTCCACCCACACAGACCACACATTAGACGCAATGTTCACACTAGCCTTTTTCGGATTTCTCAGATGCTCTGAAATTACAGTAACATCTACATTCGATGCCAACATACACCCCACCATATCAAATCTAACTTTGATTGACGAGGAGACAATTTCTTTTCTCATCAAGCAAAGTAAAACAGATCAATCCAGAAAAGGCCACTTCATTTACATATTCAACATCCCCTCCTCCACAAACCCTTTCCAAACACTCCTAGCATACATGCACTATAGAAAAACTCTAAGCCCAAGCCCCCCTCTCCCCCCTTTTTATAGATGACGCTAACCGCCCAGTAACCACGTTTTTTGGTTCCAAAAACACCTTAAAGCAGTCCTTCAACACTCAGGCTTCCCACCAGAATCATACTCTAGCCACTCCTTCAGAATCGGAGCCGCCACCACAGCAGCACACAAAGGGCTATCTCAACAGCACATACAAACACTGGGAAGATGGTCTTCCGACGCCTTCAATCCTACATTCGCCTCAGCCACAGCCACCTCAAAGAAGCCCAGAAGACCCTCACAAGCAGTCACGCTAACTCCAGCGGCCAAAGACAGAGGCATAATCCAGCCCCAAACTCTCTCGGACAAGGACACGATCCAGCCTCATCAGCATCCCAAGGGCGCGGGCACGACCCAGCCATCTAACCCTCTTTTCTTCCTTCCTAGCTCTGAGTTTCACTCAGCCTTCTCCCCCATTCACTCACCTAACTCCCGCCGGAGTTCGGCCCACCCATGCCCCCCCCCCCCCCCCCCCCCCCCCCCCCCCCCCCCCCCCCCCCCCCACGCCCCCCCCCGGCCGCTGCCACAGGAGTTTTTCACTACTCCCCTCCTTTACCACCCGACTCCTGTTGGACCCTCCCACGGCTTCAACTCCCTCCGCCGAAGCCACTACTGCCCCTCCCCCGGCCATAGCTTATTACATTATATATCATTTTTTAATGATATATAATAAATCTTATTTATTCCTCTGTTTTGTTTCATTTATATAAATTCATATCTATATGCACCCACGTATATAATAAGGATTTATATATAGTGCCGCCACCTTCACGCTCTGGTTCCCGCAGGAACACCCCCTGAGCACCAATTTCGCCCCGTCACCCTCCAGCAGGAATCTCCACCGCCCCCTCACCTTCCCCGACTCCTACTGGAGCTGGCCACCTTAGCTCTACCCACACGAGCTGCGACTCGAGCACGAGTCCGTCACCGCCCCTCCCCGGCCCTAGCTTATATACCCATATTTATTTTATTTTATATTCATTTCGCTCATTTTTTAGTTTTATATATATATATATCTATATGCACCCACGCATATAAATACATATTTATATATAGTGCCGTCATTCCCAAGCTCAGCTCCCGCAGGAGCATTCCCGAGCACCTGACCCCCGCAGGGGTCACCGCCCCAACAGCCACTCACCCTCCAGCTGGGGTTTCCACCCGCCCTTCCTCTTTCCCAATTCCAGTTGGAGACGGCTCATACAGCTCTATCTCCCGCAGGAGAGCCCAAGAGCTTCGACTCCCGCAGGAGTCCGCATCGCCCCCCCAGGCCCTAGATTACCCCATTATATATATATGTATCTATATACTCATATAAATACATATTTATATATAGTGCTGCCACCCTCAAGCTCAGCTCCCGCAGGAGCAATCCCGAGCACCTGACCCCCGCAGGGGTCATCGCCCAACCGCCCACTCACCCTTCGGCTGGAGTCTCCACCCGCCACTCCTCTTCCCCGACTCCAGCAGGAGACGGCACATACAGCTCCATCTCCCGCAGGAGTGCCCACGAGCTTCGACTCCCGCAGGAGTCAATAAATGCCCCTCCCTAGGGCCCTAGATTACCCCATTATATATATATATATTTATATTCATCATATACATATATATTTATATATAGTGCTGCCATCTCCCAGCTCTATCTCCTCCAGGAGAGTTCCTCGAGCAACCGACTCCCCCGGAGTCCACACCCCCCCCCACTCAAGCCCCCTCCACCCCCCTATCCAGCCGGAGTCCTCACTCCCCCCCATTTATCTAACTCCGGCAGGATTCCCGCCCTCGGCTCTGACCCCCGCAGGGGTCTCCCCGAGCCTCTCCTCCCGCAGGAGATTTTAGCACCCACGCCAACCCTGTTCAGGCTCCCGCAGGAGCCGTACCACCCTTTGCTCCCGCAGGAGCCTTCTTTACCCTTCCTTCTCAAACCACTATATCCAGCAGCCGGATATAGCATTTAGCCTTTTGGGGGAGTTTCTTCGAATACACGGCTGCTGTCCCGAGTCTCATGCATTTTGGGGAGCTCTCGAGAACCACCCGATCTCGTACTCCCCTGATACGCTCTATCGACCAGGCGGGAGCCCTGGGCTCAACTATCTCCGAGCTCAGGGTTCTCTCCCGGGACAGCATGCCAAACCAGCTAACAACTTGTCAAACAATATCTAAGTGCGAACTCTTGAAGTGAAGTTTCATAAACAAATTTCGAGAGGAACACGTGATATTATTGACCGCGGCTGTTACCTCATCCACAATCATTAGCTAGCCAATCAGATCCATCCCAAGCTCACTATAAGAAGCCTAGGGAATATCACTCCCTTATCTTCATTTCGAAGAAACCCCCCCATCCACCCCTTCGCCTCCCCCCTTTTCTTCCTTTATCACGGGGAGCTCTCGAGAACCACCCGATCTCGTACTCCCCTGATACGCTCTATCGACCAGGCGGGAGCCCTGGGCTCAACTATCTCCGAGCTCAGGGTTCTCTCCCGGGACAGCATGCCAAACCAGCTAACAACTTGTCAAACAATATCTAAGTGCGAACTCTTGAATGAAAATGCATCTAAATGACTGAAATCAGAATGATTAACTTAAATTACTAATACAAATTTGTGTACAAACATCAACATATCCTCATATATATAAATCATCAACTGCAATGTAGAAAACATATGTAAACGTAATAATGGAATGACATCAATCTGACTGAAAAAACTAAACAAAAAAAAACTAAGAAAATACAAATTTAAGATTAGGAAAAAATAAAAAAAAAACATTTTATAACCTTCCCTTTAACAATTATGTGCAAACATCAATATATCCTGAGATATAAAGGACTCATCAGTAAAGATGATCAATTGCAATGTAAATGCAGTTTAGAAGAAATAACAGATGTACTGCAGAAGTAATAATGAAAGCTGAAGACAGAAGCATTTACTTTGAGAAAACAAATTTAAAATAGGAAAACATTTCATAACTTTTACTTGAACAATCACGTGCAAACATCAATAGATCCTGAGATATAAAAGAGTCACATTAGTTGCAATGTAACTGCAGTGTAGAAGAAAAATATATTTAGAATAATGAAAGTGCATCAAACTGACTGAAGACAAATTTACTTACAAGAAAATATGCATTTACAACATGAAAACATTTGATAACGTGCACAAACATTTACATGCATGAGCGTCAAGATATCATGTGAGAAAAGCGGGTCACAGTACGATTCATTGCAGTTTTGAAGTACAGTTGAAGTTGAAGTATTAGCCCCTCTTTGATTTTTTTTTTTTTTTCTTTTTAAATATTTCCTAAATGATGTTTAACAGATTCAGGAAATGTTCACAGTATGTCTGATAATAGTTTTTATTCTGGAGAAAGACTTATTTGTTTTATTTCGTCTGGAAACTACAGAACAAACAATCGTTACACAATAACTTGCCTAATTACCCAGGGCCAGACGGAATCTGCGGACGTTTTTTTGCTATTTCTGCGGAGAAGTTTGGTAAAAATCTGCGGATTTCTGCGGAATTAATTTGGGAGTATCATAACTAAAACCTTAATATGTTAAATAAAAAATCATATCTTTTTAACTTGTATTTAATGTTTAAAATGCAAATCCAATTAGATTAACTGTAAATAGTTAACTTTAAGTAAATAAACAGAGTTAATGATGGGCTCAAAATCTGCGGAAATCTGCGGAAAATCGGCAGAAAATCTGCGGAAATCTGCGCCCGCAGATTCCGTGTGGGCCCCTACTAATTACCCTAGCCTGCCTAGTTAACCTAATTAACCTAATTAAGCCTTTTAAATGTCACTTTAAGCTGTATAGAAGTGTCTTGAAGAATATCTAGTCAAATGTTATTTACTGTCATCATGACAAAGATAAAATAAATCAGTTATTAGAGTATGAGTACAGTTATTAGTATGAGTTATTAAAACTATTATGATTAGAAATGTGTTAAAGAAATCTTCTCTCCGTTAAACAGAAATTGGAAACAAACAAACGGGGGCTAATAATTCTGACTTCAACTGTATTTAGAAGTAAAGGTGTACAAGTTGAAGTACACAGAATCCAAGGAAGCGGTGAGGTCTCAGTGTTAATAATTACTGTTTGTCAGTAAAAATTAATGCTTGCAGAACTGTTACTGCCAGTGTCCCCTGCACAGGAACTCCATACACCACAGTCTGTAGAAACTGCCAAACCAGGGAACACTGCTCGGGGTAGTTCACACCAAAGATGTAGAATGCTTTAAAGCAAACGTCCACTGCAGCAAGAAATGTACTTTGCTCACGTGCCGTGCCATTTATTATAGCAAAGGCTTGTAAGCAGTGGTGGTCTCCAAGCATGAGAACATACGGAAATTCAATGGACTCTTGAATTGAATGGACGAAGATACTCAGCCATATTGGTCCCGATCTGAAAAAATACAAAATAAAAAAAATTGATTAAGAACTCAAAATTGTACAAGTTAGTTAACTTTAGAACACCTAAAATACCTGTAGGAGCAAAAAGGATCATAACACACCAAGCTATCAGCCAGTGTTGGCATTAGTTAAAAACTGACCATGGCACTATGCTGCAACTTCTTGGCCCAGATGCAGATGACTTGATGCATAAACTTCCAAAATGCAGTTTAAATTCCACTGCAAACCATCACAAATGCAGTTGTAAACAACCTCAGACGAGAAAGAAGGGTCTTAAATAACACAATCTTCTTTTTTTTCTTCATTAAAAAATACAATTTAAATACTTTTCAATGTCAAACATTCATCTTGTCTTGCTCTGCCTTGTCTGAACTGTGTGTATTCTAGCTCAAGAAAGTTTGGGTACTGAACACTCTGACTATATTTTACACAGAGTTCAGGCAGAGTAAGGCAAAGTGAGCATTTGAAATTATTAGGTATTTTGATTGTATTACCTTAATGAAAATAGATAAGACCCTTCTTCCTCAGCAGGGATTGTTTGCAACCACATTTGGGATCATTTGAAGCCGCATTAAAATTTTCTTTTGAAAGTTCAAAATTGAGGCACCATCTCAGTCCATGGAGATGGAGAAAATGCTGAAATGTTTTCTAAAAAAACTCAAAACAAACAATTTCTTTACGACTGAAGAAAAAAGACATGAACATCTTGGGTGACAAGGGGGTGAGTACATTATGTGTGAATCTTTTAGTTGGAAGTGGACTTCTCCTTAAATGAAATGCAGAACTGCTACCCAGTGCTTTCTCAATTCATGTTAAACTTACAGGCCATATAGAGTTTGTTGCATTCACTATCAATATAAAGCATCTTATCACAAAACATTAGAGAAATATAAGCCATAGCTGTGACCAAATCACTCCCTACTTACTAAAAATTATTTGTCAATAAAGAAATTATATTTACATGATTTTAAAAAAATGTTTCTGTTAAACAGATGCAAAATTATAGTTTTCATTTTATTTTATAATAACAAACATTCATTCATTCATTCATTTTCCTTTCGGCTTAGTCCTTTTATTAATCAGCGGTCAGCCCAGCGGAATGAACCGCCAACTTATATGTTTTACGCAGCAGATGCCCTTGCAGCTGCAACCCATCACTAGGAAACACCCATACACTCTCATTCTCACACACACATACACACACTACGGACAATTTAGCTTACCCAATTCACCAACACCGCATGTCTTTAGACTGTGGGGGAAACCGGAGCACCCAGAGGAAACCCACGCCAACACGGGGAGAACATGCAAACTCCACACAGAAACACCAACTGACCCTGCCGAAGCTCGAACCAGCGACCTGCTTGCTGTAAGGCGATAGCACTAACCACTGCACCCCCATGCCTCCCTAATAACAAACATAAAAATAACATTCATTATTAATAAAATAACTGTTAGAAAAGCATTATGCAATCATTATTAATTATGATTGATATGGTTTATTAAAGAGGCAACGCAGTGGCGCAGTAGGTAGGTGCTGTTGCCTAACAGCAAGAACGTCGTGTGGGTTGCAGGTTCGAACCTCGGCTGGGCTGGGTCAGTTGGCGTTTCTGTGTGGAGTTTGCATGTTCTCCCTGCGTTCGTGTGGGTTTCCTCCGGGTGCTCCGGTTTCCCCCACAGTCCAAAGACATGCAGTACAGGTGAATTGGGTAAGCTAATTGTCCATAGTGTATGAGTGTGAATGTGTGTGTGGAAGTTCCCAGAGATGGGTTGCGGCTGGAAGGGCATCCGCTGCGTAAAATCATGCTGGATAAGTTGGCGGTTCATTCCGCTGTGGCGACCCCGCAAGGGACAAAGCCAACAAGAAAATGAATGAATGATGGTTTATTAATAAA
This sequence comes from Danio kyathit, assembly GCA_903798195.1. Taxonomy (NCBI): domain Eukaryota; kingdom Metazoa; phylum Chordata; class Actinopteri; order Cypriniformes; family Danionidae; genus Danio; species Danio kyathit. The sequence continues at coordinate 17,460,937 of LR812528.1, forward strand.
TGTGTAATTATTCAACTAATTGCTTCACATGAACATCACAAGTCAACCAGACAAATCTTTAGACAAGGGCAGCCCTAATGATTACAATGAACAAAGTAAAATATTACTACATACCTTCACATGTGGGGATTCACTCTTGAAGATTCCACTCTTTTAGTTTGGTTGCACATATTCATTCATCTGAAAAAGAATAACAGAAGCAGAAGCATTTTAGCAAAATTAAGTAAAAAAGATCAGCCAAAAGTCACTTTATCACAAAAATACTCCTAAATGATCATAATTATCCAGGGTGTCACATAAAATGGTGGTCAAACTTTTTTCAAAGATGATTAGGTTGGATTTAGCCTTAGCTGAGACGTCTGCATCAAAATAGCCATACGTACAGATTAATTAAAGATAACAGTTTCTCTCAAATCATGTCTACAATGTAAAAGGCTCACAGTAAACTAATAACATTTGCTATTCAATGTACAGCTAAACAACATCGACAAGCAGAGCAGGAAAATTATTAAGTATGTTCTGACCAAAAAAAAACATCGTTAGAGAAGCTGAATTTAACACTCTATGCATCAAAGTATTGTTACAAAAATCAATTTAAGAAGTACAGGAGTAAAATACTACTTACTGTTTTACAGCTTAACAATACAAATCACAGTACGTGCTGCCATTACCTAACCTTAACACAGAGAAATCTGTCATGCAAAAGGCATTTTATTACAACAAAAAAGCTCCTAAATTATCCTAACTATCCTTGGTGTGGGGCTTATAAAATCTAACAAAGTAGATACAAAAGACTCTAAATAAAGGGACTTTGCCTATACAAAAATAATATTAAAAAATTAAGGAAATTACCTTATCTTTTCAAGCTCCTTCCGATGTCACGCGCGCTTTCCCATTCACAAAGCCACAGGTCCGGCCGCGAAGTAAAGTAGCAGGTCCGGTCGCGTGGCGAGCAGCAGGTCCGGCCGCGAAGTGAAGTAGCAGGTCCGGGCGCGAGCCGAGCAGCAGGTCCGGCCGCGAGGCGAGCAGAGGTCCTGCGCGAAGTGAAGTAGCAGGTCCTGTCGCGAGGCGAGCAGCAGGTCCGGTCGCGAAGTGAAGTAGCAGGTCCGGCCGCGAAGTGAAGTAGCAGGTCCGGTCGCGAGCGAGCAGCAGGTCGGTCGTGTGAGGCGACGCAGGTCCGGCCCCGAGGCGAAGCGCGGTCGTCGCGTAGTGGTTAGGTTTAAAAAAAAAGTGAGGTTTAAAAAAAGTGCGTATATACATTATACTGTAAACTAAATGTGTTATTTCTTATGAAAGTTGTTAAATACACACTGAATAACTTACGTCTTAGACAGAATTTCACTCGCTTCCCTCTAAAGACGGCGCAAAGAAAATGGCGGTTTCTCACGTTGATGTCCCTGCATGTTGATGTGACGTGCGTGTTCTCTTTCACGTCCGCGTTCCCAACCCAGCACTGCTGGGTTATAGATCAAGATCGACTTTCAACCCAAATTGGGTTAATCAACCCAATTTTGTGACCAAGCAGTCTCAACCCAGCATTTGGGTTAAAAAACCAACCCAGCATTTTTTAGAGTGTACAATGTTTCCTTTCAAAATAGCTTTTACTCAGCCTCTAAAAGTACAATATTTTGATTTGGTGTGTAGTAAAGTAAAAATTTCCTAATTAAAAACTCAGATATACTATAGATACATAAAATATATACTTAAGTACCACAGTGAAGTAAAAATACTTAGTTACTGTCCACTTCTGGCTTTGGATATAGGCATGTGCAAAATGCATGAATGTAGGGTAAAGTGTATTTACAGGGAACTGCACCTCTGGGACTAAGTGGCCATAAGGCGGAGCTGCATCAGGGAGCACATGCATATATTAGCTTATGTTAAGTGATGTTAGCTGTGGAAGGATGACAGGACCTCTGAGAGTGGGAAAGTCCAGCTGTTGAGGGGCATGTTGTGTTTCATGGCTAATAGAGTGTTGATAAGGATTTGCTTACTGAAGGATGTGTCAGTTGAACCTCTTGAAAAGGAAAGGAAGTAAATTCACAGGGTCCTGGTTGTGCAGAAGCTTTGGGACCAGGGGGGCCTCATGGTGAAGCTACATCTGGGAGAGCATACTGATATTTTTTATGTTAAGTGATCTTGACTTTAGATGGATTGCAGGACCTCAGAGAGCAGAAAAAAGTCCTGCTGTGGAAGGGCAATGCTATTTTCTTGGCTAATATGTCATTTCCACTGCATGTTGTGGCATGGTACAGTTCAGGAGACCTTTTGCGATGTACAGTACTATAGTATTTTATTCAGAACCACCTACTGTAGGCTGAGTTTGTGAGTTACCGTAAATATGTTGTGTAAGCCCTGCAGATACCAGATTGGTGGGAGATATTGACTGGATTTGCTACACGAGACACCAAACCTGCTAGATTTAAGTTAACAGCCAATAACAGCCACATAGGATTATTTTAAAAGCTATCAAGCCAATGTAACACAGCTGTATTGTCATAGCAGACAAACATTCACATTGCTGTGTAACATCTGTCTCAGGATAATCTGCACATCTTTATAGTTGGTTTGTACAAGCGATCCGACATATGTGAAAATACAGTGTACAAAAAGGAATAAACACTCTTATAAATATTACAAATGAAATTAAAATGCAAAAATTAATGATCAGCAACAGAGCAGCCAACTCACATCTGTGCAGCTCTCTCTATTTCTCTTCATTAATGCACACTCACACCCAAGAAGAACCATGTGTGTATGCACAATAATGACATACAACTTAAAAATGACCTTGAAGTAATATCATCATAAAAAAAGGTCGCAGAGAAGTAGATAGTGCGATGCTGAATGATGTCACGAAAGTAGACACAGGTGGTGTGTGTGGGTATGATTTTGCCAAGTAGGATGCAATCCTGGATTAAACGTCTATGTTGATTCTGAAACATCATTCCTGTTTGAAATGTGTGGCCCATTTCCGACTGAGTGATACAGTATGGTATGGTACACTTTTATGGCCGTTTCCATTGTCAAAAGGTACCAAAAAGTGAACCATACCACTTTTGGGTACCTATTCCGAAAGGGTACCTAGCACGACAAAAGGGTACCAAAGGCAGAGCTGAACGCTATTGGTTTACAGAGATATGTCACTAGTGCATACACAAGCCAGGAGAATGAAAACATAGGAAGCACCATTTTTAAGGACACTAATAATATAAGGACGAGCCATGGTCGACCCAAGCTCAAACAAACCTTGTCGCCGTCTTGATGAACAGCCACAAAGCAAGAAAAACAAAACCTGCCGTGTCCTGTTGTTGTTTTACGAGGCCGTCTAAAGCGTGAGTGGTTTTTACTTTCTCCAAAGAGCTTGCGTGCACTCGCTGCTCATCTGCTCATCTATGCTATCTTTCTCGCTGCTCTATTCGTCAAATAACGAATTTCTTGAGCTGATGATAATAACGTGCGCATGATTATTAAAGTGCTTCTGACATCCTTCCAGAACAAGAAGCAAATGATTCTTTCAGCAACCTAAAACATGAATAAACTGCCATGTTTAACTATTATCATCACCTTTTGGACTATTATGAACTCAAAATGACAAAATTACTTTCTAACAAGAGGTTACATGTGCTGGTGAAGATTAAAGATACAGATGAGAGGTTACTGTAGGCTATACAGTATGTTGCGTGTGGTTTTATGAACCCAATAAGGACTAAATATATGCTGCGTGTAGTTTATCTGTAATTGGTACATATCGATGACTATAAGGGGCTGTATGTGTTCATACTGTATATGTTGCATTTATTTATTATTTTTTATATAATTGCAGAAGTTACAGTAGGCTATTTATCACTGATCTGCAGTTAGTAATCAAATCATGTTCGTAGAAAGGTAGTAATGAACATTTGTACAGTACGTACCACTCAGTGGAAAAGGGGCCATAATACATACCTAATCCCAACCCCTAATCTAACCCTAGCTGTAAATTATTCCCAAAATCATAATAGTTGCATAACAATGGCGTAGAAGCACATAATTTAACTGTAAGCCTACATTAACTTAACTGTAAACGTATCCCTTAAAACTGATCGGACTGGAACTGGAATGTTGTTTCAGGACCAATGTAGATGATGATCCAGAACATTTCCTACTTGGTGAAATCACACTAACCATAACAATGTGTCTATGATCCCAACCACTTTGAAGAAAATGCTGAGCTACATGAGAAAAAGCAAACCAAAATATGATAAACATTTCCTTAATGAGGATGGTGTTGGCTGAACTTCTAATATAAAGATTCTATTCTATTCTATTCTATTCTAATCTATTCTATTCTATGAAATGTATCACATGGGGCCTGGTTGTATAGCTCCATGTTTGTGACCTGAAAGCCTCATGGTTGAGCTACTGTGTATTAGGGAGCATAACTTATCTCAGCTTTATTTTAATGTTAAGTGGTCTTAGCTGTAGATTGATGGCAGAACCTGAGAGTGTTGAAAAATTATTGCGTGGAGGTGGCAGTGTGAGTGTCTAGGCTACGAGAGTGTTGTTAAATATTTGTGCAATGTAAGATCTTTTAGGTTAAGCTTCTTGAAGGAGAAAGGAAATATATTCACAGAGCCCCTGGTAATGCAGCTGCACCTCTGAGACCAGGGGGCCTCACAGTGGAGCTACATAAGGGAGCACATGCTGATTTCAGCTCTGTTAAGTGATCTTAGCTGTGAATGGAAGGCAATGTTAGTTTCTATACTAGGAGAAGGTTGAGTAGATTGAACTTCATGAGAGGGAAATGATATATTTACAGGGAACTCTACCTTGGGGTCTCACAGCAGAGCTGCATCAGGGAGCGCATGCTGATCTCAGCTATTTATCTCAGTGATCTTAGATTGGGATAGATGGATGAATCTCTGACAGCCGGAAAGTCCTGCTGCGGGGGTGGAAATATTAGTTTCTAGGTTAGGAGAATGTTGTTAAACATACTCCATTAGGGAATTTGTAGGTTGAGTTTCTTGAAAAGAATGGAAGTGTATTTACAGAACGCTCCACCTCTGTGACCAGGGGGTCTCATCAGCAGAGCGAGCACATGCTGACCTCAGCTTTTAGTAAAGTTCTCTTCGTTTGGATGGATGGCAGGACCTCTGAGAGCAGGAAAGTCCTGCTGTGGAGGAGAAACGACTGTAAAAAGGTGAAACAGATGGTCTGAGTTTTATAAATCACGACACAGCAGGATGGTGTTAAAGTTTTGAGGACTCAGACTGCAGGAGTATTTTGGCATTATATTTTACCTTTGAGTGTCAGATGGAGGCTTTATTCTTGGCGTGGGCAGACAGACGACTTCAAGGAAAATCTTCATCTAAACACTTGCAGTGCCAGAGGAGTGAAGACACAGATGCCACCACCCTCCATACAGATACCTCTTTTTCTCTCCTAAACCACTTTCATCTCTTCCAAGTTAAATTCCTGCTAAAAAAGACCAGCGTGGCCGGTCATCAGCATATGTTGTGTTTTGGATGCTGTGTGGGATGCTGGTGTCCCCACCAGGCCTCTTTAACCTTGATTTTAATTGCACATCACTGGCTTTGAGTAACAAGTCTACATTTATGTTTTGAAGAACTGTCCTTAGAAACAAACAAACATTTGGCTTGGTTACATTATACCAACCAAGTCTGTTAAGCTCGCTACACACTGGGACGCTTTTCTTTTGTGTTTATCGTCAGTCGATTTTTCAAGACGTTTTTCTGGATTCAAACCCAAGCAATTTTCACAGGCGTCGAGCAGAAGAGTATACAAATGGCACTATACAACTTTAAGCTTATGACACCCGCTTGTAACCCAGAAGAAGACAAAGTTGACACGCTTGTTGTTATGGATGGTTCAAGTAGCAGCTCCAGCTCTAGCGATGAAGAAATGATTATTGTTCATCAGTGCAATAAGCAGTTCCACGTTTATATCGCCTCTGGGCATCTTCTTCAATGTGCGCTGTGCATTTTGCGCTTGAGCACCTCCAAGTACTGTTTACTGTAACTTCAGCAACTCCGTGCACGTGAACAAAAGTGCCAATCTGATTGGTGGAGAAGGTTTTGAGGTGGCGCGTCAAAACAACAAAAAAAAAAAAGCATGAGGCGCTTTTTTAAAAATTACGATTTTGCGCCTGCTGTTTTGCGTGTTGGTGTGCACGATCACATTAACGCCCTTTATTTAGTCACGAGGCGTTAAACGTAGATGGAAAAAAAACGTCTCGGTGTGCACAGGCCTTTAGACTTTTTGTAGCAGTGAAAAGTCTTTCACTGATGTTCAATGTCATTCATTGTTTGAGACCAACTAGTGGGTCCTGGAGAGGGTCGTAACTTCCACTGTTTTTTTAACCTTTATCCCCATATTGCCTGAATAATTGTGAATGTAGAAAAAGATCTTTAAATCAAAACAATGTACCTCAAATTTGCCCCCCCCCCCCCCAACTTCTCAAACCCTTAGTTACGCAGTGCTTAATTTGTAAATGAATAATTTCCAGAACAAAACAAGGAAATAAAAGTTACTGTGACCAATGTCTGCCACACATTTCTGTTTTCCCGGAACATGATGTTACTAAGCGGTTATAGCTAAAAAGCATCAAATTTCTGAACGGTCTTAATTATTTTGGGCAAAATAACATTATGGGTCAACCATGGATAAAAAAACAAACAGACATGTAGCTGCAAACATAAATTGAAACATCACTTCGTTATTTGGTTTACTAACTCCACTGACATTCAGTTCCAATGTGTCAAGTAAATATGTCTCACTCTGTCTAATCTTTAAGAAGATCCCACAGTTATCTCCTCCGTCATGTTTTCTGGCTGACTTGAAATGGCTTTGCTTCTGTGTCCCGCTATGCTAATCCAGGGCCGCAGTTTCATCTTGAAACTGAAGATGAAACAGTCTCCCCAGTCTGAGGTCAAGAGCACTCTGAAGCAGGTTTGTCATTCAGGATGTCTCTGTACATTGCGGCATTCATCTTTCCCTCTATCCTGACTAGTCTTCCAGTTCCTATTGCTGAAAAACATCCCCACAGCATGATGCTGCCACCACCATGCTTCACTGTAGGGATAGTATTAGCCTGGTGATGAGAGGTGCCTGGTTTTCTAGTGTAACGCCTGGCATTCACTCCAAAGAGTTCAATTTTAGTCTCATCAGACCAGAGAATTTGTTTCTTATGGTCTGAGAGTCCTTCAGATGCCTTTTGGCAAATTCCAGGCTGAGAGTGGCTTCCGTCTGGCCACTCTAACACACAAACCTGATTGGTGTATTGCTTGTACAGATGGTTATCCTTCTGTAAGGTTCTCCAGGAATGCTGGAGCTCAGTGACCATCGGGTTATTAAAACCTCCCTGACTAAGGCCCTTCTCCCTCGATCACTCAGCTTAAATGGCCGGCCAGCTCTAGAAAGAGTCCTGGTAGTTCCAAACATCTTCCACTTATGGATGATGGGGGCCACTGTCTTCATTGAAACTTTCAAAGCATTTTCTGTAACCTTCCCCAGCCTTGTGCCTCGAGACAATCCTGTCTCGGAGGTCCATGCTTGCTTTGTGCTTTGACATGCACCGTCAACCCTGCGACTTTATATAGACAGGTGTATGCTTTTTCAAATCATGTCCAATCAACTGAATTATCACAGGTGAACTCCAATTAAGCTGCTGAAACATCTCAAGAATGATCAGTGGAAGCAGAATGTACCTGAGCTCAATTTAGAGCTTCATGGCAAAGGCTGTGGAATACTGATGTACATGTGATTTTCAGGTTTTTTATTTTTAATAAATTTGCAAAAATTTCAAGAAAAATCTTTTTTCTCCATTGTCAATATGGGGTATTGTGTGTAGAATTTGAGGAAATACATGAATTTAATCCATTTTGGAATAAGGCTGTGTAACACAAAAATGTGGAAAAAGTGAAGCGCTATGAATACTTTCTGGATGCACTATATTTGCTTGTCTGCCTCTTTGGCATTTTTAAATACAAATATTTTTTAGGTAAGGCACCATGCCATTATTTATTTTCGCGGCTCACTGCACGCTGAAACAATAATCACCAACCAATGAGAGTGATTGTAAATGTAAAAAAGTTGATTGGTCGAAAGTGACTACCTTTATGTGTATGTACACGCACACAACGCACACAGCTTTGCTCGCTGTTTTTTCACTTGAGCTGCATCCGAAATCACATATTTCAATACTATATAGTACGTTAAATCAGTATGCGAGCTGAGTAGTACGTCCGAATCATAGAATTTAAAAATCAGTATGTGAGAAGTACCCAGATGACCTACTACTTCCGGCAAGATGGACGCTGATGACGCTGATTCCGGCAGCGCATGGACGCTACGCTATTCTATAATGCACCGCAAGAGAATTCATGAATGGGAGTGAAGCGACTGCAACTGATGCAGGTAGATCACATGATAATGTCAAAATGGCGGATGCAGTACGTCCGAGTTCCATTCTTACTACTCACATTCATACTGTATAGAACATACTTTTCTATGACCGAGTAGTAAATTCAAATGTAGTAGGTGATTTCAGATGCAGCCTTGGACTCATTCACATTCTCTCTCTCTCACACACACACATGCAGGTATCCACCACGCAAAGTTAATCCCGGATACAATTAAAATAAATACCGGAACGCAAAACAGGAATATCTGACATTTTCCAGGACAGGATCGGCAAGATCCGGCTCAAAATAAGCACTGCCCTTACACCCAAGTTTTACCCTTGGTCCTAACCCCTAGTTAAAGTCTACATAAAACGTCTACTGCAATTATATTTTCGTCCACGTTTCAATTCATATTTCACTAAAATGGCTGCTAGAACACAAAAATGTAAGGCAGGGCTTTTGTTCATCAGGAAGTTGACTTATCTTTCTTAAGCTTTCTCCTTATTTCCTGCCTTCTATCATCCTTTATATCCTCCAAACCTTTATCCATCTCTCTCTTTTTCTCACCGAGGATACAGATGAAGAGCATTTACTTCACAATGTAACGTAAAATGTGTTGACTAAATCTACTGGACAAATAGGACCGTTTGTTTTTCCGCCATCCTCCCCATCTCCACTCTGTGCAGTAGAGTTGGTGTGTGTATCATATATCACGATCACATGAGCCCTGCATACTCCCACAATGCGCCCTGCCGGGTTCTAATTGGCTGATGGGTTGTAAAGGTGACACCTCACCCTTCCCCACCCTCGCTCTGCCCCTCCACAGGAGGAAGTGATGCGTCGCCATCTGACCTTGAGTGCCTTTGACTGCAGCCAATTGGCTTGCGCTGGTGAGGATGAGCAAAGTCATCAAACATTAATGTGCAAATCTAATAAGCATGCAGAGGTTCAGAGGGCCGGCGTGAAGCTTGATCAAAAAAAAGCAGAGCTCAGCAGAAGCCAGGCTCCGCCCCTCACCACCCCCTCTCTGAATCAATCCGTCAATCAATGCGCCTGCATTATTCCACCATCTTCGCCACCGCTTGCAAAAAAACGCACCGCGGCGGCAAATTGTCTCTTATAAAAGACCTGAGAGGTATCATGTGAAGAATTGATCAATAAGGTCATGGATGCTTTTCGATTCTGCATTACGTGTCAACACTATAAAAGGTTCAATTTTAGAGTTTATGATAAAGGAGTTTTGTTAAGACCTTTTCAAAAAGATAGGTTATATATCATTCTTGGCATACTGATAATTTTCTAAATTTTTGATTTACTGTCATTGAATTTGCTTATGTGTATCTTCACAAAAATGGCAATCAATATGGCTTGGCATGGTTACAAAAGGTTTAATTTTATGTTTTTTGACTGATTTAAAGAAAATGTTTGTATGCCTGTTCAAATTGTTATCTGATTTTTAAAAGTAAATTCATGGCATTTTTCTATTTTCCAAATACTGTACTCTTTTATGCACATTCCTTGAATTGTGTTTTCTTGCATGTGCGGCTTTGCAAACTGAATATCAATATGTTTGCCATTGGTTGCAAATAGTACACTGCAAAATCAGCAGGGTTATTTCAACTCTATCAGAGTTAGAAATCAACTATAAATGAGTGAACATGTTGTCCCAATATTTCGGAGTTAAAATAACACTCTTGAGAGAGTTACTTGTACAACACTATAAATGAGTTATATTTACACTGTATCAAGTTAAAAAAAATAACTCTGGTCTACACTACTGGAGTTATTGTTCCCTGACTAGTGTAAGAGTGAAAATTCAAGAATTTAACTCTAGTTTACCTAGTAAACATTACAATGTTTATGGATTGATAGTTAAAATAACTTGCATAAGACAATTCTTTAAGAATAGTAGGGAAAAAAAAAATCGACAGTTACAATTATTATTAATCATTTTTTATTACTTGACAGCCAGCACTACAAATGTACACTTTTTTACAAATTAAACACTTATATCCCCCGGTTTCACAAACAAGGTTTAAGGCTAGTCAAGATTAAATTGCATGTTTGAGCTGTCTCAACTCAAATAACTTGCAGTGGAGATGTCTTTAAAATACAGTCAGTGTCATTTTTTTGTCTCCAGGTGCCACACCAGTAATATATTTGTCTAAGGCTTTTTCATAAATGTGGCTTAAATAGACTAATTTATCTAAGGCCTAGTCCTGGCTTAATCTAAGCGCTGTTTGTGAAATTGGGGCCATTAAGACTTTAATCGATTTTAAAAATGGCATGACCTTTTACGTTCCATATCTCCATTAAAATATTTGGTCAAATGAATTCCCAGATGTTGGAAATAACACCATCAAGTGTTGGTTAACTGTAACTCCTTGATTTTACACTGGATCAAATGAGCTTTGAACTCTGATTGTGTTAGTTTATCAAAATATAACTCTGCAATGTCAACACTTTACTCTGAAATGCTCTAACACTGAGAATTTAACACTGATGATTTTGCTGTGTAATTTTTATGGATTTTTGTAGCTGGGTTTCCCATTACCTTGTGTTATTAGACATTTTATGTATTGTATAAAAGAAATTATAGAAATTACATATTTTGAATGAAAAATCCATTAAATCACAAAGTGAACGCAAATAATGATAATGTAGATGGAAATTAATTTGCCAAATAAACTCTGACATAGTGAACATTCCACTCATGTCACAACATTGCCAATGTTGCTAAAACTACAGTCAGACACTCTAAAAACTTGATAGAGAAACACACCTAATTAACATTTGGGGAACTTTGAAAAGATTCACATTACTTCATCATTAGAAAAATAACAATATCAAACAAAAAAATATGATTTATTGATATTTTTAATGCCCTCTGGACACACAGTCCTGTGAAATTTGCCTTCTTACATACACTAAAAAAAATGTCCATGAAAACGACAGTAAAAACTGTAAAACAACAAAGGTAAAAGACTATTTACATGCAGTAAATCACCGTAATTTAAGAAACGGCACATAACTTTAAATTTTTACTCTCGTAATATGTAAAAAATACAACTTGTACAGTGAAAATATAATTTTTTTGGTAAAATAAATGAAAAAATACCCGTAACTTCTCAAGCAAGCAATTACCCTAAAATCAACAGTACAATTCTGTGTAAAAACACATGTACACTATAAATCTACAACCTTAAACCTTCAAACAATTAACAAATACATACTTTAATTTCTAAAGTAACAGGATGTTAAACATATGTGTAGTGTGTTAAATAAGTGCATTTTAAAGGTATAAGATGTATTAATACAAAAATTATACTTTATCTGACATCTCCTAAGCGGTTCATTCCGCTGTGGCTACCCCGGATTAATAAACGTACTAAGCCGAAAGAAAATGAATGAATGAGAGATCCTTCCATACAGCAAGGGTCCTTATAAATTACACTATCAAATCCAAATGATTAATTTCAGCCTCGGAAATGATTAATTAATTACATTGTTTTTATTTTAGGTGAACTTTTTAATGTGATATGTTAATTGTTAATTGCAAAAAATTGATGTCTTAAGGAAAGAATATAAATATATTGACCTATATTGTAAAATATATTATGTTAATTACTTTGTACACAACTGCATTGTCACAACTGCATAAGCTAAAGGCTATGAAATAAAGTTGGCTAAATAAGTAAACTAAAAGATGTGCAAGTACAAGACAAAATAAACGTGCCTAAAGCAAAAGAAAAATATTAAAATGTTTATCATCATTTATTAGGGGTGTAACGATCTACAAACCGAACCGAAATATCGCGATACACCAACCACGATACGTATCGCGAAACTCTCGTGGCGGACCGCGATACTGTCACGCCCCCTGTGCCCACTGTTAAGGTTGACGTCACTGTCTCTAATTGAACCAAAACATCTTTTTTATCACATTTGATTAAATTGTATTAGTAATGATGAGCTTTTGTTCTAAATATTAATATTCTAATGTTTTAGAATTTAGAAATAGTATTTTCCAAGTGCATGTCATGTCATGTGACTTGAGTGTGCGATCACACTCCATTACTACTGTATATAGGACGGCTGCTTCGCATATATTGAGATTGCAGATCCCCAAATACATTTAAGTCTCCTGTTTGGGAACATTTTGGTTTTCAGTGGAGTACAGGAATGGAATTCGTGTCGTAGACAAAGCGCACACTATCTGTCGTAACTAACTGTTTCACGAAATTTAATAAGGAATAACAAGGTTTCCGCTACATTCATTCATTCGTGGCGGGCCGCCACGCCAAAATCCATCCGCACGGCTACAATTACAGCTTCTTATTTAAAACATTTAGTCGTGTTTGTTATAGCGGATTATAATCGCACCAAAACATATTAGAGGTAAACAGCGCAAACTTTTCCGTAACCGTAGTGCTGTGCGCTATTTGTTCAAGGTGACATGCTGACTGACTCTCTGACAGACTGACTGACAGGTGGGTGAGTCTAGCAAACACCGCGTAGCTTTCAGTTAAGATGAACACAGTTTCCATAAGTATACTTTATTGATAAAGGTCAATGGCTCGCATACAATGACTTTATCTTGCTGGAGTTTATAGCTGTTTCATTTTACTTCAGGACGCGTTAATGTCGAAAAAACGCACAAAAACACACTAAATCGCGCTTCAGCAGCGCTTACTGGAGAGCGCACGAGAAGATCTGCACTTGAACGTGTAAATTTGAGTGCGTGCAAGAAGTTCTGTGCTCGAACAGAGGAAATCGGCGCGCAAGCAAAGAGATTCGCATGCTCGTATTACATGAATGCTATCTCGACTTATACTGCGTGTAATATTTGTCTTTGAAATAGTTGGCAGATCTGTGTAAAAAAAAAGTCCTGCCGCCACTGCTGGAAAAAAATCCTAGAGGAAACACTGAATAACATTTAAAAAATGTGGTAAATTTCACAATGTGAGGGTGTACGCAAAGACACTGACAACAGAACTGCCAACAAAAGGGATTTAACCCCTTACCTCGCTAGAAACTGATGAAAAGAAAAAAAGGTTTTCAGCGCCGTGCGCCTTATTCTTCCCTATACTGAACTGTAGAAAAAAATAAATACAAAGATGACGTTCACCTCTTACCTGATGTCTTTAACAATACATTTTCTACGTGTTTGCAAAATGGAAGTCGTAAGACATCTTCCCTATCCACCTTACTCTGAGAAAGAGTGAACTTGAGGAGGTATAGCTCAATATGACGAGAAAGAGCTGAACAAAAAAGCAACAAACAAATCAATCGAAATAAAAGTGTACAAAATCACAAAATTTCTCAAAGTGGGCAAAACTAATGCAAAATAATTTTGCCCAAACGAAAGTTAAGCAAAAACAACGAAATTCATAATCATGTTAGCAAAATACACGAAAAACGAAATCAAAGGAAGATGCGCTCTCCTCCGCTTTTCCTGACGTCATTTTTATATTCCCGCGCCAAGTCGCCCAGTAATGATAGATCGTTCTCCTGACCAATCAGCTGTCGTGAAGGCGGACATACAGAAATGACAGGCATGGAGAGCGAGAGAGAGAGAGAGAGAGAGAGGCAAAAATACAACTAATATACGGCTACAACCCTAACATTAGTTTTAGACAAAAAACTGCAATGTATTTTACTGGTGAATAGGTCATGTAAAAAACACTTTACAAGCACATTATATATTATTTTTTCATTAATTAAACGGAAACCTATCTAAATGATAACTAAAATGAGCATCACTTTGTCTGTGTCTGCACAGAAATCAAGCCCCTCACCTGAGAATGTGGACATTATGGTGTTTTTAAAGAAGAACTTAAAACTTAATTGAATATTCCAAATGTCCTTAGAAGGACAAGCCTGTTTATCTTTCACTATAGTCTACACTGCAGTTATTTATTTAATTTGAGTTTACTTTCTTAAGATGGCTGCACTAAAGAGAATTGTTTTTTCTGACTACTCTATATTGGAGGTATTTATTTCATTTTTGTTGTTTACTCTGGTATCCTGACTGTACTAAAATGTGATGGCAAAATTAATAAAGAAAAAGTTTAGTTGTTCTTGTTATTAAGTGAATTTATTCTTCCTTAGCATTGCTGTTATGATGACATCAACCCTAACCCCACAGCAAACAGAAACCGAACCGAACCGAACCGTGGCTCCAAAACCGTGAACCGAACTGAACCGTGCCTTTGGTGTATCAATACACCCCTATCATTTATTAATAATGATAGCATGCTTTAAAAAATTCTGCTAAAAACGGACCTTTTACAGGTAAATTATGAAAGTTGTGTAATATTATTTATGATCTATATCTCTACAAAAAAAAACATAAAAAACTGCAGGTTAATAAGTGGCATTGACGAGCATTTATCAAAAGCACGAACAAACATGCAACCCCCCCCCCCCCCCCCCAATATTTGTTCTTAAACAAATATTATTATTTAAACATCTATTTCAAACTCTGCTTAATGAACTCTCCTTAACTTTTGCTTTTCTTTATATGTATCTTCACAAATTGAATATCAGTGTGATATTCCAACAGTGGCAAAAGACTCAAAAGGAAAAAAAATTTATACCTATTATGTTGCGTTGGAAGAAAATATTGGTGGTGGCACGAGGGCTCAGGGGTTAGCACTGTCGCCTCACAGCAAGATGGTCGCTGGTTCGAGCCCCAGCTGGGTCAGTTGGCATTTCTGTGTGAAGTTTGCATGTTCTCCCCATGTTCGCGTGGTTTCCTCCAGGTGCTCTGCCGGTTTCCCCCACAGTCCAAAGATATAGGTGAATTGGGTAGCTAAATTGTTTAGTGTATGAGTGTATGAATGTGAGAGTGTATGGGTGTTTACCAATACTGGGTTGCAGCTGGAAGAGCATCCGCTGCGAAAAACATATGCTGGAATAGTTGGCGGTTCATTCCGCTGTGGTGACCTCTAAAATAGAGGCTAAGCTGAAGGAAAATGAATGAATGAATTAAAATATTGGTCTGAGGCCAGTTTTCTGAGTTGAACAGTTTTTCAAACATCTGCGGTCATACAGTACATTGTTGATTTTGGATATTTTAAAGAAAAAAATCATACATGTGCCTTTAAATAGGCTCTCTATGCACAGCTAGAGTTTTAAAGCCAACGGTAAACTACTGGTGAAAGCTTAATTTGACTATTTTTATTTCACAAGGTTGTTTTTCCAGCATCGATGTTGTAATATAATTACAATACATTCAGTTACATAGACGTAAGCATTCATTTAGTTGTTCAAGCGTAAAATGAGACGAAAGACTATCGTAACCACTAGCGCCATCAGTATCAACAGGCTAGCGAAGTAATTCCGTTGAAAATACTGGGGTAAAAAAACTGTCATATTTTAAAGACATGGCTTTAAAGACAAGGATGGTTGTCTTTTTTAGGTTTTAAGCTGCGGTCACACTAGGGTTTGTGCCTGTGAAATTCTGTCGTACGGCGCTGCGAAAAGGCGGGATTAAACAAGATGATTAGACATTAATAAAGCGAGCGATTGCTCCATGTTTTAAATTTCTGTTCAGAGGTCATGTTTTGATCCTGGATTGGTCTCACGCAGTCAAGTGATGCGATTTCGCAGGTCAGAGTTCACCAAGCTTGAACTTTGCACTGCAGCAACCTGCGAAACTCGACGCATGACCCTGCGTTTCCGGTCTCGCATTCGCGTGCGTATGAATGGAAGTCTATGGGGACAAAATCCAGTGTGACCTCGGCTTTATTTCAAAACAAAGTCACTGAATCAAAGGAAGGAAGCAGGAGAGTGATGTTATGGCTTTAGCGATCTCATCAACAGCTCACAAGGTAAACATCTGATGTTGCAATCTCACACACAGTTCATTCTGGGGAACATCAGAAGGTGAGTAATCTCACACACAGTTCATCAGGTAAAAGGTAGATCTTCAGGTGAACACTATAACAGTTCAATCACTTCCCTTATTCAGTTGCTTGTGGATCCGAAGACACAAAGGAGACATCCATGAAGAAGAAGTAGAAGAAGGAGCGAAGGAAGAGAACGTCCGACTTTGATACTGGCCGATGAATGTGAGAATGAGCTGGGTACTTATAGTGTCCAGTGATTGAGGGTACAGGTGCAGGTGATTAGAATGCTAGTGAAGCTACGGTCACATTAGAGTTTGAGCGTGCGAAATTCTGTCGTACGGCGCTGCGAAAAGGGGCGGGATTAAACAAGATGATTCGACATTAAAAAAGCGAGCGATCGGTCCATGTTTTAAATTTCTGTCCAGAAAGGTCATGTTTTGATCCTCGATTTGTCTCACGCAGTCAAGTGATGCGATTTGGCAGGTCAGAGTTCACCAAGCTTGAACTTTGCACCGCAGCAACCTGCAAAACTTGACGCATGACCTTGGGTTTCCGGTCTGACGCATTCGTGTGCATATAAATGGAAGTCTATGGGGAGAAAATTCCAGTGTGACCAGCTTGACGGTTTGCAGGATTGGTGAGAGGTGATTAGTGAGGGAAAGCGGTGATTGGAGCTGCAGGAACGAGACAAGGGTGTGACAATGGCGGGGGGAAATGGAGTTTAATGCAGTGCTTTTTGTCCGATCTGAGACCCACTTCATATCGTATATCTAACAGGCAGTGAAGATCGCTGATTTTTTTAGAGAAATCAAATCTCAAACGTGACAATTTTGTAATGGAAAGACAGTTCACCGGAATCCCTTGGGATGCCTGGATGAAAATTAAAAGTCTGTGTTAAACTATTTATCTATAACCTCTCTATCTCTATCTATCTATAACCTCTCTATCTCTATTTCTATCTATGCTTATCTATCTATAACCTCTCTATCTATGACTATTTATCTATAACAGGCCCGCGTGAAGTATTTATTTAATTTAAAATAAATGCAACCGCAAACAGGGCCTTGCAATGCGCAGGTCTGATATTGCCAGTCAACAAAAGGTTACTTCAGGTTAATTTTTGTTATTTCAAATGGAGATGCAGGGGCTCAGCACACAAATAGGCAGGGATGCACATGCGGTATGTCACACTCACGTTTTCCGCTCAAGTTAAAAAAATCAAAACATTTCAGAGTGCTGCAAGCAAACCACGAGTTATCTGACAGGAAACAACCAGGCAGCTTCACACTTTGTATGGAATTACACAGTAATAAAGGTAGACTAATTACTTCAGATTAACGATTTAACAAATGCAGATACAGTACAGATGGTTTGTATTCATTACATCACATATCCACCTCACATTGACCTGACTTCAGTCCACTGGTTCAGCCCTACACAGGCTAAATTCTCTCACGGAACATAAAAAAAATGAATGAATGAATGAAGTTGAAGTTTATATGAAGTAGATATTGTAATGCTGGTCTTTAAAATACTTTTTGTGTAAAATTGATTCTTTTTCAGACTTTAGAGTTTTTATGAATGCTTATTGAATAGATTCACAGTGTTTTTTTTTATTCTTTTATTAACAAATTAACAGTATTGGTCAGGCCCTCTAAAACACCCAGTCTAATGTGGCCCCTTGGAAAAATTGATTGCCCCCCTGATCTATACTTATTTATAATAATAATAAGAAGAATAATTAAATTGTATTTTATTGCGCTTTTCTTAGACTCAAAGCGCTAACAAGAGCATGAAATACACAAAAAAGTACAGATTTTAAAAAAAAAAAAACAGATTAAAAGCGCCTCATATTATACACAATATAAAAGATGAGTTTTGAGAAGTTTCTTAAAACAGTCCAGGAACTGGGCATTCCTGATGTTTGTGGGGAGAGCATTCCACAATTTAGGTGCACGATAAGAATGCCCTACCTCCCATGGTGCTAAGTTTACAACGAGGCTGAAACAAGGTGAGCCCCGAAGTGGAACGTAGATTATGAGAGAAGATGAGGTATATCAATCACATATATAATCAGGAGCAGAACCGTGAACAGCTTTATAAGTTAAAATCAAGGTTTTAAAATCAATGCGTGACTTAACAGGCAACCAGTGTAACTGTTGGAGTACAGGGGATATGTGAGAGCGAGATGATGTGTGAGTTAACACACGTGCAGCTGATTTTTGAACATATTGTAAAATCTGAAGTCAATTGGCTGGCAGACCCCCAAATAAAGAGTTACAAAAATCTAAACGAGACTTAATAAAAGCATGGACAAGCCTTTTAGCATCTGGTGTAGAGAGAAAAGGATGGATGCGGGCAATGTTGCGTAAGTGATAAAATGCAGTTTTTGGTAACTGTTTAAATAAAGTTTCAAGCTAAGCTGAGCATCAAAAGTACACCAAGATTTCGCACCTGCATAGAAGAAGTTAAAAGGGATCATCAACTGTTAACGTGAGATTACTACATCTATTAGCAGTAGAGGGCGTGCCAATAAGTAAAATCTCAGTCTTGGAGCTTTCTCTCTATCTCTATCTTATGACTATCTATCTATAACCTCTCCATCCCAATTTCTATCTTTATGACTATCTATCTATGACCTCTCTATCTCTATCTCTATGACTATCTATCTATGACCTCTATTCTATTTCCATCTATGACTATCTATCTATAACCTCTCCAATCCTCTATCTATGACTATCTATCTATGACCTCTATCTCTTTCTATGACTATCTATCTATGACCTCTCTATATTTCTATTTCTATCTATGACTATATTTCTATGACCTTTCTATATTTCTATCTCCATCTAAAACTATCTATCTTGACCTCTCTATCTCTACCTCTTTCTATGACTATATATCTATGACCTCTCTATATTTCTATTTCTATCTATGACTATTTATCTATGACCTCTCTATATTTCTATCTCTATCTATCATCTATCTATCTATCTATCTATCTCTATCTATCTATCTATCTATCTATCTATCTATCTCTATCTCTATCTATCTATCTATCTACTCTCTATCTATCTATCTATCTATCTCTCTATGACCTCTATGTCCTTGAAATCTGCATTGTCATAAGAAATGTGTCTTTTGCAAAGCGATAATCAATTGTTTTGGCCATCGGTTACAGGAGATTCATTGCTTTATTATTGATTATAGTAGAAATGTTTGTTTAAAGTCTGTTCAAATAGATAGTTATGCCATATCAAGCAAAAATCATCACAAATCTCAACTTTTAATCTTGGATTTTACCTTCTCACGTATGCATTTTCACAGACTGTGATCAATATAGCTTGGCTTTGGTTAAAGTGGATCTGGGAAGGCTCTCGACTCTTCTTTGGGGTTAAAAGCATTCGATTTTTGGGCTGAGTGATTCTCCTCCTCCCCCGGCAGAGTGCTGCAGACACTGGGGAGTGATGGATGTCGCTGTTTGTGGTGCCCCCGCCGATTCATAATTAAACATCGTGCAGTCAGATGGCCATATTTACTCTGCGGCTTGATTGCCTTGTGGTGAGAGGAGCTTTCTGGGGCCCTCATTAAAAGCCCTGTGTGTGCTTGTTTGTGCTGTTTTTGACATTTGTGCAGTTAGTGTGCATGTAAAGTGCATGACTGAGTTCAGCCATTCAGAATTGAAAATACTTTTTCCAGTTGAGTTAGCCCAAAATATGTTCAAACTTTTAAATTACACTTTTCAATTAGATCTCACATACACACGGTGTCCTTGGATCAATAAAAAGTCTTTAATTCCATAGTATAAAAATAGGCCTTAATTAGGCTTAAAATATCTTCAATCTACAATCAGACGTCTTAAAAATGCAATCGATTCACCTCCACTAAGAAGATTTTGATTTGTTTTTAAAATCTACTGTAATCTCTCTATCATGTTGGCACCAATTGCCTAGAGCAGGGCTATTCAATTAGTTTGTCATGGGGGCTAGTTCATGAAAAGCATCCCAAATGAGGGGCCGGAGAGATATGACTTGCAATATGAGTGATGACACAACAGCATATAAGCCCATATGTTCTATTTTTGCTCCTTAAGACACTCACGTTGGCTTTTTCTACATTAAATGTTAATATAGGGCTGCACGGTGGCGCAGTGGGTAGCACAATCGCCTCACAGCAAGAAGGTCACGGTTCAAGCCTTGGCTGGGTCAGTTGGCATTTCTGTGTGGAGTTTGCATGTTCTCCCTGTATTTTTGTGGGTTTCCTCCGGTGCTCCAGTTTCCCACAAGTCCAAAGACATGTGCTATAGGTGAATTGGGTAAGCTAAATTGACCATAGTGTATGTGTGTGAATGAGCGTGTATGGATGTTTCCCAGTGATGGGTTGCAGCTGGAAGGGCATCTGCTGCGTAAAACATATGCTGGATAAGTTGGCGGTTCATTCTGCTGTGGCGACCCCAGATTAAAAAAGAGACTAAGCCGAAAAGAAAATGAATGAATGTTAATATATTGTATTTTAAAACTACATAATATCAGTGCATTGTACAATAGGCTTAATTTTTTTTACAAACATATTCAAATGTTGTATTTAAAAGCACTACAAAGCAGTGCGTTGCTAAAGTAGGCTTTTTCTACATTCAGACTTTCATATGTTATGTTTTGAACTGCTCAACAATTAGGGATGCAACAATTATAGATTTTGGTTGTACGATTATATAGTCTGAAGAATAATCATGGTTTCACGGTTATCACCTCTAATGTAAATTTAAGCTAAAGTTAAAAACATACAAAATCCTTTTTAGCATGAGCCATTATCTAAATGCAAATTTACAAAGAAAATACAACACATAATCCAAACAATAGAGCAGGGTACCAGCAGAAGTTTGCAAGTGTCCACCACACCAAGGAATCACCACACACGCACGCACGCACACAGCAAACTTATTTTACACAGCAAAATCTATTCAGCACAACACTCAGTGTATACACACACACACACCAATGCAATGCACACAGCTGCCCCCCCCCCCCTTAAAAACCAATTAGGTTTCAATACAAATACAATAAAAAATACAAATAAAATACAAAACAATTAAAAAAAAAAATAAATATAAAGAAAGAAACTATTAAGAAAAAAAAATCACAACCAAAAAGTAAACAATTTAGAATGGACCTGAACAAAAGGGACATAGCAAAAATCACTCAAATGCATAACAAAAACAGGACAAATCACAATACAAATAATAATCCAGACAAAGAAACAATAAAATCATAATATACAAAAAAAAAAACAATCACGCAATAAGGCTCCGGCACACAGCAGCGCTGCCATCACAGTTGTCGGTCTCAGCCGCCACTAATTATAAACCCTGTGCACAGTCACCTGTTGGCACAAAGCCACAAATTACAAATAAGAAACAAAATCAAACACAAACAAACGCTCCGCCATACATAACCGCACAGAATGTTAGGACATGGCATCACTCTTCAAACTCGAAGTCACTGGTAATATTAAATCGGAAGCCTCCAATGCACTCAAAGCGCCGGGAGTTATAGCAGGTAGGAAAGCACGCCGAACGAACAGCATCGGGGGCAGAGCAGCTGAGCATTTTTATACTTCATTTTGAGCGTTTTTATACTTCCTAACTGGAATCTGATAGGGTTCGATGACTTAGCATGACCCAGCCAATAGAAACTACAGTGATCATCAACCAGGGTCCTCATAGGCTCAACAAATTAGTGTTACAACACACCATAGGCCATAAGGGCTATTGCACCCCGCTATTGTACATTCGGGAATAACCAAACTTGCATGCGGAAAAAGACGCAATATGTGAACGACCCGCTGCTATAGTTAATCCAGTGTTAGCCTTGGGTGTATAGCTCGGAACTTTAAACTAGCGCACAGGTTGCATAACTTTGTTTATTGCAGCAGTGTCATTATGTGCAACAGAAACGGGGCGTTGAGAAGCCTTTAAGCTTAAGTATCCAAATGTTTTTCGGCTGCTCGCGCCACTCACTCGCTTAATGTCAGGTGACTCACGCTCTGCACAGCCTTTAACTGCAGCTCATGCTGTATTGAACAGACGCACGTCACTTTATAACTACTGTATAGCGGCTGTTTTTTTCGACTTAACTAATGTATTTTTTGATGTCTTGGTCACACTATTTGGAGGCCCGGAACAAATTGCCAAGATCAGCCCACGGGCCACCATTGAATAGCCCTGGCTTAGAGGTTAGTGGGTCTACACATAGGCACTGAGGTGTTCATGGTGACCTGAGTTCGATTCCCAGCTCGAAGTCCTTTGCTGACCCTTCCCCTATCTCTGCTCTCAATTTATAATCTTTACCAGGACACAATAAAATGCACACTCGCTGGGGAATTTATTTACATAATTAACGCTTGCTGAGATTCGCTTACAAAAGGAAAGCCATTATTATAAAGCTTATAACAGCTGCATCAACCTTTACATATTAAAATGAAGAACTAGAGATGCACCGAACAACCAGCCAATGACTGGTATCTGCCGAATACACCAATCAGGTGTTTAAGCACTATAAAAAGCAGCAGGTGAGTTCATCAGTCTTCAAGCACAATGGAAAGAGTCAGAGAAAGAGTAAAACAATGTGGAGGAGGAGGAGGAAGAGGAGAAAGAGGAATCTACAGAGAAAGAGGAAGAGATGGAGGCCATGCTGGAGGTAGAAGAAGAGGAAGACAAGAAGGTGCTCAAAGAGGACCGAATCTGACAAATGATATCCGTGCAACACTGGTTGACCACTTTGTCAACCACGGCCTGATGTTGAGGGAGGCTGGACTGCGAGTACAGCCAAATCTAAGCTGATACACAGTGGCACGCAGCAATACAAGGATGAATTCGTCATTCAAGATGTTCTTTCCAAGGTATCTTGCTAATGACAACATGGCCTGCAATGTTGATAATTCTCTGGCCAGATCCAGCTAGGTGAGGAGACAATGTCTAGTGTTTTTTTTTGTTGCTTTTTTTGGTAACAGTAAACTTACAGTACAATACGTAAAGTGACATGTTGTTACAGTACTATGAATCTCCATATCAACATTTTGGGCATGTTGAGAAATAAATGAGTTTCTTCAGTGTGCAACATTGGTCTTATGTAGTGTTTGGTGAACATGTATACTTAATAGTTTACTTTATATTTGTGTTGATGGTGGCCTACTCTAATCATAGGGAAGTAGAAGTGCAAAAAGTGTTTTAGATTTATCACAGCAGAGTGTAACTCGTGCAAACAGAGTATAGTAAATGTGAAACGTGTGTTTCTTATGGTAAAAATGTGTGGTTTTTAAACATAAGTGTATAGTTTTTACAAGAGTGTTTAATTATGCAAAGGATCTGTGTTTTGCTAATTGAGTGTGTGGTTTTGATAATTGTGTGTACTGTTTTGAAAAATCATGCTTAAGCAATCCAAAAAAAACTGTAAAAGTCTTATATAGTCTTAACCAGTGTTGGGGGGAATGCATTACAAGTAACGTGAGTTACTTAAAAATATTAATTTTTAAAGTAACGAGTAAAGGCATTACTTAAAAAAAATAAGTAATAATATTTGAGTTACTTTTCAGTTTAATTAATTAGCTTTTAAAAAATAAATTACTGAATTAAAGCTAAATAGTCACAATAAATCACGTGTTCAGTGACAGGATGTGTTCATTATTTTGAACGCATCAAAGAAAAGTAACGCAAAAGTAACATACAGTAATACATTACGTACTATAAAAAGTAATGCAACTAGTTACTTTTTTTGGGGAGTAACTCAATGTTGTAATGCATTACTTTCAAAAGTAACTGTCCCCAACACTGGTCTTTGCACGCACACACACACACACACACACACACACACACACACACACACACACACACACACACACACACACACACACACACACACACACACACACCACACACACACACACACACACACACACACACACACACACACACACACACACACACACACACAGTTATGGAACTTTAAAATTCCACTGTGGTTTTATAAATATGGTTTTGGTTTAAGTATAATGTAATTTTTTTTCTTCTATAAAAATTTGATAATATTGCTTTCCAAATTTTAAATAATAATATTGTCATTTAGAACGTTTTTTTTTTTTTGCTCCATAAGGTGATTGCGGTTATTCCACCAAATACTGATTTCTAACACCTTTTAGTTATTTTATGCAACAAAAATATTTTAAACGACTGCATTTTAGTTAATGTCTTATAATTGGCACTGTCGCCTCACAGCAAGAAGGTCACTGGTTTGAGTCCTGGCTGGGTCAGTTGGCATTTTTGTATGGAGTTTTCATGTTCTCCCCGTGTTCACAGTCCACAGTCCAAAGACATGCACTATACCTGTAGGTGAATTGGGTAAGCCAAATTGGCTGTAGTGTATGAGTGTGAATGTGAGTGTGTATGGATGTTTCCCAGTGCTGGGTTGTGGCTGGAAGGGCATCCGCTGCGTAAAACGTGCTGGATAAGTTGGTGGTTCATTCCACTGTGGCAACCCCTGATGAATAAATGGACTAAGCTGAACGTGAATGAATAAATGAATTCCTGTTTTTGTTATTCCTATAATGTTGTTGCATGTATGCTGTCTTTGTGTCTACACATTCAACAAACTGTGCTTGGGTTTGAGCACAAATATGTAGTCATAAACATATAAATCTTTATTTGTTAGTCTGTTAAGGCTGGTGTCATTTATAACAGCCTGACATTGTGTACATAAGGAAATGTATGCAGGAGTGCAGCCACCGGTAGCCACAGGAACCCAGCCGAGATGAGGAAAACAGCCAAGCAGACACACAGAAACAGCTTGCAGAAGATAGAAACACTGAAGGAGAAATCAATGTGATCACAACAACATCTCAAAGTAATGCATGAAAACATTAAATATACAGTAGTTCACAAAAAAATTGCAAATTTCAACATTCACACACAATGAGTTTCTTTCTTCTGCTGAACACAAAAGAAGATATTTTGAAGAATGTTGGAAACTTTAGCCACTGAATTTCATAGTAGGAAAAGAAAGCACTTTCCCTGAAATGGGTTGCGGCTGGAAGGGCATCCGCTGCGTAAAAACGTGCTGGATAAGTTGGCGGTTCATTCCGCTGTGGCGACCCCTGATTAATAAAGGGACTAAGCCAAAAAGAAAATGAATGAATGAATGAATGAATGAATGAATGAAAAAAAGCACTATGGAAGACAAAGCCTACTGGTTTCCATCATTTTTCAAAATATCTTCTTTCAAGAGTTCACACTTAGCTGATGATTAATTATAAAGCTTGTTTGGCATGCTGTCCCGGGAGAGAGCCCTGAGCTCATAAGATCCTCGAGCCCGGGGCTCCCTCCCGTTGCAAGGCGAGAGGGGAGATCGAGCTCAGGTAGATCTCGAGAACTTCCCTGTCGTAATGATTAAGAGCAGATAGTAGTTCTCTTTAAGGAGATAGGTACTGGTAGGGAGCAAGTCTATAGTGTTAATTAGTCAACTTAGGTTGCATGTTTTTTAATCGGTGGAAGGAACCCGGGGGAAACCCACGTGAGCACAGGGAGAAAGTGCAAACTACACACAGAAATGCCCGCTGGTTTGGTAAAGCCTAGAACCATTGACATTCTTGCTGTGAAGCAACAGCGCTAAGCGCTGGGCCACCGTGTCACCCATCTAGGAAAGAGGAGGAGTAGGGGTGGAAGGGGGATTCTTCAAAGCGAAGATAACGGTGATGTGAAACCCGGGGTATTTGTAGTAGCTTAGGGATCATCTGATTGGTGCATAGTGAATTGGATAATGTGCGTCCAGCCGCTAGCAATCATAAGCACGTGATCCTCTCGAAATTAGTTTATAAATAAACTTCACTTAGTGCTCAGCAGAAAAAAGAAACTTAAACTGGTTTTGAAACAGTGGACTGAGAGTAAAAAACAACACTTTCATGCATTTTTGAGTGAACCGTCTCCTTAACTTATAACATAATATTGCATTTTTTTGTCTTTATTTTTAAAAACTTTGTTTATGAGGTACTGTTTTGGTTAGGTTTTCGTATACCGTACACTGAAAAAAAAGATTAATTGGATTTACTCAATTTTTAAGGTAAGTGCACTGTAAAAAATGATATGATTAATTAGTCCTGACAGCATGTGTTTTAAGGTCATTGTAACTTATTAAGCTAAGTTAATCATGTTATAACTTAATTTTATGTTAAACAAGCTGTTTAAGTCGGCTGCATGGTGGCACAGTGGGTAGCACATACACCTCAGCAAGAAGGTAGCTGGTTCGAGCCTTGGCTGGGTCAGTTGGCATTTCTGTGTGGAGTTTGCATGTTCTCCCCGTGTTGGCGTGGGTTTCCTCTGGGTGCTCCGGTTTTCCCCACAAGTCCAAAGACAACAGGTGAATTGGGTAGGCTAAATTGTCAGTAGTGTATGTGTTTGTGAATGAGAGTCTATGGGTGTTTCCTAGTGATGGGTTGCGGCTGGAAGGGCATCCGCTGCGTAAAACATATGCTGGAAAAGTTGGTGGTTCATTCTGCTGTGGCGACCCCTTTTTAATAAAGGGACTAAGCCGAAAAGAAAATGAATAAATGAAAGCTGTTTAAGTCAGTTTAACATAATATAAATTCAGTAGACTCATAAGGTTGATATAATTCACCTTAAAAATGTAAGGCAACCTGGATTTTTTTGGTTGCACACAATTTATATGGGCTGAATTTAAACAAACAAATTAAGTTGAACATTACTCAACTTAATGTGTTTTTTTTAAATGCAGTCCATATAAATTGTTTGCAACCATTTACTTTAAAATAAATTGAGTAAATCGAGTGAATATTTTTTTTTCAGTGTATCGTTTTTGGAAGAGAATAGTAATTGTATGCAGTAATGTATCCACATGAAGTCCGCCGAGAACAGGAAAACCACTAAGCAGACACGCAAAACCAGCAGCTCACAGAAGATCAAATCAATGTGATTATCAGAGCACAACAACGCCCTCACAAAGAAACTGTTTATTTGAGGCAAGCTCGCAGTTAATTTGTGGCAAATTTATGGCTAATGAAACAGTCTTGCTGCAAGTGTTTGGCAGAAACTCACAGCTCTTCAGCAGTAATGGCCACTCACATCTGGAAAGCAGCTACTGTAGACCTGTGGCGACTGTTGTTTCGCTTTGAATGGAAAACATTACACCAAATTAAAGTGTACTTCAGTTTTGAAGTGGGCACTAGGGTATGCATACAGTGTGTGTGATATAAATAACCTAAATTACTTTTTCATATATTCTTTGTTTTGGATCTCTTTTTAAACTTTCATGTCGTACTGGTTGTGTAGTTTTCTGTGTATAAGAAAACTATATTTGCATTTACTACTTTTTAAAATATATTTATTGTCTGTTTTTTAGTTCTGTCTGTAGTTCTGTTGCACTGTAGAAGCTCTGTCACGAAAACAAATTCCTCGTATGTGTGAACACCTGGCAATAAAGCTCTTTCTGATTCTGATTCTAAATGAAGGACATGGACAACAATGAAACAGAAACATTGAAAAACAAAGAAGCTGCACTATTGCACAATTAAATTGTGTCGTTTGTTACATAAGGACTAACAAACACTAAGAATGACAAGAAACATCAAACCTTAAATCTATTATTTAAAAAAAAAAAAATTACTCCCTGTACTGTAAGTGTGTGAACAAAAATTACAGTCAAATACAGTCAATGTATCATATATAAATGTATAATAATAATAAATGTATCACAGTAAATGTAATGTATAATATTAAATGTATCATATACACAAGTATTTGGACTGACCCTGTGAAAGCCTTCACTTAACCTTTATTTCAGAGCTGAAGTATACAATGGGCTTAAATTAACTACTAGCCTTTCCCAAATTAACCGTGGTTTTATTATAGTCAAATCGTAGTAACTAGGGTTTTTGGCAGATTGATTACCATTTTCCCCCAATAGTTATGGTAACACTTTATTTTGATGGTTCATTTGAGTATTAGTAGACTGTCTGCTTAATATCTGCTGATACTGCTCCTTCAACAGACATTTAACTGACTATAAGAAACTTTGTAAGTACATGTCAACTTACACTAGCCCTAACCCCAACCCTAACCCCAACCTAACAGTCTACTTATAATCTAATGAGAATTAGTTGGCATGTAGACGCAATGTAACTTAATTCAACAAACGGAACATCAAAGTGTGACAATAGTTATTCACTTGATTTTGTATTTAATTATGAGGCTTAAATGCTGCATTTTAGGGACAATTTATCTACTAACTCGTGCTGTTATAGCTGGTCTGCTGGTATGATAAAGTGCATGCTTTTTGATGCACCAATAATATATCCCTTTTTTTCTGGGATAGAAAAAAGTAAAAAAAAAAAAAAAAATTATTTTTTAAAATTAATTTAAACTGTATTTTTTTTATTTCAGTTTTATAAAATAAAAATATATGAGATTAGTTTTTAAAAGTAAAAGTTTTTGAATAAACACAAAACAAGGGAGCTCATGTACAGGACAAAAAAACAGACAAACTCTGGACTTTTGACAGTGGGCAAATAAATTATAAATTTTTGGTTTATTTCCATAAGTGAAAGCTCTGTATTCCCTAGTGATTGAGTGATTTACATTAGTTTACCCGCTGTTTTACAAGTGTGATTAAACTGTGGTTACGCAGGATTAATAATAATCACTTTAGTAACCACAGCTTTTAACTGTAACTTCAAATGTTTTGCATAGGAATACCATGGTTAATTCATGGTTACCGTATACAATTTATTGCAACCCAGGCTCATTACAGATACGTACCCAGGTCTACATTTCTTGGGACAGCAAATATGTAACCAGAAGAACATCTTCTCACAGTTTTTGTTTTTGCAAATCCGCCATAGGCCGCTGTGTACGCTTTTTGATTCTCAAATGTCTCTTGTGCGCCCTCCTCTTGTTTAAATCTACCAGAGGGTGCAATAAATACTTCAGCCGACCAGGGTTGCGTTTCCGAAAACCATGGTTAGCCAACTGAAGTCGCAAGTTGCGTCGTTACAAACATAGTTTGCATTTAGCTTTTCCCAAATCCATCGTTCCAAATAATATTCGCAAACTGCGTCTCAAACTTGTATGCTTGCGACTACACCTCTAAACCTGTAGTTAGAAACATAGTTCCTGGCTGTGTTCTATTCCCAGTTATCCCCCTATGCCCTATTCCTTTAGAACATTCTAACATTTAAACTTGGAATTATTTTTGAAAAGAGCATTAAAGTCATCTCTCTTAGGTGTAATTTGCTTTCAAAGTATTTTTTACAGTACAGTTTTAGCGATCTTCATGTTGACAATTGTGTTCCCTTCGCAGTGCACTTTGAAAACATTGATGTCATTTTGAACAGAGCCGTGGCTCATGACGAAAGCTATAGGTGACCTATTATTTAAAAACGGAATTTATGTTACGTCTCCAAAGCTTGTGAAAACAAAAAACATAGCATACGTTAATGCTTTTAATTTATAGTAGGTTATTTATTAAGTATCTGTACTGTATATGACATGGGCCTGCTGATTAGAACATTTCTGCAGTGGCTTGCATGTGTCAAATTGTAAAAGTAGACTTTTCAAAAAAATGTAATAAAAATAAACAATATCCTACTTCATCATCATCATTATTATTAATATTATTATTAAAGTAGGATTTTTTCATTTCCTAATAAATATAACATTTCATTTCTTAATAAATAGCCTCATTATATGATTTATATATGATATTAGAATACGTGTTAGTTTTTGTAAGTGATTTTGTGTTTTAGAATAGAATATGTAATGTGCTCAATAATATTCGTGAAGCAAACACAGGCTCTATATGTGCCATTTATATATATTTCAATTAATATGAAAAGCGAGTGCATGTTTTTACCAAAACTAATATTGGATTTTTTTTTTAAATGTGTGTGCGTGTAAAACAATATAATTTGCACAAATAAATTATGGGGTTCTTCTCTAAAGAAGTTGTTACCATCTCGTTTAGAGCATCATTATGGCCGTTTTACGTTATAGCTAACGTGGTCCAAATGATGGATGGAAACTACGGGTTTTGGGAAACACTAGTCACTACATCGATCTTTTTCCAAACGATGCATCGTACTATGATAGTTCAGCCGCGAGTTACATCGTCGTTTGGGAAACGCACCCTAAGCCAGCTTGCTGTCGACTGACTGACTAACCGACCCGCTCACCCTCTTCCCTAAACCCAACCGATAGTGTTTTCAAAAGCAATCTAGAAAAATAAAAGCTGTTGTGGTCGCGTGATTTCACTATGTTTGCACGCTGTTGTTTATTTATTTTTTTGCTTTTGTTTTATCTGGTTTCTGGAACAGTTCTTCACCAAACTCAAATCCCATCGTCGCTGTACACCCTCCATGTTCCAAGTCTACCAATGTATGCAGCGAGTCACTGGTAAAACCAGAAAAGCAATCCACATGGAGATAAGCAGTCAGCTGGTAGCAATAAAAGGAGCAGAAGCCGCCGCCGGCGTCATACCGCTTCGTAGCGTTCATTTTACATACGAAATAGCCAGACGTACCTCTGGCTACATAACTCGCACTCTCCAGAATTGTAGACAGGGGTACGTATGCACAATGAGCCGATGTTGATTTTTTTCTACAAGCTATATAATCAAAACTATACTGGAATGTAAGACTAAACAATGATTCAACTCCAAAAACAGTGTTTATTAGTAACAAAATAAACACAAAAACAAATCCTCTAAAGTCTGAAAACTTGGAGAGAAATATTGATCATAAACATCTGACTAGCTTAAATTATCGAATATTCATGTGCGAACAAATGTGTTTGGTTTTTATTAGCATGTACTATTGCTAGCTTAGCAACATGTCAGCGCTAAACTGCTCTGTTTCCATGTGCATATCAGATGTCTATATGGGAGATTTGCAAATCGGTGCCTTTATGATGGTCACTAACAGTCAAAATGCTCCCTATGTAGACAGCAAGGCAGCTCAATAGATTTTGCAACCGAGCTAATGATAAACACACTGTAATGCAGTCAGTGAAGAACCGCTCTGTCAGTATCCTCAGTGTGGTAATGTGTGTGTGTGTGTGATGTATCTGAAGTGTTCGGCACATTTATTATGCAGCTACTGATGATCTACTGGCCTTCCCCTCTTTCTCCTCATGCGTCCTTGTTCTTTTATTGAATTTCAATGCAGATAAATAGGAGAAGTGCAGTAAGTGTCAGTGGTGTTTCTGGTGTTATCTGTGAGGGCCGGACTGATAAACCTGCCATGTCAACCACTGTGTGTGTGTGTGTGTGTGTGTGTGTGTGTGTGTGTGTGTGTGTGTGTGTGTGTGTGTGTGTGTGTGTGTGTTTGTGTGTTTGTGTGTGTGTGTGTGTGTTTATAACAAGAACTAGAAAACAGGAAGTGATTTGTCTGAGAGAGATAGTATGTGCAACTGACTTTGTGTGTGTTACAATCAGTAATGCTCTTAAAAAATTCATGTTGAACGCGTACTGGCAAAAAAACACACGCACCACACACACCCATGCACACACACAGAACAAACACAGCTGTAGTTAGTAGTTAGGTTACTTTAAGATTACTTTTACCTTGTTATCATTTTGATTTAATTATGTTGAATACAAATATAGAATACCAATGGAAGGAAATACTTTGCTTCAATTTCAACCATGGGCTGAACAATATATCATTTCAGCATCGATACCGCAGTATGCAGGTTTATTGAGAATGGTCAGGCAAGCAACGGTCACAATCAGGAGCAAACAGATGTTTGCATGCAAATCCAGAGTCGCAGTCAAACACACATGCAATTTTTTTTTTTTTTTTTTTTTTTTTTTTTTTTTTTCTGTATAAATAGTCCTTGTAATCAGTTCATGAGCAGCTCCTAGCTGTGAGTGTGTGTAATCTACTGAATGAGGAACAGGTGCATGTGAGCAGTGCATGAATGGAACTTTTAGTCCATATACCGGCGGATTTGTAGTCCTTCAGCAATCTGTGTGTTTACAAGACCTGTGACTGTGTGAGCATTTTTAAAGTCAGTTTAAAGTATTCTAGCATAGGTATCTGGCATAAAGTATTCTTGTTTATCTGAATATTGCTAAGTTTCCAGAAAATCATAAAGCACTGTGCATTTTATTTGTAGAATATTGTTGCTTTACTGTATTTATCAGTGTTTGTGATTGATTTATTATAATGCTCTACCTCATAAAATCATGACAATGTATCTAAAATTCTGAATTCTTTCCACATAGACCTATTCATTTCATCTGGTGAAACTACATTTAATATCACAATATACAGTAGGTACACCTTACTAGTTGCACCTCCCTTTGCCTTCAGAACTGCCTTAATCCTTCATGGGACAGATTCAACAAGGTACTGAAAATATTCCTCAGAGATTTTGCTCCATATTGACATGATAGCATTATGCAGTTCTTGCAGATTTGTCGGCTGTACATCCATGATGCGAATCTCCCGTTCCACCACATCCCAAAGCTGCTCTATTGAATTGAGTTCTGGTGACTGTGGAGGTCATTTGAGTACAGTGAACTTATTGTCATGTTCAGGAAACCAGTCTGAGATTATGTTCTTAACTGAGAGGACTGGCACCTGGTGTGGTCTTTTGCTGCTGTAGCCCATCCGCCTCAAGGTTGGACAAGTTGTGCATTCAGGGATGCTCTTCGGCATACCTCGGTTGTGACGGGTGGTTATTTGAGTTACTGTTGCCTTTCTATCAGCTCAAACCAGTCTGGCCTTTCTCCTCTGACCTCTGGGATCAACAAGGCATTTGCGCCCACAGAACTGCCTCTCACTGGATATTTGATCTTTTTCAGACCATTCTCTGTAAATCCTAGAGATGGTTGTGTTTGAAAATCCCAGTAAATCAGCAGTTTCTGAAATACTCAGACCAGCCTGTCTGGCACCAACAACCATTCCACATTCAAAGTCACTTAAATTACTTTTCTTCCCCTTTCTGATGCTCGGTTTGAACTGCAGCAGATCAACTTGACCATGTCTACAAGCCTAAAAGCATTGAGTTGCTGCCATGTGATTGGCTGATTAGAAACTTGTGCTAACGAGCAGTTGGACAGGTGTACATAATAAAGTGGCCGGTTAGTGTATATTGTAGAAAAACTAAATATTGTAATGTCAGTTTTTTCCAATATCATGCCTCCATATTGTCGGTAGTGTATGTGTGTGAATAATTGTGTATGGGTATTTCCCAGTGATGGGTTGCAGCTGGAAGGGCATCCATTGCGTAAAACATATGCTGGATAAGTTGACGGTTCATTCCGCTGTGGCGACCCCAGATTAATAAAGGGACTAAGCCGAAAAGAAAATGAATGCATGAATTAATTATTCACTAATAACTCATTTTAATTAATTCAAATATATATTTTTAATTGATTCATTTCTGTTTATAAGCTATATACATGCTTTTATAGCCCAAAAAAAATATATATATACACTATATAATTGTCACACCCTCGGCTCGTTCATGTAGTCCAAACCACCGCTTTCCCTCACCATCCACCACACACCACACCCATGAACCCTCACCTGATTACTGATCACCTGCACCTGCACCCGCAATCACCACTCACCATAAATACTCACCTCACTCATTCAGTCAGCGGCTGGAATCAAAGACGCATAGTCTTCCTCGTCCTCTCTACTGAACTCTCCTGTGCTCCTCCATGGATGTTCTTCTTCTCCTGCGAAAGCAGTTGCATCTATTTAAGGGAAATTACTATTCTTATATTGGCGTTTAACCAAAGTACTGAGCTAACCCTTCCAACTGATTGTGTGTGAGATCGCTCACCCTCTACAACGCCATTCACCTGCTTCACCTACTATTGTTGTTGCTACGTTTGAATAAACGCCCTTAAAGTTTTACCTTCCTTGTGTGACCGTGACAATAATATGCTAATATATAAACTAAACAGCTTTAAAAATTGCTGTAATTCTTAATTAAATTAATAAATGTTCATTCTCATTTCCATAAATTATGCATAATTTGTTATATTGGCAAAATAAATAAACCTAATTTTGATGTAATTTATTTATATATAAAATTTCCCTACATTTAACTTTTTTTTTTAAATTTCTTTAAAAAAAAATTTTTTATAATTATAAGTTTAATATCTGTGCATGCCATATAAAACCATGTTATCCATTGTCAGAAATAGATAAATCACTATTAATGTGAAAGCCCCTTAAGTGCAAACAACATTTATAATAGGAACATTTGAATCTGTCGCATACAGGCATCAAGCGCTCACTGAAAATGTGTTTGAAGTGAAAATGAGGGTGGGTAGAAGTTCCCTGTTGACACTTCCAGAACAGTCTGCCTGGTGCCCTTTATACCCTCCATATCACCTCATCTGTTTCTCTCTCACCCTCGCACGCTCTCTCTCTCTCTCTCTCTCTCTCTCTCTCTGCCCCAGTTTCTCCCACTTCAATCTTCATCGTCAACAAATTTAGCGCTCAGTGCCTCCCAACAGCCAGTCTGTTTTAGCGCTTTAATAATTCATTCCTTCAATTAACGATGAGCAAAGCACATCTAACAGCACATTTGACGAGTACTGTAATGGAGTGAGCTTTGATATTTTGCAACTCTCATACCAAAAGAATATAAAAAGATGTGTTAAAATATGCCTTCGTCAAATGCATTTCTGCAAGTTTTCTTAATGTGTGGAAATATTATGGGAGTCTACAGAGACGTGTTTTAAAAAGCTTTTCTGCTCACAAATAATGCATTGATTAGTTAAAACAGTAAGATTGTGAAGTATTATTAACATTTATAATATAATGTTATATGTTTTTATTGTAATATTTTGTGACGTAATTTATTCTTATGATTTAATATTGGAATATTTCTGCATCATTAATACAGTTTTCCTTCAGAAAGTCATTCTAATATCCTTATTTTCTGCTCGGGAAATATTTATTATTTTTATCATCATTCAAATAGGAAAAAAAACTAACTATTTATTAAATTAAAATCCCCAGTATTCAATTATAAACGGAATTAAATTGATTTGAAATATAACATACTTCTTTTGTAAATGTCTTATACTGTACTTCACTTTTGATCAATTAATATTTCATTATTAAGTTTTTCTGCTTTATATTCTGCTTCAACTGTGAAAAATATTAGTGCTTAAATTTATTCAAATTCATTTTAAATTGTGTAATTCGTGATACAATTCATTATAACCCGCCCTTCATACATTTTTTAAAGTAAGACATCATCTGTAATGAGTGGGTCTGGAAACAGAGGTGAGGATCCATGTGCAGTTTATTAAAGAATCATCAAGCAGGCAAAGATCAAGGTCAAGGTCAAAAACCCCAAAGGCAAAAACTAGGATAACGCTTCAGCAATGCTCAGTTACAGATCATTAGACTCAGCAACTGTGTGTGTGTGTGTGTGTGTGTGTGTGTGTGTGTGTGTGTGTGTGTGTGTGTGTGTGTGTGTGTGTGTGTGTGTGTGTGTGTGTGTGTGTGTGTTCTGTTATAGTCCATCGGATTAATCCTGAACAGCTTCAGCTGTAATCAGCTGCAATCGAGGGGGATCTGGACCAGGTGTGTGAGTGAAGTACATGATGGGATCTGTAGTCCAGTTGAATGTGATTGTTTTCTGCAGCCTGCAAGAGCAACACTGCTGGTGATCGTTAGTATTCCTTAATCTATTTATTATCATAAATATAAGAAGAAAATAATACATAATATATATTTCATTTTTATACATATTTATATAACAGTTCTGTCTTTTTCTCAAATCTGAGTGGTTGATAGCTGTGAGATATTAAGGTAATATCAGCACTCGTGTACAGCCTCTTCACCCTTGTTTATTACTCCTACCACATGAGTGGTAAGCAGAGGACTACAGTTCGACAAATGTTGCAGCTGTTGGACAACATAATGTACTTTTGAGGCTTTTTTAGGTGAGAATGTAGTTGTTTTGATTGCAACTATGCAGTTATAAGGATAGTGCCTATTTTAAATATTCATAACTTCGGAGATTCAGCACGCTGGTGGCCATCAGCCTGTCATACTGAGCAGAGCAAAGACAGTTGATGTTCCGCCACAAAATGGCAACAGGGACTGCATAATTAGTACTTAGGGGAGAATAAACAGCATTTTGTTCAGCAAACTACAGCTAAACAAATCATTACAGATCAGTTATTTGACATTCTAAGTCAATCTCTCTCTTTTGTATTTTGTAGTGCTGTATTTATACCATAGTAATCTGGTAGTGATTGCGTTGCTTTGTTGTGATCTCCCGATTGCAACAGAGAAATACTGGAAAATCTCTGTAGACTGATGCTTTTTTATGCTGTTCAGCCTTACAATCTTAAAATGTGAGCAAAATCACCTGTTTTGTCTTCACTTTAGACATATACACTAGAGAATCATACAAATACTAAAGTGATGTTTGTAAAGTAGCAACGGTTTCTGATATTCTGACATTCAAATGTGTATAAACTGCGGAAGTAGTTCCTCTTATAAAAGGATTTTTGAGACTCTTCAATATTTTTTTTTCTTTTTTATATACACAGTTATGCCGTCGAACAGTTATATAAATGCAATATCACACTTGTAGCAGTGCGATAGGGCTGTATATTATCACTGGTGGGACACTAAGGCACTTGGTCTGCTGCCTGGAGTCAATGCACGCCCCCCACCAAGTGCTGACATACAGCCATATTGCACTGATATTGCTCATATATATATATATATATATATATATATATATATATATATATATATATATATATATATATATATATATATATATATATATATATACTGTATATATATATATATAAATATACTGTATATATATACAGTTGAAGTCAGAATTATTAACCCCCCTGCATTAATAGCCCCCCTGTTTATTTTTCCCCCAATTTCTGTTTAACGGAGAGAAGATTTTTTTTAACACATTTCTAAACATAACAGTTTTAATAACTCATTTCTAATAACTGATTTATTTTATCTTTGCCATGATGACAGTAAATAATATTTGACTAGATATTTTTCAAGACACTTCTATACAGCTTAAAGTGACATTTAAAGGCTTAACTAGGTTAATTAGGTTAACTAGGCAGGTTAGGGTAATTAGGCAAGTTATTGTATAATGATGGTTTGTTCTGTAGACTAATTTTGACCTTTAAATGGTTTTTAAAAAATTTAAAACTGTTTATTCTAGCCAAAATAAAACAAATAAGACTTTCTCCAGAAGAAAAAATATTATCAAACATACTGTGAAAATTTCCTTGCTCTATTAAACATCATTTGCGAAATATTAAAAAAAAAAAAAAAAAATCAAAGGGGGGCTAATAATTCTGACTTCAACTATATATATGCATGTATGTCACTATATAAGTATCACTGGCGACCCAATGTTTGTAATAGTGCAAGTATTCTTTTCCTGTTAAATTCTATTTAAAAATATTTAATTACTCCGCAAGTGCAGTTTACCTTTTGTTCCTAAAGATGACTATATCTGATACACAATAATAACTTGATGTTTTATCACAGGTATAAAATAAAGCAGTATCATTATCAAAACTTTATAAATGGCTTAATTGACGTTACTTGCAGGGCAATGACTTGAATAAGCTGTCAATGAACAGAAGAATTTGAAAATAATAGTTTGCGAATATTGTTGAAATTATGTATATGATGCTCAAGCAATGTATGGGTAAATACACTGTTACAGTGACAATGCTAGTAAAATCATGAGGCTCAAATTTAATCTTCCAAGTTATCAGGAGAGTTTTACGATCCATTTGTGTTAGATATATAATATGGGTCACTAAAGACTCTAAAATGTAATAATGATTGGCAAAAACATGCATGCACTTAAAGGTTATTCTGCAAAAAAACCTATCCCTTTAAATATTTAAATTTCCTCTCATTAAGTGCTTATTCCAAAGTCATTCACAATGTCAAGATGATAATATTGTTTTCAATTATATACACACTGTGCTCTGAAACTCACGATTAAAAATTCATGGGCTCCAAATAAAACAGCATTAAACAAGGAAATAATAAAGATCAGAGATTTATCGTGTGCAGCTGTAAAACCGTAAGTGTCAGGAAAGTGGTTACAATGTCATTCATAAAAAATTAAAAGGATCTTGTCTATATCCTCATCCTCTCTCCCTGGTTTCATTTTGTCAAGATGAGCAGCAGGCATTAATGACTCTCTTGAGATGCTCAGAAACCTTGAGGAATCGGTCAAGGTCGAGCCCCTGATGAGGCTCAGATAAAGTGATAACCAACACTTAATAGGAGGAGACAGAGTTTGGCAGAGAAGGTGGAAGAACAGTGGAACAGAAATCAAATCCTCCACTCTAATGCATTTTACATGAGACTGTCAGAAATACAAGCACTAGGCTAGCAGGTTTTTTTCACTCTTTGCATGGTAAGCAGACAAAAACAGACATGCATGTATAGAGTGGACCTGTAAGTAAGAATGTTATTTACACCCACCAGAAAGAAATAGACTGCATATTAGATAGATAGATAGATAGATAGATAGATAGATAGATAGATAGATAGATAGATAGATAGATAGATAGATAGATTCATTCATTCATTCATTTACGATATTGATTCATGAGACTGCATTTTTAGACATGGATTGGTCAACAGAGAGTCCAGATGTTAACCCTATTGGGAATCTATGGATGGATAGATGGATGGATGGACTGATAGATTGATAGAAAGATTGATTGATTGATTGTCACGATCACCAGAGATCTAGTCTATGCAGATCGCTGGAGAACTACATCTACCATGATGCTGTGCGCCAATCAACACCCGCTCCAGCTGACATAAAGACACCTCTCATCTTCACAAATATTGCTGAGTCTTGTTTTTTGTAAGAATTTCAAACCATTATTTTTTGTCTAGCCTACCTGTGTTTTTGACCCGTGTTTTGTTCATTGTTTATCCTGTTTCCCGCTTATAGATCCGCAGATTTCTGTAGATTTTTAACTCAACATGGAGTCAAAGTTTTACTTGTGTAAATTTGTGTAAAATTATATTTATTAAGTTTTTAAATAAATTCCTCTAATATTATTGTGATATAATAATAATAATAATAATAATGAAATGTTCATAAGATTTTTTTTACAATACAGTTTGTAAAGTAATATGTTCTGTCTTTTAATAGAGATATCATACAGTATAAGAGACTTGCTTTGTTTACCAAATAAGTGGATCTAATTGGATTAGATTTTCATATATTAAGTTTTTAGTTATGATACTCCTAACATTATTCCGCATAAATCTGCAGATTTTTTACTAAATTCTCAGCAGAAATAGCAAAACAAATGTCTGCAGATTCTGTCTGGCACTCATGACCCATTAATATACAGTTGAAGTCAAAATTATTAGCCCACCTCTGAATTTTTTTTTCTTTTTTAAATATTTCTCAAAAGATGTTTAACAGAGCAAAGAAATTTTCACAGTATGTCTGATAATATTTGTACTTCTGGAGAAAGTCGTATTTGTTTTATTTCGGCTAGAATAAAAGCAGTTTTTAATTTTTTAAAAACCATTTTAGGGACAAAATTATTAGCCCCTTTAAGCTAAATTTTTTTTTTCCGATAGTCTACAGAACAAACCATCATTATACAATAATTTGCCTAGTTACCCTAACCTGCCTAGTTAACCTAATTAACCTAGTTAAGCCTTTAAATGTCACTTTAAGCTGTATAGAAGTGTCTTGAAAAATATTTAGTAAAATATTATTTACTGTCGTCATGGCAAAGATAAAATAAAGCAGTTATTAGAGATGAGTTATTAAAACTATTATGTTAAGGAATGTGTTGAAAAAATCTCTCTGTTAAACAGAAATTGTGAAAAAAATAAACGGGGTAATAATTCAGGGGGGCTAATAATTCTGACTTCAACTGTATATTTATGTCATGACTTTACTTGGAGGGGCACATTATCGTTGATCCATGTTTAAACTGTTGATTTTGCCGAACACTTTCAAAACATGCATTAGACAGGCGTGCATAACTTATGTTTAAACACGGGAGTTCATGAGTTACGAATGAATTAAGAATGATGTGCCCCTCCAAGTAAAGTCATGACATAAAGATATATTAACAGGTAATGAGTTCAAGTTGGTTACATTTAGCTTAAACTAAAATGTTAAATAATACATTAACCAAAATAGACTAGCAAGTAATTAAGGTAGCCATTATTATTTACACATGAACTCATGTGACTCATCATCGTTGAAGCTAGTTCATGATTAGTGCATGGCTTAAATCATCACAAGTTCATAATGGAGTAACGTTTAATTTACACATTAGTACATCATTATTCATGTATTGTTATTGAAAAGTTTTACCTAAAATCAATGCAAATATAGGAATAGAGGTGAATTTAAACAGGTGGTGTGATTGACATGGAATGCACGACTCGTTTGTAAATGTGCATAAATCACTTCAATCGCATTTTCAGTCCACATTTACAAGATAATTCAACTTAAGAGGACAATTCACGTTACACAAAAAAAAACATCCCTCGAGTAGTCTGGTTTGAACCCAGCAAAAAAACATATTTTTATGTTTGGAGTTGACTAATTAGACTTTTTTTGAAAGAAGAATATGAATTACCGCAGTAGCAGCACCATAAGTACTGTAGGTTGGCAGTAGGCAGTGTTTCACACCAAGTCTCAGTCTGTTTACTAATTTTGCAACATAGGCTCATTCTGAATGAGTAGCCCCACTGTATATACATTTCTGGAGATCGCAAATTATGTAGCCAGAAGTACGTATGGCTGCATTTTGTCTTTAAAACAAACACTACGTTTCTTTTCCTACTTTACCTCCGTATTCCCGCTGTTACCAGTTTGTCCAGTTCCTCATCGTGTACATTGGCGGACTTGAGACGCAGAGAGGAATTGACCATGACCAGGGCTCGATTGGCTAATCGGGAGGACTGGGAGAATTCCCGGTGGGCCGGTCCGTTTTTTGGCCGCGAGGGCCGGTGTCCCTAGCTGCTCGCACTTTTTTTCATTTATTTATTTATTTATTTGAGCATAGCCTCACTCTTTTTATTCATTATTTTGCCGCAGCTCCACTCTTTTTATTTATTTTCTCGCAGCCCCGTGAGCAAAATGCAGCCTACAGGTTAATGATGACGTAACTATCATTCATTCGACCCCAAACAGTGGCACCTTAGTAATATTAAGAATTTGAATAATTAATATTAATGAATATTACACCTGCTCAATGAAAATCAGATGATTCACTACATTAATAAATCTGACATAACTTGATCAGAAATCTAAAAAGGAATCTAATCTTTTTTTTTTTTCAGCAATTTTTTATTTTTTCATTTTTAGTGTTAAGACATATAATACTGTTTGTGTTACTTATGTAGGTGTACATATTTTATTTTGTATTTTTTGTGTGACTACTGTTATAAAGGACTGGATATCTATAAAGAATTTTGCACAGAATATATATTCAGATATTGCAGGAAAGGACATTGTGATGTTTTAAAAGAATAGTGTTGGAGATAGCTACCCTTTAATGTTCTCATATTTATGAAAAACATTTGAAGTTCTAGAGCAGCTGTTTCCTTGAAAAAGACGTGATAGTGTCATTAGAAACTGAATTGGAAATTACGTTATTTTAATAT
This sequence comes from Danio kyathit, assembly GCA_903798195.1. Lineage (NCBI taxonomy): Eukaryota > Metazoa > Chordata > Actinopteri > Cypriniformes > Danionidae > Danio > Danio kyathit. The sequence goes on from LR812528.1 coordinate 17,502,902, forward strand.
AGTCAGTCATGAACTGAGGTGGGCCGGTCTAAGGCTTGAAACTCCAGACCTGTCCGAGTCCCACTCCGGCCCTGACCATGACGACGATGTTCGAGTCGTCGTCAGTAAGTAGTAAGCGGGTAATACAAAAACAGAAGCCAAAGAATAATATAAACAAGTAAATAATAGGATGAGAATGTGGTAAAATCTGAAAACCAGGCTGCTGCGAGGGCTTTTTTTTCTGGATTTTTTTTTCAAAATACTGTCGGTTGGGTTTAGGAAAGTGGGGTGGGCGCTGGTTAATCGGTGCTTTTGAAAACACTATCGGTTGGAGGTGGGTGGGTCAGTTGATCGGTCAGTCAGTAAACAGCAGCCTCTTGTGGATTTACGTGAAAAGAGGAATGGCATTGGCATTAGCGGGAGAAATTTGAGATCTTAAAAAGTGTACAGAGCAGCCTCTGGTGGATTTACGAAAACAAAAACAGCAAAAAAAACGTTAAACCTGGGATGCATTTAGCACTCTCCAGAAATGTATATAGCGTTAGAGCCTATAGCCTGGGTTGTAATTTTGTCTCTCTGAAATTTTGTCAATTTGCTGATTTTTTTTTTCCCCTTCTTTGTCATAAACCCCAGCTCAATCGCATCCACGACCTTCTCTGAATCAATCTGGTCGATTCTAACTGTGTGAGAGTGATAACATTGGCAGAGAGCAATAAAGTCTCCGACTCAAAGTAAATGAGGAAAAAAACTCCTGCCGAAAGTGAGAATGAGAAATGCAAAAGGTGCGAGATTCTGCAGAGTTGAAATAAACCTAACGATTTTAAAGCAAAATATCATCTGCTCACACCTTAATGTGTGAATAATGTGTTGTGCAGGGCTATAATTATCTGTCTCACCTCTCTCTTCCCGCTCAGGGAGAAACAGAAAGATAAGCAGGGCACAGCTGCTCTCCGACTGGATGAACAAAAGCTCACGGCGGCAGGCGTTCGCCCTCTGACTGCTCTCTTCACACGCTCCCAGAGTTTAGCCAAAAATAAAAAACTCTTATTATTTCTTACATGCAGCACGAAAGGAGAGAAGTACAAAACAAAAAGTGATTGATGAGCTTTGAAGAATGACAGAAAGAGGTGCAGTAAATCTCATTCACGTTGTGCTGCATCAGGTTTGTTGTTAATGATGGCAGTGGCCGATGTTTGTTTTATACATCACAACTTGACAAATATAAATTTGTGCATATTTAAACTGAATGAACAAGGTAGCCAGTGTGTGGCAGAGGGGGGATGGCAGACTGTTTGCTGAATAACAATGCAAATTTTGATTTGTGCTGTATTGTGTTGCTTCAGAGAAGAAATGTGGGTAGAGTCTAAAGCATACAGAGTCAGATACTTGGCCATGCATGGGCACATCAATATAGCATATTTTTGGTGACACTGTACAACAATAATTGATTTTTCTTTATCGTGAGGAGTAGGGGTAGGCGTTAAAATAGCATTATTATTCAGAGATTATAGCATTATATAATATAGAGATTCCCAAACTATGGCCCGCAGGCCAAAGTTGGCCCATGTTAATCTTTGATTTGACTCACCATCCAATCAAAGAGAGGGACAATGACAGGTATTTATTTATATAGATTTAACAGATGTTGTCATTTCTTAACTTAAAATTTTGTTTGTTTTATTGCTAAGTTACAAAAAAAGCTAACTGAAATTAAAAGTTTCAATTAAATGTTGTAAATAAAACAGATTTTTAGTTTTTTACGTAAATACTGTCACTTGACAGATGGGCAATGGGCAACTTGACTAGTGTATACATCATTGAACTCCATGCTATACAATGAATTATTTGTTTCACTGTAATAAATTTATTATAAGATGTAGATATAAGGTAATGCGATTCAACAAATTTTTGCTATTTGTTTTTTCAAATATTATGAAATAAATGAGGTAATTACCCTTTGCAACTTTAATGAAATACAGTTTGCTATGTTTACCTTCGGCCAACAACCCTTTATCAAGTTTGGTTTTTGGGCGTTCAAAAGAAAATGTCTAGGCACCTCTGAAATAAATCAACATCCAATATTACAAACGTAAACATGGTTGTTAATTTTATGGAAAAGACTTGTTTTTTTTTTGGATATAATGGGATGTTATCAAGTTCAACTAAAACTAATAAAACTGGAGCATGATGGTGGCTTAGTGGTTAGTGGTTAGCATCCCAGCATGCACCGGACATCCCACAGATGTAAAATGGGCGTTGGACTTCAACATCAGACTAACTTTGAATTTGGTTGTATATGAAAATCGGGTTGATGTCAGAACCCAACATTAGTTTGAGGTCAGACTTCAACCTCAAAACGAATTTTAAATCAACAAAATATCAACGGCTAATAATGTTAGCTTTTGACATTTTATGGACGTCACATTAAACTGACATTGAATTCAAGTTAGGTAATGACAAAACATAAAACCAACCAAATATCAACAGCTAATAGTGTTAGCTTTTGACATTAATCAATCAATCAATCAAGCCTTTATTTGTCACATATACCTCTATGTATTCACATACACTGACATATAGTGAAATTGGACCCCTCCCCCCAACCCCCCCGACCATACACAAACTTCACATTTCAAGGGAAGACAGGTCAACGGGAGGTAGCATTTAGAAAAAGGAAGTAAGATACAATTCAGGAGAGAGAGGCGAAAAAAAACTCCCTCTCACCTTGGCCTTGAGTTAGAGCAGTGTGAGATCAGGGAGATAAAAAAAAAGCCCCAGCAGATAAGCACATAAAACACATAGACATTGACATACATTGCAACAGGGGATGGGAAAGGGGGTGTGGATATAGTCCGGCAAGGGCGGGCAGCCGTCGATTCCTGCAGCCATGGAGGCACTGGTCACAGACCCGTCTACCCCCTCCTGTGGATGAAAGCACACGAAGGCGTGGGATGAAGGGTTAGGTAGTGAAAGGTTGTTCCTTTCATGATTCCGTTTTACATGTTAAAGCACATAATTCGATTAACGTCATTGCGTCACCGCGCTATCCACATTTCCTCCAGAGTTTCATGTTATTTTGTGCATTTCATTTGTCAACTTTAACTGCAGTTTGACACTTTCACTTTCATTCAGGAACATTTCATGCATGCCCCCGTGACAATTGAGATATTGGATGCAAGTATGAACTGCTAGAAGAGTGTTGTTTTGATGGAATTTGATACCGCATGCTGTATGGGGAACAAAAACCTTCCACATTTTGCAATGCAGGTGTCTGTGGTGCTTCACTGACTCGGTAGATGCAGAGAATAGTGTCACACAGCTGTGTGCGTATAGACTACCCTGTCGCAAAATGCAGCAAAAATCCTACACAACGATAAAAGTTTGATTAAGGTGTTTACATGTCTGTATTGCACACCAATAATGCGACTGAAATCGGCATACTCTACATCTAACTTGATGCGATTTCTGTTTAGTTCAATAATGAGCTTAATCTGAATATTTTGATAAAAAATTACTGTTTAAATGGTAGGTTCTTAATCAGAGTATTGTCTTAATTGCATTAAAATCGAACTGTTTGTGTGCATGTAAACATACTCAATGATTCATTCATAAAGCTTTGTTTCTTAATGAGCCATTTTGAAGAAATCATTTGAATGAAAGATCCAGTGAATCACTGATTAACAGACACTTATCGCCACCTACTGGCAGTTTTAGTATTTTATTTATTTATTCACGACAGTCCTAAACCTTGAGTAAATATCACATTTCGTTTTGTAACATGATTGCATTCTTTTCATTAAAGTTGAATATTTCCCTTGATGCCACTCTTAAAAACTGCCTGCCTTTCTTGTGAGTCATAAATGAGCACAGTAAATATGACATACAGCCACTGTGTGAGTTTGTTTCTTCAATCTGTCAATGTTTTACTGTTTAATCTGTTTAACAGCAGTGTCTCATCCTCTCTTTCTTCTCACCCTTCTGGAGAAATGTCATAGCTTATTCTTTACCCTACAATTAAAAGAAAAAGATGTGCAGTCTACTTAAATAATAATACAAAAATTATCAGGATGACATGAATATTTTTGTGTTGGTACAACTAACAGGGTAGTGGATGTATAGTTTCCAGCATGCGTTTCATTGGATTGAATTTACAATGGGGAAAAAGCTGTCAGTAAACATAGGCTTGAGTGATTCAATTAAAAAGAAAGACTTGTTAGAGTTTGATCTCTACGTGCTTTGGAGATTCAGAAAGTTTTGAGGTTGGATATTGTCAGCTTTATTAACAAGCATAAAGTTTGTTGATTCACTCAGTGAGCAATAACTCTGCCTATGCCAGTTCTGAGGTCAGTCTCTTGTCATTAATAAAAAAACAATGAACAAATTCACAAGATAATATTAATGAAAGTGATTTGATCTGTTTGTTTCTAAATAAATTTTGCACTTGGATTTCATTTGCCTTAATTAGGTTGAAATAATATCATTCAAATATTTTATTCAGGAAATTGTGTGTGTGTGTGTGTGTGTGTGTGTGTGTGTGTGTGTGTGTGTGTGTGTGTGTGTGTGTGTGTGTGCGTGTGTGTGTGCGTGCGTGCGTGCGTGCGTGCGTGCGTGCGTGTGTGTTACATGTTGTCTAGGATTATTGAAATAATAACTTCATGTTTTTGAAGTACTTCATGTAAATATAAATATATTTCATATATTTTCTATTTATTATTTACACACATTTATTCATCTAAAGCATTTACATTTCTACGCTATTAGCCAAAGTGACTTAAATTACATTGAAGGTACACATTCTATCAGTTCTTGCTTTTACTGGGAATCAAAGCCGCAGCCTTGACATTATAGTGCCATGATTTATTATTTGAGGTAAAAACAAATAGAAAAAAAGAAGCTTTTGACTTATGTCTTAAGTCTTAAAATCTTAGATGTACGTAATGTATTTAAAAATACATTATATGTTGTAGTCTGAAATATATTAAAATATACCACAAAAATAGTTTGGTAAAAAATAATGTAGTAATATTTTCTAATGTGGGAGCCATTTTGAATATTTCCCGTGGACAGTATATTATCTGCAGCACTGTTTTAATTACATTATAGCAGGCCTTCATTTCAACTAATAGAGTCAGTAGAGCTTTAGGCATGCAGTTGCGACTATTACATTTTACTTCCACAAAATCATGTACAGATGGATTACTAAAACACTAGCAATTGCTAATTTGTTTATATCTGGTAGTTTTAGTTTGTCAAAATCCAGTACACTGTAAAACCCAACAGTCAACTTTATCAAATGAAATGAGTGTAGTTAAGTCAAAATTGACTGAAAGTTAATTCTACTCATTTGAAAAGAGTTTTGAACTCAGTGTTGAAGGTAATGAGTTAATTAAATACCTCATTACTTCAACTTAAATGGAGTAAGTTCACAGTACTCATATAGATTAGTTTTTAACTCAAATGGTTTGTTGCAATCGGTTTCCTCAAATGGTTTGAGTTACCTTAACTTTTTGGGTTTTACAGTGTAAGAATGATATTTCTATGTGCTGTTTATTGCAGTGAATAAGATAAATGACTTTACTGGTACCTAAACAGATCATGGGAAAGTAGATTATCACTTGCTGCTGTGCTGTGATCGCAAAAGCTATAAAAAATAACATTGCTGTTGCTCACACTTGCTGAACTGTCTATTCTGACTTAGCTTTTGGTATGTTGTTTATGTGGTTTGTGTCGCTGGTGGTATCAGTTTTTTATTTATAGAAGCAGGTCCACTTCTTTTGTCGGAAAGATGTCATATAAACTCGTAAAGTGAATGGAGGATACGCCGACTGCATGTTGATAATATAATGCAAAGGAATTTGATCAGTGCCATTCTGTTGATTTCAAGCAGAGGTTTATGGTGCTTGAGTGTATTTGCAAATGACTATTGCCCAAAATGTGTAGTCAGCGGTGTCAGCGATTTTTAAGTTTAAATCTCTCCATTCTGATATTTTTTGTGACTTTATATCATACCTGTCAACATTTGATTCATGAATTCCGGGAGCCCGGGGGGGGTGGTGCGGTGGTGTGCGCGAACTGAAGAGCTGCAGGGGGTCATAGATGTGGGCGCGCAAACGGGGGTGGGGGGGTGGTGGGGGTGTTGAATTCCGGGACTTTTCCGGGAGACAGAACAATACGGGAAATGGGTCTGAAATACGGGAGACTCCCGGAAAAAACGGGAGTGTTGGCAGATATGCTTTATATCACACAATTTAGTGTGATGAACTCAGTTGAGAGTTATCATATCAACTCAATTGAGAGTTATCTTGTTACATGCTTGCAGTTTGGAGATAATAGACTGCAATATATGAAGAGTTCATATGCAAAAGCAGATAAACGCCACTTCCACCAAAAATGAGATAATGACATTGAGTGAATGCTTTAGGCACGTAACACACCATCAGCAAATAGATTTGCTTCTAATCATCTAAATCCCAGCGCCAGCGCATTCAGAAATAACAGTTTGTTGGCAAAAGCCGCTAAACCCCCCATTGCCCTTGACAGCAAAAGCCGCTTTATCCCAAGAACCAATCAGAAGGCACGAATCGAATCATATGTTTTCAATGTAGCAGCGCGCTGATACGCTGACTTATATGAGGAGACATATTCCGCTTTTGATTTCGATTTTAAAAGACTGAGTTTGATGAACTGGATGAGCCTGTCCGACTGTCAGTCAATGGCAAATGAAAGCGTCCCTACCTCAAAAGTCTGTGCATTTTAAGAAAAAGAAAACACAATGTACTGTCGGAAGTGTAGCATGCATTCATTATGATTTTTTGCGCTGCAACTCTACTTTGAATGAGTCAGATTTACTATACATTAAACGGTAACTGCGTTTCACGAAAGATAGAGTTAAGATGCCTTTTTTTTTATCACACATGGATACTATGAGGATAAACAAGAGACCAAGACCTTAAGTATGGTGAGAATGAATCAATGACAGCTTCTAAAATGGTCTGAGAGACATCCCATTTTTGCCCAGTAGGTCTACCTTGTGTTTTATTTGCTAATTTAAGCTATTTTTTAAAAGATAAATATAATGTATAAAACTATACATTATTTATATTACTTCATATTACTTATATGTCTGATAAGCTTTTATATTAATGGACAATGCACAGATATTGATGTTTCATAATGTTTTACACTACATTCAGGGCTTGACATTAACTTTTTTGATCACCAGCCACTGTGGCTAGTAGATTTCCAACATTACTAGCCACTCGCCATTTTCACTAGCCACAATTTTGTTGTTGGGAAAATATATTTTATATACATAAATTTTACTTTGATGCGCTATAATTACTTGATTTAGATTTTGTGTTATGTCCACATGCCTCCTCATTCATTTCACCTTTTTGTGTGCTGTGTATGAGCAAATGGGCCATGGTTTTATAGTGTTGTATTAAAATTAGTTTTTTTTTCACATCACTTTTCAGAGCTCAAATTAAGGATTTACCAATTTTATCTATGACCATACCAAACATAAATAATTATTATTTCTTATCCACAAATTTTAACTGTCAAAACAAGCTAAATATAGCTGTATACTATACTTTTTATTTAACAAAACAATTGACATTTAAAAAATAATTGCTGTCCTGTATCTAAAAATATGCACAGCAATCTGTCCTGGCTAAAGGTCCCATATCACCAGTTAACTACTCATAAATGGGGAGTTAATCTCATATTAAAGCAATGTTATTGTAAAAAATGATAAATCATATTACCAAAAATACCTGTAAGCAAAAGAAAGCACGTAAAAACATTCCGTGTGTGATAATGAAAGGATGATCACACACAAGGTTAACGCTAGGCCAATTAATAATCTGTTCAAAGAATGGTTCAAGGGAAAGCAACCGGTGCTACTTAACAAAAGACAAATCTGGAGCTCTTGAAATCAGCAAAACTGTGGGTGCAAGAGGATAACTTTTTGTCTTGTCTATTTGAAAGAGAACCGATCACACCAGTTGCGTTTCTAGACACGGTTGTTTCACGCAAGGAAACGGGAGCGCGCACGCGTTTTAAAAAGTCGCGCGCATCACATCACCTGTGCGCGCGCGAGTGATCATCCTCTCATTCGGTATTCACCTGCTTTCTTTTGCTGGCGCAAACATAATTAGTTTTTCATTGGTCCAATCAGCGCAGATTAGCTTCGCGCTAAGGAGGGGTTTGGGAACAAATGAATCGCTGAACGATTCATATGGGAATCGCTGGGATAATTAGGTAAAAATAAATGCAGATTATAAGACCATGAAAGTGTTTTTTGATCTTGTATGCAGATCAGCCTGTTGTTGGAGTCCCTTACAACCAAAATATGACCCTGTTTAATGTATAATAAGGGCTCTTTAAAAATTATTTCCAACCAGCCAATGTGGCGGTGTCTGTCTAACCCGCCACAGGTGAAATCTACCCGCATTTGGTGGGTTGGCGGGTGTTAATGTCAAGCCCTGACTACATTATTTGAATCTAACAAGCTTAGTTTACAATGTTTACATTGCTCTACTTACATTAAACCTAAATCCCAAATATCAGAAATGACAACAGATTGTCAAGATTTAGTTATGTAAATTTTAATGTTATTAATTACTGCACTTACTTGACAGATTTCATTCATTCATTTTCCTTCTGCTTTTTCCCTGGTTTATCACAGCAGAATGAACCGCCACTTACTTGACAGATTTGTGTATTTTTTAATTTTAGGTGGTTTGAGTAATGTGTTTTATGTTTGGTAAAATAATTTCTAATCGCATCTTTAGTGATTTTAAATTAAATACAGTTACTATCTTGTTCTTGTTCCAATAGGTGGATTTAGATGGTTTTACATAAAAAGCACTTATGGATTTAGCTGTTTTTGACGCAAAAGAAAATTTACATTGTTAAAAAACAAAGAATTGTCTAAAGTGACATTTTTTTTCTTTACTAGCTAATAACCTTATCATTACATATACAATGAAACTTCTGAACCTAATCAGAGGAGCCTAATAGAAAATGTTCATTTACAAGAAAAGATCTCTGATGAATTTAGAAGGCTTTGCATCTGAACTCTTCATATACATTAAGACTCTACATATACATTTACATCCCTTCTTGCAATTCTGGGAAAACATTGGAATTGCAGGAAATAAAGCCAGAACAGCAACAAAACAGTGATGTAAAGAAGTATCAGGATTCTGTGTTTCCCCTGGCTTGTGTTTAATCATTCCTTTGTTCTGTTTTCCCGCCATTTGTTGATTTTCATTAGTTTCACCTGTGTTCGCTGCCCTGTTTGTCATGTCTTGTGTATTTATACTCCCTAGTTTTGGTTATTCCTTGTATTCCTCATCCTGGTCTGTTTATTCGCGTTGGGAGTTCATGTTCACATGAAGATTTTCAAGAGTTCACACTTAGCTGATGATTGATAATAAAGCTTGTTTGGCATGCTGTCCCGGGAGAGAGCCCTGAGCTTATGAGATCCTCGAGCCCTGGGCTCCCTCCCAATTGCAGGGCGAGAGGGGAGTTTGAGCTCAGTTAGATCTCGATGACTCCCCCCGGCTTATTTGTAGCTAAGTGACGGATATGGATGACTGAGGAGAGGTGTACTCGCTGAGAGCTTGACTATGGTATAAATTTTGTATTCAATTTACTTAGGGTGCGTCTAATTTGGACGGTGGGAGGAAACCGAAGAACCCGGGGAAAACCCACGCGAGCACAGGGAGAACAAGCGAAACTCCGCACAGAAATGTTGTCTGGTTTAGTAGGGACTTAAACCAGAGGCATTCTTGCTGTGAGGCAACAGTGCTAATGACTTGGCCGCCATGTCGCTCATTTAAAAAGGAGGGAAAGTAGGGTTGGGTGGGGGGTCTTCAAGACGAAGATATTGAGATAAGAAAACTGTGGTTATTTATAGTGAACTAGGAATCATCTGGTTGGATAATCGATCATGAGCTGATGCTGGAACAGCTGAGAACAATCATAAGCACATGATCCTCTCGAAATTTGCTTATAAATAAACTTCACATGTCAATAAATCAGAAGACGTTTTGATAATATCAGTTTCCTTTGCGTTTGTGTAGAGAGCAACCATGACAAAGTCTGAATAATTACCTTTTTCTGGCAATTCTGTTTATATCCCATACTTTTAAACTTATATTTAGAAATTCAGATTGACAAAATTGTCAAAAGTCTGTTGTACATAGTAAACTATTTACTACAGTAGTTTATTTATTTAGTGAACGTGTTTTTAAATATGAAGGAAACTGTGAAGGGATGAACAAATATTGGTTTTTCAATGCAGTAGCTGAACACTTTATTTGGATGTGTGTCACACATTCTGCTAATACACTTTCCTGGAAAACGATGCATAGTTGAAAACAGTTTAAGTTACAACCACAGTGTCCGTTATTCTATTTACAGCACTTATGAGGTTACACCCATTGTTTCTCAGTTCTGCACAAGTGTCGCATTGAAACATGTGAAGAGAGCGTAAATAATGACATAATTAAAAAGGGAAGGTTACTGTGAGTAACATCTTTTGTTCTTGTGAACAAATTCAAGTGCAGGTCTGAGATCAGGTTGTAATCAAGTTGCCATGTGGAGTGATGTGGAGAGAAACTGAACTCCTGTGTGACACATGAACTGTCAGTGTAACCCAAAGCATGTGAATGTCATTCACTGCGACACATAAATCGTCTCTGTTCAACACAATGTTCCTCTCAGTGCTGCATTTTGTGTCTGTTTCATTTTGATGGAGGGCCATAGTGTTTAGTTGTTATTATTAGACATCTAGATGTATGTCAGAGTCACTTTATTAGGCACACAATGGTCTCTTAAAGAGTTAGTCCCCCCCCCAAAAAAATTTTTTTGTTGTTAATTACTCATCCTCATGTCATTCCAACCTCCTGAGACCTTCATTCATCTTCAGAACACAAATGAAGATATTTTAGGTGAAATCTGAGAGCTCCCTCATCCTCCTGGGAAAATGATGTTTGCTGTTTTTTCAAAGTATTTATTTAAAATAAGTTGAAACAACAGGTGACGCGGTGGCACAGTGGGTAGCACGATCTCCTCACAGCAAGAAGGTTGCTGGTTCGAGCCTCGGCTGGGTCAGTTGGCATTTCTGTGTGGAGTTTGCATGTTCTCCTCGTGTTTGCGTGGGTTTCCTCTGGGTGCTCCGGTTTCCCCCACAAGTCCAAAGACATGCGCTATAGGTGAATTGGGTATGCTAAAATTTACCATTGTGTATGTGAGTGAATGAGCGTGTATGGATGTTCCCCAGTGATGGGTTGCAGCTGGAAGGGCATCCTGTGCGTAAAAACATATGCTGGATAAGTTGGCGGTTCATTCCACTGTGAAAACCCCAGATTAATAAAGGGACTAAGCCGAAAAGAAAATGAATTAAGGAATGAGCTGAAACAACACAATTCTTGATTTTTTTGGGGGGGGAAACTTACTTGTTATGTTCAATCCACCTAAATTTGTAAAACATAATAAGTTAACTTAATTCCTTCTTCCTCCATTCCTCAATTGTGTGGAACTCAACATTTTTACAGTATAGACAGAACATTTTTAATGTCCCGTTTAATGTCCAAATTAGGTTTGATTTTTCAGGCCTTATCATACTCATGTGCTGCAAGAGCACTTTTGTGAGCACATAAAACGTATAAAACATTTTCATTTATTTTGTGACAACAGCATTCTTGCAGCTTGAATATATTCCAATTGAACCACTGAAGGTTTTGAGGATGTTTGTTTTCAGGCTGGGAAAATTACTGTCTATGGCACTACTACTGTCTGTGAGACCTGCGCCGGTCTGAAATTAACAAAAAGATATGAGATATGCACCACAAAAAGAGTAGAAAATATGTGTCAGGGTTCTGCCACTCTGGTCTTGTAAATTCTTGTTTTGGTGGCAGAGTCCGGACACTAGCTCTGTCTTGTCCTGTGTGTTGTGTGTTGTGTTGTGCGGTAGCGTTTGAAGGTGTCAGAGGCGGAGCACAGACACTCTTGATTCTGGAGGTCATTAATAATATAATAACACTAATACTTAAATGGTAAGGCGTTTTAGAATGGCCAAAACAACATTTCAGATGGTTTACATATATATACATTAATATATATATATATATATATATATATATATATATATTTATTTATTTATTTATTTATTTGTTTGTTTGTTTGTTTGTTTGTTTGTTTGTTTGTTTGTTTGTATGTATGTATGTATGTATGTATGTATGTATGTATGTATGTATGTATGTATGTATGTATGTATGTATGTATGTATATATATATATATATATATATATATATATATATATATATATATATATATATATATATATATATACTTTTTTTTTTTTTTTTTTTTTTTATTTATGGTGTCTCTGACTTCTTCATAGACCTGTGACAGGCTGCCCCAATGCTGACATCACCAGTCAACCTGTCTTTATTTGATACTGGTGCAAAAATTCACAAAGTGTTAATGTGAATATGTAGATCCATACGGCAGACCAGATAACTTTATAGCGTTAGCTAGTTAGTGACATTGTACAGCATTTCCATTCCGCTAGCCTAATTACCTTCATATTCCATTATGTATGATGAAGCATACAATTTAAATCCTTTGGCCAATTTGGTGGCTGGACATTTAGATGATACTGAGCATATTCGGTGGACATCTGTGATGCTTAACTTTGGTAGTTCCTGGAGGCTTCTTGTATAAAACAACTCCAAATTAGCGGAGAGTGAAAAACTGGAAGTGTTCTACCCAGGTTGATTGGAACGCGTAAGTTGCGCATATAACCTATTATATAACACATAAAACACTACTTAGTACTTACTACTTTCAATAACAAACTGCTGGCGCATATGAAATAGCGATGAGCGGAAGTGTTCTACCCAGGGATCCGGTTTGGTCACGTGACATTCGACATACTGTATACCCCATTGTCTAGTCCCACCCTCCTTGTTAACCCATTATTAGTTTGTTATGTTCACCTGTTTGTGTGTTAGTTATTTCTGCTTATATTTTCCTCATGTCTGCTGTCCTGTGCCAGTTCATCATCGTTTATTCCCCCGTCCTATTGTGGTTTCCAGTCCTGATCCCTGCCAGCCTGCCCAGTCGAGTTTGTTTTGTTTTATTTGTTTAATTAATGTTTTCCCCCTCGGGGTAGTTTATTTTGCCTTTTATTTTATTTTTTTATAATTAAATATCCATTTTTTCCCTGCAATTGAGTCCTCGCTCCTTTCCCCTAACACCAACCGTGACAATATGTAAGTATAAGATCATTTCTACAGAACATTATCAGACTTGAGCGTTAGTTCACCCTATTTTGAGTGCATTTTACAGTCGTTTCTTTTAAGACAGAATAGGCAAAATAGTAGATGACAGACTACAGTGCTCATACAGTACTGTATATGTGACCATTGTGTTACGAGGTTTATAACAAACAGATTCTGTTACATGAATAAATTAAATTATGATGAACAATGGATTGTTTGCTTTTATACTTGGGTTTCTAAACATTCCACATGCTAATTAAAAAAATAAAATGAAATAACAGTGGCAAATTACACATATCAGAACTTAAGAACTTCTAACATTATAATGCTGTGTATATGAACCATAGCTTACATTGTTATTGCCGGGTTTGACAGACATTTTGCTGACAAGCTTTATAAAATCTAGGGATACATCAAACTCCCGTAACATTAAAGACAATAACTACTGGATTTTACCCACAGATTTTTTTTTCTCTCTGGTGTCTTACGTTGTTGGTACGTTCTTACAAATAACATTTGTAAATTTGTTAAAATATGTTGTTGTAACTTGCGTTACTGAGATATTAATGAGTAATAATATTAGTAATAATATAAAAAGTATATGTAATGCATTATATTACTGTTACAGAAAAAAAATTATACTACTGTAATCACATTACTTTTGTAATGCTTTGCCCTGACAGTAATTGCCAGTTAGTGTAAATCGCAGGAATATTTTCCAATATGAAAAGTCACAATTAACTTTTTATTTTCTCTGTCCTGTGACTTCCATAGTTCTGAGGGTAAAAAGTGAAGAACAATACTACAGTAGCCATCGACAGCATTTAACTAATTGAAAGCACCTTAAGGGTCCTCATGTGACCATGGCGAGCTAAATCAGTGAACCAACTCACGTGTATGGATTTATTGATTTCATTGTAAAGAATTATACTTCACAACCCTTTAATTGATTAATTAGCCAAGTTGATGCTCATCCATGCTCTTATTTCAGGGACAGTACCTCTGGAGAAACCTGAGATGAACACTAGATGTACAACAATAGTGCAATACTACTGAATAGACTGAAAAGTGCACACCCGAAATTCATTGCACTGCATTAGAACTTGTGAGTGTTGCAGTTGTGAAGGTGACAATGTCTTTGATATTGAAAGTCAACTTTAGTTTTTCTGTATAACCATTAGTTTTGACCTGTACAACATCCATCTATGATGCTACTGTGAAGCGTGGTACGCTTCCGAAAGCAACGCTGTGTAGGTGGCTTGCTGAAGGACATACTGATGGAGGTTCATTAATCATCTCTTTGATCCTACAACCTCTCCAGTTCAGATGTGTAACCAATATCAGGAGATTCTACACAAAGTCACTGAGTTGAAAGTACCCCTATTATGCTTTTTCAGATAGTAACTTTCATGCAGTATAACGCAGCTCTGTGTGAATGTAAAAGGTCTGCAAAATTCCAAAGATCAAAGTGCAGGATAAGTGGAGTTACTGTCTCCCAAATGTAGGAATTGATTCTGAACTGCCTGAAATGAGTTGTCAGTAATTCCAGTGTTACTTCATCCACAAATGTACTAATAGCTGGGTTTCAAGAAGCTGCATCTTCCGACGGAAGCATTGGAATGGTTCTGCGTCATCGCACTATGACGAAGGCTGTCTGATATAAAAAAAAAATTAAAGGTTCCTTCTAGGGATGCCACAATTCTCAATACAATATTGAACCGTTCGGTAGGGCATCCACGGTTCAATACGCGCTTGTGAATTGCGTTTTTTTTTTCAGTTTTACGTTTAAATAATTTATGTACGTTTTAGTGTCTCCGAATTGACTGTTTGTGTGTGCCTGTAAGTCTACGAGCTGAGATGAGGAAACTCCTCCCCGCGAGTAAATATTCAATCACTATGCTCTAAAGTTAGGGGGCGCTCAATCATTCCACACATTAACATGACAAGTGGCGGTGAATGAGGCAACAGTACGAGGAAGCGCGGTGTGGGGACATTTCGGTTACACGTATAGACTAATCGAACGGAAATACTTCCAACATGACTGCACATCTGCGGCGCCATCACCCAGCAATATTACTGTCTGAAGGCAGGATAGCAGAGAAGGTAATAAAGTTCTCCAAAAAACAACAATCTATCCAGCAAACAAACCCAACTGGTTCCGAAAGACACATAAAAATAACAAAAGCACTGTTAAGTTTAATTAAGATGGTTTATTTATATTTACTGAAGTACAAATATGTTTATATGAAATAGTCAATTTATGTTCATTAACTTCACATGCATGTTTATTTTCAAAATGTAGGAATTTATGTTGTACATGGGCTACCAGTAGCTTTTTTTTATTATACAATACACTAGGAACTATGCCTTTCTTGGCTTTGAAGTAAAATAAAGGAGTATTGCAATAAATTGTTTAATTTTTTTTCTCCTTACTGTTCCTATTGCCTAAGCATAGATTAACAAAAAAAAACACTTATGTGTCAAGCCATCAGAACCGAACCGAAAACCGTGTTAAAAGACCATGGTATGTATTGAACCGTAAGCTAACTGTATTGTTGCATCCAAAATGCATTCTTCGTTTCCTAGGTAATGAAGGATACAACCGGTGGATCCTTTGCAGCCTTGATCATCCCTAGAATCATTGCACGCTGATAACGGCAGGATGTTTTTAAAAAAAACTTTGGGTAAAATTAATGAATTAGGTTTTATTTTACTTTGATATCAAAAACCTTTTTAAAAAACAAAAAGAGTATGACATGTCTTACTAAAAAGTGATTTTACAGTCAGTTTACCCTTTTATGTGTACATGTATGGATCAAAGAAATATATTTCCAGCTTTTGTAAACCTTGTATTGCCTTCAGATTGCTTAAAATAAGTTTTGAAAAAAAAAGTAATTACAACTTTTATTACCGAATAATTTTCTGATCTCTTTTTCTCAGTGGAACAAAAACTGACTTTGTCATTGAAATGTCTCATTAAAAGTGTCCAAATGATAACTGATAACAGTGTGATTATTGTTCACTGACATTTTAATGACAAACTATATAAACACTATAGTTGATGTCAAGAAAAATATTAATGATGCAGTTTTTTTTTTTAGTTTTTTTTTTAATAAAACTCATGTCACAATTGTAATGCCCTAAAGACAATCATGTTTATGACAAGTTGTGATGTATTTTTTTAATGTCATTTTGTCATAACAAAGACATCTCCAACAATATCATCTTTAAATTAAAAATGACATGACTGAGCAAATGACATTTAATGACAGTTGCATAAAATCCCCATTATATTCATGATTATAAAGTAGCCTTCTTCCGTTATTTTCTTGTTACGGTTAATTACTGAAGCTTTTATCACGGTATTCTGTATTATCACAATCTAAACTGCAAATAAGCTTATTTTAAAAGGCATAATAACAAGAAATACTTAGTGTATTGCTTTATTGTATTTACATGTTCAGAGTAAAATTATTCAACTAAATTATTTTAATTTACCTAAATTAACAGTGGAAAAAAACTGATTGATTAATGTTAGTTTAAAAAAACAATTGAATTTTCTTAGTTACTAACATTAAAGAAAATGATTACCATTTGTAATCAGATTACGACTAATATTTTAATGCATTATTAGGCATTAATTAAGAAATTAACATCACCCAAGACTAATAAAAGCCTTTATCTTGAGTTTAGTTAAAATAATGATTTAGTTTAGGTCACAAATCACGGTATTATCAAACCATTAACTAACATTACTAGCTTAATAAACTACTAATTTGCTGTTTATAAATAGTTAGTAAGGTAGAAGTTGTCTTTACGTTTTGTGTAGGATTACGGATGCAAAATAAGACCATACTTTATAATGACCATACTTTTATAATGAACAGTTAATATCTTAATAATAGGCAGGTAATAAGCCAGTAGTCAATAGCATGAATTGTGACCTAAACTAAAGTATTCCCAAAATAACTAATATTACTATTGTAGCCTTATTGTACAGTGTTAACGTGTAAATCCTTATAAACAGTCATCGAATTTTCAATCAATATTTCAGCATGTAGCAGTCCAGATTAACATGAGAATGTTAATATTTGAACAATTAAAATAACCAATTATGTCTCATTTACATTTAACATACATATTAACATTTAATGGAATTTTAATGACAAATTAAATTTGTAGTAGAAAAAATAAAAAAAATTTCAACCCAGGCTCATTCTGAAAATGTACCCCTATATACATTTATGGAGAGCGCCAAATACGCCCAAGAAGCTACATTTTTTTAGCAGTTTTTGTTTTTGCGAATCCACCAGAGGCCGCTGTGTACGATTTTCCAGATCTCAAATTTCTCTCGCAAGTGCCATTCGCGCCTACTCTTCTCGCGTAAATCCACCAGGGGCCGCTGTAGACTGACTGACTGACTGACTAACTGACCAACCAACTGATATCCCAACACCCACCTCCTTCTCTACACCCAACCAATAGTGTTTTAAAAAACACAGATTGACCAGCGCCCACCTACTTCCCTAAACCCAACCGACACTGTTATGAAAACACTAGAAAAAGAAAAGCCCATACAGCGTCATAACGCCCTGTAGCGTTCGTTTTAAAGACGAAATGCAGCCATACCTACCTCTGGCTACATAATTTGTGATCTCCATTAATGTACATTAGGCTACGTTTTCAGAATAAGTTGATTTTTTTTTTTTTTTTTGGAAAATTTTTAAATATTAATAATGCTTTTATAAAATTCATGACACAATTATACAGTAATGGCCTCATGACAATCATGTTTATGACAGGTTTATGACAAGTTGATCAATTTTATAAAAAAAAAAAACAATTAAAATATCCAATTAAGTGTCAAAGCATTTAGTGCTGTAATGAACACCACTGCAAATACAAACAATTAAAATAACCAATTAAGTGCCAAAGCATTTAGCACTGATACAGTATAAACACCACTGCAAATACAATGTGAATATTCTTAAAAAGCACTCCAGTTTAAATAAATTAATATTCACACTGTCTTGAAGTTCCTACAACGTCAATATTGTGCATGTTCATTATCGCAACATATTGATTTAATGAATATCAGAATATGCCTTGCCTACTCATTCATTCATTAATTTTCTTTGCGGCTTAGTCCCTTTATTAATCTGGGGTTGAATGAACCGCCAACTTATCCAGCATCTGTTTTACGCAGCGGATGCCCTTCCAGCTGCAACCTAGCACTTGGAAACATCCATACACACAAACTACGGAGAATTTTAGCTTACCCAATTCACCTATACCACATGTCTTTGGACTTGTGGGGGAAACCGGAGGAAACCCATGCCAACACTAGGAGAACATGCAAACTCCACACAGAAATGCCAGCCGGGGCTCGAACCAGCGACCTTCTTGCTGTGAGGCGATTGTGCTGCGTACTGCGCCACCTTGCTGCCCCTGCCTTGCCTATTATAACAGTTTTATGACTAGCTTATGAACGCCCCTTCAAGTAAAGTGTCACCTGTTATGATGCTTACTCAATAACCTCTTTTTCTTTTTAGTTTTGACACCTTGTGGACACACTGAGTAGTGCAAAAACATTTTTAAGTCACATGTGCGAGCTGTTACATAACAGCAAGCGCACACTATGCTAATGACAAAAATCCATGCCAAGTGCGCTGTAAGCATATCCTTGTGTACATAAAAAACAAAGCATACCTTGGCCTTGAGTACGACCAGTAATAACAGTGATCCTCGATTTAGCAAACGCCCCACAGCACAAGTCTAATATGGCTGCTATCCAAGAGTGTCAGAAACACCCTCATCACCTCTTCACCCTTTGTGGTCTAAACAAGTGGTGTTGACAGGCTGCGCAGACTGGACATGTTATGACTAATCAGCACTTAAAGTGTGTGACAGAAGCGTGTAAGTGTGTGTGTACGTGAGGTGTTAAGCGAAGCCATTACTTAGCAATACAGCCATTAAAGATGCAGTAAAAAAAAGTCATTTATTTCTGGCTTTGACCTTCTTAGGAACCACAGCAGGTCTGTCCCATACTGTCGCGTCTGTGGATTCCTGCCATTCCTCTGCATCATTTATGTTTATGAGAGAACATTCTTTGGCTTTCTATGTGACGATATTCTGGCTGCTCTGCACTCCCTTGAGAGCATATGCAAAACCTGCCTTGTCTTTTTGGTCTAATAAAAGAAGATCCTCATTATCACTTTCTGAACAAGCGTGCGTTCATGCTGATAGCATTCAAGTGTGTTACCCTTGCACATCCGGCTTCTCTTTTTTTTAACTGATATTTGACGTTTAGCTTTTAAATACACCATTGCTTGCATTGATTGTTCTGGGTTGTTGAAAATATTCTGAACATAAAATATCTGAATGTAAGCCATGCTAGCTGTTGTTTTTATTTTGAATTAGCACATTAGCAGTTTCTGCAGAGAAAAGTAATGTACAGTATTATGAAAAAGGTTGGACTTTTTTCTTAAGGTGTTTACTTTTTGGCAAATTTGTTTTCCTTTAGTAAAATATTTCAAGGTTTTCTTCCTGGATTTCATCAAATGTACTGTACGGCAGTAGCTACTGGCATTTTAAGAGTCAAAATATCATATACAGGAAAACTAAATTAATACAGTACCCATGGCTCCTGATGATATATTGAGGTCTTATAAAGAGAACATTATATTTTGTGATATTTATTTTTATAGTTTTAGGGTGTATTCACATCTAGAATTAACATATATGGCCATAACATATCACCTTGGTGCCCAAGACACATGGGAAAACTAGGTTGCTGCTGGAAGTGGTGTTAGAGAGACCAGCAGGGGGTGCTCAACCTGCAGGCTGTGTGAGTCCTAATGCTCCAGTATAGTGAAGGGGACACTATACTGTCAGTGATCACCATCATTCTGATGAGACGTTAAACCATGGTCCTGACTCCCATGACACTTCTCGTAACCCCTTATTGGGGGGGTTCTGCACCAAAAACAAAACTGATCAATGCAGTTTCATAACAATTCACAACTTTTTGATTTACAGTAGGTGCTAATTCATGTGAATTTGTATGATCTCATGTCTACATTTTTGTTAAAATTTGCTCATCCCCAAGTGATGGTTGGGTTTTTAGTTGTGGGGTTTAGGAGTACACCTTCTTTTAAAAATCATATCATTTTGTACAAAATACAACTGTATGTATTCATACAAGTAAGACAATTTTTGGCAATACATAAAATAGTTATGTTTAGTTTCATAATTTTTAAGACCTAAACATATGAAGAAACAGAAATGTTTTTTATGATGTACAATTTGCAACAGAACTTACCGCTTATGGAAATCTGTTATATGGCATTATACTGTATGCAAATTACATATATGTCATACAAGTTCATGTTTGGATTTTACATATCTAAAATGTTGTCATATATTCAACATATATTTAAAAATACTGAAATAATGCTGTTCACATGTGTTTTATTTACCCATTGGAATTACAAATTTGTACATACATATGTTTAAGTATATTAGCTGTAATTTTATATCAACACAGGCTCAATGGAAAAATGTGCCCAGGGCTAAATTTTTTTGGATCTGGGAAATATGTGTATGCAGGTACATATGGCTACATTTTATGTAAAACGAATGTTATGCTGTAGTTCCACTGACTGATTACCTCCGTAAGGACAGGTTTTTGGGCATGACTGGTTTGCTCGGTAGCTCACCCCTGACGGCGCCAGACTTGGGAGGTGGAATAACGGTTTAAGAAACCAAGTAATATACCAAAAAAAAATTCAAAATAAATTCAGGCTCATTCTGAAAACGTACCCCAACATACATTTATGGAAAGAGCAAAATTTGTCCCAGGAGCTTTTTTTGCAGTTTTTATTTTTGCGAATCCAGAGGCCTCTGTGTACGATTTTTCAGATCTCAAATTTCTCTCGAGTGGCATTCGTACCTGCTGTTCTCACATAAATCCACCAGAGGCTCTGACTGACTGACTGACCAACTGACTGATACCCCCACCCTTCCCCTTCCCTAAACCCAACCAATAGTGTTTTAAAAAGCACCAATTAACCGACCCACCCACTTCCCTAAACCCAACTGCAGAGTTTTAAAAAGCAATCCAGAAAAATAATAAATAATGGAAAGCCCTTGCCTGATTTTTACCACATTTTACCACATTCTCACCCTGTTATTTACTTGTTTATTTTATTTTTTAACTTCTATTTTTGTCTAACCTGCTTTCTGGAATTGTTCTTCACCGGACTCGAACCCCGTTGTCACAGTCAACTCCACTCTGTGTCTCAAGTCCGCCGATGTACATGTTAAACTACCGGACAACCTGGTAATGTCAGAAAAGTCATCCATATGGAGGTAAGCGGACAGCTGATATGCGTGAAAAGGAACATAATAACACCGCCCCGTAGAGCTCGTTTTAAAGATGAAATGCAGCCATACGTAGCTCTGGGTACATACTGCACGATCCTCAGAAATGTATATAGGGCTACGTTGAAAAAAACAGTGTGATACCATGGTAAAAGCACACGGCCGCAATGGCTTTTCTCTTCTAGTTTGCTTTTAAAAACACTATTGGTTAAGTTTAAGGAAAGGGTCAGGAGGGTGAGTTGACAGCAAGCTGATATGTTATGCACAACAACAAGCCGGATGTCTGCAAGAAAACTGTTAAAATAGGAAGAAATGTACACAGTATAAGAAAATGTGCCCCAGTAACATATTTGAGATTGTCAAAAATGTAAACGGCAGTCTCTAGTGGATGTGTGAAAGCAAAAACAGAAAGAAGACGTAAGCATTGGGTAGATATTTCTGGGTTCTCAAAAATTTAGCCCTGGACACATTTTTCCAATGAGCCTGGGATGTACATGCTTACAAATGCAGGTCCTGTTTTCCATGTGCTTATGTTTTTGTCATTTGACCTTCCCCATGTGCTACTTCGTTCTGTTTCCCGCCATTTCCTCGCCATGTTCATTTGTTCCACCTGTGTTCCTCCCCTGTGTATCATCAGTGTCATCATGTCCTTGTGTATTTATACCCTTTAGTTTGGTTTTGTCCCTTGTCCGGTATTCTACGTTGTGCATTGTCTTCACCATGTCGTTCCTGAGTCTCCTGTGTTTCCTATGCCCTTCCAAGTGAGTGTTTATAAAAAATCTACGTGTTTGATAAATCCTGCACTCCAACATATGCCCATATATCATATTTCTGTATCGGTCCAAAGAAAGCAATCACCAGAGTCCATTTTAATTAAACTAAACCTTTCAACTCTGAACGCACCCCTAAGCCTTATTTGTTTCATACAATCTATTTTTAATTATTCCAGGGAATCACTTTCAGACAAACTTGATACTTCAGTGAAACCACAGAGATCTCTTCTAGGCTCATCCTCCGAATGATAAAGCTCTCTTGTGGGCAGTGCAGTGTGTTTGTGTATGTACAGTAAGCTCGTCTCCTGTCTGTAAATTGTCTCGGCTCTCTCATTAGGGAGCAGTACTCTGACCTCGGTGGCCCGTCTCTTGTGTTTAATGACAGTATCTCTGGGCTCTTCCTCCTCAGCGTCCAGCACAGATGCAGCGCTCAGCACTTCAGATGTTATCTGCTTTCTTTTCTCATCACACCCTCCCGCTCTCATTCTCAACTTCAGCCTGTCATATCAGCAGCTCCGTTCTGAAGTGTTTCTGTCTCTCTCTCTTTCTCTCTCTCTCCGCAGGAACAGCAGCAGCTCACAATATTGTAGAGAGTGACAGAGCACTACTCTTACTGACATTCACACTGCCTCTCTGTGTTTATGCTGAGAAAGTCAGAAGAAAGGGGTGGGGACTTACTGTGTCGCTATGCAGTAGAAACTGTATTTTAAGTGGTTGCCAAGGTGTTGCTTTGCCAACCCAGGCTCATTCTGAAAACATACCACTATATACATTTCTGGGGCCTCATGTACAAAGAAAAAGCAATGGCAAAAGCAAGCAAGAAGAGAAACTTCACAGAAAATGAATTGGAGGTGCTCCTATCGGAGGTAGACCGGAGATAAACTGTGTTATTTGCAAGTTTGTCCTCCGGAATTAATAACAAAAGAAAAAAAAATAGAGTAGGAGAGTTTAGCTAACGCGATTAACGCAGTGGGTTCTGAACATCGCACTGTGAATGAATTAAAAAAGAAATAGTCCAATGTAAAGGTGCAGGTTAAGAGGAGAACAACGACGCACCGTCAAAGTGTGGACCGAACAGGCGGGGGAACAGGGAATGCTGAACTAACACCCTTTGTGGGCAACACTTTACTGTATAGAGTAGTATCCGTGTCTGTGGGAGACACAGATGTTTTACAGGAACACTCTGTTAGGGCCGTATAGCAGCACCCCTCCGCTCTTTTCAAGGTAGCGCCACCAGCATTTCAGCTGCCCAATCGCCCGCTCTAACCGAGTGCGAGAATGGGCATCATTGTATCTGCGCTTTTGGTCAGTTTTGTAGGTTGTTGAGGGGGGTTAACAGCACCGTCTTTAATGGATAACCACGGTCTCCTGATTATAATTACGCTCAATAAAATTTAAAAAATTTAGCTGGATCAATATCTTTAAATACATCACATCACTCACCAAGAAGCCACCCATCGCGCACCCTGCCACCTTGGAGCCTTCGGATTCGACCATTGACAATGTCCTCTAATAAGGCCAACACTGCCACTGCCATAGACTAAGGGTTGTATACATTTGCAAATGCTTTTATATGTTCTAAATCACATAATTGGTAAAAAAAAAATACATTGTCAATTAACCCATTTTATCAATTATAAATTAATAGCAATGTTTTTCACATGTGTTAGTGCGATACTTTGTAGTGTGCAATTTAACATAATTGCCTCTAGGAGTCGCCAATGGAAATAAAAGAAACAAACAAGAAATACACGTACACCAGACATGAAGTTGGCGCGAACCAACGCACATTCTCACGTTAACTTTATCGACAGTAAATCCAAACGTGAGTGTAAAATCTGGCGTACGCAAAGTTTTTGTGCATACGCAGTGTTGATACATGAGACCCTGGAGAGCACCAAATACGTCCCAGGAACTATGATTTTTTTGCAGTTTTGTTTTTGTGAATCCACCAGAGGCCGCTGTGTATGCTTTTTCAGATCTCAAATTTCTCTCGCTAGTGCCATTCGCACCTGCTGTTCTCATGTAAATCCACCAGAGGCCACTGTCGACTGAGTGACTGATTGACTGACTGATTGACTGACCGATTGGCTGACCCACCCTCCTCCTTCCCTAAACCCAACCAATAGTGTTTTTAAAAGCACAGATTGAAGGTCGCTGGTTCGAGCCTCGGCTGGGGTCAGTTGGCATTTCTGTGTGAAGTTTGCATGTCCTTCGCGTGGGTTTCCTCCGGGTGCTCCGGTTTCCCCCACAAGTCCAAAGACATGCGGTGTAGGTGAATTGGGTAAGCTAAATTGTCCGTAGTGTATGTGTGTGAATGACAGTGTATGGATGTTTCCCAGCAATGGGTTGAAGCTTGAAGGGCGTCCGCTGCGTAAAAACATATGCTGGAAAAGTTGGTGGTTCATTCCGCTGTGGCGACCCGATTAATAAAGGGACTAAGCTGAAAAGAAAATGAATGAATGAATGTGTATGTTCATTTGTATTTTATTTTCTTCATCTTTGTTAAACTGCAATGCACGTTGTAAAAAGCATTATAGAAATGAAGATGAATTGAATTGAATTGTTTGTCATGTTGCTATGCAGTGTTTTGAGTGGTTGATTGTCAGGGTGTTGTTTAACGGTTCCCAAAATGTTTTATGCAACATGGGCTCATTCTGAAAACGTTGCCCTATATACATTTCTGTTGATTGTGAATTATGTAGCCAGAAGTATGTATGGCTGCATTTCATCTTTAAAAGAATGCTAAGGAGCAGTATGACGCCGTTGCTTTTTGTGCTTACCAGCTTACCGCTTACCTCTGTATGGACGGCTTTCCGGCTGTTACCAGTTTGTCCAGTTAGCTTACTGTTGTACGTCAGTGGACTTAAGATGCAGAGAGAAGTTGATCACAAGGATGGGGTTCGAGTTCAGTGAAGAACGGTTCTAGGAAGCAGGTAAGACAAAAACAGAATGCAAAGAATAAAATAAATAAGTAAAAACAGGGTGAGAATGTGGCAAATCTTGGTAAAAATCACACGAGGGCTTTTCTTTTTCTAAATTGCTTTTTTAAATTTGTCGGTTGGGTTTAGGGAAGTGGTTGGGTGGGTCAATCTGTGCTTTTTAAAATACTATTGGTTGGGTTTAGGGGAGGGGGAGGTGAGTCAGTCAATCGTCAATTCTCTGATGGATTTACGCGAGAACAGCAGGCGCAAATGGCACTCGCGAGAGAAATTTGAGATCTCGCGAAAACAAAGACTGCAAAATAACGTAGCTTCTAGGACGTATTTGACGGTCTCCAGAAATGTATATAGAGCCTGGGTTGGTTTTATGTTAGTCTACTGTTGCTAGAAGATCTGCAATAACTACTCATGACTTTTTTCCAAACTGTGTTGCAGGTGCATCATTTGAAACTTGTCAATTATAACTGTCATTAGTGATCTAAATTAGGTGTTAGAGTGAAAACTAATGCAAATAACAAAACATTATTTTCTTTATGAAACCGTTGTAAAAATCAATGAGCTCTATAGCTTTCAAAAATATATACAGTGCAATTCATAAAGACAAACATTATGAACTAAACAGTTGTAATTGGCATATTACTGTACTCTTAGTCTCACTATATACAGTATGTGAGCAAATATGTGTGACCCAGCAAGTGACAAGCACATAGGCATGTTTGATGACAGGTTGTGAGGCTCACACCTTTGATAGAGACATGGTCAAGTGGCAAAAGCACATAACTGCAGCGGTGGGCAAGGCTGGTGTATATCAGCGACAGATTGCTAGGTAACAGTGACAGGTCAGTAGCAGTCTCTGTGAAAGGATTTTACTCCTTTTTATCCATTATCTCTATTTTATTTTTTTTATTAACAATCATGTCATGATCACCAGCTAGAGTGACAACCAGACACACCAGAGGGCACTCTACACATCCCATCTGCCACTGAACCTGACTACACATCCCATAATTCTCTGTACCTCACACCTGATGTTCATGAACATTGAATGCACTACACCTGCAACTTATTATATCACACTGTGTTTGTTAGCCGTTGAATGTTTGTATGTGGTCGCTGTCTATTCTCTGGTGGATGTCTTGTGTGACTGTGTTTCTTGATTTTTATTTAACCCAGACTCATTCTGAAATTGTACGTCTATATACATTTCTGAAGAAAAATATGTCCCAGGAGCTATGTTTCTTGTTTTTCTCCACCAGAGGCCGTTGAGTACGCTTTTTGAGATCTCAAATTTCTCTCGCAAGTGCCATTCACACCTGCTGTTCTCACCTAAATCCACTAGAGGCTGCTGTTGAGTGGTTGCTGGACTGAATGACTGACTGACTGACCAATTGACTGACCCACCCTCATCCTTCCCTAAAGCCAACCAATAGTGTTTTAAAAAGCACAGATTGACCAGCCCATCCACTTCCCTAAACCCAACCGACAGTTGTAAAAAGCAGTCCAGAAAAAGAAAAACCCTCGCCTGGTTTTTACCACGTTCTCACCCTGATATTTACTTGTTTATTTTATTTTTTGGATTCTGTTTTTGCCTTACCCACTTTCTGGAACCATTCCTCACCTCACTCGAAACCCGTCGATGTGGTCGCTCTCTGCGTCTTAAGTCCACCAACGTACATGGTGAGCTAACTGGAGAAACTGGTTACAGTGGGAAAGCCGTCCATACGGAGGTAAGCGATCAGCTGGTAAGCTCGAAAAGGAACGGAGTCATACTGCCCCGTATTGTTTGTTTTAAAAATGAAATGCAGCCATACGTACTTCTGGCTACATAATTTGAGATCTCCAGAAATGTATATATAGGGCTATGTTTTCAGAATGAGCCTATGTTGTTTTTATTCTGTTGTTCTAGCCTTTGTTTTTTGTTTCATTTAAATAAATGAAAATTAGTATTAGTTAGTTTTAAATTAGTTGCATGTGGGTCCACCTCTCACCTTTTCCCTGGACCAACGTTACAAATAATTTACAGCTTGAGAAATGTCTAGAGAGAAAGTAAAACTGGATCTTTAGTGCTTATTATTTATTTAGTACATTTTTTTATTTTAATATAAGATAGAAAAAGGAAATAAAAATCTCTAAAAGTCATTGAATGATTGATTGATTTTTTTTTTTTTTTGTCTTGTAAAAGTTCCAGTCAAATCCATACCTGTCAACATTGGGATGTGAAAATAAGGGATACCCCCCTTTCAAAAAAAGAAAAAAAAAAAGAAAAAGAAATTCCCCAAATTAATAAATATGCTCTTCTAGAGTTCATCTTTAATTGTAAATCAACAGTTAAAACTGTCAGTAATATGTTTTTATTATTATTATTTACAAATGATAGAATAAATTAATATATAAATAAATTAATAGTTTAGCCTATTAAAATTAATAACTATAACAAAGTAATTGAATCAAGTTATCAAATATCATTAATCATTATAATTTAAACATTCTAATTAAAGAGCAGCGAAGGAATCTCATTAAGATTTTTTGTTTGATTACATTAAATAACAAAGGTGTCACTTTAAAAAAGCACAGATCTATAATGAAAGCATTCAATTGTTTTCCTGTTTATGTTTATTTAAGACAACATTATTATTATTATTATTATTATTATTATTATTATTATTATTATTATTATTATTATTATGTGTATAAATCTGTTCAAACACGCACCCAAAACCCAGAGTGTCCACTTTCGCTCCGCTTCAAATCGCGTGTACAGAATCTGTTTGGGAAACAGCATCTATTTATCAATATGGAGCACGTCTGACAGTCACGCACTGCTACATGACTGTTTTGAGCATTGCATAGAAGGTGCAGCGGCACCTATAATGGAAAGGAAGGGAATCTTGTTGTTTTTATAAATATTTCAAAGTGTTTTCTTGCCTAAATAAAATGAAAGCACAGAACAGACTCGCATTTAAGAGCGAGGGGCATCCCCTGGTGTTCGGCGATATGGGTTGGAGGATTGGCTCTAATGTTTATTGACATCCTTCATAGAAAGAGTAAAAATACGGGAGGAATACTGAAAATACCTTTACGGGATGATAGCAGGAAGAATTGTAAAATACGGGACAATCCTGGGTAAAACTAGAAGGTTAACAGTTATTGTCAAATCCTGGTTTAATTTCAAGACATTTCTTTTCTTGTTCATTATGCTGAGTCACTTGCGTATTGACATCACACAACATTTTGTTTGTTCTTTCTAAAACTTTAGAAACAAGATTTAGAAACAAATAGAACATTTCAGACATATTCTCTGACAGCTTTCCTTGGTAAATTTACCTTGTTTACTAAATGTTTCTTTTACTCTCATTTTACCAGGAGATGCAACAAAAATACCTTTTTTTAAAGTGAGAGATCTGAAACAGATTGTGTCAGAGTGAAAGAGAGGAAGAGAGAGGGAGAGAGACAGGAGCTGATGAGGTAACACATCTCAGTGTCAGCTTCAGATAGAATCATCACCAGGAGGTGTGAATTGAACCTCAGCCAGAGTGTCTGTCGATCACTGATATACCACCACACCAACACTGAGTTCTTCTTCCCGCATTCTCTTTTTCCTCCTCACTATCCATCTCTCTCTCTCTCTCTCTCCCTCTCTCTCTCTCTCTCTCTCTCTCACCTCCCAGTCCTCCCTCCTGCATCTGTTGAGCTGCAGCAGACCAGATGTTGCCCTTGTCAAACTCAATATCAGATTTCTGTAGTTTTCTGTTGCAACAGCTGAGCTAAGTGGGTTACTGCCCTTCCTCATTAGTCTGAGTCCTAATTGATTTACCCATAATTCTTTCACCAAACATCTTACTTAATTTACATGCTCCCATAATCCATAAAGGGACATGGGGATGGGAAGATGAGTTTATCAAGCATGAGACAGAACGTCAAACCCAGAGTTCCCTCTGGACTCTGGAGCTGTGGAGAGAAAACGTAGAGTTAAAGATAAGCAGGTGAAGACAATTCTGTGTTACAAGACTGATCTGAATATACTTGTACACTGTAAAAATGCAGGGCTCCACACAATTCATTCATGTTGTCCCAACACATATTAAGTTAACTTAACACTTTTAACAAGTTGATGTGGATTGAACATAAGAATGTTAAGTTGTCCCAGTGAAATCTCAAGAATTGTGTTGTTTCAGCTTATTTTAAATAAGTAGTTTGAACAAGTATTTTTTTGAGTGTAGTGAACATACACTTAAGCATATCTAAACATAAAAACTTGCTTTTAATTTTCTCTACCTCAGGCCAAGCAAGATGTTGCCAACTTCTTCAGTAGAACAGTAACAAAGTCCCTTTAGGGCAGGGCTATTCAATTGGTGGCCCGCGGGCCAAACCCGGCCCCTGAGGCAATTTGTTCTGGCCCTCCAAATAGTGTGACCAAGACATCAAGAATAAATTTAGTTCAGTCAAAAAACGGCCGCTATAGTTATGAAGTGACGTGCGTCTGTTCAATACAGCATGAGCTGCGCAGAGCGTGAGTCACCTGACAGTGGCGAGAGCAGCCGAATACATTTGAATATGTTTGTAGAAATGTTTTTTTGTACAATGCACTGATATTGTTATTAGGGATGCAACGATTAACCGATTTCACTATTAACTGCGCTTTTATTCGTCACGGTTAATTAATCGTAAAGGCTTCTCTAAGCCGCATTTCTGCATTTCTGTTCTGCCGCACGAAACGAAACTGCTGAACAAAGTTACGCCAAGTTGCCAACTGTGCGCTAGTTTACAGTTCCGAGCTTGTCCACCGAAGCTAATACGCACGCACACTGTAATAACTATAGCCGCGGGCCGTTCCCATATCACGTCTTTCCCGCGTGCAAGTTTGTTATGTCGTAAGAATATGCCAATATGCAGGCGCAAGAGGAGCAATGCGCTCGCGTCTGTCTGGGCGCACGCAGTAGAAGACATCTCATGCTGTAATGGTGAGAGTTGTGCTTAGCTTTCAGTGCAATGTAAACAAAAGACATGTTAGACAAACTATTATTAAAATGATTATGTATGTATGAACGCAGATGATAACAACAGTTAATCTAAATATTGGCGCCGACATTCATAACAATTATTATTATAGTATTTTCTCCCGTTCCTCTCTTTAAACACACACATAATTAAATTGTGTAGCCCTATAAGCACAGAAAAACCTACAGCATAAAAACTATTACTAATGAGAATGCCTTTTAAAGGTTTTTTAATATTAGTTAGGGATGTCCAGATCTAAATCTAGCTAATATAAAGCTTAAATTTACATTAGACGTGATAACTGTGAAACCCTGATTATTCTTCAGACTATATAATCGTACAACCAAAATCTATAATTGTTGCATCCATATTGTTATGCAGTTCAAAACATAACATATGAACGTATCTGAATGTAGAAGAAGCCTACTTAAGCAATACACTGATTTTGTTGTGCTGTGGAATGCAACATTTGAATGTTTGTTAAAAAAATCTTATTGTACAATGCAATGATATTATATAGTTTCAAAATACAATATATTAACATTTTAATGTAGACAAATACAAAGTGGGTGTCTAAAGGAGCAAAAATACATAATTGGCTCTTAAATGCAGTTGTGTCATCCTTTATATTGCAAGTCATGTCTCTCCGGCCCTTCGTTTGAGATGCTTTTCATGAACCGGCCCCCGTGACAAACTAATTGAATAGCCCTGCTTTAGGGCAAGTCATTTCACTCAGTTTCCATCTTTGAAATGTCTCTTAAGCATGCTCAAGTGCAGCTCCTATCTTTTTGAATTGAGAAACATCAAATTCTCTAAAACTGTTTCCCAAGCTTACGATTAAATTTCACATTTGGAATCATCAATGAAAAATAATAACAACTGTTTTTTCCAAATGTTCAAATCATGACAAATGTAAGGTTGACCAAGCTAATTTGCATGCACATCCAAAAAGAATGAATTCACAACACTGACACTGACACTGACTTTATAGCCAACATAGGCTCATTCTGAAAACGTAGCCTATATACATTTCTGGAAATCGTGAATTATGTAGCCAGAGCTATACGTATGGCTGCATTGCTTTTTCAATGAACACTACAGGATGGTATGACGCCGTTCCTTTTCACCCTTACCAGCTGACCGCTGCCTTCTTGAAATGTCGCTGTGTCTGACGTGACATGGTTGGTTCAGTTCCCTCAGCTGAATCAATATATTTTTATATATTAGACACACATCTGGTGATTGTATTTGCACCAGCTCCAAACCCACAAGTTCATGCATTGGGTTAAATTACGCTTTGCCGTCTCCATGTTCAGTCTATTACTTCCACTGTATCTGTTCAGCTGAGGGAACGGAACCAACCCTGTGACATCAGACACAGCAATATTCCAAGATGAAGGCGCAGTAGGTCTAAAAGCTATGAAACATGCCATTTTCTTCAAAATGGTTACATTAATCAAGATTGTTTAATCTATTTTGATTAAAGTGGAAACTAATGTACAAACTAATGTAAACTTGACTGAGTGCTTCACTTCCTTGTTAAGAAGCATCTCTCCAGCCCAATCACTGAGAAAAAAACAGGTATTAATCATTACTTTAATTGACCTACTCGATCACGCCCTACTTCGATCACGCCCTCCCTGCCACACAGGGCCAGATTAAGAACACATTGGGCCCTGGGGCTTTAGCAAATCCAAGGGCCCCCCTTTCATTTTTTTACCTCACAAAAGTATATATATATATATATATATATATATATATATATATATATATATAATGGCTGTTATTGTTATTATTATTGTTATTATTATTAATAATTTACTAATTAATATCTAATTATTATCTAATTTTACACCATTTGATTTATATTTGATTATTATACAGTATTTTCTTTTCTATTTTAATAAAACGTAAATAATAACATAATATGAACTTTAAAGTTCAAACAGGCTGCAAAAATCAGCAAAACAAAAAACATTTGCATTTCTTCCTAAATTAGTGCTTTATAATAAATACTTTAAATAGGGGGTTACCTTTAAAAAGTTCTTTAGAACTTAAGCTGACCATAAATCCCTAATAATATAGTATCTTTTATATCCATGCTTCAAATATCCAAAATAGCTTATTGTGGTCTTCTGAGTTACAGAAGGTTAGCATCCTTATTTTATTTATTTATTAATTTATTTATTGTATCAGATATATTGTTTAATGAAAGCCAGAACCAATGTTTCATTGCTCCATATTATTACTGTCATTTTCAGTAATAATAAGGGCCAAAATAAACATTCAAAAAAAAGTTTGCTTTCTAACTGGTTCAGTTAGACTTACTGTAAAGCAGAACACCGAGTGTATTTACTTGAGATAAATACTCCGCAACGAAGGAGATTTTAATAACTGCTTGTGTAGGCTATTTGATTCGTTCACACACTGTCTCGGTTATATAGTGTGATAGAAGGATTGTGCATGGTGGTTTGAGTCCAGCTGTAACCGCCGCGCAGCTGAGACAGCGATTTATTTATGAGTCCATTCAGCATGATTCCGCCTGTCCCAGCTTTTGTTACTACATGTACAGTACAGGTGTATGATGAAGACTGTTTGAATTTTATTTTTTTTTCTACAACAAGTTTGGTAAGCCTACCTTTGACTGGACGGCTCTCGTGGTAGTGCCGAAATAAGGGACTGTCCTGGGAAAATTGGGACATCTGATCACCATTATGGGTGACTAAAACAGGGCTATTCAAAATTCTGATTGGGCTACAGCCAACTGAGCCCCAGTTTAGCACCGGCGTCACTGTTTTTGAACAGCAGCTAACCGAAAGGAATACTTTACATTATCGACGAGAGAAAGCATAACGCAGTGTCGTTTCCCACGTCATAGCGCAAATAAATTTTTCAGCCAATCAAGGGCCCCCTTCTTTCGTGGGCCCAGGGGCTTCAGCCCCACCTAGACCTTACGTTAATCCGGCCCTGCCGCCACATACCTCCACCGCCCATTTCAGGCCGAGTGGCTGTGCGGCCTGCAGTCCACCTACACCATCACCACCGCCCCCCTCCCCCTCGCACTAGAGAATAAAACAGCCACAACCATTTGCGCACCCAGCCTGTGGATCACCTTGAACTTGAAGAGCTGTAAAGATACATACCAATGGGTGATTTGGTATCCTTCATGAGATGGAGCCACTGGAGGGAAGCATGATCTGAACAGAGGGCTAACTCCCACCCCAAAAGGTAATAGTGGACGGTGAGGCAGGCCCAACTAATTGCCAGGTACTTCTTTTCAATGGTGCTGTACTTAGCTTCTCTTTTTGAGAGCTTGCGGCTAATGTACAATTATATTTATATTTTGATGTAAGTACATACACTGTAGTAGTTAAGGATACTTAATATAAAGTGGGACTGTACATATTTACAACATTATTAACTTTAATCCAGTTTTCTCAGATTCACCACAGTATGGAGTGTTGCGTAATGACATCTTTCAAATGATTTGATGAGCTGACGCTGTTTGTTTTAAAAGAGAGGAAAGATGCATTTGTTGTGCTGTTTAGCAAAATGCTATTTACTTTATTTTATCCTGGATTCTGCAACATACCAAACAGCATCAGCTCACATAGATAGCCTATGACCACACATTAATGTGTCGCTAGCAGTGGTGTAAAGTAACAAATTACAAATACCCAGACTACTATAATTGAGTAGTTTTTCTCAGAAATTGTAATTTACAAAGTAGTTTTAAAAATGTGTACTTTTACTTTCCCTTGAGTACATTTTTAGTGCAGTATTGGTACTTTTACTCCACTACTTTCCTTCAACCTGCAGTCACTACTTTATTTTTTCTTTTCTATGGGCATTAGAAAAATCTTGTGATTAGAAAAGTCTTGTGATTCCTGTCCAATCAAATCGCACATCATAATGAATTACCTCAAGACATGGATGATATATATAATTGCAACAGAGAGTTTGGAAGCATTAAAAGTGTCCAAGATGTCCAAAATCTTTACACACTATGACCCAGAGACTGTTTAGATGCATGTCACTGATGAGGCACAAGACGTCAACATGACGTCAGATTGACGTTGTATCCCAGCCTTATAAGGACATTGCGTTTTATTTGAAAATGAAAATCAAGGTTGATGTCAGAACCCAACGTCAGGCTGACATCACAGTCCAACCTAAAATCAACCAAATATCAACGTCTAATAATGTTACAGCTTGACGTTGTGTGGATGTTACCACTATGACGTCTATCAAACATTGGATTTTGGTTGCCTGACACATGCCTGTCAAATAAGTCAATATTTGACATCAATATGGCATTGGTTTAAGATGTTGACTCAACGTTGAATTTTAGTCACTTTCCAACACAACCTAAAATCAACCAAATATCAATGTCATTTGATGATGTTATTGGACATCATAATAATGTCCTCAGTTGCTGACTAGACATTGAATTTTGGTCACCTGGCATCACAACCTAAATCTAACCTAATACTAACATCTTATGATGTTGTGTGCCTGCTGGCCAATGACTAAATGCACTACAGAATGTTACGTTTACACACATCCACAAATTACATCTCAATGCATTAGCTTTTTACAGCGTAATACTCACTACTCATTACTCTTGAGTACTTTTAAAAGATCTACTTTTTACTTTGAGTAATATTTACAACAGATACTTTTACTCTGCTTGCACTATACATTTTTAAGCAACTTTTACTTTTTACTTTCACTTAATTGTGATTTTCAGTACTCTTTCCAGTGTTGTTTTCAGCGTGTAGTAATACTACATTAACATGGTACAAGCATCCAGCATGTTTAACTTGTTGCATATTGCATATTGATTACTATTCACTATTAATAATTAAGGTTCTTTATTAGGAGGATATATGGAAATTCATGAAACCTTTCAAATACTCAAAAGGTTCTTAAGATATAAAATGTGATTTATTGAAATGTTCACACTAAGAAAAGATCATTATTTAATGTGTGAACGTAATATCCACTGAAGCAGGAAGATGGGGCAGGATATATTGAGCATCTCTTTTTAAATGCCAATAGCACTTTGTTTATATCACAGCTCAGCTAGAGCCGTTGAGCTCAATAAAGCTGCATTTGACAGCTTATAACCAACACAGTCTAACAGTCTAATGCAGTCTAATCATTTCTGCTTCTAATCTCCTATATATCACTTTAAAATATAGCATTCTGTGCAGAGTCCAATACGTTTTGTGGTCTGCATCTGCTCACACATATGATCTGCTCTGTGCTGTCATTTTTCTAGACTTTGTGCACCGTGAAGCTTCATGTGACACTAATTTAAAACCAGACTTCCACTCCAATGAAAAGCATACTTAAACTGTCTGAATCAATTATCGTCTATGTAGTGCCATTCACTATATTAAAAAAATGTTAATTGTGTGAACAAGTGAGTGATTTTAACTGCCACTTTAGAATCTATTTATAGTTTGGACACTTCAAATTCCAGAGAGACTTTGATTGGACAGAAGATGTAAATTGCAGAGTGATGTCATCAAAATCATTTATTCAAATGAATGGAAGGGAAGAGTCTGGAAATATGTTTTAAAGTAAATTAAATGATGCCATTGTTTACTAGATTATAAATAACCCTACCTGTTCTACCTGCCTGTCAAAATATGTAGTTGCATACCTCTGCGCACCATGTTTGTGCAGAAAGAATTATGTTATTTCAGCAAGAGGATGGAAGTCAAACAGTAACAACTTACCAACTTTTTAAAATGCTTTGTGTTGTAATTATTAACTGTGCTATAAAGTTTTCTCTCTGGTGAATGTTACGTAATGTATTGTAGTGATGTTGTCTTGTGTGTGTTCATGTGTTCAGGAGGCATGGTTCTGGATGTCGATTGCAAGGTGTCTTTCAGTGTTATCAGGATAACGTTAGCATTTTTCCAAGATCTCTTATTGCACCTTCAACAAAACACACAATAGGATACTGTAAGGGTTAAGCTTAGGGTTGGGGTTGGTGTAGACAATAATAAAACACAATAGGTTACTGTAAAAGCAGTGGCGGCTGGTCAATAGAGGGCGCTGGGGCGCCGCCCCCCCCCTTCAAGTTAGACCCCTTTAATATGTTAATGTTTATTATCACAAATATTAACAAAATAAACTGATTTAATTATAACATTCTAACATTTATTGTAGTCATACTAACATTTATTGAAAAAAAAAGTATGAACAATATTTTTTCATATGTGTGCGGGGCGCCGGACTAATGAGTGTCTATGTAGGTACACAAACTTTTGCAATGCACGTGATATGACGATAAGCTCTAATTGGCCTGTTTTAAATTGTCTTTGGGGCGCAGCGCTCTGCGCCCCGAAACCTCCCATTTTAGTTGATAGAACAAATCATATTTGTTTTTATATGATTGGCCTTATGTGATTGGACCATTCTCACCAAAGAGCTTAGAATGCAATTTCTCGAGATGAAGGAAAATTCCGTTGTATCTTTGCAAAGATATCCGTTTACAAGGCGTTTGGATGAAGAAAAAAAAAGAATCAAAAAGCTTGGACCAGATCGACCGTCTTTGCAAATTCACCAGTAGTCAAGTGACGGCGAGCGCGCGAATATTCGGGGCTTTTCCAGCACTTGTTATGACAAACGGACTTGGCCGGTGTCATGAGAAATCGGGTCCCCCCTGCAATCGAGTCCGCTTAGGACCGGCAGGTTCATGTAAGTCATACCTTTTACTATTTCCGTGTTTGCTGTTTCAAACAGCATGACGCAAGAGAGGCTGAATGCATTGGCTATGCTGTCAATAGAGAAGACAATGGTGACTGAGATGACTGACTTTAACGGTTATTGAGAAATTTGCAAGCCAGAAATAAAAAAGGAGAGCATAATTTATTTTCAAGTAGTGCTACTGGCCAGTGATTAGGCAACATTTTTTTTTGTGTGTGTGTGTGTGTGTGTGTGTGTGTGTGTGTGTGTGTGTGTGTGTGTGTGTGTGTGTGTGTGTGTGTGTGTGTGTGTGGTAAAATCTGAGAATGTGGTAAAAACCAGGCGAGGGCTTTGCTTTTTCTGAATTGCTTTTTAAAACTGTCCGTTGGGTTTAGGGAAGGGAGTGGGTGGGTCAATCTGTGCCTTTGAAAACACTATTGGTTGGGTTTAGGGAAAGAGGAGGGTTGGTCAGTCGATCGATCAGTCAGTCATTCAGTCAGTCAAACAGTCAGTTGACAGTGGCCTCTAGTGGATTTATGTGAGAAGAGCAGGTGTAAATGGCACTTGCGAGAGAAATTAGAGATCTCAAAAAAGTGTACACAGCGGCCTCTAGTGGATTCGGGAAAACAAAAACTCTAAAAAAAACATAGCTCCTGGGATGTATTTGGCGCTTTCCAAAAAAATATATAGCGGTATGTTTTTAGAATGAGCCTGGGTTGCTTTTATTGACCTTATTCTAAAATGTGGAAGTTTGCTCGTTTCTGCGATTGTTTTAGAACTTCTAATTCAGTTATCTATGAGAGAAATGTCTTGGAATAACAAACGGCAGAAAATGGTCAAATTACTTGCTCTACAAACAAGTGTGTTTATGACAATACATAAAAACGTAAATTTCATAATTACAAAATATCAGTTTGCAACATCGAGCAGCATAAGAAGCTGATTTTACAGCTAAAAATGAATGGAAGTGAATGAGACTGGAAACTACGAGCTAATAACGTTCTACACCCACACGTACATGAAGAATAAGGTCAATAAACTCTTGATCAACACTTTTTATTTATGTATTTATTTACTTCGTAGCATACATTTCATATGCGTGTCTCTTCCAAATACAATTATTAAACAAGCATTTTATGATCCTGAGCATTCCACATAACAACATATACTGAAAAGTGTTGAAATAGAGTATACACATGGAGGACATTATGGCAGTGTTTCGGGCAGAGGGGTCAGACAGGAGTGAGTCTGCCGGGCAGACAGCCGGAGGCCTCAGGGCAGCTATGTTTAGCTTATAGACATGCGGCGAGTCCTGAGGATAATGGAGGAGATAGACACACATCTAAGAGCGTGTGTTATCGGGATTACACCCGATTCCCTCTGATGCTCATCTGGGAATCCATAACGAGTCTGGGAATGCTGTGGAAACACTGCCTACAGGTTATGACTGAGAAACCTCGGTTGCTAATATAGCACAACAACCTCAAAGAAAAGCATGTTCTGCTTGGCCTTGAGCATTTGACTGACAGGAGTACGTTTGCTTATTTCTTTTCTCTGGCTCAGACGCTTGAAAGAGGCCCAGGATGAGAGATTAACAGAGAAGAAGAGGAAGAGGAAGTGTGAGTGTGAATAATAAAAAAAGAGAAGAATACCATTTGAATGAAAATCATATTCAAATCCAGGGTGAAGACTGAGCCGGTGAAGCGAACAGCCTTGAGGGTTTTTGCATAATGGCCACCAAAGCTAACGTTACAAAGCTGCTCTGCTCAAGTAAACAAATGCTCCAAGAGACTTAAAACCGAGTTTTTTTCTGTGTCTGTGTGTGTGTGTGTGTGTGTGTGTGTGTGTGTGTGTGTGTGTGTGTGTGTGTGTGTGTTTATAGACACCCACTCACTTACCTGCGTTAACGTCAAACCTGACAAACAAGCTGTCTTTTTTTCAACTGTTTTATTTTGGACTCGTTCCTCGCTCGATTAATCTATGTCTACCTGCGTTTCCCCATCCCCGTCAGTAGAGGTTAGGCACATGCCGTTCTAAATGTGGCAGTAATTAGCACATTTAAACTAGGCGAGCAAGTGGCACAAATAAAGCTAGCCGATTAAGGGCCCAGCCACATTAAAAGTGGATTATCTCGTGTATGTAAATATCCACGCTCATTTTCATCAAAGTGTGAGGGATCCAAAGCCAGAGCTGCTATTAGGGAGCTCAGGTGTGCGTGTGTGGAGAGAGCCTTGTTGGGGATAAAAGAGTGCTGAGATATCGCTCTGGCATGAGATTACTAGAAATCATTCTCACTTCGCAATAGAGCAAATGTTGATTAAAAGAACGACAGGCCAAATACTGACAACCCTGAACAAAATGATCTAAATAGGGACATGCTGTAGATTGTATCATTGTTTTCGAATAAAATTAATTGGATTAAACTTGGAACAAAACCTGTCAAGATAAAAACTGATAATGATCATTTGTGAGTCTGGACCACAATACCAGTCTTATTTTCACAATCACCAGGGATCTAATCCTAAAGGACTACAAATCCACTTGTATATGGACTACAAGTTCCTGTCATGCACCACACACACACCTATTCCTAATCATGATTGATTCCACTCACACCACTGGGAGCTGCTCAAAGACTGATTAGATGGACCTTAAATACAACACACACATACACCTCTTGCTGAGTCTTGTTTATCTGTCTTTGTGAACAATACAACACGTTTTCCTGGTCTTGTCCTTCCGTGTTTGATCTCTGCTTTGTTTTTCGTTTTGAGACCTTGCCGCCTGTACTGACCATTTGCCTGTTTATTGACCACAACTTTGAATTTGCCTGCATGTATCTGTTTGCTTCTGATTGTTTTGCGTTGCTTGCCTGACCATTCTCTATTAAATAAAACCGTTGTCCAGCGTCCCATTCACATGACACTTATGTTGTAATATATGTTGATTTAAAAGTTTTATCACAAAAATCATTAGAATATTAAATAATATAAGATATTTTGTAAATACCATAAATACCATAAATTTGTAAAACTCAATTTTTGATTAGTAATGTGCATAACTAAGAACTTAATTTGAAAAACTTTGGATGCAATCTTTTTGAACCCTCAAATTCCAGATTTTTAAATAATTGTTTTATTTCTGATATATACAGCAGGGAAAATAAATGTTGAACATGTCATTTTTTTTCCTGGTAATAATATTTCTAAAGGAGCTGTTGACATGGATTTTCATTCATTCATTTTCCTTCGGCTTAGTCCCTTTATTTATCAGCGGTCACCACAGTGGAATTAACCGCTAACTTATCCAGCATATGTTTTACACAGCGGACGCCCTTCCAGCTGCAACGCAGTACTGGGAAACAAAATTAGTTATGTGTAATAACAATGAAATGACACAAGGAGAAAGTACTGAACTACTGAAACGTATTTAATACTTCATATAAAAGGCTTTTTTAATGATGGCAGCTTAAAGATGCCTCTCATATGGAGAATTGCTCAGGTGTGAGTTTTTCACAGACTTCAACAGAGTGTACAAATCTTGATGGTTCTGTGGGTTTTGTCTATCAAATCTGATCTTTTTTTTTTGTATTTTATATTAGATTCAAGTCAGGTGTTTGGCTGGGCCATTCTACAGCTTGATTTTCTTTCTCTGAATGCATTTGTGAGTTTCTTTGGCTGTGTTTTGGAATATTGTCTTGCTGAAATGTCCATCCTGGTTTCATCTTCATCATTCTGGTAATGTAGATGTTGAACTGAAGCAGATGATATTAATTTACAATGGCGAAGGGCAAAGGGTTGCTGAAGAACTATTGACAAATTTCAGCTGCTGTCTGGGCTTTCACTGCCGTTCTACACCTCCCTTTCTTCATGTGATCAATACATTTTCCCTGTGTCATTTTATTTTATTGCACATAACTTCATTTGTAAACTGATTAGATTTCTTTCTTTGCATATTTTCAAATGAACGGCAACTTTAGAAATATGTTTTGTATATGAAATATGTATGTTATCATTACATAATGATGTATGAATACGATTTCATAGTGCAGAAAAAAATCTAATAACATTTAAATACACAAATAAATAAAATTTTCTATTTTTATATAAATTTAAAAATTTAACTACTATACCTACTCATTTTTATTTTATTTGCCTCTTATGGTGAATAGCTTGTTGTATTCCTCATTTGGGCAACCCAGTGGCGCAGTAGGTAGTGCTGTTGCCTCACAGCAAGAACGTCGTTGAGTCGCAGGTTCGAACCTCGGCTGGGCTGGGTCAGTTGGCGTTTCTTTGTGGAGTTTGCATGTTCTCCCTGCGTTTGCGTGGGTTTCCTCCGGGTGCTCCGGTTTCCCCACATTCCAAAGACATGCAGTACAGGTGAATTGGGTAGGCTAAATTGTCCACTGAGTATCACACTGAGGAAGGCATTGTGCCGAAACGTTTGTGTTTTTTGAGTCACCCGTAGAATGTAAAAATAAAAACGACACGAAGCAATTACTTGATGAGTACGAATCATTACCTTCTTGAACAATAGTATTGACTTGATTAACGCACCAAAAAGTTTCCTTAAAAACCACGAGCGCGCAGGGCTAATTTCATCATTTTACGCACGTTTTCAGATTTTACCACATTCTCACCCTGTTATTTACTTGTTTATTTATTTATTTTTTGGCTTTTGTTTTTTGTCTTACGCGCTTTCTGGAAGCGTTCCTCTCCATACTTGAACCCTGTCATTGTGGTCAACTCCTCTCTGCATCTCAAGTCCACCAACGTAAATGGTGAGCCACTGGACAAACTGATAACAGCAGGAAAGCCGTCCATACGGAGGTAAGCAGTCAGCTGGTAAGCACAAAAAGGAACGGGGTCATACTGCCCCTTAGCATTCTTTTAAAGATGAAATGCAGCCATACGTACTTCTGGCTACATAATTTGCGATCTCTAGAAATGTATATAGGGCTACATTTTCAGAATGAGCCTATGTTAAAAATTTGTAATCTACAGCCTGAGTGGAGTTGTTTCAATTTTTAAAAAAAAATGTAATTTCAGTCTATTTCTCAGACAAAGCTATCATATGTCTCAATAAGCAAAATAAGGCATTGATCCATATTTCACTCTGAATGTTTTGTCACCAGAAACGCTTGGTTTAATTTTGCACCGCAAGGTTAAACAACACCTACACCAACCCACAAGCAAGCTCAGTGTCAAATCTTCCACACCAAAAGTGCCAATTGTCTCTTGTCTTCTTTTCTCATTTCCATTTTGGCTTCCTATCACTGAATAATACCTGCAGCTGGACCCGCAGGGACCCAGGATTCACTCCTCATTTGAGCAGTCACACGAAACACAAATACTCGCCAGCACTCAATTAGAGCCAGTCTCTTCACAACAAACCTGTGAAGCTAGCAGAGATGTAAGAGAATATAGCGCAGCAGCAGAAGAAGTAAAACGGGAATCATGGAGCACTTATATAATACCTATATGAACCTCTCCCTCAAGTGCAACTCATTGTGGACCGCTTTTCTTGATGTGAAATAGGTATTCATGTACTGTACGTCACACATTTGTACATGTGGGTGGAGGGCAATTTCATCCTATGTTTAGAATATTGTGCTATATATTCTGCTGGATACTTACCAACAGGCACCAACTGAACAATTATTGAGTCACACTCATGCTGTTCCGAGCCTGTATTACTTAAAAAAAAAAGAAAGAACAAAAAAGAAGAGAAAATATTCTAGTCAAATTTAGTTTTTTTTGGTCAGGATCTCGTGGTGTTACCTTTGAAGGAAAACTGCATACCTTAGCTATAAAGTTTTGTTAATGTTGTCATTTAACCAACCCAGGCTCATTCTGAAAATGTACTGCCTATCTACATTTTTTGGAGATCGCGAAATACATCCCAGGAGCTACGTTTTTTGCAATTTTGTTTTTAAGAATCCACCAGAGGTTGCTGTGTACGCTTTTTGAGATCTCAAATTTCTCTGGTGAGTGCCATTTCCACCTGCTGTTCTCTCATAAATCCACCAGAGGCCGCTGTCAACTGACTGACTGATCGACTGACTTACCCTCCTCCTTCACTAAACCCAACCCAATAGTGTTTTCAAAAGCACTGATTGACCCGCCCACCACTTCTCTAAACCCAACAGACAGTTTTAGAAAGAAATCCAGAAAAAGAAAAGCCCTCGCCTGATTTTACCACATTTTCAGATTTGACCACTTTCTCACCCTGTTATTTACTTGTTTATTTAATTTTTTGGCTTGTGCTTTTGTCTTACCTGCTTTCCGGTACCATTCTTCACTGAACTCGAACCCCGCCA
Organism: Danio kyathit; assembly: GCA_903798195.1. Taxonomy (NCBI): domain Eukaryota; kingdom Metazoa; phylum Chordata; class Actinopteri; order Cypriniformes; family Danionidae; genus Danio; species Danio kyathit. The sequence continues at coordinate 17,546,296 of LR812528.1, forward strand.
TCGCGGTTAACTCGTCTCTGCATCTGAAGTCCACCAACGTACATGGCGAGCTAGCGTGACAAACTGGTAACAGTGGGAAAGCCGTCTATTCGGAGGTAAGCAGTCGGGTGCTAGCGCGAAAAGGAACAGCATCATACTGCCCCGTATCGTTCGTTTTAAAGATGAAATGCAGCCCTACGCACTTCTGGCTTCAGAAATGTATATAGAGCCACGTTTTCAACTGTTTGAATATTACAAGACATTGGAAAGTCGTTCATAAAATACACGAGTTAGAAATAAAGGTCACACTTTATTTTGATGGTCCGTTTGTTGAATGTAAGTTACATTGCAACTAATTATCATTATATTATAAGTAGACTGTTAGGTTGGGGTTAGGGTTGGGGTTGGGGTTGGGGTTAGTGTAAGTTGACATGTACTTGCAAAGTTTCTTATAGTCAGTTAAATGTCTGTTGAAGGACTGTTAAATGTCAGTGTCAACAGATATTAAGCAGACAGTCTACTAATACTCAAATGGACCATCAAAATAAAGTGTTACCGAAATAAACAGAATGGTTGCAACACAGGGCTCATTGTGGATACGTACCCCTGTCTTCATTACTGGAGAGTGCAAATTATGTAGCCAGAGGTATGTATGGCTGCATTTTGTCTTTAAAATGAACGCTACGGGGTGGTATGATGCTGCCCATGGCTTCTGTTTCTTTTAGCGCTACCAGCTACCTCTTTACCTCTATACGGATGGCTTATCCAGTGTTACCAGTTTGCTCAGTTGATCGGTGTGTATTCCGATGGACTTGGGATGCAGGGCTGAGTTGACCACGACGACGAGGTTTGAGTCTGGCAAAGAATGATTCCATAAACCAGGTAAAACAAAAGCCAACAAATAAATAAAGAAACGTGGTGAAATCATGCGGCCACAACGGCTTTTCTTTTTCTGGATTGCTTTTGAAAGCACTATCGGTTGCATTTAGAGACGGGGTGGGTGGGTCAGTCAGTCAGTTTTTCATGAGAGAAGAGAAATTAAAAGCATCTGTGATGAAGTGAGTCTTCTTCCCACCTTCTTTGACAGCCATACTGGTACACAACCCATACATACATACTTACATCGCCACTTACCTTTATTTTTCCCCTCCGTCAGCTGTGGATGTCAAGTGCAAGTGCCATCCTACCAGCATCCAGTCATTTCCTCCACATTTTCGTCTCCCCTCCAGTTACACAAAGCATACACTTACACACACCCATTGTCTTAGTGTCTTTGTTTGTTTGTCTGTTTGTTCGTCTGGGAAAGTAGGAGTTCAGCCCGGGGCTGGCCAAACTTTGCATAGGGATGGCTTATGACTAGGCCCACACGGAATCTGCGCATGCAGAATTCCGCAGACTTTCTGCAGATTTTCCGCAGATTTCCGCAGATTTTTAGCCCATCATTAATTCTGTTTATTTACTTAAAGTTAACTATTTACAGTTAATCTAATTGGATTTGCATTTTAAACATTAAATACAAGCTAAAAAGATATTATTTTTTATTCAACATATTAAGGTTTTAGTTATGATACTCCCAAAATAATTCTGCAGAAATTCCGCAGATTTTTACCAAAATTCTCCGCAGAAATAGCAAAAAACGTCCGCAGATTCCGTCTGGCCCTGCTTATGACATCAGAAGCCGCGCCATGGCGGCAGCACGTGCTGAAGCTCCGACTGTACCATTGCTGTTTGTGTTGGGTACAACCATCAGTGCTGTTCATCCAGGTAAAGGAAAATATGCTCATGTTGTGGGTTATTTGTATATGTGTTAAGTGTTTTATGATCTGCTAAGCAGATGTGATGATTTTATCGATGAAAATGCTGCAAAGGCGATGGGTTATAAAATAAAATCCTAAAAACTTGTTTGTAGTATGCGCCAATCAATGGGCGGAGACTGGCATATAGTCTGAGATGCCAGACTTAGGTTCAAGGTCAGTTTACCTGGCTAGTGAGCCTGTTGTGGCAGAACCGTGAGCATTTTCTTTCGTTGGATACTGTAGTTGCAGAGTTTGTTTTGTTTTTGTGTTATATATATTCAACTTTATATTTTTGAAGTTTGTTGATTTGATACTTTGTATTTTTGCCATTTTTTTGTACATACCTTTTTGGCAATTGGATCATTTTTGTTGGGTATTTTTGCATTGGACATTTTAATCATCATCCTTGTAAATAAATATGTTTTTACACATTTACACAGGATGAGGCCATTTTTGTTGCACTGTAAATATTTTTTGGTTTATTATTGGTGTCAGGCATCTCACGCCTTGTAGTGGACCAACTTCAGGTTCACTACACAACCAATCCGGCAGCAACAGAGGAATCTCTGTCTTCTCATATCTATATGGAGAAGAGGCATAACTTTTGCGGTGTTGCAGCGTCCCTCTGGTGGATTTGCAAAAACAAAAAACTGTAAGCAGACATACCTCCAGTTACGTATTTTGCTGTTCCCAGAAATGTAGACCTGGGTACGTGTCTGTAATGAGCCTGGGTTGCAAGTTTGTCATGCATCGGCGTGGATTAAACACAAAACACAAACGTTTTTCTTTTATAAGTTGTATTGGTTAGTGTTAGTCTGTTATTAAAGTATGCATAAAATTTAAATTTGCAAAGATTGTTTTGCTATAGCGCAAATTATTAGTTTTAAAGTAAACAACTAATCCATGCAAAAAACATTTTGTTTTGTCTTAATCAAATTCTAAGCATTTGCATCTATTCTGCAAACAGCAGTGCTTTTCTGATGATGTCAGTTCGAAGGCTTGGACGAAATATGATTAGCCATGCCCCTACAGCCATTAGTTTGCTGCTAGTGAAAGATGAGAGAAGCGCGAAAACAAAACCCAACATTTTGTTTCAGTTGGAAATATGTCATCAATAGCTCTATTTGGACAGCAGGGATGTCTATAAAAGTAAAACCTCCACAGGTCTGCAGTGATTAAATGCCTGCTTTCAGGTGGTACATGTAGATCTTTTTGTGGTGGAGTTTGTAATCTTATGAACCTAGAACAGAACCATATGTCTTACATTATCTTTCATGTTCTCAGTCAGATGCTAGTATTTATATGTGGGATCCTTAAATATGGCCCTTGAGATTCACTTTCCTGGAGAGTTTAGCTCAAACCCTGATTTATCTCACACTAATGGGACGTCTGCGTCAGTAGTGGGGCTATTGTCATGACAACAGCCAATTATTGGATCACAATAAAGTAGCTTTTGACAGCCATAAACAGAGTGCATGGATACTGATCTTTGGATTGATCTTCATTAGAAAGTCATGTGTGGATTCAGATGGCAATTAAATCTCCACCCGACCTTTGTGTTTGTCAAAAAAGGGGATTTTCATGCAGGTTGTAGAAAAAAAAAGTGAGATTCTGGATTCAGATGGCTATGCAATCACCTACCTTTATAAATTGTGAAAATCCCTTACGTCCCCCTGAGAAACAATTACTTTGAAAATTGGGCTATACTGAAATAAAAGTCTGCAGCAACTTCCAGTTCATGCAAACTTTAACTAAGCCTGAAAAATGTACATGTAAAAAGAAAATTCAGCTTAGTTGTGTTTCCTTTTTTGATAAATTGCAATAATTAGCTATACATTTTTTGTGGAAATAATTTTAATTTATTTTAAAAATCGTTCAATGAAACTCATTCTACAAAGTATCTGCTTTTGTGCACTACAGAATAAAGGATAAATATAAATTATGCCAGGTTTCATTTAAATGACGACAAAAACAAATTTAATTAGAAAACAGAGAGTTCCTAAACCTATTCTGCCTCTCTCCACATTTGTATGTTTCTCTTATCACTTCAGAGGTTTGTTCTTTTCGACCATAAGTGCCCTGCAAAGTGGACATCACAGGATATTTTGCCATGATTCCAGTTCGAATGAAGTTCGAACAATTCAAATGGTAAAAACTTGTGTGAGACGTGACTTGTAAGCAAATGTGATGATTATGGTTAAATAACCCTTCACACTACTGTAATCCGATGACGCTGCAAACACTGTGGTGCAAATCTTTTTTTAAAGTGAAGTAATCTTAGAGTTCAGCTGATTTGCCATGTACAAGGGGAAGAGAGCAGTGAACACTGCCCAGCAGACACACAGTTTCATAAGACGATTTAGGTCAGCAGTGTCTAAGGACAATGTTACTGTATTTGGTCACACTTTATTTTGATGGTCCGTTGTTGAATTTAAGTTACATTGCATCTACATGCCAACTAATTCCCAATAGATTGTAAGTAGACTGTTAGGTTAGGGTTGGAGTTAAGGTTAGGGTTAGTGTCAGTTGACATGTACTTGCAAAGTTTCTTATAGTCAGTTAAATGTCTGTTGACGGAGCAGTATTAACAGATATTAAGCAGACAGTCTACTAATACTCAAATGGACCATCAAAATAAAGTGTTATCTGTTATTTTGACATCCAATAATGATGTGAAATGTTGTTGATATTTTGTTGATTTTAGGTTGTGTTGGAAAATGACCAAAATCCAACATAAAGCCAACATCTTAAAGGGTCATGAAACCCCCCTCTTTCAGTTTAAGTCCGCCTCTAAATTTTTAGAGAGAAAATTTTCCATGATGGGCGTGGAGTGCTGAGCAGAGGGAGGAGTGGACATGGCCTGCAGAACAGTAGGAAAATGAAGGGCTTTTGTCAGTGGGCTCACCAGCTCAAGACAAAAATATCTGATACAAAATGTGAGGAGATGCATGATTTTAGAGTTTACAAAGTTAAAATGCAAAAAAATAAACAGTAAGTGATTTAATGCTGTGACATCTACAATAGGCTATTTGTAATTTCATATAATATATAACCACAATTTGTTATATCATCATAAAGATAATGATGTTTATATAAACACTATAAATGAGGAGGACTTCTCTCCTCCTGATCTCTGGGTCTGAATACAGACACAGTGGATAGCAGTGCAGCAGGTCTCTTTTCTTATCTATTAAAACCATTAGCCCTGCCGATAATCCGGAGGATTTTAAACATGTGCGAACAAGGCAGCATGGATAGAGGCAATGTGTCTGAATGATAACAAACTCAACTGATAAAAGACAAAGTCCACCATTCTCCAATTCTCGTACAGCTCTCCTGACAAAAATGCTTGCTACAGACAAACAGGTTGGCTGTATCAGCCATGACAGTATCGCAGAGAAACAATGCAACAAACTTCGTGGCTCTTGGAAACAAACACATACACGCCTTTATGAACAACTAAATACTGCCTTGTCATGCAGTCTCACAGCTTGGGGGGTATGTCCATATTAGTCTGTCATCGAAACGCACTTGTGCTCATGAATAATTAAGAAGCAGGGTCTTCTCATAGGATAAGAAAACTCCGCTATGAATAATAATGAGAAATCGTCATCCCTCCACTAGCAGATTTGCGCCATGTCACCAATTTTGATCCCGCCCCAAAAATGATTTTAAACCCAGAAGATGAAATTAGCTGACAAAAGCTCAAAATTATCCAATTTTCTGCACAATTAAAGCTAACAGGTGCTAACGTTGTCTTAACTGATGCTCAACACACACAAATCTGTTATAAATATTTTTTTAAAAGCCCTCCAGGGTGTCTTGAACCTTAAACCAACGTCATATTAAATTAAATTCAATTTATCTTTATTTCTATAGCACTTTTACAATGTAGATTGTCAAAGCAGCTTCACATAGAAGATTATAGTAAATTGAAACAGTGTCAGTCCAGTTTTCAGTGTTAAAATTCAGTTTAGTTCAGTTCAGTGTAGTTTAATATTCACTGCTGAGAGTTCACACTGAAGAGCAAATCCATCGATACGCAGCTCTACAAGTCCTGAACCATGCAAGCCAGTGGCGACAGCAGCGAGGAAAGAAAATTCACCAATGGCAAAACTGAAGAATTAAAAAACCTCGAGAGAAAGGTTTTTTTTATGGATGTAAAATACTGACATTTATTTGTCCGGTATGACAACCAAAATCCAATGTCTGATAGATGTCATATTGGTAACGTCCAAACAACGTCAAGCTATATTTTGTTGTTTTTAGGTTGCATTGGAAAGCAACCAAAATGCAATGTCTGTCCGACGTTGGACATTGACGTTAAGTTCCGACATCAATCTGATTTTTTTTATTTTCAGCCAAAATGCAACGTCCCACGACATTGGGGTACAACGTCAATCTGACGTTATGTTGACGTCCTGTGCTGTTGCTGGGTATATACACTGTAAAATAGAATCGCTTTCCTGACTCACATATAGTAATTTAGCTTTACTCAATGTCCATGCTTTTCTTGACTACAGTTTACTAATCGGATCTTACAATGTAGGGAACATGTCAATGTCAACAGGGTTCATTCATTGTGCACTTTCCTAAATCTAAATTAAACATGAGAGACAATAAAAAAAATGCAGAGTGGTGGTATTGGACCAAGTTGAGAACCGCTGCTTTAGAAACTTCAAGGAGAACTATGCCTTTAAATGAAGACACAGCATCCTGAGCCTCCCAAAGTAGCAAGTTGTTCATCTTCAGAAGTGCTGATTGTGGCAACCTAGTAAACACAACTTGGTTTCCCAGTGGAGTGATAAAAAATGCACATCCTGACTCCCGGAAAATGTGCCGAAGCCAACAAATCAGATCTTACGGTTTGAGCCAGCTTGTGGCATTTGTGTATTATAAGCATCAGACAGCCTGTGAACTGTCCGCAGGCGGCTCGTAGGCGTCCCATCTGAAGGTGAGGCTATAGGTATAGCATAATGTGACCTGTCTGTCTATCTGGAAGAGAATCCTCTGTGTAGGTTGGATGAGAGTCTGGTGTGTATCTGGAGGATGGATATTCACAGACGGGAAGATTAAGAGCTCTTCTGTATGCTAACAGCTAGCTGTGCTGCAGTCTATGCTAACACAGTGACTCATGCCAGGGCACATCCAATTCAAGTTTGGATTTAAACATTCCTACACAGACAGCCTGATTTGGGCTCTAAACTACTTGAGGTCAGCCATTGTAGGTGTGAGATGTCATTTGTTTTGTGCAGAGATGTCTCATTATATTAAAGGGCGAAAAGGAATAGTATTATAAAGAGTTAGCAATTGAAAAAGCAAATTTGAGTTTATCTTTTGAGAAAAGTCATTGTATTTCACCATGAAAACAACCTGTAAGTTTCAAGACTTCATTGTTAATTCACAAACAAAATCACTGATTATTAATGTCTATACACTGTCATGCCATTATGCTCATATCCAGTGTAAACATTAGCAAGGATTGTTCCATATCAAGTCACTATCTTTATAGCTTGGTCTGATACAATTTACATAAGTATTAAGTATTTATACTTTGTAACCAAAATTAGATTTTTCCAATGTACAGCACATCATTACAGCACATCTATCTATTATTTTAGCCCATAAATAATTAAATCTTTCCCCAATCATCATTACATATTTATTACATATTTATAACCAACATATAACACATATAAATCACTTAACTGCTGCAACAGCATGAAATGCTCCCTATACATTTATAACAGTTATAAAAGAATAAGCTAAAGTATATTTTGTCTATCTTTGAAATTTTTAATATTTCGTTTCAACGGAATATTTAACACACTCAAAACATAAGTATACAATGCATTCCGGCAGCTAGCTCTCTGCAACTCTCACATGGTCGCCCACTGAAGCTAAGCAGGGCTGCGCCCTGTCAGTAAGCGGTGTTAGTAAGACCAGAAGGAGGTGACTGACCTGTGGTCTGTGTTGGACCTAATGCCCCAGTATATTGATGGGGACTCTAAACTGCTCAGTGAGCACTGTCATTTGGATGAGTTGTTAAACTGAGGTCCCGACTCTCTGTGGTCATTAAAAATGCCAGGATGTCCTTCAAAAAAGTACGGGTTTAACCCCGGCATCCTGGCCAAATTTGCCCACTGTTCATCATGGTCTCCTAACCATCCCCATATCATAATTGGCTTCATCACTCTGTCTTCTCTCCACAATCAAGCTGGTGTGCGGTCTGGCACAATAAGTCTGCCGTCGAGTCATCCAGGTGGATGCTGCACACTTTTGGTGGATGAGGAGATTCCCCTCAAAAATGTGTTAAGCGCTTTGAGTATCCAGAAAAGCGCTATATAAATGTAAGGAATTATTATTATTATTATTATTATTATTATTATTATTATTATTATTATTATTATTCATCTGACATCTCAAACGTATTCGCAGCATATTATCAGCAACACAGCCAAAGTTTACTGAAAAGAGACACCGCCATCAGATCACAGAATGATTCGTTTCTATTTCAAGAATGTGACAATTGAATTGTGCACTACTCCATCTGAATGAAGGTGCTTGAGATTTACTGGCAAAATGCACATGAAAATGGGCTTCAATGAATAAAACCGCCCTAGAAAGCCATTTTAAGTTTTGCCAATTATATTATTTAGCTTTATGCTATGTGGTAATTACAAGTGAAACATCATGGCATTATTATTTATTGAATCATCAAATATTTAGTTAATGTCGCGCACTATTTACACCTCGGGTCACTAATGACCTAGTAGACTTAAAAAATAAAAATTGTAAATGCATGCTTTCATCAGTTTATATTTTTCTTTTTCATTCATTCATTTTCCTTCGACTTAGTCCCTTTATTAATCTGGGGTCGCCACAGCGGAATGAACCGCCAACTTATCCAGCATATGTTTTACGCAGCGGATGCCCTTCCAGCTGCAACCCATCACTGGGAAACATCCATACATTTTTCTTGTTGTAAGGTTTATAATTATTAGAGAAACACTAAGAAGTTTGAAGTCTAACTTTTTTATGAATGAGGGGGAGGGTAATGAATGACATTACAGGTCACTAAAGACCTGAGGTATGCATTTAAAAATGTTTACCTTTTTTAAGTATATGACTATTAATTCTACTAAATGCAATTCTACTTTAAAACTATGCTATGGGGAAGTATGACGGTGTTCTTTTTCACGCTTACAAGCTGACCGCTTACTTCCGTTTGAATGGCTTTCTTGCTGTTAGTTCAGCCAGTTAGTTCCTCAGCTAGCAAAATTCATGTGGCTCAAATCCGGCCCACACCAGACACTTACATCTGGACCACATACTGAATGGAATGATGGCTCTAGGGTGGTCTGCTTCTGTTTGTCAGATCTGGGCCACATGTAAGCCAAAGCAATACCACATATCAGCCAGAATTCAACCAAATGTACCAGAAATTACCCTATTCTGGGCCACAATTTGCTTTTATTCTGGCCCAGATCTAGCCTACACCTTACACTTGCTGGGTGTGATAAAATATGCATTGCAGTATGAATACGTTATATAGCTTATCGATGCTACAGTTTTCATTATTTGCTTTTGATTCTGCTGTTTATGTTGATGTTGTTGATTTTGTCACTTTTAGTATCCTGTTTGTAATGTTTGTGAGTTTTGTTCATTTTTTTTAATTTTCACCGTGGTTGAGGTTCATACGCTGATTATTGATGTCTCTGTGTGCAGAAGTTGAACCATAGCATTTTTTAGCTTATAGACCTTCATAATTTTGTGGCATGTGCAAGCATGTTATTATGTTACTTCTAATAATGGATTAGACATTGGTTAACATCAGTGAATTATATTATTTCATCACAGATTGTGCCTCACTTAATTTTATTGTTTTGTTTTGTTTTTACTTGGCTTGTTTGCTGTAATAAATAAACTTTTCAAGCAAAGTTCTTAAAGTTACAGCAGCCTAAAAGAAAATTTATATTAAGAGGTTCAGGGCTATGAGCCCAACTAAAGGAAACACTTTTCTCCATGATGGTGACTTTAGTCTATGTAATCCACATATTAAGATAACTGGGCCACATTTGCCACATCTTCTCTGGACCATTTTAGGCTCACAACCGCATTAGTAATATTTGTCAAAAGTGGACCACATATGCACCTACACGTGTGAGCCACTTTAGGTTTAGACTAGGGGTGTGAGCCTACACTGGTCTCACGGTTCGGTTCGGTTCGGTTACGATTATCATGCCATCGATTCGGTTCAATTCGATATCTCGGTGCATCACGGTGCATTGACGATGCTTTCCATACATAATTAGATTTTTTTTCTTTACAACACAAGAAAAAAATTGTATTAAAATCTATAAATATGTTTATATTTATATATTGTGATACAATTTTGTCCTTTAATACAAGTAGTCAGATACATGAACTGTACCTTTAATTTTTCCTGCTCAAAAAAAAATGTTTGTGAATGTTTTAGACAAAACTCCCATACATGCAAAGAACACAGCACGAGCATTCATAACAAATAAACTAATGTAAACATTATCTCGCTTGCTTTTTGAGCGCTGGCAAGTTCTTACACCCCTATGACTGGTCATTGTCTTCACCCGCTAAACAGAAAGGGCTGCGATTGGCTTTAGAAACGGAAGAGATGTTCACCCATGATGAGTGACGCAGGAAAAACAGCCGCGGGTCAGTCTATATGCGTATAATACGCGGTTATCAGGTAATCCGTAATAGAATAAATACAATACAATAAACTCGAACCACAGGCACGCTTGTGTCTGGATCCACAAGTATCACTTTAACAGAGCCGAGCGGAGAGGAAAATTTACCTCACGAACATGCCAACGGGACAAATGCCCTAGGTGTGTGTGTGTGGGAGAGAGAGAGAGTTTTACAGCATTTCTCCTCAGTAGTGAAATAGCGACTCGTGCTTTACCATTCCTCAGTGTCAGTGAAGGATCTGCTTTTTAAGTAGTAGGACTGTTTTATTTACTCACCCTCGCCTCCTTCGCCATAGTACTCTACCGCGACATTGTGCATAGGGGATAAATGACGTCAGTGCGTAATAACCGGTTATGATCTATTACTGAACAGATATCGAATTGTCCCCATCTGCATCGCGGTGCACCGAAGAAACGATTAATTTTGACACCCCTAGTTTAGACCCAGATTACCCTTAAAGGGCTATGCCATATTTTTGCCAACTGTGGTCCACATTTGTCCTCCATCATTTGGGCCAAATTTACCACATGGGCCACATTAGACTCACATTCAGATTACATTTTGCCATAAGTGCCAAATCTTTGGCTTAAAGGTGCAGTATGTAAGTTTGACACCCAGTGGTTGAACTAGGTATTGCAGTCCTGAATCATAATAAAGGTATGCCGGGTTGCCAGTTTGAGGGATTTTAAACTGTGTTCTAAATAAAAGCAACGACACGCGATTGAGGGAATATTCTCCATATTAAAAGGAGTTTTAGTTCTAACCAACACCTCGAATTGATTTATTAGAAGCGGCTTCTATTTCTCACAGCTGAACAACAGAAACTTATGACAGATCACCTCAGGTAAGCCTCGTGTGCTTTATTCAGTGCTAAATGCTAACAATGCGAGTTTGAATGCATTTTACATGACGTGTATTACCATATAACTGAAAGCAGAAAGTTCACTTCACCTTTAATGATGTTAAAGAGGGTTAACATGTATTAAATAGATTCTAAACCTTACCGTTTTGTGAGTGAGTGCATATTCTGTGCTTCTGAAAGGCTGTATTTAAATTTCTGCCGTGTTTTGTGGTGCAAACAGCCAAATGGCTCATCACTCATAACAATCTCGTCACAGCGTGTTGTTAGGACACGCGATGTAACCTGCTCACGTTCCTAATATTTATGTCATTTGCTAATTAACGTCATGTGGAACTGAATCTGTCTCATTTTGACATCTGATACTTTCCACTACACTGTAGCATTTCGCTCATGGACGCATGCTTTCAGAGTCTTTCTGAATGAATGAATGAATGAAATTTGCTGTTTTCCAACAAGGCAACCCGGGGTGCTGAATTATAATTGGTTAAACTGGCATGTGCATGTGAAAATTACCTAAACAAAGACATCGTTCCGGCACGGAAAAAAACATTTTCAAAGCAGAATATCTGACTTCAGCATTGTTTGTCAGTTAAACAAGTATGTTCACTTGGGATGTTTCTTAAATATCTGCACACATATTATTGTATTTTTATGCTTTAGAAGAGTCAAAAACTTACATACAGCACCTTTAAATATATATGAATTTGAATCTTTGGCCCACTTTTGCCATTGTACAGGTGGGTCACTTCAGGCTCACATTCATTTTGTCTGGGCTGAAGGAAGACCACCAGTGCCGCATAACTGCCTAAAGTGGCCCACATTCGTATGCTATCTGGGTCGCCATGTACGTCGACGGACTTGAGATGCAGAGAGGAGCTAGTTTCAGAAAGCAGGTAAGACAAAAACAGAAGCCAAAAAATAGAATAAACAAGCAAATAACAGGGTGAGAATGTGGTAAAATCTGAAAACGTGGTAAAAATCAGGCGAGGGCTTTTCTTTTTCTGGATTGCTTTTGAAAACTGTCAGTTGGGTTAAGGGAAGTGGGTGGGCGGGTCAGAAAGTCCATTTAAAAACACTAATGGTTGGTTTAGTGAAGGAGGAGGGTGGGTCAGTCAATCAGTCAGTCAGTCAGGCGAAAGCAGCCTTCTGGTGGATTTACGTGAGAACAGCAGGCTCGAGTGGCGCTCGTGAGAGAAATTTGAAATCTCAAAAAACGTAAACAGCGCTGGATTTGTGAAAACTAAAACTGCAAAAAAACTTACCTCCTGGGACATATTTGGCGCTCTCCAGAAATGTATATAGTGGTACGTTTTCAGAATGAGTCTGGGTTGCCCTAAATGCATTGTTTTCACTACGTAGTATGGTTAAGTACAGTACTGTAGAATGGGTCACCCTGATCAAGCTGGTGTTTTCACTGACAATAATCCCCTTATTTGGTAGGCATGGTGTACACCAAAAAGATGTGATTGACCTTATTGCCACTCGAAGAAGAAAGCCGTTTGGGACATTCACATATCACATCTTTTGCGCACTCAAGTTCATTATTCATAGTGTAGACACACAGCAAGCACACGTAAATAATGAGAGGAAATGACATGCCTCGCACTTCACACACATTTAGAAGCGACATGTGAACTGACATTGTATTACTATGGTGTTGTGTTTTGGTTGTGTATTAAAACGGTGCTTCCTGTGTTGCCATTCCCTTGTCTTGTTGCATTTGCTGGTGACATTAAGCCAAAACCAGTCACAGGTGAAGCTATTGCCATTGACAATTTCATAATTTCTCTTCGGTGTATTAGACGGTAAGCAAACAATTTATTCGCATAATTAACATGTTTGGTACAGTAAAGATTGACTAAAAATAAAATCTCAAGAATATCTAAAGTGAGCATACAAATGTTGGACATGGACATTGGAGCAGTGGAAGAAGGTTGAGTCTTATTTTCCTTTACATCATGTGAACAGCTATTTATGTGTGTCATTTACCTAGGGTAGAGGATGCAAGGACAACATCAAGTCATTGGAGGAAGTGTGATGCTCTGGGCAATGATTTGGGCCTGACCATTCATGTAGACAGAGTCTGACACAACTATCTAACAGATATTGTTACTCCCCTTTATGACAATGGTGTTCCCTGGTGGCAGATACAACAGTACAACTCTGGAACAGCCTTCATTACACAGTTTGGGAGGCAGATTAACTCTGTCAGCCTAAATCTACACTAAAGACACATCTCTTTGCACTAGCATACACATACAATACAAATGCATAACTCTGAATGACAAATCCTTTAAAGGACTGTTAGGCTGCATTAATCAGGGCAACCAGAGCTAGGAACACTTCCCAAAAAGACACTGTAATTTAATCTTTGGTCATGTTAGTGTGTCTGTTTGTGCTTATCCTAAAGACCGTCACACACCGGATGCGCCGCTCAGCACCGCGAACGTCGCGCACATGACAGTTGATCAGATCAGATCAGATGGCGCTCTGTGGCGCGACAGAAATATGAACAGTGTCCTGAGTCGTGGCTGGGCGCCGCAGACAGCCGCCGACAGCCACCGACTTGCGGCGCCGGTGTGTGTACTCTGAAACCTATTTTAAGAATTCTGAAATGCGTGGCGCGGCGCGTCGCCGAGCGGCGCTTCTGGTGTGCGACCTTCTTAAGGTTCACATAATCCTTGATCCATCCCGTATCCAGAGCAGATGGTTGTTGTGGTCATTAATGAATCAAAACTGCAAGACTGGATTCTGCAAAGTGACAGACGAGTTTTCGGTTTTTACTGAGATTCCTTTGGCTAGTCTGAACACCACCCGGTGACTTATATGGACCTGAATCTTCTCCAGACACTCATCGTTCTCAAGCCTCCTGATGTCCAGACTGCAGCTCTGCCCACAATGACAGAACTGGAAGAGAGGCAATCTGGTCACCCTGGCTGAGCCTAATGTTTGTTCTTCATTTCCATCAATTGGTGGAGTTTGGTTTTTTGCCACTGACGGGTCTGGCTTACTTGATTGGAGCTGGTGGAGCTGCTCTTTAGAGGATTGTCCTTCAATAGTGACATTTTGTATTAAACTGAACTGAATTAAGCTGCTTTGGCACAGTTCATTCATTCACTTTCTTTTCGGCTTAGTCCCTTTATTAATCCAGGGTCGCCACAGTGGAATAAACCGCCAACTTATCCAGCACAAGTTTTACACAGCGGATGCCCTTCCAGCCCTCTTGGAACCATCCATACACACTCATACACTACAGACAATTTAGTCTTTGGACTGTAGGGGAAACCGGAGCACCCAGAGAAAACCCACGCAAACGCAGGGAGAACATGCAAACTCCACACAGAAACGCCAACTGACTGCAATGGCTGCAATTTGTCTTTAAAACGAACGCTACGAGGCAGTATGACACTGTTCCTTTCCGCGTTTACCTTCGTGTGGATGGCTTTTTTTACCGCTGTTACCAGTTTGTCCAGTTAGCTTGCCATGTATTTTGGTGGACTTGAGATGCAGAGAGGAGTTCAACGGGGATGACAAGGTTCGAGTCTGGCAAAGAACAGTTCCAGAAAGAGGGTAAGACAAAAATAGAACCAAAAAAATGAAATAAACATGTAAATAACAGGGTGAGAATGTGGTAAAATCTGAAAACGTGGTAAGAATAGAATGAAAGCTTTTCTTTTTCTAGATTGCTTTTTAAAACTGTCGGTTGGGTTTAGGGAAGTGGGTGGGCAGGATAATCGGTGCTTTTAAAACACTGTTGGTTGGGTTTAGGGAAGCAGGGTGGGTGGGTCAGTCGATCTGTCAGTCAGTCAGTCATTTAGTCAGTCAGTCAGTTAGTCAGATTTACACGAGAACAGAAGTGTGAAAGGCACTCACGAGAGAAATTTGAGATCTCAAAAAACGTAAACAGCGGCCTCTGGTGGATTCATGAAAACAAAAACTGCAAAAAACATAGCTCCTGGCACGTATTTAGCGCTCTCCAGAAATGTATATAGCGATGTGTTTTCAGAATGAGCCTGGGTTGCTAAATTTAATGCAGCCATTAAACTGTACAGAATAAACGTTTGCACTCACAGATTCTAATGGATTATGAATGTTTATAGATCTTGGCTTGTGTGAGAGGGGTGAATAAAAGAGAAATGGTGGTTTACCACTGACCACAAGTAGCCCTCAACTAGACCATTATATACTTGATTAGCAAAGTAACAGTACAAGTCTAATGAAGAGACTCTCCACCTTCATAACACATTAGGCAGTTTTAGTGCAGGGGGTTGTCAAAAAAATTGTGGAAAATATATATATATTTTAAATCTAAATGTATTTTATTATAAGTGAAAACAACAATGAGTGTATGTACAATATACACACCAAACACTTAATATATGCAGTGCACTCTGAGCATTTATAATAATTATAGGAGTTAAATGTATCATGATGGGAGTTCATGTGAAAAGGCAGATGAGTTTTGCTGTTTGTTTCAGTTTTGGCTTTAGTAAAAACAGATCAATTGGCTTTCTTTGGATAAAGAGACAGTTGGATCTCATCCATTCTGAAAATTCCATCTGTTTGTGAAACTGAAGTTGTAGGCTTTTTGCTTTTTATTGTCCTATTTCTAGGATGTCTGTCAGATCAAAATCACTTTCTCTCTCACTCGCCCTCCCCCGTTTTCTCTTTCTCTCTTTCCCCTTCCTGTTTGCTCATGCTTTGAAGTGATAGAGTGTGGGCTTCAGGGCCGAAGTGACTCCTGAGAGAAAGGCAGAAATGGAGGATAAAAAAGAGAAGATGAAAGGATCTTACAGTCTTGTAGAATACATCAGATGGGTGTTGGGGGGCTTGGCAGTGGTGATATTTGTTTTTGGACAGTTGAGGGTAAACTAAGCCAAACAGGGGTCAAGGAAATGCTGACATGCTGTACAAAGTCCCAATGTCCAATTATAACTCTTCATTCCCATCAAGCTACAATTTCTTGTTGAAAGCAATTTCAAACTTTTACTGAACTTCACTTGTCTGAGTTGGACTGACTTCCAATATACAGTATAAGTCAATGTGCCATTGCACCAAGGGTCAACAATTGGAATGAATATTGTTAAAGCCATGGATCCATCCTGTCTTGTTTAAACTTTTCAGGTGTTGTTGTTAGTGGTGTAATGGTAGAGGGAATAGTTACTTCACCCACTTTAGGTTCGTTGCAACTCAACATTCTGATTATGTACCCTTATATACATTTCTGGAGAGAGCAAAATACATTCCAGGAGCTATGTTTTTGGAAATTTTTGTTTTCGCGAATCCGCCAGAGGCCGCTGTGGACGCTTTTCAGATATTAAAATTTCTCGCGAGTACATCCATGCCTGCTGTTCTCACGTAAATCCACCAGAGGCAGCTGTTGACTAACTAACTGACTGACTGACTGACCAACCGACCAATCCCCTCACCCTCCCCCTTCCCTAAACTCAACCAATAGTATTTAAAAAAGCACTGAAAAGTACAAATGTCATCTTTGCATTTAAAATGTCATAACTAAGCAAATGACACTTAACAGTAAGCTGGAGTAAAGTCTGCTTTACATTCTTGTGTCATGTCATAATTATAAAGATATAATGAAAGTCTTATGAACACCCCTGCAAGTAAAGTGTTACCAAAAATATAAACCTAAAAACAATTTTGTAATTTTAAAAATATCCATTGTCCTGATCTCAGGACTACAGTGGACATTGCATAACATATGAATACAATATAACTTTGTTGTTATTATTAAATATTATTATTATTATTATTATTATTAAACCAAATTCTACAAACATTTTTCCTTGGGTCTCAGGGGAAAATGGACCAAAATCATTGAGTAATGTTTTAATATGTAAATAATTATACACAATACAATTATCACTCAGTGTGTGTGAGGTACATACAATAGGGTAGTTTAACTGTTTATTAACATTGCACATTCTTTCCGGGTTTAATCAGAGCAGAAACTCACCTCAGTAGCAGGATCACTTTTGATCTGGCCCAACAGGAAAGTGCAGTTTTCAGTAGTTTTGCTTTCCTTCTGTCTATAACATAGATAAGAACTTGAAATCCCAAAATACACTCAAGAAGACTTTGTTGAAAACATTTGAGGAGTTGAGAGAAATATTGTTAGTGAATAGACTTGCTCTTTACTGGATCAGTGCCTTCAGCAGTATCATTTGCATTATACTGATCTCAACTAAACTGAACTGAACTTTAGCACTGAGCAGAACTAAAGCAGTTTTAATGTACTACTGTAGAACACCACCAGCATTCTACACTACTCTCCTACCCACCTGAATTGCTGGAATGTTCCACAATTTGAAATATTATGGCTTTTACTCTTTTATCTTTTATGTTAAACTGCTAACAATCTACATTGTAGAAATCACTATAGAAATAAAGATGAAATGAAAATTGAATTAATAAATACATGTAGTGCGCTCAAGTTGCCAATATTTTTTGTAAAGTTTTTTAACAAAGTCTTTTGCACACAAAGCCTGCTTTTATTATCCCAAAATAAAGTACAAATAGTACAGTATAAAATCCCATTGTAAACCTTACTTTAAAAAAGCATGCAAACTTAGTGCCTTGATTGTCTACACTCTCAGAAAAAAAGGTACATGGTGGTACAAATAATGTTCCATAAGGAACAGTTTTGTACCTTTGTAAAAAGACCTCTTATAAATTAAATGAAGGTACATAATTGTTCTCATAAAAAAGGTGTAACATCCCCGGCTCGTCCTCACTCACCCAATCCTGTATCACCATCTCACACCAGCCCCATCCAATCACGAGAACCTTCCCCTGAGTATTAACTATCTGCACCTGTTCACCATTAGCCCGGACACTATATAAACTCACCTCCTCCGTTCACTCATCGTCCGGTATTGAAGTCGTATGGTTGTCTTCACCCAAGCTCCCTCGTCTTCTCTTCTTCCATGGATGTTCCTCCTGAGTCTTCGTAATCATCGCACTGATAAAGGGAAGTGTCTTTATTGTCTTACCACATTTGAAGATCTATATTCACCTGCCCGCACTTTGTGCACACTGCCACCAACGGAGGTGTGAGGATTGCTAACCCAGTCTTGACTGTCGCCAGGTTTACCAGGCGAAGACGTATGAGGTGTTCCTCGGATGATCTTCCATTGCCCAGCACTGTGTGATGATCTTTTATGATTTACGTTGAATAAACTAAATGAAAAGATAACCATCTCTGACTTCTTTGTATACCAGCGTGACAAAAGGTATATAAGTGTTGGACAACTCCTTTGACGAAAATAAATATTACTGGAAAAGCAAAGTGATTTTATGTATAATTTCCGTATTAAAACATGAATCATCATTTAAAAGCAAATGTTTAAAGAAACGCATCAATATTAATTATTATTAAGTTCTATAATACAAAACAACTGGTAAAACAAAACTATAGGTATTGTAAACTAAACATTTAAGGCATATTTAATAAACATTTGGTAAGCATTTTCTGATAAATACATTTTCATTATTGATATCTGCACCTTTTGCTGTTTGTTTTACTCACGTGAGCTGACAAACTTCATGCAAACATTTTACTATTGTAAAAGTAATTAAACATTGTGCAGATCTTCTTACAATACTTTTGCATAATTCTATTTCTTTTTTAAAATTAAGCAAATTATTGTGTGAAAATTGGACAAAAGAAAAAGTTTTTTTATTGTATATGGGAGAATAAATTTCTGTAACATTTTTGTGAAAAGTTTTGTAAAATGTTTAGCAAGAAATAGATCTTTTGATTTATGTTAAAGTATTTTTTTATTCTTTATTGTAAATGGAAAAGGTGCATTTACACAAAATAAATTTTTTTCAAACATTGTTTAAAAATGTATTTGATGTTTTATATTTACTGAAAATACATTTACACATTTTGGATAAAGCAAAATGCCTTTTAATAGTTCTTGAAGGAACACATTTGACACTGTTAAGGTACAACGTGTCTTGTCACTGTAGTGGTACCTTCATGGATCAGATTTGTACCTTTGATTCTGTTCCATAAGAAGGTATTGCCCCAGTGACAAGGGTTTGTACCTTCTTTGGTACAACATTGTACCATTTTTTTCTAGTAACTTAAAACAAAATTTTATATATATATAATTTTTTTTTTTACCAACTTAATTATTTTAAGTATTTCAGAGTATTCCTAACTACTCATTTGTGCAAATTGTGCTAAAGTGTTACTCCAGAAGTGCTATCAAGCATCTATTGTACGTATATGATTGACAATAATAGAAATAGGTTCACAATTTTACATTGGTGACAATTACAACTACACAAATAAATGGCATATGGCAATGATACAGTCAAATGCCATTTTATTGTATTTAAACAACCTTTTTTTATAAACAAAAACGATATTACAATAAGGGCAACCCAGTGGCGCAGTAGGTAGTGCTGTTGCCTCACAGCAAGAACGTCGCTGGGTCGTAGGTTCGAACCTCGGCTGGGCTGGGTCAGTTGGCGTTTCTGTGTGTTCTCCCTGGGTTCGCGTGGGTTTCCTCCGGGTGCTCCGGTTTCCCCCACAGTCCAAAGACATGCAGTACAGGTGAATTGGGTAAGCTAAATTGTCCATAGTGTATGAGTGTGAATGTGTGTGTGGAAGTTCCCAGAGATGGGTTGTGACTGGAAGGGCATCCGCTGCGTAAAATCGTGCTGGATAAGTTGGCGGTTCATTCCGCTGTGGCGACCCCGCAAGGGACAAAGCCGACAAGAAAATGAATGAATGATATTACAATATACATTTCCCGGCCACTTTATTAGGTACACCTTACTATTACCGGGTTGGACCCCATTTTGCCTTTAGAACTGCCTTAATCCTTCATGGCATAAATTCAACAAGGTACTGGAAATATTCTTTAGAGATTTTGATCCATATTGACATGATAGCGTCACGCAGTTGCTGCAGATTTGTCCGCTGCACATCCATGATGCGAATCTCCCATTCCACCACATCCCAAAGCTGCTCTATTGGATTGAGATTTGGTCACTGTGGAGGCCATTTGAGTACAGTGAACTCATTGTGATGCTCAAGAAACCAGTCTGAGATGATTCACGCTTTATGACATGGCGCATTATCCTTCTGGAAGTAGCCATCAGAAGATGGATACACTGTGGTCATTGTAGGGGTATTTTCAGTTTTAACCCAAAGAATGACCAGTCTGTCAGATGACGAAGAGCCGGAGTCAGAGATTCAAATAAATAAATAAAGTTTACTGAAGATAGTTTGCAGTTTCATCAGCAGAAGCCAGCTTCAACACTCACAATGAGTTCCAAGGCCGCTCTGCCTTACAATACAACAATGCAGCAATTATACTCTTTACACAATGTCATTATCTGCGTCATACATATAGGTATTCTAACCTGATTGGTTAAAACACAGATAGAAAATTTTCCACGTGGGTGCGTGCGTACTGTACAATTCTGAACAATATCTTAAGCATAAACGTCAGACATCCACTAGACTTTAGAGCTGACTTCAGACCTGTTAAAAGTATCTACAATCAAATAGAGCACACACACTTAAAGTACAATCTGTTTCTTATCCAAGGCTGAGTGTACTTCTCAGCCGTCTTTATCAAAACTGGTTAAAAAACGGTATAATCTACATTCAGACAGTTAAAAGTCTATCTTGAATAAAAAGTACAATTATTTTAAAAGAATTAACCGTAAAATAGCAAAATCACTTAAGACATTGTACTGTAGATAGTATTAACTCATAGAAATAACAATAGAAACAATAGAAGTTGGTTCCAGTCCTCAGCCGTTCATTTCCACTCAAGGTCTCCATGACCTCTGACCTAGTTTGGTGGCTCCTGAAAATAGTTATCAAAGAGGCAATGCACTGAACATTCTTACATAAAGCAGTGTATTTAACTTACTCGTTAGTTGAAATCAATGCAAAGTTAAATAGTCGTTCAAATAATCAATTAATTATCTTTAATGAAAATAATGAGAAATAGGTTGATGAGGAAAGGATAAACATTCACGCTGAGATGGATGGGACCGGATGGGATGGTAGAAATCCGACTCCTTCATCATAAAGGGATGGACATGGTCAGCAACAATATTCAGGTAGGATGGCATTGACACAATGTTCAATTGGTACTAATGGGCACAAAGTGTGCCAAGAAAATATCCCCCTACACCATTACACCACCACCACCAGTCTAAACCGTTGATACAAGGCAGGATGGAGCCATGCTTTCATGTTGTTGACACCAAATTCTGACCCTACCATCCGAATGTCACAGCTGAAATTGAGACTCATCAGTCCAGTCAAAGTTCTTACAGTCTTCTATTGTCCAATTTTGTTGAGCCTGTGGGAATTGTAGCCTCAGTTTCCTGTTCTTAGCTGACAGGAGTTGCACCCGGTGTGGTCTTCTGCTGCTGTAGCCCATCTGCCTCCAGATCGGACGTGTTGTGCGTTCAGATATGTTCTTCTGCATACCTCGATTGTAACGAGTGGTTATTTGAGTTATTGTTGCCTTTCTATCAGCTCCAACCAGTCTGGCCATTCTCCTCTGACCTCTGGCATCAACAAGGCATTTGCGCCCACAGAACTGCCTCTCACTGGATATTTTCTCTTTTTCGGATCATTCTCTGTAAACCCTAGAGATGGTTGAGCATGAAAATCCCAGTAGATCAGCTGTTTCTGAAATACTCAGACCACCCCATCTGGCACCAACAACCATGCCACATTCAAAGTCACTTAAATCACCTTTCTTCCCCATTCTGATGCTCGGTTTGGCCTTAATGCATGTGATTGGCTCAGTAGAAATTTGCGTTAACGAGTAGTTGGACTGGTGTACCTAATAAAGTGGCCAATAAATATTTTTTATGGTAAAATCTACATTTTTTATCATGAATGTTTTTATTAGTGTAAAACATGTTAAAGATTAGTGAGCAGACTTTCGATTGATTAAATTACATGTTATTTTCTCACAAAAGCTGTTTATTTGGTATAGTGATGCCTCTCCTCCATTTTAACACAAGGGCCTTCCTCACGTACTGACGTTAGCATTGGCCATTACACCTTTTCGGTTAATGATTTCCAGCTTGTCATCTATTGGCTTTGCATTAAGCTTTGCATGCTCTCACCCTGGCCTCTTCTTCTTAGGTTTTCTGGCACATTAGGCTTTCTTGAATTCACTGCTACCTCTCACTGGTGCCATAACTCCATTACATCTTTTGTTGTTACTTGCTTGTTTCAAGTGAGTGTCACTCAAACAATTGAGCAAGTAGTTATTTTCACCCTGCAAGTTATTGTAACTCTACAAAACTCTTACAAATTGTAAGAAGTATGTATTTTAAGTAAAGCTAACAATATAGTAAGTCTGGAAAGCTGTTAGATTTTACAGTGTAATACTGTACAATTGTATAACAATTTAAAATACCTGTTTACTGTATGAACATACTTTGAAATGTAATTCATTGCTTTGATGTCTTTGGTCTACTGATTCCGTTAGAATAATGGCATTGCTCAGTTTGATGTGACTAAAATGAAGTCATTGATAGACAATGAGGAAGAGCCAACGAGCCAAAATGCTTGGAAATATAATGCCCGTGTTTGATAGAAGATCTGAGCCCTCGGCTCGCTTTCATCTAATAATGGTGACAGACATTTATTATGAAGGTTTACCCTGTAACCAGACTGTTTGTAAAGTAGCTGACATGTTTGAGTGTGTGTTTCTGTGTGTGAGAGGAAGCTAAAATCAACAGAAAAACGAGTGTGAAAAACGAGAAGTAAATACGAATACATAGACAAAGCAGGTATCCAAAAATAAATGTCTCATCTAACACCCACACACAGGAACTCATGCGCCAGATAACCTACTAAACACAGACCCACTTTTTAGTGTTCTTTCTCCATTGGCCTTGCCTTGGCCTAAGACTACAGATGCATCAATCATGCCGAGACAAAACAGTGTCCGTTTATTGCCGACAGCTGACACTGTATATCAGACCTGCTGAATGGGAAGGTTGTTGACACTGTGCATCTGCTGGAAATTAAAAACAGAGACTGATGAGGGGATCAGCCGAGCGCTGTTGTTGTTGTTTTCTCACGCACACAGTCTGTCTGTGCCGCCCGGCGGACTTTCATTCCCCCTCGTCCCTGTCTCCATCTCTGTGCCACCTGCTGGGCGCGTCGGCACCTCTCTGCTGCTGGTGCCCGCAGCTCGTGCCACGCTGGCCACTACCATCTGGTGAATGTCAGCACGACTCCTGCCGCCCTGGCACTGGGTGGATGGCCAGGTGGTGCTTGTGCCTACCCCTTCCCAATATCCCCTCTGACTGATTACGAAATACAGACATGGTTAAGTGTTTGTCATAAAAGTCACCTTAAACTTGTTTGTAACTCTCTTGAGGTCCTGGAACTAAAGTAGAACAAGGTCATCATGAAATCAGAATTGACCCTTTTAACTTAATTAAAGCTTGTTTCTTGTCTTATTCAGTGTTGGGAATAATTACTTACAAAGTAACTAGTTACTGTAATTTGATTACTTTTCCGCAAAAAAGGTCAAGTAAGAAAATACTTTTATTTATGTAATTTAATTACAGTTACTTATAATGTACTTGCCTTAAATACCGTTTATACATTCAGCAGTTTTGGATTAATCAATTCAGAAAAGCAGAGTAACAAAATACTAACATATTCAGCAGAATTGTTCTTTTGTCAACCCAGGCTCATTCTGATTATGTACCATTATATACATTTCTGGAGAGCACCAAATACGTCCCAGAAGCTAAGTTTTTTTGCAGTTTTAGTTTTCGCAAATCCACCAGAGGTCGTTGTGTCTGCTTTTTCAGATCTCAAATTTATGTCGCCAGTGTCATTCGCCACTGTCAAATGACTAACTGACTTACTGACTGACTGACCGATCGACTGACCCACCATCCCCCGTCCCTAAACCCAACCAATAGTGTTTTCAAAAGCACCAATTGACCTGCCCACCCACTTCCCTAAATCCAACCGACAGTTTTAAAAATCAATCCAGAAAAATAAAAGTCCTCGTCTGATTTTTACCACATTTTCAGATTTTACCACATTCTCACCCTGTTATTTACTTGTTTATTTTATTTTTGGCTATTGTTTATGTCTTACCTGCTTTCTGGAACTGTTCTTCACTGGACTCGAACCCCATCATCGTGGTCAACTCCTCTCTGTATGTCCGTACGTACATGACGAGCTACTGGACAAACTGGTAACAGTGGGAAAGTCGTCCATATGGAGGTAAGCGGTCAGCTGGTAAGCTGGAAAAGGAACGGCGTCATACCGCCCCGTATCGTTCATTTTAAAGACGAAATGCAGCCGTAAGTACTCCTTGCTACATAATTCACGATTTCCAGAAATGTATATAGAGCTAAGTTTTCAGAATGAGCCCATGTTGTCTTTTGCTCAGCTAAGTAAGTTTACATTTATAAAGAAAATTGGTCACGCTTAAGAAACAATCAGAAATTGGTCAGAAATTTATGATAGTATATCGTCTACTTAGAATTATAAGGTAATGTCTGACATTGTTGTCAAAATTAAGATATTGACATATTCTTATTAAATGACAACTTATTTACATTGTGGGATGTTTTTTTATAAGTTGTTTACATTTTAAGACAAATAAAAACAAATGTTACACATGCACTTTTTGCTATGGAATGCAAAAATTTTGAAGCTCAATATCTCAAAATCATTCAGAACGCAGATAGAACCTTTTAATTCCAAGGTGACGATATGGTGTGTATCCAATATGGTGTCATTTCTTTGAAATATATATAATATGCACTATTATTTAAGTGTTACATTTTTAATAAAGCTAAAAGGTCCTTCTTGTGGGATTTTAAATAAGTATCAAGTGCAGAAATTAAATATTTACTTCATTACTTCACAGTTTATTGAAATTATTATTAAAACAATTGAGTTACTTTCAGACATATGTGTTTAAAAAGTAATATAAATTCAATTTTAATGATGCAATTGGTAATAATAGGCTCAGGTTTCCACCACAGTCCAAAGACATGCGCTATATGTGAATTGGATGAACTAAAATGGCCGTAGTGTATGACTGTGAGTGAATGTGAAAGTGTATGGGTTTTTCCCAATACTGGGTTGCAGCTGGAAGGGTATCCGCTGCATAAAACATATGCTGGAACAGTTGGCGGTTCATTCCGCTGTGGCAGCCTCTGATAATTAAGGGACTAAGCTATAGGAAAATGAATGAATGAATAATTGGTAATTAATAACTTTTTTAAAGTAGCTCATCCAACACTGGTCTTATTTCAACCAAATATTTGTAAGCTTTCTTCATAGTGTACATTCTGAACAACTCTTCTTTTGAGATGACATCATAGTCTGCAAATGTACATTACATTCTACACCACAATCCAATCAATTCCTAATGGATAAAGGTCTGTCTCTACATTTGTCTTGCTGAATATCCTGTTTCACATGGAATTACGTCACATTAGGGAAGTAAAATGATTTGCAAACACCTGACTTGAATTTAAAGTATTGTTGCTGTCAGGTTTGCTATCATGCAAATGCTAGAAATATCCAAACAGGCTTTTACACAGGAAGTAAGTAATTCAACTAGCCAGCACTGAAGTGCCATGAGAGCTCTGTTTTGTCCTAGAGAAATTTTACTGGTTGCATTTGTACCACCAGTAGTAACTCTCAGGTAATATTAGCTGGCTGGCTGTCAGCAACACCATTTAACTATGGCATCCATCAATGTCAACAACTGTAGGTTATAGGATAGTGACATGCCTGGACTTTGGTGATGTTCCAGTTATTGCCATTTTCCATGTTTGTATGGCTTGAGTTTAGCTGACAACATACACCTTTATTACTAGTTTCTGTTATGCTGGGTAAGACCCCTAGTTCCTTGTTCTTGTGATATAGCAGGTACTTCCACCACAAGGAAAACGCTTCTTCAGTGGAGACAGTGGAACTTATCTTAAAGGGTTAGTTCACCCAAAAATAACAAATCTATCAATAATTACTTACCCGCATGTTGTTCCAGACCCCAAAGACATTTGTTCATCTGTCCCAAAGATGAACGAGTGCCTCAGGGGATTGGAACAGCATGAGGATGAGTAATTAGTAACAGAATGCTCTTTTTTTGAAAGAACTAACCCTTTAAGAATACATTTTGCCAGAGCATTTTGATCAGAGCATACTTAATTGTATTGATGTGTTGGGTTACACCCTTTTCTGAGAACTAATTTAGTTCCCTCAAATGGTGTTTCTTGATATAAATGTTTTGCATTGCGAAGATTGCAAAAATTGGGTATCTTTTATTCTAGTCAATTATTCTAGGAACTGTGAAAAACTTCCTCTAGTGCAAAAGCCACTTTTTTGTTAAACAGATCTTAAATGTACCGTTTCCACTGAGTGGTACGGTACGGTATGGGTCGGTACTCTTTTATGCCCGTTTCCACCGTCAAAAGGTACCAAAAAGTGTACCGAACCGTATCGCTTTTTGGGGTACCCTTTTTAAAGGGTAGCTAGCACAAAAAAGGTAGCAAAAGACGAAGCTAGACGCACAACTGAATGCTATTAGTTCACAGAGAAATGTCACTAGTGCATAAGCCAGTTGAATGAAAACAAAGGAAGTGCCATTTTTAAATACACATCCAAGTACAATGTACAAATCAAAGTACAAAGTACAAATCCAATACACTGTAATAATATATACATATAATATCAAGCCATGGTCGACCCGAGCTCAAACAAACCTTGTCGTTGTCTTGATGAACGGCCACAAAGCCAAAAAGAAGAATAGAATCTGCTGTGTCTTGTTGTTGTTTACCAGGTCGTCTAAATCGGTTTCACTTTCTCCAGAGAGCTCACAATCACTCGTTGCGCGTTTTTATTTGAAATAACAAACTTCTTGAGCTGATGATAATAACATGCTTCTGACATCCTTTCAGAAACGGACAAACGCAAGAGTGAAGAGCGAAAAACAAAGGAAAAGCCCAGAAAAACAAAGGAGCAAATGTTTCTTTCAGCAACCTAAAAGATGAACAAACTGCCATGTTTAATTATTATCATGACCTTTTGGACTATTATGAACTTGGAATGACAGAATTACTTTTTAACAAGATGTTAACGTTACATGTGCTGGTGAAGAATAAAGATGAACGGTTTGTACTGACTGTATATGTTCCATATTGGTTTTGAACCAAATAAGGCCTAAATGTTTTGGGTATTTTTAATTTGTTAATTGCTAACATATCGGAGATTGTAAGGGTCTGTATGTGTTCATAATTTTTTTATTTATTTATTTTATATAATTGCAGCCATTACAGTAGGATATTTCGCATTATCGTTAATCCTGTTCATAGAAGGGTTAGAAATAAACATTTATTTATACATAAGTATTTATGTATATAAAGCATTTGTTTAGTAAGAAGTGTTTCTCATACGATTCAGCGAGAATGACCTTCGGAAAATACCATTGGTACCCTTTGACAGTGAAGACTCAAGCCTGATAAAGGTGACCTGTACCGAATTGTACTGTGCCTTACTGTACCACTAATAAGATATAAAAGCTTTAGTGATATTTCTGCCAGGAAAACTGGTATGTCACGTCATTCATAGTAATTATCTTGTCAGCCTATAACGATCAAGCGCGCTACATATAAGCTCATCTAAACAATCTGTTTCACTGTACTCAGGTGACGTTGCGGAAGTTTCCGTCCATCCTCCCCACCACCACCAGGTCAGCCTCATCTCCACAGAGGGTTGGCTTCACCCTGCAGGATCTGCCAGCTCGTCCAGAGTTCTGCACCATAGACAGGGTTTACGCCAAAGGACTTTATGAAAGGACAGTAACGAACTTGCATTTATCCAAACAATTCACAATAAATGTTAAAACGTTTATCTACCTCCTAAAGTCTTTCTGGTAGAACTGTGTTTTCCAATGGGGTAGAGTATATGTTCTGGTTGAGAGGTTGTTGCCATCTGTGAATATATTGAGTTGTGTTTTTTTTTTACAATAGGTATGTTGTATATTATATCTACAATTCCCTAGTTGATTTCCTGGTTTCTTTTCTCCAGTCTGTTAGCTTTGAATGGCCACCTGTCATTTAGGTCAGGATACAGCAGAGCCTTGCAACCCTGCTGTCAGTACCCCTTTCTCAGTCTCCTCTGAAGCTCTAACATCACCAGTACTCCAAGACCATGATGGACCAGTCATCTGGAATGGCTTGACACAACTGGAAAATTGGCAAGGTTGATTGGATCTTTGACTGAATTGAAGACGTGAAACCCTCTTAGTGCATTTGCTTGAATTGGTGTCAGCACGCAGGTAGGAAGTACAGTAGCGCCTAGCTTTCAAATCCTAGTGTTCTCAAGAAGGACAGATAAAAGCTTACTCCTGAGGGCGGTGTTGAATGTCAGGCTTGTTGTGATACGATTGAAGAGGGAAGCGGTCATATTGAGAGAAAGAGAGAGAGGTTGGGAAGGGGGAGGTAGGGGGGATGGAGAGAGTGCTGGCCATCTGTGCCGCTTTTGTCCTACTGTGCTTCAGGTAGGGGCGAGAGGAGGACTGTATGTTCTGGGTTTGGCAGGTCAGGATGAAAGCCCCATGAGGACAGACAACCCGACTGTCAGTCTTGGGCATCCAGTTATGGGGGTGTGATGGAGAGAGCAGCGCTGCCAGATCATGTATGGATGCAGATACACAAAAATCACATGACAGTTGGTCGGTTCTTGGACTCTTCCTTTGGGGAGTTGTTCAGTTCTGTAAATTGCACAAATGTGAGCGGTGCTTGATCATGCAGTACCTGCTACAATGCCAAAGTCTTGTGGGAGCTTGCCAATGGATTGAAATATCTGGGGTTCTCATGGGACTTGTTATAGGACTAGAATATTCTGAGTGGGTCTTTTCTAATCCACATTAACCGTGACACATCAAGTCTCCATGATAGTCTGGTAAATCGCCCAAATATCCAACATGAATTACGCGCCACAGATAAATACTTAAAACCTAACATAACGCGATGTTTACGCTAATCTGCAAAAATGCATGTCTGGCCAGTAGATGGTGATACCCATTTGTTATGAAATAGTGTACTCATACACACCTGCGTATAGATCAGAGGTGCCCAAACATTTTTGTATAAAGGGCCAAAAGCCAAATATCATTGAAAGCTGTGGGCCGAAAGTAAATATACCAAGCTGTATTACATTAAAGTTGCCATGGGTAATTTCCTAATTTATTTCAGAAGATTATATAAGTAAATAGAAGACATTACTTTGAATCTTATTAACTAATGCAGTATACCATTTAAAATGATAGCTTAATCACATTTATACTACAGTGGAGTTCAATGATGAATACTAGTCAAGCAGTATCTGCCTTTGCCTTGATTTGTCCTCTATCTGTCGGCAGACAGTGTGTACATTCATTCATTCATTCATTTTCTTTTCGGCTTCATCCCTTTATTATTCTGGGTTCACCACAGCAGAATTAACTGCCAATCCAGCTGCAACCCAACACTGGGAAACACCCATATATTCTCATTCACACACATACACTACGGACAATTTAGCTTACCCAATTCACCCGTACCACATGCCTTTGGACTTGTGGGGGGAACCGGAGCACCCGGAGGAAACCCACGCAAACGCGGTGAGAACATGCAAACTCCACAAAGAAATGCCAATTGATCCAGCCGAGGCTCGAACCAGTGACCTTCTTGCTGTGAGGCGAGAGCGCTACCCACTGCGTCGCCTACAGTGTGTACATTTTAAACTAAATCTGATTAATTCACACCATTTATTTGAAGCACTTAATTTCTGTTAGCTTTTAACAATAAAACAAACAAACAAAAGGTTACATTATTTGAATTGACAACCTCTAAACCATACCCATCATTCTTCCTCTTTTCTCAGATGGGATGGTGGGCCAAATCAAAGGTTACTGTGGGCCAACTTTAGTTTGGCGATCTCTGCTATAGACTAAATAAGTAATATTCATTTGCATTTTCACAAATTAATATTTTTGATGAGAAGAAACGTTGTTTTTTTTTAAATTGCATTATATGATTCTTAAAACAAGTTTTTCAAATTTATTGTCATCTAAATGACACCTCAGTGTTTAAGGCTTTGGTGGATGTTAAATACTGTGTGGCAGAACCATATAGTCTCTCAAGATGTCATAATAAATTAGGCAAGAAGATGAAATTGAATGCGTGGGGTAGAACAAAAAAAAAACGTACTCCATATTGTGCCTAAATCTAACTCAATCCTTTACTCAAGCCTAACATTTTAAGTGTATAGAGTGGTAAATATTTTGGGTAAGCTAAATTGTGCGTAGTGTATGTGTGTAAATGAGTGTGTATGGATGTTTCCCAGTGATGGGTTGCAGCTGGAAGGGCATCCGCTGCGTAAAACATATGCTGGATAAGTTGGCGGTTCATTCCGCTGTGGTGACTCCTGATAAATAAAGGGTATATATAGTATATATAGATTTATAGATATATTCATTCATTCATTTTCTTTTCGGCTTAGTCCCTTTACTATTCAGGGGTCGCCACAGCGGAACAAACCACCAACTCATCCAGCATATGTTCCACGCAGCGAAACTATCTATCTATCTATCTATCTATCTATCTATCTATCTATCTAT